>CM030367.1:209704923-210304923 GCA_017893485.1 Hemerocallis citrina | reverse complement strand
GCACTTGACTTCCTTCCGTATAAGTATATTTCTTACCACAAAAAAAATAAAAATAAAAAAATAAAAAAAATGAAAAAAAATCAAAGTTTTCAAATTATAGAACAGTAGTTAATCATAATTAATCTTAAACATAGGGTTCTGAACACATTGATGTAAACAATCATGAAGATGTTGGGAGAAATACTAATCGCAAAACACTAACCCATCCCAAGAATTCATTCCAGTTTAATTCAAAGTTAAATTCGGTAAGGTCATATACATAAATCGATAATAAATTCATGGAAGTTAAGGCATTATATATATATATATATATATATATATATATATATATATATATATATATATATATATATATATATCTTAAGCTAATAGGCTTACCCCATCTCTCCTTTCTCTATTTTGATAGAAAAAGGAGAGCAAAAGTAAGAATTCACACGTGCAGCCCACATCAATTGTAAAATTAAAAAAACAAAAAAACAACCCCTTCTTCTACCACATCTCCCACAAACCCACTAACCCTAACCCTCCCTACCCTAAAACCCACCCAAATCTCCTCCGCCGCCCGTCGATCTCCTCGCCATCATTGCCCGTCTCTCCCCGCCGCCCGTCACTACCCTCCATCGCCACCCATCGCTACCCTCGCTGTCGCCACCCATCACTACCCTCGCTGTCGCCGCCCATCACTTCCTGCCGTCCGTCGCTATCCTCTATCGCCACCCATCGCTACCCTCGCCATCGCTGCCCGTCGATCTCCCCACCGTCGCTGCCCGTAGATCATTCAAATGTACGTTTCATTAGATTTGCCTTTTCCATTATTTTTGAGAAGTTAAATGATTGTGATTTGTTTTGCATTTTTTACAGTTTCTAGAGAATTAGGTATAGGCCTATTTGTTACTGAAGATGATTCATTGTTAGTTTGGTTTGCTTTCCAGTTTAATAGATGAGTTCAGCTTAGTGATTAGTTGTAATCATTTTGGTTTCAATGATTAGTTGGTGATGAATTGTTGTATGTTAGTTTATATTAGTATGTTTGAGGTTTTAGTTGGTGATCAATAATGAGTTAATATCAGTGATTAGTTGGTGATCAATTTGGTTTCAGCGATTAGTTGGTGATGAATAGTTGTCTGTTAGTTTATATTAGGATGTAATTCATGTCGTTTTCAATGCAATTGTCTTAGAGTTATTGAAGATGATTCGTATATGGGTGTGGATTGGTTGGTGATGAATTAATTGTTGTATGTAAGTTTAGATTAGGATGTAATTCATGTTGGTTTCAAAGCAATTATATTAGAGTTATTGAAGATGAGCCTATTTTGCTTCACTGATTTTGCAATTAAACGTAAAAAAATTCATTCCATGTGTGAGATGGTTGCATGTATAGACATGCTGTATTATGTTACAACAATTAAGACAAACTGTATTATGTTAATTAGATGTTCCAATTATGTATAAAAAAAGGTTCGAGCCAAAGTTTGATGTGTAATATGTTAGAGCTTTAATAGTATTTTTAAATGTATTTGTAAAATGTAAAGGCAAATCTTCTGCTTTAATAGTATTCTTTCCATTATATTATATTATATCTATATCTTATGTATTCTCTTTTCATGTGTATTCATGTAATTCTGCTTTGATTTTATGATAGTTACATTCTTGTTTAAAATTAAATAATTGGGTGGAGTTTTTTACTCTATGTAAGTATAAATTTCAAGAATTGTGCCTCTATATGGTAAATGAGATTTGTTTTACCTTTTGCATGAAGTGAAAAGTGGTGGTTTTAGTTTTTGAATGGTAGAGGGTAAATATCATCTTTTCTACATCTTTTGTTTTGTTTGAAAAGTTTTGGTGAATTGTAGTATAGTATGTGTGTTTTATGGTTTAATCATTTTGTAGATGCACAACTAAGGAGTAATATAGAATAATTGGAGGTAAATTCTGAGGAACTTTGCAGAAAATATAATTCTTGGCAAGCAAGCTTTAGAATGGAAGAAGCTGACAAGATTGTAAGTGATTTTTAAAAATACCTACTTTTTTGTATCTCTAAATCTAAGGTTTACTATGTTTGGTACTGGAATTGTTGGAAAGTTACACACATCGATAAATTTTGGGTATCCTTTCAACTGAATAGAAAATATTGAATGATGTTGGTTTGGAAACGTGAATCGGTAATCTATACATTTGTAATCTTTTAATATAGCTAATTATTAATTATTGTTCCCTCCATGCGTTTCTAATGTTGATTATATTTAATTTGAGAGGAAATACTTGATTTGAGAGGGAAGGCGGTTGAAAAGCACATGGTCAAGAAAGAGATAGTGGAGTACATCAAAGAGTCTGAGAAGAGTCACAACCCAACGTCGGTAATTATTCGACTTTTTTTTTCTTTCCTTTAAATTGAATAGAAATATAAAATTATGTTGGTTGGTTTGGAAGTGTGAATCGGTTAATTTGTAGATTTTTCATCTTTTAATTATATTGTGATCGAAATAGTTAAGGGACATTTCTAAAAATTTTAGTTCTATATAATTTTATGACTCTCAAAATTATTTTAATCTGTGCAATTTGCACATTGTAAGACTAGTAAGACATGACTACGACCACTATCTTATACACCAAGTAGACGAGTAGACATCATTTTGCTGGGGAATGACAATTATAACTATTTGAGAGTTTATCAATAAAATCAGCAATTACGACCCTAACGCAAACCTCCAGTTTTTTGTTTCAGTAACCCCAGTACTGAGTAGATCGGCAACATTGAACATCAAATTTCCTATATAATATCAATAATCATATCTGTTGTTCTTAATTAGGGGCGTATGCCTATTAACTTTTTTTGTTCTTCCCCATAATGATGCCCATATGTATACTTTTCGAATTTTCGACAAAACACTTCAACCCTATGCATTGAACAACGTCAATCAATAATCTATAATCTAGGGGAAAATTAAAACCCTCCTCTATCTAAAAAATGATTATCTTTTATTAGGGGCGTAGGCTATGAACTTCTTTTGTTCTTCCCCATAATTATGGCCACATGTATACTTTTCGAATATTCGACAAAACACTTCAACTATGCATTGAACAGCCTAAATCAATAATCTAGGAGAAAATTAAAACCCTCCTCTATCTAAAAAATGATTATCAAAAGAACCCATTTGGCTTTTACTTTACTAAAGATGTTACCTTTTATAAGTGTTGAGATACTACTCTTGCTTTCCTTACATTCTACTCTTTAAAAATGTTAACCAATCATTAGTTAAGCTTCCAGTATTCAAAATCAATTGTTAATAATGTTTAGCTGAATTTAACCAAAACCCTCCATCAAAATAATTGAAAAATCACTTTAAATGTCACAACTTTAGACTTCAACAAAGAAAAAAAACCAAATTAAATTGAGTAAAAGAATAAAAAGATGGGAGAAGGGATTATTATACATACCGATTTTAATTTCAGTTTGGACTTGGACTTGTTGACAAACGGCGAACGATCATGGATGGATTTTGTGCGAGGGCCTAGGTTCGACGGCAGATGATGAGGCTGGTATTTGTGCGAGGGCTTAGGGTCGACGGCGGACGATGAGGGCTGACGGGCGACGGCGAGGATGGGCGAATGGCGACGAACGGAGAATGGCGAGGATGGGTTAGGGGGTTCGGGGGGATTTGGGAGAGGAAATTTTGTGTGTGTTTTGTGTTTATTTTGTTTTGTTAAATTAAAGGTGTGGTTTGCACGTGATAAAATTAGGTTGAACTCCTACTTTTGCTCTCCTTAGGCCTATTAGCTTAAGATATAGTATAATACCAATTGCAATTTTTTTTTTAAAAAAGATAATTTTCTATGGATTAAATAGAGAGACGGAAATTTCTTGTGACTATCTATGAGGAGAAATGACGAAAAATAGAAATAATATATAAATTCAATTTAGATTTATGACGTCTCATTATTCTTTCTAACATTCATGGAGGTTTTGAAACCACACGACTTCACTATGCATGCCTAGCACATAATTTTTTTGTCCACTACATTACAATCTTCGCAGGCGTACTATGTTGTCCTCCTTGTTCAATTGCAGTGGATAACTTTTTAATAGGTTTTTGTTTTTTTGATAAAATAATGACTAATGTCACCAGTTCCATTAATGAGAATTAACGAACCAAAATGTACAAAATATTACACATCCCGTCTAATCAAATATACTAAACATGATAAACCGAACATGGGAACAAGATACAAAAGGAGTCTAATACAGCAGGAACTCCAGTAGTCCACCAAAGCGATACATAATATCAAAAGACCCTACTCCCCCAAGAAGCGGTGAGAGATGTAGGCATCAGCCGCTACCATCCACTAAACTACTCCTCATCAATTTGCAGCCTCTTCCTGACTCCCGAGTGCCATGCCCCAAAAATTGATCAGCTCAACAATTTTATAAAATATAATGTAAAATCTACTATGAGTATTACAGAAACATGCATCATTTCTATCAAGCCATAAAATCCAAATAATAGCAGCTGCCGTAATGTCCCATATCCCCATACTCTCTTTCCTATTGTGAATGTCTCTCCATCTACCCCATACATCATTAATAGTTATTGGACGCTCTATCAAGCCAAATCCCAACCCCATAATTTCCCATGCTAGTTTAGCCTTAGGATATTGCAAGAAAATGTGTTGAGTATCTTCCTTTCCCTCGTTGCATCTTTGACATCCCATCAGAATCGGTACATTGCATCTTCTCAAGTTGACTTTTGAGAGAGGAATGCTTTCACCTTAAGCGGGCAATTGATTTTCCAGATGATTCCAGCCTCCTGGTTTCTTACCCCTCCGTCATTTAAGTGAGAATACATGGAGCTAACCGTGAATAGTTGGTTCGAGCTTAGCGTCCACACCCTTTCATCTCTTTCGTCGTTAGAGAATTGCATATCCTCCAAGACAGTCTGCTTAAGTCTTTGTAGAAGTTGAAGGTGATCTAAAGAGAGGTTTCCGATGAAGTTGATCACAAAACTATCTCCCCTGCAAACATCTGACACCAGTTCATGAATATTTGCAGTATGACCTGCCAAATCTGGGAAGCGGGAGCTCAGAGTATTATCCCCACACCATCTGTCCAACCAGAACCTAGTTTCTCTTCCATTCCCAATTTTACATCTAGTGTTTGCATGGAATATCTCCCCCACTTTAGCAATCCCCTCCAGATAAACGATGACTTTCCTCGGATGCTCCTGTTTCCAAATCTGAATTTCTTCCGTCTCCTATACAACTGAAAAGACTGACCCCACCATGCCTTCCTTCGCTTGTTCATCTTCCACCACCATTTGGCCAAAGCGCCTTATTCATATCTTTGAGGTTAATGAGAGCATCCACAGACGTTCAATGTAAAAAATGGCAAAATGCATATTTTGGCAATCTATTTTGACGAAACACTGTAGTCGCCGAATGGCAAAAAAATGCATAAATTTGTCAAAAAAGAAACAGATGTTTCGTCTGTCATTAAAAAATATTTTATACAGGATGAAACTTAAAAAATATTAATAAAAAATATGGGAAGAAACATCCCAAAGAAGAAAAAATTCAAAATAACCGGTTCGTCCGGGTTTTAAGTTTTTTTTTGCAAAAACAATTTTAAAATTTGCAAAAAACAATTTAACAATTGCAAAAACAATTTAAAAATTTATAAAATTAATTTTTTTTAAAAATTGGATTGGGTGTTTCGTCCCACATAGGACTAAACATCATGTTCATTCCAAGCCTTAAATTCATTTAACCGGTTTATTTATTTATTTATTTACTTCGAACGAAACATCATGTTTCGTCCGATTAATTAAAAATATAATTAAATAATCCAGACGAATGATATTTCGTCTGCTATAATATGCATTTTGCTATTTCGAATGCTATTTTTCCCTTTCTACTGTAGCCGAATTGCTAAAAAAATACATAATAACTTACGACTATGTGCGCTACAGTAAAAAAAATGGAAAAAATGGCAAACAAGTAAACGACTGTGGATGCTCTGATACCCCAACCCCCAAAATCTTTCTTCTTGCACACTCTTTCCCATTTTACAAGGTTAAAACCTTTTCCGGCTTCGTGAGAACCTTTCCACAGGAATCATCTTCTACATTTATCTATTTTGTTGATAACCCACTTCGGCAGTTCATACATCGACATCCAGTAGATAGGCAAGCTACTAAGGACCGAGTTTATCAAGGTGATTCTGCCCCCCAGAGATAGATATTACCCTTTCCAACCTGCAAGCTTCTTTTCTATCCTTTCAACCAGAGGGATCCAATCCTCTTTACGAAGTCTTCCCGGTCTAACGGGCGTTCCGAGGTAGATTAACGGGAACTGGCCTTTCTTGCACTCCATAGCCTCCGCAATCATACCTAAGTCGTTCTCTTCGTCGCTGTTTGTAATCCCTATTCCCGACAATATGTATTTCCGTGTATTTTTGATATTTTAATTTTTGTAAATTTATTTTTCTGCTAAATTCATTTCAGATCTTATTATTAAAGTGTTTTCTAATCGAGATTTTATTCATTTCGAATAATGGTATATTTGAACTTGCTTTCTATCTCTAATTGATCGATTATTATTATTATTATTATAATTATTATCATTATTATTTTTATTGTTATTATTATTGTTATTATAATTGTTATTCTTATTGTTACTAGTAATAATAATATTATTATTATTATTTTGTTTTAAGCCGAACATACTCCGTTTATATGTACTTTATTATTTGATTTAATGTATGTATATATGAACATTTTAAAAACCCTATTTTTCGTTCTTGATTATTATTTTAATTAAGAATTCCTTGAAAATTTCCGTTCTTGTTGGAGCTTTTCTTGTTGATTCCATTATCTGTTATTTAGTTGTGAGTATTTTTTTATTTGAACCCTGTTGATTTTGATCTATCTCTTATTGAATCCTAAAACCCAATTTGATTTGTTCTTGACCCAAATCCTCTATTATTGAACCCTGATTCACCAACCCAGTACCCTAATTGTACCCTATAAATACAACTCTTCTGCAAACCCTAAAAATTGCACATCTTCGAAACCATAGCCGTCTATTCTCTCTCCTCGAGTTTCTCTCTCTCCCCAAACTGAACCCATCTCCCTGTTCATCTTCCCCATAAGCCAAACCCACTTCCCGATCACCTTCCCCGACCAAAATTCGGCTACCCCTTCTTTCGTCGAACTCCCCCGGCGGTCCCTTACCCCCGTTCGCGCCGCCACACACCCCTGCAACCCCAGATCCCGATCTCGCATCCTCCTTCTCTGACCTCGACATTAATAGACGACAGACCAAAGCCTCCCTGCTCTCCCTGTTTCGATTGCCGGCGATGCCCTAGCGCCGCCCTGCCCCCTCGCGCTTTGTCGTTGCATCGCCGTTGGAGACGCGAGCGCTGCCCTTGGCCCTGGCCATTGCTGAAGTTGTTGCTGTCTTGTTGCTTTTTGCTGTTGCTGTCTCTTTTGTGTGCTGTGATATTTGAACTTGATTGCACGTATATTGCACGTATTATTGGTGGGTTGATCTAGTTCGTAAGCTCGTTTCTTCGGGATTCTTATCCCGTTATTCTTGGTATTCGTGTTCACCGTCTAACAGGCAAGTCACCGTCCTCTTGAATTGCTAATTGTATCAAATTCAAGTGTTATTGAAATTCTTGCAAGTAGATCTTTTTTGTTATCGTACTTTCCATTGTTCATCTATTCGTTGGGTCTATTGAGAGTTTACACGAGCTAACCCCAATATTTTTGACATCGTGCCACTTTGACTCTAAAGTTTTGATCTTTAATGAGTGCATATAGGATTGATACTAGGGTTGCTCATATAATTGACACACAAATAAACTATTGTAGGGACAATTGTTAGGTTGTATGTTGTTTGATTGATTGATTGATGATTAATTGATGATAAATTAATGTATGAGTGTGTTCTCATTTTATTTATCATGTTTTGATACCCATCATGCTGATTATACAATTCATTGACGAAAGAATCGATACCCATCATGTTTAATTAAGTTATTTTCAAGAAAAATACCCTAAAACTGTATATGCGTGCGGACCTGAACTTGATCATTGTTTCGAACCAGTAAATGATCTTAAAATTAAATACTTTCTGAATATGAAATGTAGCCCCAAGTGTCTAGTTGCCAATAACATCTAGATTTATCGAATTCTGAGTTTGGTAGCAAAAGTTATGCGCATTTTACTACAACTGTGTTTTTACTTTTAGATTTTCATATTCTCGTACCTTTCATGTTCAAACAGTAAAAATGCTAATCAAATGATTGAATTTTGCTATAAAAATTTTCAGATTATTGCTTAACATGTTTAGGAGTCTAGAAAATATTTTTACTGATTTTAATATTGAGTTTTTGCCGATTCAAAAATTAAAACAATAAGATATCGAATTTCTGCCTGAACATAAAATCTGTAAAGAATAGTGTGTTTGACCTAGCTACTGTTGTCGGAATTTTAACTTTAAGCATGCGTTGGAACCGGTATGGAAGTCTAGTTTCCAGATTTTTACGGATTTAACTTTTGATTTCTGAGTCAGCGGGAAACTATATTTTTGTGCAGGTTGCGCTTGCTGTCCTGAATTTTAGATTCCTCTTTTTAATGAATTAATAATTCCTATGTTGTTCTATTGCATGAATTAATGAATGTATGTTGCATTGCATGTTCCCAATGAGTTATTGTCACTATTCTAACCGTCCTATCCATGTTATCAACCTATTGTTTTCCTATTGATACTATCGTTCACCGAATTGTCTATTAATTGCATATTGTGTCGTTGCATTGATAAATAATTAATAAGCCGGGGTTAAAGGGAGATTTGAGTAGTGAACAAAGTAGTAACTATACTTGGAGGAGGGGGTCCATATTTTCCTAATTACCATTCCGGCTACTGTTTTGTCATGTGATTGTAGTTATGACCGTAACCCAATCTATCGTGTACCGTATCATTGCCGATGACCATTTCATACACCGAAAGGTGAATAGTGTTTACCGTTACCGTTTCCAAGTACATGATCTACCGAGTGCACCACTTGAGTCTAAAACAAAATTAATTGTATGCATCGAACCTGTAGTATAGGATGCAGTAGTACATGCATTAGTTAGGATTAAAATGAATAATAGACATAAGGATTAACACATCACCGACACTGCATATTGTTCATAATTGTTTCTATTGATATCGAATATTGGCTAAGTGTTGTTGTTATTGATCATTGATTACTGTTACCGAATATTGCATCATTGTCTATAGCCAATTGCATCGATTATCGTAATTGTCCCATATTATTCCTGTTGATCCATTGATTTATTGTTATACCGTTAATCTATTGTTCCCTGCTTTCTCTACTTCCTGTCCATGACTTGCTCTAAGGACAATTTTTTTCCTTTTTTTAGATGAAGTGTATACAAGGAATAAAGGATAATTGCCTGCTGGAATTGGAGAACAGACATTCTGAAGACTGCTGCTTTTAAATTGCTTATTGCTTTCATAAACTTAATGTATTGAAACTTGTTATTTTGGATTGGATTATTATTGTTTCGGGCTTATGTCCCGGATTTTATTATTTGTTTCCAGACGTTGGATTATTATTGTATTTGGATATTTTTATTGCTTAATTTCAAGTATTATTATTCATGAGATTATTATTATTGCCTGCGCATTCGTTCTGTATTGATTATATTGTTGAGTTAATCGGATAAACAGCTTATGGGTGACGTTAGTCATTCACTGGGCCAATGTTACGTGCTCATATTCCGTATTTTTGGAAAGCGGGGCGTGACAAGGTTTTTAGTGGTATCAGAGCCTAGGTTTGGATAATATATCAGTCAAACGTGACTAACGAAAGAAAGTTTGGCTTTGACTGATATATTAATCAGATTTGGATTTTATCGGATTGACTCAACAGTATGTGCAATACAGAGAATCACATGAACAATAGATAACCATCGATCTGGAAACTAATCTCTTTTGATTCCTCTTTGATCCCTTCACATTCAGTTCCTTCATTTCTTGTTGTCTTTTGTCTCTTCTTTTGTCTCTTCTATTCATTGATTCCCCTTTGGGTATGATTCATTCTTTTCATACTCATATTCTTTTGATTTCGGTATCGTTCGTTCTTCTCCTTCCTGCTTGGTTCGTCGATCAGCATCACTTGACCTACAACATCATGTCTACAGCTCGGAACTTCACCATCAGAGTTGCGCAGCGGAAGCGTGGTGGGCCCAAAACCCACAGATCCTAGGATTCTCTTATTGCTTCTCTTTCCTTGCATTGTTTGCTTCCTTATTCATTCATTTGCATTGCCATCATTCATTGAATCTTTATTCACATCATTCTTGATCACTTCATTCTTATCCATGTCCTATCTTTTTTGGTACTGCCACCATTTTGTTCTCACACATTGAATCTCCTGTTTTGTTATTTCATCAGTTGCCTTTGCCTTGTCCTATATACCGCCTGAGAAAATTTCAAGGACGAAATTTTATTGTAAGGTGGGTAGGATTGTAACCCCCATTCTGGACAATATGTATTTCCCTGTATTTTCGATATTTTAATTTTTGTAAATTTATTTTTCTGCTAAATCGTTTCAGATCTTATTATTAAAGTGTTTTCTAATCGAGATTTTATTCATTTCGAATAATGGTATATTTGAACTTGCTTTCTATCTCTAATTGATCAATTATTATTATTATTATTATTATTATTATTATTATTATTATTATTATTATTATTATTATTATTATTATTCTTATTGTTACTAGTAATATTATTATGAGAAAAGTGAGCCTCATATAGAGTATGAGAAAATTTTCCTCATACAAAGTGATTATACTGGCTTGGTGGGGTCCTTATGGAAGATCCACTCCGTCCATTATGTTTATCATGCTAATTGATGTATGTGTAGAAAAATTCAAGTGGTTTGGAGGTTATTCACCCATGCATCATGTGGTTGAAAAATGAACGATTTCAACAGTACTACAAATCGAACCACAAATTGGACCCACATGATGCATGAGTGAATGACCTCCAAACCACTTGATTTTTTCTACACATACATCCATTAGCATGATAAATATGATGGACCAGGTGGATCTTCCATAAGGGCCTCACCAAGTGAGTATAATCACTTTGTATGAGGAAAATTTCCTCATACAAATATGAGACTCACATTACTCTATTATTATTATTATTATTATTATTATTGTTTTGTTTTAAGCTCGAACATACTCCGTTTATATGTACTTTAGTATTTGATTTAATTTATGTATATATGAACATTTTAAAAACCCTATTTTTCGTTCTTGATTATTTATTTTAATTAAGAATTCCTTGAAAATTTCCGTTCTTCTTGTTGGAGCTTTTCTTGTTGATTCCATTATCTTTTATTTAGTTGTGAGTATTTTTTTATTTGAACCCTGTTGATTTTGATCTATCTCTTATTGAACCCTAAAATCCAATTTGATTTGTTCTTGACCCAAATCCTCTATTATTGAACCCTAATTCACCAACTCAGTACCCTAATTATACCATATAAATACAATTCTTCTGCAAACCCTAAAAATTGCACATCTTTGAAACCATAGCCGTCTATTCTCTCCTCGAGTTTCTCTCTCCCCAAATTGAACCCATCTCCTTGTTCATCTTCCCCATCAGCCTAACCCACTTCCCGATCACCTTCCCCGGCTAAACTCCGGCTACCCTTTCTTTCGTCGAACCCCCCCGGTGGTCCCTCACCCACTTTCGCGCTGCCACACACCCCTGCAACCCCAGATCTCGATCCCACATCCTCCTTCTCTGACCTCGACATTAACAGACGACAGACCAAAGCGTCCCTGCTCTCCCTGTGTCGATCACCGGCGACGCCCTGCCCCCTCGCACCGCCGTCGGAGACGCGAGCGCTGCCCTTAGCCCTGGCCATTGCTGAAGTTGCTGCTGTCTTGTTGCTTCTTGCTATTGCTGTCTCTTTTGTATGCTGTGATATTTGAACTTGATTGCACGTATATTGCATGTATTATTAGTGGGTTGATCTAGTTTGTAAGTTCGTTACTTTGAGATTCTTATCCCGTTATTTTTGATATTCATGTTCACCGTCCAACAGACAAGTCACCGTCCTCTTGAATTGCTAATTGTATCAAATTCAAGTGTTATTGAAATTCTTACAAGTAGATCTCTTTTGTTATCGTACTATCCATTGTTCATCTATTCGTTGGTTCTATTGAGGGTTTACACGAGCTAACCCCAATATTCTTGACATCGTGCCACTTTTGACTCTAAAGTTTGGATCTTTTATGAGTGCATATAGGATTGATACTAGGGTTGCTCATATAATTGATACACAAATAAACTATTGTAGGGACAATTGTTAGGTTGTCTGTTGTTTGATTGATTGATGATTGATTGATGATAAATTAATGTATGAGTGTGTTCTAATTTTATTTATCATTTTTTGACACCCATCATGCTGATTATACAATTTGTTGACTAAAGAATCGATACCCATCATGTTTAATTAAGTTATTTTCAAGAAAAATACCCTAAAACTGTACATGCGTGCTGACCTGAACTTTGACCGCTATTTCGAACTAGTAAATGACCTTAAAATTAAATATTTTTTGAATATGAAATGTAGCCCTAAGTGTCTAGTTACCAATAACATCCAGATTTATCGAATTTCGAGTTTTGTAGCAAAAGTTATGCCCGTTTTACTACAATTGTGTTTTTACTTTCAGATTTTCAGATTCTCGTACCTTTCATGTTCAAACAGTAAAAATGCTAATCAAATGATAGAATTTTGCTATGAAAATTTTCATATTGTTGCTTAACATGTTTATGAGTCCAGAAAATATTTTTACTGATTTTAATATTGAGTTTTTGCTGATTCAAAAATTAAAACAATAAGATGTCGAATTTCTGCCTGAACATAAAATCTGTAAAGAATAGTGTGTTTGACCTAGCTACTGTTTTCGGAATTTTAACTTTAAGTATGCGTTGGAACTGTATGGAAGTCTAGTTTCCAGATGTTTTGACGGATTTAACTTTCAATTTCTGAGTCAGCAGGAAACTGTATTTTTGTGCAGGTTGCGCTTGCTGTCCAGAATTTTAGATTCCTCTTTTTAATGAATTAATAATTCCTATGTTGTACTATTGCATGAATTAATGAATGTATGTTGCATTGCATGTTCCCAATGAGTTATTGTCACTATTCTAACCATCCTATCCATGTTATCAACCTATTGTTTCCCTATTGATACTATCGTTCACCGAATTGTCTATTAATTGTATATTGTGTCGTTGCATTGATAAATAATTAATAAGCCGGGGTTAAAGGGAGATTTGAGTAGTGAACAAAGTAGTAACTCTACTTGGAGGAGGGGTCCGTGTTTTTCTAATTACCATTCCGGCTACCGTTTTGTCGTGTGATTGTAGTTATGACCGTAACCCAATCTATCGTGTACCGTATCATTGTCGATGACCATTTCATACACCGAAAGGTGATTAGTGTTTACCGTTACCGTTTCCAAGTATATGATCTACCGAGTGCACCACTTGAGTCTAAAATAAAATTGATTGTATGCATCGAACCTGTAGTATGGGATGCAGTAGTACATGCATTAGTTAGGATTAAAATGAATAATAGACATAAGGATTAATACATCACCGACACTGCATATTGTTCATCATTGATTCTATTGATATCGAATATTGGCTAAGTGTTGTTGTTATTGATCATTGATTACTGTTACCGAATATTGCATCATTGTTTATAGCCAATTGCATCGATTATCATAATTGTCCCATATTATTCCTGTTGATCCATTGATTCATTGTTATACCGTTAATCTATTGTTCCCTGCTTTCTCTACTTCCTATCTATGACTTGCTCTAAGGATAATTTTTCTTCTCTTTTTAGATGAAGTGTATACAGGTAATGAAGGAGAATTGCCTGCTGGAATTGGAGAACAGACATTCTCAAGACTGCTGCTTTTAAATTGTTTATTGCTTTCATAAACTTAATATATTAAGACTTGTTATTATTTTTGGATTGGATTATTATTGTTTGGGCTTATGTCCCAGATTTTATTATTTGTTTCCAGACGTTGAATTATTATTATATTTGGATATTTTTATTGCTTAATTCCAAGTATTATTGTTCATGAGATTATTATTATTGCCTGCGCATTCGTTCTGTGTTGATTATATTGTTGAGTTAATTGGATAAACAGCTTATGGGTGACGTTAGTCATTCACTTGGCCAATGTTACGTGCTCATATTTCGTATTCTTGAAAAGCGGGGCATGGCACCATTAAGGCTGCTCATCTCGCTCTTATGTAAATTAAATCCGGACCATACTTCGAAGCATCTAAGTATAACCCGGATAGCTAGGATCTCCTCCATTTTAGAGCTTCCAAACATCAATGTGTCATTTGCGTATTGTAAGATCGACATCGGATCCTGTATTCCTCTAATGTTGACACCGTGTAGGATTTCAGACTGTCTTCCTTTCCTAGTCATTCTGCCAATCCATCCGCAATAATCATAAAAAGAAGAGGTGATAACGGGTTTCCTTGTCGAAGACCCCGGCGGCACCTTATCTCTCTACCGCGTTCTCCATTGATTTGGATGAACGATTTCCCACCTCAGACACACAACTTCATCCAAGTCCTCCATTTCGCCCCAAAGCCTTTAAGAACCAGAGCTTCGTCTACACAGTCCCACTCCACCGTATCATAGGCCTTTTCAAAGTTAATTTTGAATAAGAAGCCCTGAACTTTGTCTTTTTCCCCTCTGAAGACCATTTCGTGTGCTGAAGCAATACTATCAAGAATGTCCCTGCCTTTATTAAAGCCACTCTGCGACACATCAATAATATCGTTTAGGTGTGGCGATAGTCTACTGGCCAAAACTTTAGTGATGATTTTGAAGGAGCCATTAAACAAGCTAATCAGTCTAAAAGTCTGCGGCTCTGAGGGATTCCAACTATTTTGGGATAAGTACCACGTTGGCGTAATTCAACCTATCCACCTGCACCATTCCATGGCACAACTTTTAATACAACTTTTTAATAGGTTATATTTGTTGACTCTTAGTTTGGTGTGCACAAAATATGTCTATAAATACTAATAAGTTTAAATTGAGTTGTTCAGATTTTCAGGATCAAATAATATCCATAAGAGATCCAAGAGAGATTCAAGAATATTCAAAAAAGGAAAGTAATAAAGAATGATTAAGAAATCAAGCAAAAGAAGAAGATATTCAAAAAGAGCGGTTGATTGATTAGTGTCCAAGAAAGCTACCAAAGACCAGTTGCTATCATTCTATATTTGTGAGATTTAATCTGTATAAAATTGATTGATTGATTGATTAGTTTTTTTGGTAAGAATATATAGTGGATTCGGTATGAACAGCGCGATACCGGTCAACCGCACCTCATGACAGTCGACCGCATCGCAGTCGACTGCAACTCCCATGTATGTAAGAAGCAATTGACCCTTCATCTTTCTACTTTATGTCAGAGAGATGAACTGTCGACTGCATCAAGATTGCGGTCGACCGTACTTTGCGCTGTTCACATTTTTAGAATGTATCGTTTCTAATTTTGATCGATACACCTCCCAATCTATTTAATTGGTCGAACCCACTGTGTATTCTTCACCTATTACTTCTGAGAAAAATCTTCTGAACTAATTTTTCAACAATCAATCCGAGTGTGTGTGACAATTTTTTTGAATTCTTCAGTCAGGATCATTTAGGATCTTGAGTTTTTTTTTCTTTTCTTAAACTTCGGTGAGATTGATGGGACTTGTGTTAGAAGTCCTATGGGTGTAATATGTCTCTCGGCTTGAATCCAAGAATCACTGTACAAGGGTTTTGAGTATAGTGGAACGCTTGTGACGGAGAATTGCTACAAGTAGGAGGTGTGAACGTAGACCTGGGAGTCGAACCACGTTACATCGTTGCGTCACTTGTGCTATATGTGTTTGCTCTTCTTAACTCTTTTATTTACTCTGCACTTTATTTTAGTTTATTTTTAATTCCGCACAATCACCCTATTCACCTCCCTTAGGGTGATTTACAGTGGTATCAGAGCGAGGTGCTTATCAAAAACTTAAAAGCTTAAGCAAAAAGTTCCAATGGCCGAAATCCCTCATCCCGAAAACATATACTCATCAGAGCCACTAATGGAACAAGTCTCACATGCTCACCATTTTTTGATGGAAAATGCTATGATGTTTGGAAAGTTCGTATGCCTCATTTTCTATAGATGCTTGGAGAAGTATGGAATGTGTGCATCAATAAAACAGATATTCTAGTCAGGGATGGAAAGACAGCCTTCACAAAAGCGGAGCTAGCTCTCAAGACGGAAAATTCCAAAGCCATGACGGCTCTATATGCAGGGTTGAATAACGAAGAACTAATGCGATGCGGGCAAAAATGCAAGACAGCATATGAGATCTGGAACAACATGTTGAAGCGGCACGAGGAAACCGCTTCTGAGGTAAAAGCTAAAGTTAATTTATGTTTTTCTAAGTTTGATGTGTTTCACATGTTGCTAGGAGAAAATGTGGATCAAATGCTCGCCCACTTTGATATCATTGCCCACGAACTTGAGAGCTTAGGTTATGGGTTGGATGATGACCGAAAGGTCGGAAAACTCATAAGCTGTCTCATGCCAGAGTGGGATGTAAAGGCTGCTGCAATGAGGGAAACCCTTGAAGTGAAGGGATTCGACTACTACACATTCCAAGGGAAGTTGAAGACATACGAGATGGAAATGATGGAAACCGAAAGATACAAACAAAAAATGGGATTGAACCAAAAAACTGAAGAGAAAACCATTGCACTAAAAGCAGAAAAATCTCGACCATCAAAAATAGATTCAGACCGTGAGGAGTCAGACGAGGACATTGCCTTATTGACCAAACAATTTTGTAAGTCCCTCAAATATAAAAAATATGGCAGGTACCAAGGAGAAAGGGAGAAAGATAAAGATGACGTGTATTATAAGTTCAAGAAGCCTGGACATATTCGTGCAAACTGTCCCGTATCACAAGACAAGAATAGGGACTACTACCGCTCAAACCCAGGTCTGAAAAAGAAGGCACTGAAAGCAACATGGTTAAGACTTCGATTCAAGTGAGGGAGAGCACGGCTATGATGACGTCGGCTTCATGGCTCTTGGGAATGGTGAGGTGCAATCACCATCTCAAGAAGAGGTAATCGAATAACTCACTTATGATGAGCTAGTAGACATGTGTAATGGTTTAAAAAACTATGCTAAGAAACTAAGTCGTGAACAGACAATATAAACAAATTACAAATGAAACACATGACTCTTATATTGCAAAAAATCAAAAACTGAAAAACAAGAATGCTTCGATCTTGGAAAAATTTGAGTCACTTAGAAAAGATCATGATGTATTGCTGGAGAAAAATGAACTTTTAGAACAACAAATTCGAGAGTCCTTAGCAACACATGATAATCACTTAAGAGAAATTCATGAAAAATCTGTTTATATCGCCAAACTCACAGATGATTTAAAAGAATGCAAAAGAAAATTTGATGAGGTAGGGGAAGGATGTAATGAAGCTCTTGAACAAAATAGGATTCTTGATACTACACTAGACACTCTTCGTTGGAATACAAAAGACGATGAGATGACTAGGAAAAGACTATGTAAAAGAGTAACTGAGCATGAAAAAATTGTGAAAAAAATATGAAGGGCCAGTTACCTTATTATAAAAAATTCAAGTTCCTATCATGATAATCGAGGGTTTGGTTACGAAGAGCCAATACACCATCAAAAATTTAAATCATCATTTCATACACAATTGCACAATCACCAACATAATCACAAACCAACTCAAAACTATGCATGTATGCATGACTCAAGATATAGTCGTATCACATATCATTACTGCTATAGATTATGACTTTTCATTAAAAAGGAATACTATTTTTGTGTGGATAAGAAAGGATGTAAATGCATGTTCAAAACAAACTTGGGAATGCAAAATTATACCTACTAGTCTTGATGTAGGTACCTCAGCTTATCAAGGTTAAAGATCGGTGGTACCTTGATAGTGAATGCTTAAATCATATGACAGGTGACAGCAGATACTTTTCATCACTATTAAGGGAAAGAGGGAAGGACATCCTCTTTGGAGATAATAGTACTGGTCAAACCATTGGTAAAGGTAAAATAAACTTTGGTTCCTCATGCTCCATTGAGGACGTTCTATTGGTAAGAGGTTTGAAACATAATCTAATTAGTGTCAGCCAATTATGTGATGAGGGTTACACCGTTACTTTTGACAAAAATACATGCACTGTACTAGATAGCAATAAATCTTGTTTACTTCTCGCTAACCGATGTAACAATATTTATGTTATAAATTCTAATGAATTAGCACAGGAAAATATGAGATGCTTTGTCGCAAGAAATGAGGATGGTTGGTTATGACATCGAAGACTTGGACACACGGCCATGGACAATCTCAACAAACTCGTAACCAAGGAGCTTGTAAGGGGGATCCCTAAAATTTAATTTGAAAAAGATAAACCGTGTTAGTCGTGCCAATTCGGTAAGCAAACTAAAAGTTCTCACAAACCCAATAAAATGGTATCAACTTCTAGACCCCTTGAACTCTTGCACATGGATCTTGTTAGACCATCACCGACACGTATTAATGGAGGTGCACAATATACCTTT
The DNA here is from genome assembly GCA_017893485.1 of Hemerocallis citrina. Classification (NCBI taxonomy): domain Eukaryota; kingdom Viridiplantae; phylum Streptophyta; class Magnoliopsida; order Asparagales; family Asphodelaceae; genus Hemerocallis; species Hemerocallis citrina. The sequence continues at coordinate 210,286,176 of CM030367.1, read as the reverse complement.
GTAATTGTTATGATTATAGTAGATTTACTTGGGTTGCCTTTTTGCCACAAAAAGATGACACATTTTATGTATTTCAAAAATTTTGTCGTAGAGTGGAAAATGAGAAAAGTCTCACTATTGTCACTATTCGTAGTGATCATAGTGGAGAATTTCAAAACGAACTCTTCACCTCATTTTGTGACAAAAAGGAAATAAAACATGAGTTCTCTTGTTTTCACACTCCCCAACAAAATGGGGTTGTTGAAAGGAAAAATCGATCTCTTCAAGGAATGGCCCGAACCATGCTTAGTGAAAAATATTTACCTAAATCATTTTGAGCAGAGGCTGTCAATATAGCATGTTATACAATTAACCAAGTAATCATTGGAAAATATCTTGAGAAAACTCCTTTTGAACTATATTATGACAAAATTCTCAACTTAAGTTACTTTCGTGTCTTCGGATGTAAAGTGTTTATTTTAAATACTCTCGATAATTTGGGAAAATTCGATCGTAAAAGTAATGAAGGTGTATTCTTAGGATATTCTCTTAGTAGCAATGCATATCCTGTATTTAATAAAAGAAGATGCACAGTTTAGAAATCCATTGATGTTATTTTTTATGAAACTAATCCCTACACCAAAGAAATATTGCATATTGTTGATGATGATGAGACAGGTGTTCAGGTTGAAAAGAAACAGGTTCACACTGGAGAAGACGCAAATATGAATGCTCAAAATCCAAAATCTCATCAAGATGAAGATGCATCCAAATTGCAAATAGAAGAGATGCCTACACAACAAATTAATGCCATGGAAGATGAACATGTACAACATCAAATTTCTACAAGTGAAAGACGTCCCTCATGGAAAATCATGTCTAGCCATCCACCAACTCTTATACGAAGCGATATGTCAAAAGGGGTAACCACTCGCACACAAGCTCAAAATTTCATGTGTTTTTCCGCTTTCGTTTCCATACTTGAACCTAGGAATATTAAGGAGATCATGCAAGATAATGACTGGCTCATTGGAATGCAAGAAGAACTTAATCAATTCGAACGAAATCAAGTATGGAGACTTGTTCTTAGACCTCACAATGAACTATACTTGGAATTAAGTGGGTGTTTAGGAACAAGTTAGACGAATCCGGGTCAATCACTAGAAGTAAAGCCCGTCTTGTTGCACAAGGTTATAACTAACAAGAGGGAGTAGATTTTGATGAAACTTTTGCACCTGTTGCACGGCTTGAAGCCATTCGTATCTTACTTGCATTTGATCGAATGGATGTTAAAAGTGCATTTTTAAATGGTTTTATTTCGGAAGAAGTTTATGTTGCACAACCACCAGGATTCACTGATCCCACACACCCAAACCAGGTATTTCGTCTTGATAAAATTTTGTATGGTTTGAAGCAAGCTCCTCGTGCTTGGTATGAACGATTAAGTTCATTTCTACTTCACATAGGCTTTTCTAAAAGAAAATTAGACACTACACTATTTATAAAACATGTTTCTAAAGATATTTTAATCGTTCAAATTTATGTTGATGATATTATATTTGGATCTACTAAAGAAAATCTTTGCAAGGAATTCTCAAAGCAAATGCAGGATGAATTCGAAATGAATAAGATGGGAGAACTAACTTATTTTCTTGGGCTTCAAATACATCAAAGAAATGATGGCATCTTTATAAATCAATCCAAGTATGCAAAAGAACTAGTCAAAAAGTTCGGCCTTGAGAATGCAAATGCATACAAAACACCTATGGCCACTACTACGAAGCTTTCTAAAGATGAAACTGGTAATAATGTTGATATTTCTACTTATCGAGGTATGATTGGTAGTTTACATTATATTACTGCATCTCGCCTAGATATAATGTTCAGTGTTTGTCTATGTGCACGCTTTCAATTGTGTCCCAAAGAATCGCATTTGGTTGCCGTTAAGTGTATTATTCGATACCTCAAAGGCACACTAAATACTGAACTTTGGTAGGGGTGGGCTCGGTACGGTACCGGAATTTTTGACATTGTACCATTACCATACCAAACTAGTTCGGTTTGAAAATATGCAAACCGTTACCAACCAAAAAGTTCGGTATACCGAAACTTCAATATACTGACTACTTTGGTTGGTACGGTTCGGTATTGGTATTATACCAAATATGACCCAACAAATACCTTAGCAAATATCAGTACCAATAAAAATAACAAGTTAACAATATCACACAACTTCCGAAACAAAAACAGAATAGACCACAAATCCATTTTCATTTCAAAAGCAAGCAGGGAACAAAAGCATAAGCATAAACTTTATAAAAGTCGCAAAAGGATAGCATCAGTAGCCCTTGTTATATATAAATATATATATATATATATATATATATATATATATATATATATATATATATATATATACACACACACACCAATCTCTCTTATAACTCAATTATAATACATTCAATAATTCTTCATCAATCTCTCTATTAACCTTAACGCTTACAAAACAAATGATGGATTCCCCTTACATTAATCATGGTTTGTTTGGTGTAGGGCAAGACGTGTGGAAAGAATGTTTGAATACGTTAATTCCTCCCCCCCCCCCCCCCCCCCCCCCCTCTCTCTTTCGCTTGAATAAGGGTGTTGCTAAGGATTAGGCTGATTGCTATAAAGTATGACTTGAATTATCATTTGACGGATTCTGTTCTGTTGTAGATCATACAATAACCTTTCTTCGGCATTTTATTGAGTTATTACTGCTATAACCAGCAATTATAAATTAAGGCTCAGTGTAAGAGGATTATATTGCTAGACCGCTATTCAAGTTGGAAGTATGAATATGATTTGTGTACAGCTTCCACATCATCATCATCATCTTCGAAGAACTTTAAAAAAGGTGCACTACTATTACTCAGAGAGTGATGATGAATGATCCAGTTACATGCTAGTTGTGTTGTGGAATGGTAATAGCTAGTTGTCAACCTTTCATCACATTTCATATTAACAAATAAAATAGTTGTTGTGCGGAATACAAACTAACCAACAATCAAACGAGAGAAACAGCGAGAAAAACAGAAAAACAAGCAACACAAGAACACAAGATTTAATGTGGTTCGGCAAAACACATGCCTACATCCACGGGGCGGTTGGGGTTTCTTCTTGCTATAATCAACGATGGGCAAAACAAAGTTTACAAGAGATGACGGCTGCAAAATCCGAAAAGAGGTCTCTAATTTTCGTCTCTCTTAATTACAAAACCCTAACGGGTCGTATTTATAGGGAAACTATTGGGCCTTTCGAAATGGGCCTATTCTGGATCCAAAACCCGCCGACAGTCGACTGGTCGAATTACCAGTCGACTGGTACTTCCTTCGGGACAGTCGACTGATCAGTCGACTGCTGCTGCTGTATCTTTAGTCTTTGAAACTTCTCTCTGGACAGTCGCCTGATCCTCCAACCCAGTCGACTGATATACTGGAACTTTCATTTGCTGCAGATACTCCAAAACAATCTGAACCAGAATCGAGCCATTATCCTACAATCTCCACCTTGGCGAGATCTTCCAAGTATCCAACAATCTCCACCTTGGTGAGATTTTCCAAGTAGCCCAAGCAATCTCCAATAAATACTCCAAAACAACTGCTCATCACACCAAATGCAACAAAAACCAAACTCCACCTTAGTATGATATCACATACTAAACAAACCAATAGCAAAGCACTATCCCAAACCGCCCATGCCAAATTATCAAACATGCAAAATATTAGCCAGGTTCATGCAATGCTTGAACTTGGCTGCCCCAACAACTTTGGTCAACATATCAGCAGGATTATCAGCTGTTCCAATCTTCACCAAATGAATATCACCATCCTTTATCAAATCACGCACAAAATGATAACGGACATCAATATGTTTGGTCCTCGAATGATGAACTTGGTTCTTCGCTAAATGAATAGCACTCTGACTGTCACAGTGTACCTCCACCTTCTCTCGATGAATTCCCAAGCTCTTCAAAAGTCCATGTATCCAAATGGCTTCCTTCATGGCCTCAGCAACCGCCATGTATCCAGCCTCAGTAGTAGACAACACTACAGTGAACTGCAAATTGGACCTCCAACTTATAGGTGCTCTAGCCATAGTAAACAAATAGCATGTAGTAGACCGCCTCTTATCTAGATCACCTGCATAGTCCGAATCAACATAACCCACCAATAACCTGCTAATATTGTCATCCCTTTCAAACTTCAAACCCACATCTGTGGTGCCACTTATGTACCTCAAAATCCATTTAGCTGCTTGCCAATGCTCTTTGCCTGGATCATGCATATATCGACTAACCATACTCACCGCCTGAGAGATGTCTGGTCGAGTACACACCATGGCATACATCAAACTGCCAACCACACTAGTGTAAGGTACATTAGCCATATACTGTCTCTCTTCATCTGTACTTGGAGACTGAGAAGCACTAATTCTGAAATGAGGGGCTAAGGGTGTACTGACCGATTTAGTTTTCTCATCTATACCGAACCGTTTCAGCACCTTCAAAAGATATTGCTTCTGTGTCAAACTCACTATGCCCTTTGCTCTGTCTCTAGCTATCTCCATCCCAAGTATCTTCTTGGCTTCACCAAGATCCTTCATCTCGAATTCAGAACTCAACTGATTCTTCAAATTTTGAATCTCCTTAGCATTTTTAGAGGCAATCAACATATCATCCACATATAATAACAGATATATAAAAGATCCATCCTGCAATTTCCTGAAGTAGACACAATGATCATACTCACTTTTGGAATATCCCTGCACTTTCATAAACTGATCAAACCTCAAATACCACTGCCTTGGAGATTGCTTCAACCCATAGAGAGACTTCTTCAACCTGCAAACACAACTTTCCTTCCCAGCTGTCTTAAACCCATCTGGCTGCAACATATAAATTTCTTCATCTAGATCCCCATGTAAGAACGCAGTCTTCACATCCATCTGTGTCAATTCAAGATCAAACTGTGCTACCAAAGCTAACAAAATCCGAATAGAAAGATGCTTCACAACTGGAGAGAACACTTCATTATAGTCAATTCCTTCCTGTTGAGCATACCCCTTTGCAACTAGTCTAGCCTTGAACCGAACACTGCCTTTTGGACCTTCTTTCTTCGTATACACCCACTTGCAACCAATTGCTTTCTTCCCCTTTGGTAGTTGCACTAGATCCCAAGTCTTATTCTTATGAAGAGAGTTCATCTCTTCATCCATAGCAACTTTCCAATCTGCATTTTCTGAACTTCTAGTGGCTTCTTTGAAGTTGGAGGGAACTTCATCATCCACAATGGGAAGAGCAAATGCAACTGTATCTGTAAAGCGAGACAGTCGTTTGATATCTCTTCTTTGCCTTCTTACTGCAATTGATTCTTCCTGCTGGATAGGAACTTCTTCATCATCCTCAGTATCAACCACATCATCATCATTTTGGGCAGGATTTTCAACTGAAAGCTTTTCTAACTCCACCTGTTGGAGAACTCTCCCATTCTGCTGCTGCTGTCGATCATCAGTCGACTGATACTGTACACCAGTCGACTGTCCTGAGCTTCTGCTGCTCACCTGTTGGAGAACTTTCCCGCTATTCTGCTGCTCACCAGTCGACTGTTCTCGACCACCAGTCGACTGTCCCGAGCCTATCATGCTGGTCTCATCAAAGGTCACATCCCTGCTGATTACTAACTTTTTCTGTTCTGGACACCACAACCTGTAACCTTTGACACCAGTACTAAAACCAACAAATATAGCCTTTTTGGCTCTTGCATCAAGTTTAGTTTCAGTTACATGAAAATAAGCAGGACAACCAAATATATGCAAAAAACTATAATCAGATGCAGGTTTACCACTCCATACCTCAATAGGCGTTTTGCCTTCAAGTGCTGCTGATGGTAAACGGTTGACAATATGGCTTGCATATATAACAGCTTCTGCCCAAAATGTCTTCTTCAATCCAGACTGTGCTAGCATACATCTCACCTTCTCAAGTAAGGTTCTGTTCATCCTTTCTGCAATCCCATTTTGCTGTGGAGTCTTCCTAACTGTGAAGTGCCTCTGGATCCCTTCATCTTCACACAATTTCAGAAACGGATCATTCTTGTATTCCCCTCCATTATCTGACCTCAGAACCTTAATCTTCCTACCAGTCTGATTTTCAACTTTCTTCTTCCAACTTGTGAACAATGTCAAAACTTCATCTTTGTGCTTCATGGTATATACCCAAACTCGTCTGGAGTAATCATCAACAAAAGTAACAAATCAGTGTCTACCACTCATAGAAGGTGTCTGAGTAGGGCCCCAAACATCTGTGTGCACATAATCGAGGATACCCTTTGTCTGATGTACAGCTGTACCAAATTTCACCCTAGTTTGCTTACCCAAAACACAATGTTCACAAGATTCCAACTTGCACCCTTTAGCATCTTTAAGCAACCCTTGCTTCACAAGCCCCTGCAAGGCCTTTTCTCCTGCATGCCCGAGTCGCATATGCCACAACCTAGTAGAGTCGGGAACAACCTGTTTAGGCCTTTCAGTTACACTGGCAGCCTGACCCAAATATATTTTTCCCTGCAAGAAAAACAAGTTCCTTTTCCTTTGCCCTTTCATCACCACGAGTGATCCGCTAGTCACCTTCAGAATGCCACCTTCACTAGCAAATTTCAATCCACTGGCCTCCAAAGCACCAAGTGAAATCAAATTCTTTTTCAAATCTGGAACATACCATACATCTGAAAGCTCCCTAATAAGACCATCGTGCATTAGCAATTCAATCTTCCCAATTCCTACCTTCTTACAAGGTGCATCATTTCCCATCAAAACTACACCACCATCCATATACTCTAAAGAAGTAAACCACTCCTTTCTCCAAGACATATGATAGGAGGCTGCTGTATCAAGAAACCATACTTCTTGATAAAGTGAGGGACTAGAAGCAAGTGCAAAAGAAAAATCCTCGCCACTACCTAAATTATCAACAGTCACATTTGCAGTCGAATTTCCCTTATTTCGTAGCTTTGGACAATCCTTTTTCCAATGCCCCCTTTCATGACAGAAAGCACATTCATCTTTGGCCGGTATTTTCCTGTCCTTCGAGACTCCTCTCGATTTGGAACGAGATTTGTTTCCCTTTTTCCCAGATTTGGACTCAGATCTTGTCTCAGTCCTGCCCCTTACAATCAATGCCTCAGAAATTTCCCTATCAACCATTTTATCCCTTCTCCTAGTTTCATTATTCAACAGGGCATTTGCAACATCTTCATATTTAACAGTATCCTTTCCATATAGTAAAGTAGTTGCTAAATGATCATAACTTTCAGGTAATGAATTCAACAGAATTAGGGCTTTATCTTCATCTTTAATTTGCTCATCCAAATTTAACAAATCAGCCAATAATTTATTAAATGATTCAACATGAGCATTCATAGACATACCTTCCGTGTAACGCCCCGAGCCCGGCTCAGCTGCGCACGCGGCTACACGTGCGCACACGCGAAAGAACGGACACAAAACTCTAACCACGCCCACCACAGGCTGCCTCAAAAGGGTGGTTAACCATTTGGTATCCCTTAATCATAGGCTAATCCTATATACTCTCTCATTTCCTACTTGCATGGCCGATGTGGGATCAATCCCCTTGGTCCAATCCGGTCAACATACACCACATACACACATCCTTCCTTTCTTTCATTCATTTAATTCTTCCCATAAGCCCATAGGAAATCTCCTAGGACCATCACACTAATAATTCTCATAGGATCATCCTATAGGCCACACATTAAATACCAACCCCATTTTTCCTTCTTTCTTTTCCTTCATGCAACGTCACCTACCTCCACCATTCTTTTCTTTTATTTATTATACTATATATATATTATTATATATCGCTATATAATATTATATATATATCGGGTGTTACACACACCCCTCCTTAAGAACTCAGCGTCCTCGCTAAGCCCGGACTTACAACATGATTCAGGATCCCTTTCTAGCCGATGTGGAGAGGATTACCCTGATTCTGCTAGTTGTACAGTCCCCTACCCGGACGACCTGTTCCAACCTAGCTCCTTCTCAGGCGCTACAGTTGCTCTGATACCAACTGTAGCGCCCCGGATCCCCGTCATCGGACATCCGTGATACAACCAGAATCTTTGCCTTCAAATGCATCTCCACACAGTAAATAGTACGGAAATTTAAAACACTTTTATTGCCATCAGAGTTAATATATCAATAGTTACGAACATCAATTATTCGTATCAAGCCGTAACGCCCCATATTGACTCCAAACTCATAACAGATTATCAAATATCAAATAAAAACCATAAATCCCTTTGAAAACATAGTAAGGTTTTTAGAAAATAATTTATAAAACATACCACAGGACCCTGTACTCCACAACGAGATGGGTACGGGTCAACAACATAGCATGCCACCCCACACTATACTCACATCAAAAATGGCTAACCCCTTAGTGTTTGGGGGGTTAGGGGGGTCTCTGGACTACCCTAGACCCCTACTGTTACAGGTCCTCAGCGGTGCAGAGGTGAGGCATAGACTCTGTGGACGGAGCTTCATTTTACCATGGTTGCTTAAGGTTTAATTGTGTGAATAGTCACTCTGTAGCGCCCCGATTCCCATATAACTGGAAAACCGTGACACATGCCAAGATCTTTCCTTCAATTAGTCACGATACACAAAATGCTGGAAATTAAAACTTTTTATTCAATATAGAGTTACCCCGCAGTAATTACAAATATCAGTTGTAATACCAACTGTAGCGCCTGCCCTTTTTCCTTTTTGACTCCAAACTCAATTCTTCCAATTTCTATATCACTTTAACCATAAACTAAGATAGTTGTGTTTCAGGGAAAATTTCGGCAGAGTCTCCCCTGTAATTTTTACCCCGAAACACAAAAAGCTTACGGAATTCTGCTCTAAATTCCGTAGCTCACATCACAGGCAATAATATCGCGGGCTCCCCAGGCCAAAATGAGCATCATCATACAGGCAACATATATATATGCTCTGGGGGCCAACTCATGACGGTTTATCAATTATTAATTAAAAACCATAAATCCTTTTGAAAACGTAGTAAGTTTTTTTTTTAGAAAATAACTTATAAAAGCTTACCACAGCGACTGGTACTCCACAACGAGATGGGTACGGGTCCAAACCATACCATGCCACTCCACACTCTACTCTCCATCATCATCCACATACTTATACAGCAAAAATACAATTTAAATCATAAAATGCACTATTCACACAAATCTTAAGTGACCATGGTAAAATGAAGCTCCGTCCACAGAGTCTACACCTCACCTCTGCACCGCTGAGGACCTGTAACAGTAGGGGCCTAGGTAGTCCAGAGACTCCCTAACCCCCCAAATACTAAGGGGTTAGCCATTTTTGGTGTGAGTATAATTTATTAATAAGCAACTCAATTAAACTTATAAGTAAAACAGAATGAACTTACGAATACCAAAATAAACCTGAGCATGTAAATATCATAAATGGAATTTCACATCAAATACTCGCTGCATCACTTCCTGTATGCATATCCACACCTGCTCACAAACATACTTAACTTTAATTTGGAAATCATTTCCAAATTAATTGCTTAAGGCCCATCACTTTACGCCTTATGCAAACATTCCTTTCCAATTTCATATCACATAACATCGTTTCCATTCATTCTTACAACACATATCATCACGTCTCGCAATACATCACTTGCACACTCATAATTCATCTTAAATGGAAAATAAACGTGTATCCTAATTTCCTAGTGTTTGTGTATGCCATGACCTGAGTCTAATGCAACAATACAGAATATAGAACAGATGCACTTAATCTAATGTCAGCAAGATTCTGGTCGCACATGCATCCCATACTACATGTGACCCAGGTCAAGCCAACATACTTAGTCCAATGCAAGCGAGACTTGGAAATGTATGCATCCCATACTACATACTTTCCAAATCAAGCCGTTGTTTCTAAGTTAGGGATTCGAACCCTCGCTATGCAATACATTCTAATTTGGTCTACTTCCTGTTCCTGATAGTATGACATGGTCGGGTTCAAAGCCGTGACGAACTTAAAGATATACCGCAGTATACCCATAGCATCGTATTTTCACCGGACCGCAGTCCGTACGACCCGTTCGTGTCCACTAGCATATACCTGGATCCTATTCAACAGTCGTGACGAACTTAAAGATATACCACAGTATACCTATAGCATTGTCTTTCTATCGGACCGCAGTCCGTACAACCCGTTCGTGTCCACTAGCATATACCTGGATCCCATTTAGCAGTCGTGACGAACTTAAAGATATACCACAGTATACCTATAGCATTGTCTTTCTATCGGACCGCAGTCCGTACAACCCGTTCGTGTCCACTAGCATATACCTGGATCCCATTTAGCAGTCGTGACGAACTTAAAGATATACCACAGTATACCTATAGCATTGTCTTTCTATCGGACCGCAGTCCGTACAACCTGTTCGTGTCCACTAGCATATACCTGGATCCCATTTAGCAGTCGTGACGAACTTAAAGATATACCACAGTATACCTATAGCATTGTCTTTCTATCGAACCGCAGTCCGTACAACCCGTTCGTGTCCACGATGAGTACTAAGTACAGGAACTTATCTAAGTCCCAGATAAAATGCTAAAACATCATTGAAACCCGATAGCGCATAATTACCACACTGCGATATGCAGATGGCTCCTCATCAATTATCCGATGAAATAATTCAAGAAGTAGCAGTAGCTGTAACCCAGGCTACGCTCATCGGAATTTAACACAATCAGACTTCTAGGAGGGTGGGGAGATCTCCAGCAATCCCCTAGTGGGCGACTCTCAGCTATGTAGGAGCTCAAGTCCCCAAGCTAACTTAAACTTGAAGTTTAGTCGAATCAGCAGGTTGCTAGCTTGCAACGTCCATAACTTCCAACACACGATACAAAATTACTTGATACTGTAAAACCTCATATACTCTCAATAGCACATTCTTCTTGCACTCGCTGCACCTTTCCAATAGCATAAGATTTTGCTCACTCATCGGAAATTCTCGATTCCGGGTCCTATGGAGAGGTGGGAGTGTCTATTTCAACTTCCTAGTTCAGCACCTCTTTCAGACTCTATCATTTGAGTTCTCGAAAACACAAGTTCTATCAGGTGTACGAACGGAGAGAAACTAGTTTACTTAGCCAATAATACTTCGACTAAGATTGGGTCCGTTCCATCCTTGGAAAATCATAACTCTCAACCTATAAACTGGAATTACAAAATTCCAGATATGTTAGAAAGCTATGACTCCCTACTATGACTCTCTATTTGGTCAATTTCCCAAACTTGCCTTAAAGCATGCTTCTTAACAAAGCTTATAAAAAATGAGTTGTTCTTTACCATACAACTTTATCTCTTAGCATTCCACTTATCATACAATGATAATCGAAATTCTCCAACGTTCCCATCACACTGAATGATTAAAATCACATCCATTTACCATATACACACCCATTTACCACATAACAACTTTTAACAAAAGAACCTTCAATATTTCAAATTAAAACTTCATTTTAGCTGAATTAAACAAGGATTGCTTCAAACCGCCTAAGATTTTATCACAACAATAAACATGCATTTAGTATAATCATACTCACAAATTGTCCCGCAAAGACTTGAAGCGCTACCATGCCTCCAAAGCCGCTAGTAAATCCTATCATCAAAATTCGAAGCAATCAAGGCTCAAGCATCCAAACCAGTTGCGGGAAAACAATAATACTAATTAATATCACACAGACGTTTTATAAAACGTCCGGGATACACGTGCGATGCACGTAATGATCAAAATCCTACGGGGCTTTTATTTCCCAAACAATAACAAAAATCATCCCTAAAATAACCTAATGGCTCACAAAAATTCTACTACCATGAAGAGAAAATACTCACATGTTAACTTCTCTTTTTATAATACCCAAAACCCTAATTTATAAGCAAATTGTAAAACCTCCAAGAATTTGCTAATTTCTCGTCTCTACCATTCTCGACATCTTCCAATCTCCCTACCATAATACTCTTACTCAAAATAAAGTAACCACACTAAATTTTATACAAAAATAGAATCTAGGGTTTACCTTTTCGAAACCCTTTCGAAAAACGGACTCCGCCACGACGTAGAGGACCCTCCAATTAGTCAACCCCCAAATTTAATTGAAAAAACCATGGAGAAAAGGAAGGGATTTGAGCGGGAGAGAGAGTGCCGACATGGGTTCGGCTGGGTTCGGTTGGGGAAAGGAACGGGAGAAGAAAGATGGAGAAGGAGAAGAAAAGGGGGTGGGGTGGGGTTTTATTGAATAATTAAATAAATAGATAAATAGATAGGAATATTACATATAAGCCCCCATCTCCAAAATTATTTCAAATAAGCCCCACTCCATTCTTTAATAATCCAAACAATACAAAATATATTAAAACGACTTTGTAATAATCCGTATAAAATAATTTCATTTCCGAAAATAATAATGATAAAATAAAGTAGACAATATATCTTATATTTCTCGATAAAAATAATTATTATCGGAAAATACATATTCGCGCGAAATTCTCAATCGCGCACACATTTCGATGCAAAATAGCCATATGCTATTTTTCGGGTCGTTACATTCCGTATAGGTGAAGCGAAAAAGTCTCTTCTTCAAATACAGCCGATTCTCCAAACTTTTCCTCATGTATTTGTCTTCGAGCTTCTTCCACAACACCGCAGCAATGGTATCCCTCATCAAATCGTACTTCTGAGCCTTTGCAATAAAGAGCCGAATAGTCCCACACGCAACTCGATTCAACTTCTTCCAATCTGCTTCGGACATATCCTTAGGTTTTTCTTTCTCCAAAGCAACATCTTGTTCTTGTTGAACAAGAACATCCAACACCTCACATTGTCACATCCCGAAATTGTTTGTCCCATCAAATTTTTCAACTTCAAATTTTGCGTTGTGAATCGTTGTTCTAGAAGAACTTGATCCCACAACATCCTTGGTTGCATCTGCATCACCCGCCATCTCCCTCTAGGTCGAACCAACAGCTCTGATACCACTTGTTGTGCGGAATACAAACTAACCAACAATCAAACGAGAGAAACAGCGAGAAAAACAGAAAAACAAGCAACACAAGAACACAAGATTTAATGTGGTTCGGCAAAACACATGCCTACATCCACGGGGCGGTTGGGGTTTCTTCTTGCTATAATCAACGATGGGCAAAACAAAGTTTACAAGAGATGACGGCTGCAAAATCCGAAAAGAGGTCTCTAATTTTCGTCTCTCTTAATTACAAAACCCTAACGGGTCGTATTTATAGGGAAACTATTGGGCCTTTCGAAATGGGCCTATTCTGGATCCAAAACCCGCCGACAGTCGACTGGTCGAATTACCAGTCGACTGGTACTTCCTTCGGGACAGTCGACTGATCAGTCGACTGCTGCTGCTGTATCTTTAGTCTTTGAAACTTCTCTCTGGACAGTCGCCTGATCCTCCAACCCAGTCGACTGATATACTGGAACTTTCATTTGCTGCAGATACTCCAAAACAATCTGAACCAGAATCGAGCCATTATCCTACAATAGTTTTCTCTTTCATACTTTCAGGTGTATATATCTGTATCTAAGCTACCAGCACATATATATATATATATATATATAAGGTAAAAGGGATATGAGCAACTTGCTCATTTAGTAAATGAGCAATTGATTATGTCGCATTCATGTGATACATTGGATAACTAACCCTTTTAAGATTTTCCAATCATATGTATGCCACATCATCAATTGTTCATTTACTAAATGAGCAAGTTGCACATACCCCTTTTACCCATATATATGTGTATATATATATATATATATATATATATATATATATATATATATATATAGGGAAAAGGGGGTATGAGCAACTTGCTCCTTTAATAAATAAGCAATTAATGATATGGCATACATGTAATTGGAAAAGCCTTAAAAGAATTAGTTGTCCAATGTATCACATGCATGCCACATAATCAATTGCTCATTTGCTAAATGAGCAAGTTGCTCATATCCCTTTTACCCATATATATATATATATATATATATATATATATATATATAGTATTTAATTATTCGGTACGGTACGGTAAAATACCGACTGAACCATATTCATACCGAAACCGAACCGGATTTTAGAACTCAGTACGGTTGTACTGTACCATACCTTTGGCAACTGAATTTTTCGGTACCGAATCGATTGGTTCGGTTGGAAACCCGATCGGTTGGCTCATTTCGGTATGATCGGACACCCATAGACTTTAGTACCCGAAAAATAGAAATTTTTCGCTTGTAGGATTTTCTAATGCAGATTATGTCGGTAGCTTAACTGACAGAAAAAGCACTAGCGGCACATGTCGCTTCTTGGGCAACTGTCTTGTCTCATGGGCATCCAAGAAGCAAAACTCTGTAACTCTCTCAACTGCCGAAGATGAATATATCGCCGCAGGATCGTACTGTGCGCAGGTATTATGGATGAAACACACTCTAGAGGACTACAAGATATTTTTTGATCACATTCCAATTAAATGTGATAATACTAGTACTGTTCATATGACAAAGAATTCTAATCAACACAGTCGCACAAAATACATTGATATTCGGTATCACTTTATTAAAGACCATTTTCAAAAAGGGGATATTATTCTTGAATATGTTTCAAATGATTCGCAACTTGCTGATATTTTTACCAAACCTTTAGATGAAAAACGATTTCATTTTTTGAAAGGAGAACTAAATGTTATTGATATTTCAGCTTGAAAATTCATTTTGGTCGACTGGACGGGCGACTGTACACCTGTGAGGGTGTATGGTCGACGTCAACCGGTTTACTTTCGAGTAAATTTTGTTTTATACGCTACTTTCAACATATTGGCTTTCAGTATTTGCGGTCGACCGGCTCATCCTCTGACTTGTGTTTTGTCTTTACAAGATGAACGGTCGACCGTGCGGTTGATCGGTTCACCCTCTGTGATTCACTATGTTTTTGAAATAGGCATGCGGACAACCGTGCGGTCGATCGGTTTCCTCTCGGGAAAATTTTTGAGTTTTGGTTTTGCGGTCGATCGGTTCTTTTTGTTTTGTTGGTTACACTTGTTTTTTTTTAATAAAAAAACTCTCTACTAATTTTTCCTACTCTATCAGTTTCTTGAAATTCAGTCTTCACTTAATCTTCTTATCCATGCTTCGCATCCGTATTGGGAAAATCTCAAATCTATGATACCATGAAGAGCTCTCCCTGTATATCAAAGAATCTCGCTATCAACGGTATCATGTAAGTAGATTTACCTCCGTTTTTAGAAAAACTATTATCTTTCCTGAACATCATCTCTCTTGTTTTGCTTAACGAAAGTTCCTTTCATTTACCACTAATTTTTGGGGGAGTATATTATATTCTATTTATACTTGTCTTTTGCCCCCTATTGGTGTGTTACAAAAAGGGGGAGAATACTTATGCTCTTATGAATATTACTTACTACTAATTTTCTTTATCCTCTATGAAATATTGAATTTAGGGGGAGTATTTACAAATATCTCTTAAAAGCTCTTTACCTACAAAAATCTGTGTAATGAACTTAGGGGGAGTATTTTTATGCCAAATTGTTTAATTTTTACTTTCAATAATCAAAAGCATGTTTTGTTCACACCAAAAGGGGGAGATTGTTGACTTGTGTACAAAACGTGTCTATAAATTCTAATAAGTTTAAATTGAGTTGTTTAGATTTTCAGGATCAAATAATATCCATAAGAGATCCAAGAGAAATTCAAGAATATTCAAAGAAGGAAAGTAACATAGAAAAATTGAGAAACCAAGCAAAAGAAGAAGATATTCAAAAAGAGCAGTTGGTTGATTAGTGTCCAAGAAAGCTACCAAAGACCAGTTGCTATCATTCTATATTTGAAAGATTTAATCTGTATAAAATTGATTGATTGATTGATTAGTTTTTTTGGTAAGAATATATAGTGGATTCGGTATGAACAGCGCGATACCGGTCAACCGCACCTCAGACAGTCGACTGCATCGCAATCAACTGCAACTCCCATGTATGTAAGAAGCAGTTGACCCTTTATCTCTCTACTTTATGTTAGAGAGATGAACGGTCGACTGCATCAAGATTACGGTCGACTGTACTTTGCACTGTTCACATTTTTGGAATGTATCGTTTCTAATTTTGATACACTTCCCAATCTATTTAATTGGCCGAACCCACTGTGTATTCTTCACTTATTACTTCTGAGAAAAATCTTCTGAACTAATCTTTCAACAATCAATCCGAGTGTATGTGACAATCTTTTATTCTTAAGTCAGGATCATTGAGGATCTTGAGTTTTTTTTTCTTTTCTTCTACTTCGGTGAGATGCACAGGACTTGTATTAGAAATCTTGTGGGTGTAATAGGTCTCTCGGCCTGAATCCAAGAATCACTGTATAAGGATTTTGAGTATAGTGGAACGATTGTGGCAGAGAATTGCTACAAATAGTTGGTGTGTATGTACACCTGGAGGTCGAATCACGTTACATCGCTACGTCACTTGTACTATCTGCATTTGCTCTTCTTAATTTTTTTATTTACTCTTTATTTTAGTTTATTTTAAATTCCGCACAATCACCCTATTCAAACCACCCCCTCCCCCTCCCCCTCCCCGCCCCTCGCGGTTGATTTACAGTATCAAACATTTTACAGTTTTAGGGTAATGTTCTTTTTTTACTTTAATCTCTTCACCAATGTCTAAAATTCAATACTACTAACTAATCCCGATGAGACCTATCAGCACTAGCCAGTGGTATTTGCCAAAATGACTAAGATATAGATTCTATATGCTAATATTGCACGATAATACTTACGCTACCTAGTGGTATTTGCAAAGATGACTAAGACACTCTATCTAATAACACTGCAAGTTAATAATACTCACAAAATATCGGATATTTTTTCAGCGGTAGTGCACCCTTTACAGGTTGTAAGTTCCAAGTCCCCAAGATTGTGGATAGGTACCAATTACCAACCACTTAAGACCAATAACTATCATTACATAAAACTTGTACAACTTGAATAGCAAATGGAGAAAATTAAGTTGGCATGAAGAGGAACACAAGAGAGACACATGAGGAGAAAAAGTAAAAAAGAGGAAGGTGGCCACTATGACTTGTGAATGAAAGCAATGGCATATGTGTTTGCCATCACTAATAATGGAGGAAGTTTATTTAGTGGTGTTCAGTGTTGCTATTCTTGCCCCCTTAACAAAGCAAGCAAACATCAAGAGAAGAAGGGGTCAAAACTCTTAACATGAACACGTACCATACATACGAAACATGTACATGTGGTGATAGTGCCCACTAAACCTCACTTAATGATTTTCCGACAAGCTGACCCCACTCGACGCACTGGCTGCACCCTCTGTAGCCTGCATGTGGGGCTGCGGGCGAGTAATTAATTAAATGGTAGTTGTACTGGAGCTACAAAATATATAAATCTTGTAATTCGAATCTGATAGAGAATGAATAAAGTCTTCTAGCTAGGTGCAGGTTTATTGGACACCTTATAAACTTCTCTTTAAGAATCCTTGGATGATGTGAGATAAGGGGTTCGTATATGATCTCCTCGGATTTTGTGATTGCTAAGAAAAGAAAAGTGATCACTTTGGGATGAGCACTTCCATAAAGAACTCTGGAAGTTTATAAGAAATAACAAAAACTATAAACTTAGGTCAAGTGGAGTTATTTTCCAATAGGAAAGGCAAATGCTGGTTGAACGAGGGATGCTCGGTGCAGATAATATGCATGGCTTTCACAGTTTTTCGAAATTTTTTGTAAGAGAGAATTTGCTGTAAATTACCCTCATTTGAATTTGAAGAGAAAATTTGTTCCCAAGAGATAGTATGGGGGACCTACAACAGATATATACTCCCTCAGTTTCAAAAATATAAGTTATTTTAGCATTTTTATTTTGTTTTGAAAATATAAGTCACTTTAAGTTACAGGACAAATATCTCATCATTCTTTAATGTCCATTAAGTACTTTTTTTATGAGATTTCTAATTTTACTCTTTATTTTTTTTATAAAATGAGTAACATATAAAATGAGTAATAGTAAAATTATCGAGAAAGGTAAATTAGACATTTTATAATTGATAGCTCATTTATGAGTTTCAAAAACCAAGAATATTAGTATTTTTTGTCAATCCTAAGTTTTTTTTTAATAGGTATGTAGAAAACTAGAATGACTTATATTTTTCAAATGAAGGAATATATATATAGAGGAATGCTCTATTGAAAACGTACTGTAGTGATGAAAACGTGGAAAACCACCTGAGCCGTTGTTTCTAACAGCGGCCTATGTGGTTTTCACGTGTTTTCACAACATTTGTGTTTTCAATGGAGCATTTCCCATAAATATATATATATATATATATGAAAAAAAGACGTATAAGCAATTTGCTCATTTAATAAATAAGCAATTGATAATGTGCATGCATGTAATTGAAAAATCCTTAAAAGAATTAGATAAGTGACAACATTTTTGGCCATAAATCACAACTCACCTTTTCAAAAGTTGCAAAGAGATGCCAGTCACTTCCCCCATTAAAAGCATCCATGAAATACCTGGCTCAACAAAAACAAATAGAAATGCATTTTTTTTGTTTTTTTTTAAAGAAAAAGGTGACCGCTCATTAATAAAATATTAATAAAACAAGTAGTATAAATATATAATATATATCTGTTGTTCCAAGAACAGAACCACAGAAAACAATTATACAGTTAAGCGTTCAACATTAACTAGCTATTCTCCTAGCTAAACTTATAGACGCTACTGCCTTTAATCTGTTATCCCCCCTATCAGATGTGATGCATGCAGATTCCTATTGTCAATCAGATACCGACTCATCGAGCACCAACCATAGTTACGACTTGCCCATGCACCTTCAAGCGATGTCTAACTTGAACACCATTCCAGCATCGACTTCTCTACCCCATTCGGTGACACCTAATCAGAACAACATACCGAAAACGACTTGCCTAGTCACAATTCTGATAATGACTTGCCACTCCGTCCATTCAGTGATGACTTGTCACTACTCTAGTCTGAGACGCTCAGCTCCTTCACCACCACGGTGGCCGACGTTCCGTTTGCCACTTCGCTGATGACTAGCCCGAATACCATCTCTGTGACGACTTGGCCACCAGCAGACCTGCAACTAAGGCTGCAAACGAATTGAGCTATTCGCGAGCTATTCGGCTCGAGCTCAGTCAAAGCTCGGCTCGAACCGAGCTCAAGCCGAGCTCGAGCTCAAAACCGAGCTCGTTTCGTAAACGAGCCGAGCTCGAGCTTCAGTTTTCTTTTTTTAGGCTAAGCTCGCGAGTTGTTCGGCTCGAATACGGTCAAAGCTCAGTCAAAGCTCGGCTCGAACCGGCCGACAGCTCAAAAATAAGCCCGTTTCGTAAACGAGCCGAGCTCGAGCCTGAAGGTATTCGGCTCAGCTCGGCTCAATTGCAGCCCTACCTGCAACGACTCACATCACTATTACCACAGCAACAACCTCGCACAACCTCCCAAACTAGCGATGACTCGCACATCTACCATATCGGCGCCGACTTGCACATCTATCACAACTGTCACATCTCGTACATCCTCCACCATATCGACGACTCGCACATCATCCCAACGATGTTGACAAAATCGAATACCGAATCGGTGAGAATTAGCAACATCAACAACGATCGTTCAATGAAGGACAAAATTAAGCAACTCAATCTGAACTCTTACTCTCGAGCAAGAGCACAGATGAAAGCCCCCGCACACGTTCATCACCTCCCAAATGTAATTTGAGTTTCAAAACTCTAAATTGAAATTCAAACTCCATCAAAATAACTCTCCACCCCAAATACTCCTTCCATCTATCCCCAAAGCGTCCACCAAGATGACAAACACAACCACCGTCTTTTGCTGGCATACTTACTCCTTTCCCAATAATGTTGCCGTATTGGATCAGCCTAACCAACCCCCCCGCAACGCCCTCTTCCGATTGCGCCGAATCCAACCATCAACAGTAGTCGTTGTTTTCAACCATCAGGAAGATGATACAGACGAACATCATTGCCCAACACATGTAATGCTTGTCCACCCCTCATACTCGAACATAATTTGAATTTCACCCCTAATTAGAAATTCAAATATTCAAAAACCAACCAACCGATCAATCAGTCAGTCATTCGATCAAACACCAATTTTCAATCATCAATCAATCAATCAATCAATCAATCAATCACTCAATTTCAATTCAATCGGCATCGGATCTATCCCCTTTCCCCTTTTCAGTATCCTCTCCTACGCATTCTTCACACCGGGTCAAACCCAACTCAGACAGCTCCTCCCACTCACAAACCCCAACTTCTTCATACGCGCTACCAACCCTCGGAATCCAAACCATAGCAGCAGATCGCCGTGATTGGCCCCGAGAGTGTGGACATGGTGGCAGCGACGATGATGCCGTTTCCGGCACCGAATAGAAATGCATTTTACCCACACAAAAAAAAAGAAAAGAAAAAAGAAAAGAAAAGTAGAGGGTTTTCAGAAAAGAAACGAACTATATCACTTACATGTGTCTAGACCTGCTCACGGTTTGGGCGGTTTCCGGTTAACCGGCGGTTGGAACCGCCGCCGGCGAGGCGGTTAACCGGAACCGCCGGTTCCGGCTGGCGGTTAGAACCGCAACCGGTCTGGGGCCGGTTCGGTTGCGGTTAGTCGTTTTGATCAACCGGCGGTTTGGCGGTTAACCGGCGGTTAACCGCCATATATAAAAAAAAAAAAAAAAAAAATTTAAAATTTTGAATTTTTGCCCGTTAAAAAAAATAAAAATTAAAAATTAAAAATTTCTAAATAAATTTTCAAAATTTAAACTCATATTTTTAAATAAATTTCTAAATAAACTTTCAAAACTTAAACTCATATATTTTTAAATAAATTTTCAAAATTTAAAAACAAAGAAAAAACTTTTCAAAAGTAAGAAGAACTACGTGGACTTTGATTCCTAAGGGATACGTAGGCAACTATAGTCAAGTATTTGAAATTAAAATCGTGAAATTTTAAATTCATATATTTGAGAAGTTATTTTAATTTAGTTTACAAACAAAATTACTTCATTACAAAAAAATAATTGAAACTTGAAAGTAATGTTTATAAGTTTATAAACATTACTTTCAATTTTTCAATTATTTTTTGTAATGAAGTATTAATGTATTATTGTTATTTTTATTATGTTAAAGATGTTAAAGAATTATTTGTTGACATAGACTCATAGTTGTAATTTGCAAACATTTTTTTTTATAAGAAATACTTAGTAATGTTAAATTAAAGTATTATTTATTATTTGTTTTTTGTTTATTTATTTAATGTTAAATACTTATTTGTATTAATGAATTTTACCATTTAAAGTATTAGTCTTATATTTATTTCTCAATTTTCATCATTTCATGTATTTTTTAAAAATATTGTCAAAAATATGAAAAAATAATAATAATAAAAAAATAAAACCGGATAAACCGGTCAAACCGCCGGTTGACCAACCGCCGGTTCCGGCCAACCGCCGGTTGACCAACCGCCGGCAACCGGCCAACCGCCGGTTGACCAACCGCCGGCAACCGGCCGGTTGGGCGGTTCGGTTGCGGTTGGCCATATCCCGGCCAACCGAACCGGCGGTTGCAACCGGATAACCGGCGGTTATAAACCGGGAACACCTCTGCATGTGTCCTCTTTAAACTCCGGTTAGCATTTTCATTACTTTTGAAATGGTTTCTTCAAAAAAAAACTTTTGAAACAGGGTAGTCCTGCTACACCTTTCCTTCAAGGAAAACAAAACAAAACATTTAATCAAAAAATAAAACAAAACAAAACATGAAACTAGACTAGAGAGCTTAATGCATAACAACCAATAGGAGGCTGCTACTTCAGGATTAATTTCAGTGACTATTACTGTTCACTGCAGTCTGCGGCCGATCCCCTTTATCATTGTATACATACCTATATACCTATGAGTGCATGTATGTATATGCAAAACCTAGAAAATTTTAATCTGCATAGTTACATATGATGTATAAGTTCCACACATACAGACATGAATAAATTAATAAAAGATACTGAAATGTTCGGGGAGGAAAATAAAAGACAGTAAAATGCAGATAGGGTACAGGTTGAAGTCTGGTCTAGAAATAATTATGTTACTGTTTGACCCTACAAGCTTATTTTCCTCCGCGAACATTTCAGCATCTTTTATTAATTCATTCATGTCTGTATGTGTGGAACTTATACATCATATGTAACTATGCAGATTAAAATTTTCTAGGTTTTGCATATACATACATGCACTCGTATAATGAACCAACCTCATTTTCATTTCAGGAAATAGTTATTGTCCCTACAAGCTCATATCATATTGAACCAACAACAACATCAAAGTATTAGGCATAACAACATCGTCAGATACCGTGGGCTGCAAAAAAATAAAGTTGAAGGGAACTAAATCAATAATTTCCGAGATAAAACATTTAGGCACATTCCAGCAAAATCATCCATTGCAGTTTCCAATCCAGATGCAAGAGAGTAATCATTTCTAGGCAAAGAGAGACAGTAATCATCAAAATTACACCAAGGAGATGTAATCAACGTAAATATAAAAGTAACATAACTAATCAAATGATCCTAGATATATAGGTACATAACATGTAAACCGCCTGCAAAAATATACCCCAAGCTTTGTTAAATGAAGCAAGAAAACTGTTAAAAAGTAAAAAAGGTGCCCACCATATGAAGATAGTATTTAATTAGTGCATATGGATAGGAACCATAGAATTCTCATATTGATATGCTACTATGGTTTATACACCAGAAAATGAGAGAAAAAAGAAAGAATTACATAGGGCCCTAAGAATATGAAGATAATGAAGATAATCAAGTATGGAAATTAAATAACAATAACAATCATTGAACTAGCTAGTGCAATCAAAAGTTATGGCACCCATAATTAATAATCATGAAACAATTTAAAAGAACTTTTATTCCTAAGATAACTCATCTACTGATAAGAATAAGAGGGGCAGAAATTAAAGGGGAAAATTGAGTAGACAGAAAATCATAATCGAATAGAACTTGGCTACTTACAGGAAGGTATCAGGTGGAGCTCTTGTGAGTGCGTGGAAGTAATTTCCCTTTGTTTACTTGGAGCAAAACAAAACTACACTCCAGCACCAGTTACACCACCGTTATCTTTACTAATTCATCTTACTTAGCTAGGATAACCAGTTCTAATAAACAAATCTGGGAATTACAGTGATGGAAAAAAAAAAAAAAAAAACTGCTTAATTTAAACTGCTTAGAGAACCACTAGTTTATTTACAAAAGCTAAACATCCATGCACGGTTAAGAACTCTAAGATTGGCTTTTGAGGCGAAGTCTACAAGACGGATAGGAGAAATGAAGTAATTTTATTTCACTTAGCAGTGACAAGAATAAAAAAGAATAAATTAAATTAACGAATTGGATTTATTGATAATTCAACTTTGGAAAATGCAAATTTTGGGAGAAGCCCTCAAACTTGGTTAGTTTTCTGACTGTTCTTTTAAGCGGTCTTTTGTTTTCTCTCCACAAATGATATATTTGACTATAACACCTCAAAATGCCTCTTTCGTCATCACTCTCCAATCTCTGCTGCAAATAGCACCTAGCTTTTGCGGGCTCCCTTCGACTCGATTCCTTGTGGCAAGCTGGGGGAGTGTGCAGTTCTCCATCTGTGTTTGATCTGCAAAAATTAAATACAAAAATAAATAAGAGTTGAAAATGCTACACAACGTGGTGATCCATAATTGTTATTGAGATAAATGCATGTAAAAGATGTACAACTTACATACCAGAATAAGCATTTGCAATCAGTATTGCACTGGGTTTTAGCTAAAGCAACATATATCTATTTACAATTCTCATGTTCATTTCAGCTGAGCCCAAGGAGACTGCTTCTTTCACACTGAGTCACTAACCACTAATTTCTTTGTAATTTAACTTTCACACAATTTTTTTCATTGTGCATAGAGAACTTTCAAATTGACCCCTAAAATTATGTTTATTTCCACATTAGCACCTGGAGTCTTTGTAACCTAACTTTCACTAAAGGGTTTTCACCATGGGCAGATCAGCTTTGGTTCTTAGACAAATAGGACGAGTATATGTGGAACACAATTTAGTTCTTAATGTGTAATACACGGTATATTCCTGAATGTTTCAAGTGAAACTAGAGTTACTAATAGCACCAGACAAATTGTTCACAAAAACAAGATTTAGATGTAAATATGGATTTTCAAAAATATTGGGTGCTAATTTGTATTAGACATAATTTTTGGTCATTGGAAAACACCTTCCTAATGAAATGTCTGCCAGTCATTGGAAAACGATATAATCTTTTGTCCTACAAAGGATAAGATTCGAAAAATCTGTCTCAAGGTTTAATCTTTTTAATCCAGGAGGTAAGGCAAATTCACAAACAGTAAGTATCAGAACTGCATACCTCTCTTCATGGCAAACAGAGAGTGGAAGAGTGATTGGCTATCCGTTTGACGGCTTGCATGCTGGACAACAGAAAATCTTGGGAGCCAGCCTGTGCAACTTTATGCAGTCAAAGTGATACCACTCATCACACTGGTCGCAAGCAATCATATCCTCTGCTCATAAGGTTTCCGGCATATGCAATAAAGTATACTTCGATCTTTCAATAACTGCATTATACAGGAATCATGAGTTTCTGTAAATAAAAAAAGACTTGATAATGTTCAGTATAACTGCAAGTATATACCTTCATTTCCTTCTCAAGATGGACTGGTAAAGATTCACCCTCATTTACAAGTTTAAATACCTCACTTAACTCGAGTTTGCCTGAATCCAGTGCGACCTGTATCCCGTGAAAAGGGTAAGAACAATAGCCAGCTAACGCAGAACTAACCTACAATGTTAAACAACGGAGCAAATATCCAACCATCATGGCCGTCTCAGCCCACTTCAAACTTATTTGCTTTATTTCTGTGATTTCCTGCATGAGATGATCTGTGGATGGTATTCCAACAGCCAATCCCTTCAATACCAATATGGTCAAATTGTCAAAAATTAAAAATATGTTAGTTAAAACAATTGTATTTCAAAGAGTTAAAACAATTGTGGAACCAGTTCAAGTGAATCTTCAGGTTTATCCGGAAAATTTGAGATATGTTGTAGTAGGCACAAATACAACTATACCACCCCACAAAAAAAGATTATACTATACAAAACTAACTAGTCTTTACAACCAAAAAAGGCCTTAAATGAAGCTCCTCAACTCAAATACCCACCACTGCACTGAGCACTCAATTATCCTCTAAAGTTTATACTTGTGTTGCAATACAGAAAGAATGAAATATCTATAAATTTAATTGCTCTCAACAAATCCAAAGGAAAAGAAAATATTCAAGTAGACAGACACAAAGTTTTCATGCAAACACTAGGTTGTTTTAATTATTATCATGTCCTAATTTCTCTCCTAATTTCTCAAATAATAAGGACTGACAGTGATCTCACTTCCACAAAATACAGCAAAACTTCAACAGATCACAATGAATATTATTTCTGAAGTAGGACAAAATTAATAAACAAAGTCAAACATGGACAATGGAATTTGAAGAAAATTTGATACTCACAAATAAATAAATGATAAAACTTTAATAAAGAACTAATCTATACAATCTTTCAAAGCAGTTCTATCCAAACCGTGCCCTCATTCTGGACAGAAGTTGAGTACAAAGAAATTCGTTAAAATTTTATATATATATATATATATATAGAGAGAGAGAGAGAGAGAGAGAGAGAGAGAGAGAGAGAGAGAGAAATGTTCCGTTGTGCACTAGGCCTCCGTGTGCACTCGTGTCCACTCGGCCAACACACATTCGTATCGACGATCTGAACCGTTCACATTGATCTACACATCTAAATTAGTCTAAATATGTAAAATCAAATCATTTGAAATTTATTTGCCCATCCATTGAAGTGTTACAAAATTGTATGGCTGAAAATCGTTGTTTTTTATAGTCACGTGATGGATGGGCAAATAAATTTTAAATAATTTGATTTTACATATTTCGACTAATTTAGACGTCTAGATCAATGTGAACGGTTCAGATTGTCATTACGAAGGCGGGAAGGCCGAGTGCACAACGGAACATCTCTCTCTCTCTCTCTCTCTCTCTCTATATATATATATATATATCACAAATTATATAACATGGCATCAGCCAAGTACAAAATCATCTTGTCTTCCTTTACCTCTTCGAATAGATGCTGAATGTATTGAATGCAAGGCTTATTTGGCCCCTCCAGTAACTTCTTAACTCTGATCTTCCATGAATATTTTGACAAGACTGTTTCCAGACTACATCCACTTTGGACATTTTGACAAGACTATACACCCCAGCAACTGCCACAGCCTGTTATAACCAATTCAATTTATAAACAATATACAAAGAAACAGTAGCCATAACCATTATAGATAATTAATATGAGGAGAAAGCCAGTGGCTTGGAACAATTACCTTCAAAGCACATTAAAGACTTTCCGAGACAAAACTCAGATCTTTATCACAGTGAGAAAGGGGATAGTTCACTAGTTTACCAAATGTGTTTTGCATTCTGAAGCAAGCTTGACAATATCTTGCACCAAATATATTTCTTGAACTTTATTAAAAACCTAAGCCGTCATTCACATTGATGATTATTATGGATAGAAACTTGCAGAACTACAACACATTCCTGCTTATTGGGAATAATGAGGACAAAGAAACATAAAAATAGCATAAAGTCATTAAAAACCTAAGATGCAATGGATCTAAAATTGCACTGTTGCACACGTTTATTGCACACATATAGAGGAAAGAAAAGGGGAGACCAAGTGTCCAAAAAGACCAGAAAGTAGCTGCAGGAACAACCATAAGAAGCAAATATGCATATACAACATAAACTGAACTATCCATTTACAACATACGGCACAATGTCAAAAATGCAAATATGAGCACTTCAAGTTGATTAACTAATGTAAACTTAACCCTAAGTAGAGAATTTTCAAGAATATTAAAAGATTAAGTATACCAACATTTAATGCCGATTAAGTTAGAAATTAAAACTACTAATTGGTTTGATGGATTTTCAAGAATTGAAATAAGTTTAACAAGCCCAATTAAAGATTCACGCCTAGCAATCAACAATTATACTTAGCTAAGATATGCAATAATGATTCGTACCCTAATTAGCAAGTAGAAGCATACACTCAATATTTATGGACGACAGATAATTCAGATAATAATGTAGAGATAATAAAGCAATATTACAAATATTTGAGAAGTGGAAAGAAATTATCGGGGTTCAAGGGACGCGTCGCGTTGGAGGAGAGGGGGTCGAGGTTGCTGGACTGGCAAAGGCAGCAAGGCTAGCAGCTGCTGTCGGGGAGGCGCGTGGTAGAGGAGGGGGGCACCGTCGTTGGTGCCCGGAGAGATGGCAGCAAGGGCAAGGTGGAGAAGGAGGAAATTTGGGGTTAGGGCTTGATGAGAATTTGGGGAGTTGGGGATTTGGGGTAGGGGAAGGTTTCGGTGGTGGAGGACAGGGGTTGTCGATTGCGATAGTGGAGGTTGGGGTGCGAGGCGCTGCGGTGGTGGTGAGGAGGGTCGGTGTTGAGGGTTGAGGGCAATGGCAGATGGAGACAAGGAGGATAGGGTTTGGGTTTCAGAAAGGGAAAGACAGAGGAAGAAGAAGAAAAGAAGGGGGTTGGCGGCTAGAGAGAGAGACGGTATTAGGGTTAGGGGTTAAAATAAAATTGAAAATTTGGGGATGTAGTTTGAGCTTCTCACAAACCCTAATACTTAGGTTTCTCATAAACCCTAATGTTCTATTATGGTCTCACACAAACAACAGGAGAATGAAGAGCAACAACTCAACACACAGTAAAAATTTTTAATCAATAATAGCATACCTTCTCAATATTTTCATGACCTATATATAGGCTCAAAACAAAATCTCAACACAAATCTCTAAAATATTTTAATGCAGAAAATAAAGGGTGCAAATTGCAAAACTACTACATATGGCTAAAATGCCCCAAAACAAATAAAATTGCTGAAATAAAAATAACTATGCTACTAGAGTAGTCATCCTAGACGATGCATGCACTGACAGAAGCGCCCAAATCGTCTCAAACTGATGTCCTCATCAGTATCATATACAAAAAAGGAGTCCTAAAAGGTCTCCCTGGATATTCAAATTGTATATAATCAAATTGTATCAGAAACCTTCAAGTTAGAAAAGAAAAAAAAAGACTCGTTTTAGAGATCGGTTTCCAACATGTATTGCCTGTCTTGAGATAAGATTGTTTCCGTTGGTTTCCAAACTCTGGAGAATTTTCTGATGCTTCTACCCTGTACAACTAGGACGTTCTAACAATGCTTGGGGTGACCTGGACAGTTTTCTTAAAATGCTGAATTATAACTCTCCGAATTTTCTGCACAACATACAAGATGTTAAGTTGTGAAAGTGGAGTAAAAGAAGATTGCACTCGCTTCCCCGTGCTATGACGTCCTAAATGATTAACGTATTCCTCTAGATGGGCAAGGGTTGTTTGGGAAAATGAGGTTCCAACAAAAATCAAGGCTTTCAGTCTGCTTGTGTTCCGACATGATTCTAACCAAAAAGAATCTCTTAAAGCATCACCACAACATATCTATGCAGTGTTTGTCTCAGGGGTACTATTTAATTTGTTAGGGTGTCCAGTTGTCGACCGTATTGGGATTCAGGATAGTGGGTATTTAGAATAACTAACAGTCCAAGTGTTCATAAATTGTGTGTGGGGATGCTTCCCTGGTTCCAATGCATATGCCTATTATCTCAAATATTTGATTTCTCTTCTTCTCAGCAGGCTGTCTGCACATTTAATTGTTTTTCTTAAAGAGGGAGAGCACCGATCATCCAGCATAATGTAGTCTGTTCCTTTGAATAATGTGGTCTCGGAGATGTGTGTACAACTGTTCTGTATGGGTGATTCTTGCATTCCATTATTCTCTCGTTAATGAAACGGGTTAGATCACTGCACTATTTCTCCAAAAAACATGACTCGAATTTTCTACTTCGCACTGTTCAGACATATACAAATACATGCATGTTGATAGGATAGACAAAGACCGGGCCAGTTCCCCACCATGCAATTTAAGTGCAACCAAATATAGATTTCAATTCCAAATGAGCCGTAATTTGTAAATTTATAGTATAGAGAAAGAAAATGATACTTCATTGGATGAATATAACTGAGTAGAATGCCTCCTATATATAGGAGAGGAAAAAAAGTAAACTAATACAGTTTCTGAAGTGGGACTAAACTAAGCACTACTTTAACACACCCCTCGAGCTGGTGCCCTCAAGCTGGTGCGTAGATATTGTCGAAGCCAAACTTACTTCAGAAGGTTTGAAAAAATTTATGAGGCGGTGCTTTAATTAAGATATCAACAAGTTGTTCACCACACCAGGCATACGAGAATGAAATTACTTTATTCTACTTTATTGGATGTCAATAACTGAATACAATGCCTACTATACATAGTAGAGTACAAAGGATAATCTAGATTTATTTCGGATGTGGGACTAAACTAAGAATTCTCACTCTTATTCATGTTGTTTCAAATCATAGAGGATGGTGTAGGAATCACAATATGTTCTATGATCAAGGGTTTCAATTGCTTATTATTGGAGGCTCAACTGAATTTCATCATCTGATTGTGTTTGTATGCTAGTATCATTGAGACAACTCAAAAGCGGACGATTTTTCAAACATCTAAACAATAATGTCAAAATTTTCACTCCAATTTAAATATGTGGTTCTAGGTGTCCACTTTGTGTTGGATAATTGGATTTGAAACCTTAACTTTACTAAAGTAGCTAGCGCAGGAAAGCATGGTTAGTCTTATTGTATTTTCTAGGGTATATTTGAGAACTGGAAACAAGTCTTCTTTAAGCATCAATGTCAACTATCAGAGCTTCATGCACAATGTCAAATCTCAGAGCTTCGTGCAATTAAAGAAAAGGCATCAGCTTTCCTAAATGCAAGTAGACAGATTATAAAAATAATAATGTAGGCTGCAGAGGAAGTAGAGCTGCAAAATGAAAAAGGAAGCAAAGACAAAGAAGGCCACCTTTGAGACTACACATAAAAGCTCTTCATAAGATAAAACAGCAGCCTTGTGATAGAGTCGATACCATTCAGCCCCAAATCCACCATGAGGTAGCCAATCCGCAGAAGCAAAGTTAACAACCTCTGCACAGTTTAAACCTGGAAAATACAACCTAAATACTTGACTTTTTTTTCTTCTTGCTTTTCCAGCATTACCCATGCAATAACAGAATACAAAATGTTTGGGAATCAAAATTGTAATTCATTACTGCAAAAGATGAAGGACTTGCCCAAATTAAAACCCCCGTGACATGACTTGGGGAAGGTCACAACAAAATTTCCAGGTTCCTGTAAATGATAACCATTCATGTCACTTTGTATATCTTCAACAAAATCAGAAAACAAAGTATATTCCAATTACCAAACAAAAAACACAAATTCAGGATTAAAAAAAGGGAAATCGTTTAACAAATAAAATCAACATTCCGGTATTACTCTATTCAAATTCATTAAAAATTTAGTACACAGGTCCTTTTTGTGATGTAGATCGTATCCAATGGTGTGGATTTCCATTTTAGATGTGTGAGTGTGAGGACGTGTGTATGTGTTGTGATAATTCATACTCTTCAGTTTATGATATGTAAAACGCTTGAACCATGTGGATCATGCATTTGGGAGGAGACATGGTTTTTAGTGTGCCGTACACGCAAATTTCCTCCTAAAGCAGGCAGCTGATACCCGTTTGGCTTCTTTCAGAAGTTCTATTTTCACTTCACTTTGGTTCCTGTTTGAGAATGAAACACCCAAGATTGAGCCAAAAAATGAATGTGGTAAGCACCCATCTGAAACCATTGAAACTCGCTGAAACCATTTAAAATTTTGTTTGTATAGAATACAGCAGTGTGGATTTTAATCTTGGATACAGCAAGCACAACAGTGATAGTATACTTTTGAAACTCTCTCTCTCTCTCTCTCTCTCTCTCTCTCTCTCATTGAAACTCACTGAAACCATTTCGAATTTTGTTTGTATAGAATACAGCAGTGTGGATTTTGATCTTGGATACAGCAAGCACAACAGTGATAGTATACTTCTGAAACTCTCTCTCTCTATCGCGCGCACACACATGTACTTACATACGTATAAACATATGTGTATGCATAAGATAATATAATATGTGAGTATGTATAATGTCATTTGTATATTAATGTAAAATATAGACATATAAAGCCCTATGATCCACTATCTTACTAGCTTCAAATTTTATAAACAACATGACTTTCCATCCTACATTAGAGTTCCTTACGTAATGCCAATGGAATATAGCCATGAGGCTTGTATGTGACCAAAGCAAGAGATTTTGGAGCGGTCTCCAAATGAAATTCAAGTTCCCATCTTATTTCCATTTTCCCATTATTCCTACTTACGCTTCCTCCATCCAGACCTTCCCACTACTATCACAACCTCGTTGAACCTCTGTTTTGTGCCATCACAGCCACCGCCAACACCATTTGCATTCATTACCTTCACCACCTCCTCCCCACATAATTACCCCTTTTCTCTTAGTTCTCTTAAACCACATCTTTACTTATCCATCACCATGTCTCCCTCCCTAACCACCATCACCAGCATGACCACAAATTTAATCCAACTTAACACAATTAGTCAGCCATTTCAAATTTCTCAAGATGTATAAACCTCATAATTACTACTGATAAATCCACAGTAACTAGGATCCGAGAAACCCATTTTCCATTACCAAAGAATCTCAATCACCCCATTTATAGGAAATAAATGAAAGGAAGGATAGAAAAGTAAAATGGCATCTTTGGATTTACACCTCAAGAACATGAGACGAGAAGGTGAAAAAGGAAAACGAGAGGAGAGGTGAGGGATTGGAATGTGCAGCAGGGCAAGCGGTTGTTAAGCTGTGAAGCAGCAGCAATACTACTACTTGAAAGTGATGTTCAGTCGGACAAGCGGAAATGCACTGAACGACAGCTAGTTGATATTAACCTTTTTAAAGTAGCATTTTTCCAGCATCACTGTATTGTATTTGTGCATGTACAATTTAAATGTAACTGGTTGAGAAGGTTAAGTGCTTGAGTTGAAAGGTTTGCAAGGGTAGGAATTCTGGGGGATGGCGATGGTGGTAACTGGTAATGATATGGGATGAAATAGCATGACCAAGGATGAGTTTTCCTCCTCTACGACCCTTTTTCCCGTTTTCTCATCTTTGTGAGCATCATATTTGAAGGAGGTAATTCTCCTCATATAGAGTGATTATAATCACTTGGTGGGGCCCTCATGGAAGATCCATACCGTTCATCATTTATTTTAATGTCAAAATACGTATATATTAATATATTAAAAAAATTGTTTGGAGGTGTTTTACCACATGCATCATGTAGTCCAATTTGTGGTACGATCTATTATACTATTGAAAATCGTCCATTTTGCAACCACATGATGCAAGTCTAAAAGACCTCCAAACCACTTCATTTAGATGCATTTTATGACATCAAAATCATAATGAACTGTGTGAATCCTTTATGAAGAGCCCCACCAAGTGATTATATTCACAAGTGATTATATTCACTTCGTATGAGGAAATCACCTCATACAAATATGAGTCTCTCTCTCTCTCTCTCTCTCTCTCTCTCTCTCTCTCTCTCTCTCTGTGTGTGTATATATACACACACACACACACACACACACATGCACACACACATATGTATACATATATATGAACCCTAAGATAAAAATACAAGACAAAGATAAATCTCTTAAAGCTCTGGAAGAAAATTATGTAAATGTTAATTTTAGCGTTGTCACTGACCTGCAACACATTACAAACTGAAACACCATTTTCTTCCAGAACAGATGGATTCAGCATTGTGACCAGCTGGAAGAGCAAGTCTGGTTGTGCATCAAATAAATATGGAAGAGTGTTTTGCATAACCTATGGGAAGATAAAGAAAATCAGCCCATAGAGCATAACATAGGGCAATGCCATTTCAGTGAGAAAGTTCAGATGTTTGTTTCGTTACATAGACAATAATACGATCCCAAAGAACATTAAAAAATACAAATTATGTAGAAAGGTTCATCCCTAGATACCAAGTTCACCAACAACTTTCTTGTTAAAAGGAAACACCTGCACTTACTGCAAGTAATATCAAGATCGAAAGAACTACTTGCTCAAATGCACTAGCTTCAATACCACGCACACCATACCAGCACTTTGGTTCTCCCCTGAAAACATGATGATCAATCAACATCAAAATCAAGTCATGTATGGAACACAGATACCCTAGTTCAATTCACAAACAATTTAAGTGTAAATGATTCTTAGCTGCCGGAGCAACCAATAAAAATATAAAAGAAAGACAGTTAATTAAACAAAATTTACTGGGTGCATGTTGTATGTTGCATTCCTCTCTCCACTTATCTAACAGTATATTTTATGGTATACTGCCTATAGAAGAATTTTGTGACTTGGTATTAGTGAAAGAAGCAAAGAAACCCTCCGAAACTATAAGCACACTAGATGTTGGGCACTGCAGCCCTGATATGATTCTAGGATATACAGCTGCTGAGAGTTAATTGGGCTACCTTCAGAACTAGCCCAAAGTTACCGTTAGATGAGATCTAAATCATAAAACTAACTCATAAACAAATTTCAGAATTTCTTGATGAGTCTTACCCCTCTATTTAGTCATCATAAAATCAACACTTCATAAAGAAGGCTGAAATAACATAATTTTTTGTCACTTGAGTAAAACTCATCAAAAATTTTGAAATTTTATTTATAGGTAGTTTACATGACATAGATCCCATCCACCGGTGTGGATTTTCAATTTGGGTGACCAATCATTCAAATGAACTGACAATAACCGTATCAACTACTCAATGTACTCATATATAATTCTTTTATTTTAGTTCAAATATTAAATCCAACATCACTCATGTGTACTAATATTATCTCAATAATAAACTTATTCATGAAAATTGAATTATGATAGATATTATTTAGATAAATTCGCGACCATCAGACCAAATGAGCTTCATGCAGTAACACCCTAAACAGTAAGTGGAGAGGTCTAGGAGTGAACATAAATCTTGAACATGGATTATATGTGCACACTAGGAATGATTCAGAGGAACTGCAAAGAACCATTGGCCTGGTTTGTTTCTCTTTTTCTTTACATCTCATTCTTATTCTATGATAGCAAGAAAATTCCTCGTAGTATATGTAATAAAGTCACTGGCGTAAAATATGCAAGATTCTCAGCTAGACAATATTTTACAATAAAAGTATCAGTGTTGCCGAAAAAAACATCTCCAAGTTCAAAACCAGACTCAAGGAATACAAAGGATCTGTAGCACGGTTAACAGATAACTAATAATACATTCTCACACAACAATCTTTTTCAATAGGTCAGAGTGATACTTGACCATCACACAAGGACCATTGCAGAATGAAACTTTCTCTGGCAGATAGAGAACCAACTTGAAGCCAATAAACTTAATAAGGATTTTTTTCTAACCTATATTGTACCAACTCCTTCCATGAAGTCTGTCCACGTTCAAGGCTTATTATACTCCACCCTTTTCACACTTCTCAAATGTATTTCAACTTTGCAGTCGTCATGTTTCCAATTTTTTATAGTTTCTAAAAACCCTTGTTATCAACATCTGAGTAAAACAAATTCTTACTTTATATGCAGGACGGTATTTTAAGGTTCATTATATGGCAAGCATTATATATTGCAGTACAATACATGATACGTATAAAACAATTTAATAGGATAAAGAGTAGATGCATATTGTAATTCTAAATTGCATGATCAATTAATTATTTATTACAGTTAGAATGTTTAGTATGGATAATATTAAAGTACAAAGATGAATAAAATATAGAACTTTCATTGGAGTGCCACAGTGTGGGGGCATCTATTCTGTATTTGTTCTTGAAGTCTGAAGTCTGTAGCATTTATTAATGCATAGAATCGTAAACTAATGGGCCTACCCAAAATACAGGTTGTACACAAATTTCATTTATCACATCTGAAACATCTTAAAACCTCTCCATGTTACAACTAGCTAGTCAAGTAACAGTCTAGTTGCAAATGCAAATTAATGTGCTAATTTAATTAACCATAAATTGCAGAGGCTAAAGGAAGACCTCAACACGCACCTCCAACTCATGTCGGAACAACATCATATCAATAAAGAAAAGAAAGGATCTACAATATTCGAGAGATGCACGTTATTATTATAGCAAATAAACATAAATAAATAAAATAAATAGTTCGAAGCCAAATTACTGTACTGTCTATCTCGCTCTGAGTATCTAGTAACATCACAGATCAAAAAGATACATAGAAGTTTAAATATTATGTCATGAATTATTGTCTGCATACCGTTTAGGGATGAAGGGCACTCTTTCAGAATAAATTTAGTTCACTCTTTCTAAAGGTGTTTTGCCAGAAATTCTGTTTACAGATCCAATCCTCAAATTTCTCAAATTAACAGGCCAGGACTTGAAGGATCCTTATGTTTTATTTTCCAAATGCCACATTTGAGGAAGAAGATAATTCTTTCAGGATATTTAATTCACTCTTTCTAAGGCATTCATTCAGATTTTTTATAAAGATCCAATCCTCAAAATTCTTAATTCTACAGGCCAGGGTTTGAAGGGCTGTCTATGACGTCCCTATCTGAGCATATTGTTCTACAGAGCTAGGTAAATGATACAATCAATTGCTTCTAGTATAGTCCAACAATCAGCTTGAACTGAGTTCAGTTTTGTTCAGGTCAAACCATAGATAGTATTAATGAGTTAGATTTGTTAATTTCTGTTGTAAGAAGTTTATAAGATTACTGAAATCGAGTGAGTTTGAAAAATAAAGTGATGATGCAAATTAGAAAGTGGAAGTACAGATGAACTCCCCAATAGTTTGTCAAATAAAGTTTTAAAGGTGATAACAACATAAAATATAAAGGCACATACTGAAGTATCAATCTACGAAAAAGCAGCTTTAGGTTCCATGGCGGACCAGTGCACAGAAGAAAATAGTCCACAGTACCTCTTCTACAAGAAGGAAACAAGCATACAAGAGCACTAAAATCCCTAAGCTACAACAATTTAGGTCCTGTTTGTCTTGCCTCTATATTGTTGTCTTTTGCCCTTCAATTTAAGGTTATGAAGAGTGTTGGAGTTCTTTCATCAACATGATGTGAGGACCAAAAATCTCAAAGTGAGTTACAAATCAAGGCTTGTAATAATGAAGTATCGATGGCCACCGAAACGGTACACACAAGTCAGGTCGGTTTTGACCTCCTACCTGATCCACTACTTGCCTAATAACTTGGATTTTCTAATGGCAAAACTGAACAGGATAAGAAAACCAGAATAATCGAATAGTAAGTACTTGAATACTAGATCCTAAAATTGATAATGCTGGCCAAACTGTAGCAAACAACGCTAGAGCTCAAGAGAAGCGAAAGAGAAATAATTAATGTTTACGAGATATCTATGAGTTAAAATAAATTATATCCCTTAATATACATTATACAACCTAAACTGTATACTTGTAGTACATTTTTATAACAAACAGTTTATATAAAATATATTCTCTAGATGAAACCAAAATATATCACTAACACAATAATTATAATGTATAGTTTCAAATAAAAGAAAAAATAAATCGAATATTCTAGACATACTTTAAGAAGCCAATAGCAAAAATGTCATAGATTGAGTTGACAAACTGGAGACTTCCTAGAACAATGAAACCAATACAACCCTAATACTGAACTATGATAACATGTTACAAATTCAACACACTAGCAGAAATCTGTAACAGTGATTTCAAGTGGCTTTTTCGTTTATATTACGAATCAAAGACAAGGCTACAAATTGGGTATTATCAACACTCAACACAAATCAAACTAACCAAAGTCCCAGACGCCAGCTAACATGCATGTTCGGGTTAAGGCTTATCCAAATTCCGGTTCGTTGGAAAACTCCAATCTAAGTTTAACTTGGACGGTAGACTAGGGATGGCAACCGGGCCGGGTTGACCTGCGTCCCGCACGCTCCAACCCGGCCCGCAATATGATGGTTCGGGTCCGGGTCGAACCCGCAAGTCTAAGCGGGTCGAACCAGGTCGTCAAAATTGAAGATCTGACCCGTTAAACCCAGCCCGCTCGACCCGGTAAAAAGTGTCAACCCGCCCAACAGCCCGCGGGTCGTCCCGCAGGTTTCGAACCGTTTGACCCGTACGGGCCAAATGTTCAACCCGCGAGTCCAATGGACGTTTTCACAGTTAACGGCTGTTTTAGCCGGGCTTTTTTTTTAAAAATTCCCCTATAAATACCCCTTAAACCACTCAAAAAATTTCACACCTTACTCTCTTACTCTCACTACTACTACTCAATTCAATCTCAATTCATTCAAATTTTTTCAACAAAGAAGCTAGCAACATAGAAGCGACATTCCAATTGTATCGAATTCAACTTACAACTACGTCTACTTCAAGTCTTCAACTCCTCCAAGGCTCCAACAAAGAACCTCTCTTTCTTTCTATATAAGAGTCCAGACTTTTGCTTCTACTTCTACTTTTATTTTCACTCCCATTCTATATACGAGTATCCGCAAAGTGCGGTATCAAAATTTCACAACCCTCTTTTTGTCTTGATATCTTTTTGTAGTTACAATTTTTTGTATCATATTTGTTTGTTGATTTTTTATCTTCTCTCTTACAACCCTCCTATTGTTTTCTAGATTTTTTTTTCAAACTTATCTCGCCTATATTGTATTTAATTTTTTCACATACACTACTATATCAACATGTCTAGATCACGAGGTAGTGGTCGTAGCCAAAGTGGACAAGATTCCACAGGCACTTTTCGTAGGTCTCATATTGTCCAACAAATTGGGTCTGCCGAAGAGTACCCTCTGACCGGACACATTGGTACACACGATGTGTTCCCACAAGACATAGGCATAGAAGAGGAAACACAAACACAACCAACCGAAACAACATAACCGGGTAGTAGTAGGAAAACTAGAGGGGAAACAAGTAATATGCACAAATTTTATGACTATATTCCGGACCAAGAAAATCCGGGTGTAGGTATAAAAATTTATAAAACTTGTTCCAAGCCATACAAATGAAAGAAGGGTGAGAGGACGAGTACAATAAAATGGCAAATCCAAAATGTACACAAGGAACTTCTTGTAGACCTACCTGGCCAAAAAAAAATCCATCCTAGGACCAGTGTAGTTGATAGCCACTCTTATGATCCCGAACTTGTTCGTCGAGAAATAGCCCAACTAGTAATTAAGGAAGAGTTACCATTTTTCTATTTCGAGAGTAGGAACTTGAGTCTTTTAATCAAACCGCATTAAACCCGCATTTTAAAAGAATCCCCAGAAATACTTTGAAGTCGGATTGTTTTAAAATGTACACCAAAATGAGAGAAGGGTTGATTGCTATTTTATGGAGTTTAACTTGTAGGGTTTCTTTAACTTCCGATTGTTGAAAGGGTTGCAATAATATTTCAATGATGGAAATAACTTGTCATTGGATCGACAGTGATTGAATTCTTCAAAAAATGATCATATCACTTGTCGCGTTGCCCTATCCCCATAGTAGTACTGAAATTGCAAATCGTATTTTAGAAATTTGTAATCTTTTTCATATTTGTGATAAAATTATGTGTATTAGTTTCGATAATGCATCAATTAGTATATTACAAACACAATTAGCTCCTCCATGTGACGATATTTTTCATATTAGATGTCCATGTCATATTTAAATTTATGTGTTCAAGATGCTTTAAAAATAGCCGACCCATATATAGTTAACATTAAAAATTGTGTACATTTTATTGCATTAAGTGGCACCATATTTCAAGAATGGAAAGCATGGTGCAAGCTTTAAAATGTACATTTTAGAAAATTTCCAAAGGATATTAAACACCGATGGAACTCTACTTATGATTTGCTACATGTTGTTACTCAATATAAAGCATGCATATAAATTTTTGTCTTGCAAAAAATATGCCAAATAAGCAAATTACTCCCGAAACTTGGTATTATGCCGAATCTTTGTTAAAATTTTTAGAACCTTTTAAAACCACAACTTTAAAAGTTTCAAAATCTTATGAATCTACTTCTAGTGTCATTTTTATTTCAATAGTTACTATGATGCAAACTTTCAAAGAAATGATCGATGATATTTATATTGGTCATATCGTGAAACCTGCATACACCAAAACTTTGAAGTATTTTAGTCCTCCTCCTATGTTGTATTGTCTTGCTACTGTGATGGATCCTCGTATCAAATTAGAAGGTACGAAGAGTGACTGAAATATTTTTTACTTTACTTGGAGATAAATCTGAAATTGAAATTAGAAGGTGCAAAACATTTTTAGCTAGCTTTGAAATGACATTAAATAACTTGTATCATTTTTATGACAGAAGTTTTGCAGCTAGTAGTACAACTAGTTTAGTTAGTTCTTCTTCTGCTACTTCTAGAGGTAAGGGTAAGAGTAAATTAGATGATGCCACATTTAATTTACTTGCACAAATTCAATCAAAAAAAGCTAGGACTAATCAACGAAATGAATTACATTGGTATGATCAACAAAATTCTGAAAGTTCTACTTCTACACTTGAAATTTTACAATGGTAGAAAGACCATGAACATACTTATAGTATTCTTAAATATATGGCTAAAGATCTACTAACTCCTCTTGTCTCTACAGTTGCTTTAAAAAATGCATTTTCTACAAATGGCAGGGTTCTAACCGATTACAGGAATCGCTTGAAGTCCCAATCGTTGGAGATGCTCGTCTGCACGGAAGACTAGATGAAGACTGAAGATAGGACTCAAGGAATAGGGTTTGACATCTACAAGTGGAAGTAACTCACCGGAAAAATAACAACAACAACAATAGCAACCAACATAAAGAATTGAAGACTAACAACAACAACAAATTGAAGACCAACAAATTGAAGAAAATTGTAAATGTATAAAAAAAATTAAAACTTTTGTTTCTTATAAAAAAAAGTTGGAAAATTGAAGAAATTTGAAATTGTATGGAAGAAAACTGTAATAAATCTTTGTTTCTTATAAAAAAGTTGCACATTTGTATAAGTTCAAATCATATGAATAATTTATACATTTTAAAACCAATTTCACTCTTTGATTATTATTATTATTATTATTATTATTATTATTACATTTTTAGGTTAAAAAAATAATAATAATTGAAAATCGACGGGCCAACTCGCAACCCAACCCGACCCGGGTTGGACCCGAATGGATTCGCGGGTTGGCCGGGTCGATATTTCGCTATTTCAACCCGGCCCGGTTATCAAGCCGACCCGACCCGAACCTGTCCGAATTTGGTTCCAACCCGTGCGGGTTCGACCCGACCCGGCCCGGTCGACCCGATTACCAACCCCAAGGTAGACCCAACACTTAGAATTAGCACAATCCAAGCTTAATTGGCACAATATGCCATCATTCAATATAACTTTAACACGATGTTTGGGACCCGTAAGCCATTATAAAAAATAAAATAAACCTTGAGCCTCAACCTAATCACCAAATCTTGTAGTACGGATCAATAAATAATAGGATAATACAATATTTTCCGCTTCTGGCTACTCACCCAAGCACTCCATGTGTGGCCGCACACTATAAACTTGTTCAAGTGAAAGAGTTGCTAGGGATTAAGCCACATCTTTTGTAGATGTGGAGTCTCAGGATGGAGATGTAACAGTTTGAAGCAAAGGTAGGGAGGGAGACTATGTTGTCTTGATTGGGAAGTAAGAGAAGTGAAATCAAGTGAAGGTGGCGATTTCAGTAAGGGTAATTGGTTCGGCAAGCTGCTATCTCCCGATCTCCAGACTCAGGTTGGCACTGAGCGAACTGGTTTAAGAAAAGAATTTGGTTGATCAACATCGAAAGATTGTGTTAGATCCCAACTCTGAATAAGAATATCGAAATGACTTCCTCATGAGTTTCCGGCGAAGCCTCTTTTGGTTG
Source organism: Hemerocallis citrina (assembly GCA_017893485.1). NCBI lineage: Eukaryota > Viridiplantae > Streptophyta > Magnoliopsida > Asparagales > Asphodelaceae > Hemerocallis > Hemerocallis citrina. Next base: position 210,244,798 of record CM030367.1, on the reverse strand, counting down.
TTGCATCCTAGGAAGTTGGAATTCTTTTAGGGCTACCTAAACGTTTCTCCATCTGGGAACTAATATAGGCATTCGCTTACAATATAGCACACACCTGCTACTAAGCATCATGAAAGATGTGACCTGCCGACAGGTGATCTTGTGACCAATTATCTACACGACACTGTGCATGGGTGATCTTATGACCAAAATGTTTACTCGAAATCGTCTCTTGTTTTTGAAAAATTCAAAATTGCTCACTAACTAAATTATGTTCAAGGGAGGTTTCCCATAGACCTACATGACCCATTTGTTTTCTTCAAATTCTCCAAGATAATTATAAATTGTCTATAAGATGGGTAAACGGTAGGATCGTCATAAAAAATTACAATCATCAACATAACCAAACACAATGCATTTAGAAAGTCGGTGAATGTATTTTGAATCAATGTTTGCAAACTGAAATGTTACATTGTCATTTATACAAGATTGATAAAAAATGACATTATAACTACAAGCAATCAACGGAATACATTTCAATCAATCCCTTCTTCCTGTTCTTTCCACAATAAAAACCTTCTTGCTGACAATTGGCATCTATCAGAATCACCTACTTTGATATAACAAATGACAAGGTGAAGTTATCCATATTCCTACATAGCAACATCCTGCGAGGCATGCCAAAAATGAATTTCATTGAAGCTACAAAATCCATGAATTCCGAGCACCAATCTCTTCACTTAAACTCCCTTAAGCTTCCATAACAACTTCCATATTCCTCTTCAACCTAGTGTTATCAAAGGTTCCCAACCACCTATAGTCCTTAGAGGTGCTAAGAAAACTGCTAGACTTTTTCTAGTTTGGGTTGACAAATATCTTTTGTTTACATAATCAAAAAACATGGTTTACAATATTGGTCAATGCACCAGTCATATGATATCAATTTTTTCCCACCGATACTTCCAAACGTAAATGACATACCGATACTTAATATCAATACCATGTTTCCCAACCATAAAACATTTTAGTTAACATCAATCTGCTACTGCTTAAGCACTTTTAGGTATTTAGATAATAGAAAGTTAGAACTTTCCAAGTAGTCGATCACTAAACAATAAAGGTATGGACCGTTCCTATCCAGCTTGGTTTTGTATGTCATATAGATGGGAAAGACTCGATGAATTAGAAAAACAATGAATAAAGTGAGGTGTCAAACGACAATTTTCTTATTTCATTTTGAAGTAGGACCCTAATTATGAGATGGAAACAAAGGAATAAGGTGGTGAGGGCTAGTTGAGCTCAAGGTGCTTCAAAGTTTAGTATAAAATGACCATGATAAAGGAAATTCAACAACTAACTCTTTGCATTTCTCTCCTCTTTCCTCCTTAATTCTGGATGTTTCTCTTAACAAATCAAAGAGTCATAACCAATTACCTTTTAGCCTTACGTGGTTGACGACCTTTCTTCAATATGTCTCACATAAGATCCAACTCTAGTGAAACCAAACTCCGTTTATTCTACCCAACCTGACCGAAAAATTCAGTTATCAAAAGTGAATGCCTACTACTCCCAACTCTAGTCTCATTTGCCATGATAAAGGACTAGATGAAACTTAAACAACTAACTCTTTGCATCTTCCTCGTCTCCTTTTTTATCCTTAATCCTAGATGCTTTTCCGAGCCAATCAAAAGGTATCTATGACCTCAATTCTTAGACGATTTGACAAATGACAACCTTACTTCGATATGTCTCACTCATATAAATCCAACTCGAACGCATCCAAACTATATCTCATCTATCCAGCATGGCCTTATTTTCGCAATCAAAAAGAGTGAATGGTTTGTGCTCCCAAGGTGAGATGAGATAGGGTGATCTATATAAGATCGAATTTGGTTTAAAATAGACAAAATTTGCGCAAATGATGTTGTGGCTCAAAGAAGTTTGTCATTCACAATAGAAATTAAGCTCGTTCTTTGACTAGGTATGTTACCTAGTTTGGGGGGAGCCGAAGATTAGATTCTTTGTTGCACGAAATGACTTGCATAACCAAAATATATAGCTTAGAAGCTTGACACTTAACCCTTAGGAATTTTTTTATTCACAGCTATCTAACACCAATACTTTGCACAAACTCACAAAAGATTGATCTAAAATTGCCCTACAAATCCCTAGAATCAGTCTCTCTCTTAATTGAAAACTTTCTAGGGTACTCCATGAACATGATGATAATGTGACGAATAAAATTGGTCCTTACAACAAAGCCAATTTTAATAAATATGGGATTTTATATGCTCATAAAAATATTCTCTCATCCTCTAATTATTTTATTTTGACAATTCTCTAACGTTATGATCAAAATAGAGTTTACGCATGCTATGAACCTTCCTATAAAGGAGACTAGCGTCCTGAAGATAAGGGAAGATGATAAATTATAGAATCATTTCATGCTACAAATTTATTTCTAATATTAGCAAGCACAAAAGAATTAGTGCATGGGGAACCTCTTCTATGGTTTAACTTATCACATGTTTCTCAAACTTTAATTTTTCTACTCTCCCTTTTCTTTCATGTAATTTGTTCAATCCAAAGCCATAGTTTCCACATCCTAAAATGTATTATTTCCAAATCAAGGTCTTAGTCCTCTCACTAAATCAAAATTTAAATGCACAAAAAATGATGTTTTTAAAGAATTACCAGAGATGTGATAACAGTACATACAAACTTGTGAAGATAATTGATACAACAAAAGCAATGAACTACAATATGCCAAGAAACAAATGAATATAGCATATCTACTGTACAAACATACCAATGTAGGTATGATAGAATAAAAGCAATGATCTTCGACATGCCAACAAAAGGACGAAAATAGCATACCAAGATAAAGCCAAGGAACCATGACGCCAGCAATATTATCATGAACCGCTCGAAGCATTGAACCTGGCATTCTTGGCAAGTTATTAAGGTTCCACGGGCAATACTCCTTCCACACCTCCGGATCAATTGAAGAACGGAATTGGGTCACATGCTCGTGGAAACCCACTTCCATATACAGACGTATCCAAATCACTCCCTCGCCCTACCGTTCACCTTTCTAAACCGCTCCAAACTATCCTTATCCGAATTCACGCACTCCAAACAATACCAATTCCCCTTCCGGAACCGTCTCCAACGGCGGCATGAGGCAATACAAATGCCACCCCTTATCGCACCTATCACAGAACAACATAACCTCCCCATGCAATCCGCTCTTGCACCGCCCACATATCTGATCAAACTCGTCCACCTTCTTCACCTCAACATCAATCTTCTTCCTACTACTACTACTACTCTTCTTCTTCTTCTTCTTCTTCTTCTTCTTCTTCTCCTTCTTCTTCTTCTTCCAAACTCGTCCACCTTCTTCACCTCTTCTTCTTCTTCTTCTTCTTCTTCTTCTTCTTCTTCCAAACTCGTCCACCTTCTTCACCTCAACATCTTTTTCTTCTGCACCGCCCACATATCTGATCAAACTCGTCCACCTTCTTCACCTAAACATCAATCTACTTCCTACTACTACTACTACTACTATTCTTCTTCTTCTTCTTCTTCTTCTTCTTCTTCTTCTCATCAAAATTCATCCCCTTCCGCTTCTTCTTGCCCCTATACTCCTCATACTCAAACAAATACTCCCTATACAACAGACAAAGAACATGCTTTGCCTACTCTGATACCTTTCCCTTCACCAACCTCGCGACATCCCCCCACATCTTCCCCTCACAAACAAGCTCCTGCCCTTTAAAAACCAGCCATTTCCTCAACTTCTTGCCCAACTGGTTCTCGACGAAATCTCGATATTCCAATTGGAAAGTAGTCGAATCGTAAGAAGGTGCCCGAGCTTGGAGCATGAGAATGGACTGCGACTTCGTCAGAAAGCTCAAAAGGGTATTAGGGTTTGGTGGTGGGACCCACGACGACGGGGGAACGATGCGGCAGATGCCGAAAGGTTCGGCGATTGGGCGAATTTTGGCGATGTAGGCTAATGGGTTTTTGAATTCACCGGGAGTGGGGAAAAAGGAGGGAGCAAGAGGGACAATTCGAGGAGGGGAGGAAGAAGAAGATGGGGTGGGGATTTGGGAGGACCGAAATCGAGCTTTGCCCATAGCATTGAATTTGGGATTCTAGGGTTTGTGATTTGGTGGTGGATTTGGGAATTTAGGGTTTTCAGATTGGGGGTGATTCCGGTTTTTTTTTTTAGGGTGATCGATTTCATTGACTTTGGACATTGGGATCGATGCAGGAGAGTTAGGTAAGAACTGTAATAACTGTAAAAAGCAAAGCAAAATGCTAGACATACATGAGTTTTTACCCCCAAACATACATTATAAATGTATTGGGGCCCACTTCTTACTAAAAGACAATATTTTAATATTGTCTTTTAGTAAGAAGTGGGCCCCAATACATTTATAATGTATGTTTGGGGGTAAAAACTTATGTATGTGTAGTCATCCTCAAAAGCAAAAGAGAATGTGGAGGTGAGTTTGGGGAATTTGTGGCTGCCTTTTTTCATGAAGATGCTACCACCGATTGAGACTAATAACCTAAACGATACTTTATTTTTTTCCCTTTTTTTCCCCTTGAAGAAAGCTGTAGATACAAATCACACGCTAATGTTTGAAGCAGCTTAAACTTGAAACAGTTATATCTGACCTGACTGATGGTGGGGATTGGGAAAGAAGGACCATATAAATATTTGAAAACATGTAATCAAGGTTTCAATTATCATCAAAAGTTTTGGTCAGGGACTAAATGTGGAAAATGGGACTTGAACTCATAACTTCTTTTACTCACTACAAAGACTCACTATTGAATCATAGTAAAGTGGAATACTTTACCCGACATTGGATCGGAAATGACCCAATCTATACAGGTCTGGATCCTAAAATAAAACCTGATGCACTTTCGGATCCGGGTCTACTTAAAATAGAACCGGCCCGAACCCGGACCCGGACCCGGACCCGGACCCGGATCCGTTACAAAATAACCCCCCCCCCCCCCCCCCCCCCCCCCCCCCCCCCCAATATTGAATTTGAATAATAGGGCTATAAAGATATACATATAAAAGTAATTGTTGAAGATAAATATGTAAATATAATATTTATTCATGTACTTAAGTGCAGAAATTGTTGGAACCGTAGACTATCGGGTGCAAATATACTTAAGCGCAAATATTTATTCCCCACTACCGGACTTGACGGGTAGATTTTTTAACTAGGACCCGAACCCGAACCCAGTTCTTGCAAGTCCGGGTCCGGGTCCAATTTTCTAACCTGTGATATACTAGATTTGGATCCAGGTAGTGGAGGACCCAACCCGATAAGACTCAATACCAACTCTAGTGCTAGCGTAAATGAGAAATTTACAACCAACGACTAAATCACACGCCCAAATACAAAACTAGCTCAAAATCACTACAAACACCGCAGAAGAGAGAATCACAGTAGCAAGATTAGCGAAATATAGTGTGAACAAGAACAACGAATGGTAAGAAGAAAAAAAAGCTGTAACTGAGGAGCCTGATAAGAAGACTCGAACGACATGCAAACGAATGAAATAGACAGCAGCAACCCAGAGGGCAAAGCCAAAAGACTCATAACTTAATTACACAGCAGTCAAGCACAACATCAGTTCAGAGCACAAGCAACCAATTGCACACAAGATGGAAACACCAAAGGCACAACAAACGCCAATAAAAGAAAGCAGAAAGACGCAAGTAGTCCATCAGTGCAACAAATGCATATCAGAGAGAGAACAGTTCAAAAGCCACACAAAAAAGAAGCCCAAAACACAATATAAAACAGTTATAGATATAAAAATAGAATATATGAAACTTATAAGGAGTGCAAAAGATGAGTGAACAGAAAAGAGCAAAAACGTAGCAACATTAGAGCAGAACCTGAATAAGAGTTGATACGCTGATGTTTGGCGTGGCTAAGATGGAGGAAGTTGTGGCGATTAGGATTCTGCTAAGATACTTTGAGTTCTGGTCATGATTAATGGTTAACCTGAATAAGAGTTGTGTACTATCACTGGGTGAGGATAGCTCAAACTCAGGCGAAAGGATCGCAGTAGAGATGGGATGCTCAAATGGACAATTCCCACTTACGTATTTGGGGACTCCGATTAGACCGGGGAAATTGCTTAGGGAGGACTGGGGGGTGCTGATTGAAAAATAGAAGGAAAAAAAACTAGCAGGGTGAAAAGGAAAATCTTTGTCGTTGGGGGGTAAAATTATGCTTATTAACTCGGTGCTGAGTAGTCTGCCCACATATTTGATGTCTATATATGAGTTACCAAACTGGGTGGTGGAGCGTATCGATAAATGTCGAAGACGGTTCTTGGTGGAAAGGTACGATGGGGGAGAGTAAGGGGTTTAATTTGGTGAGGTGGGGGGTGTGTAAAAAGAAGGAGTTTGGAGGGCTAGGAATTGTGAACCTGCGGGATATGAATAAAGCGTTGTAACGCCCCTGCCCCTAGCTCAGACAATTTATACAATTTATAAGATAAATTAGATACTATATAGTACAACTGCCCACTACATGCTGCCTCTCAAAAGTTGGTTAACCGATTAGGTGACTCTTGATCCTTGACTATATTATTTATATTATATTTAATTCCATTAAACACCCGATATGGGACTAACTTTAACAATCTCACTTCATTAATCCCATTCCCGTGCACACATAGGAGAAATCCAATGGGCCCCACTCCTATATGCCACGTCAACAGCATGGAAACACACATGCATAACCTGTTGCGCTTCATCAACCGTGGGCCCCCACCCATTTTTTCATACATATTCAAATTATTTCCATAATACCATCATGTAAACAGCCAACTATACTCCATATATATTATATATTATTATATTTTTATTTTTGAAATTACACGGGGTGTTACAAGCATTGCTAGCGAAATGGTGGTGGAAAATGAGATTTCGTTGAAAGGCGTGGTGGTGCGGCTCCTTCAAATTGTATAGACATCGAAAGAAATTTAGATATGAAGGAAGAAGCAAACAAGGAAAAGTGTCGTTCATGTGGAAAGGGATAGCTAAGGTGGGGGAGGTATTTCACGCAAACACGAGATGCAAAGTTGATAATGGGAAGGATACGAGATTCTGGAAGGACAGATGGTGTGGGGATAATACTCTACAAGTGTTGTTCCCTGATTTGGCAGAGGGAGCGGGCAATGAAGATGCGTTGGTCATAGACGTAGGGAGGCAGGAAAGACGAAGATGGGAGAGAGTGGGAAATTCATCGCTGGAGTTGCAGAGACAAAGCCAGAACCTTCATTTACTGGTGAATAAAGCTTGGGACCCAACCAGGTCATGTGAGGACACTAGAGAATGGAATAGAGGTTCCTCTACTACTTTCTCTGTCAGCTCTATGTATGAATTCCTGAATGATGGGGGGGAGGGGGGGGTCTCAGAAACTCAAGAACATATATTATCTGGAAGTTGAAATGCCCGCATAAGGTTAAGGCATTCATGTGGCTAGTGTTGAATAGCGCTATCCTATCCAAAACCAACATTAGGAAGCGGAACATTCTGATTGACGTTACGTGTATGAGATGCAACTCGGTGGAAGAGGATGTTAATCATATTTTCATTGAGTGCCCTAAGCCGAGACTTACCTGGGAAACGTTAGGCTTGAGTTTTGGGACGGTAGACATACCCAATAGTATAGAGAATGTGTAGGGTAGTTGGAGACTTAACAATATTCGTAAAGATGATCATTTTTTGTGGGACATTACTGTTGGGGCTAGTGTTTTGAGTCTGTGGTTAGATAAAAATGAGTCATACTTTCGTAACAATAACTGTTCTTTTCGCATGTTGTTGCATAAAATTGGATCGATGATTATTAATTGGACAGGTACTACAGGGGTCAGGAAGAGGCTACGCATGGATAATGCGGAATAGCGCTTGGCTTTAGGGATGCAGGCCATAGTCCGCTTTCAAATCGGTTTGTGTGAGCGGATGTATTTTAAGAGATTTTGTTGTAGGGTGTGTTTGGGGATGTCCAGACTTTGCCCATTGTATTACTTTTTACATTTTGGCTGTGATGACGATGGTGGGGATGTTTGTATCTTTTTTACTTTGTTTTGTTAACACATCATTAATGAGACAGGTGACAGTAGTCACTTTTTTATCAAAAAAACATTAGAGCAGAACAAAGGAAAGATAGGAAATAGTGAATAAAATAAATGGTGGTGGTCGCTGACAATGACAAGCCCTAGAAAGCGAAGAAAAAGCAAGCAGTCAATACCTACCCAAAGCCACCCAAAAAACCTGCAAAGAGAGCAGTAAAAAGGAAGAACACAAATCAAGGTGTCCACCATAATCAACGATGGTATCTAGGTATGCACAACAAAACCAAGAACATGAGTGAGGAAAGCAACAAATAAGATAAAATGAAATAAAAGAAATCAAAACTAAAAATGCAATAAAGCAACATTAAGTAGCATGAGGCAAAGAGGAAATCACTAACTCGAGATTGATTAAGAGTAGTTTGGCTAATTCGTTAGGAGGAAAATTTTGAGCCCAAAATGTAGTAAAGAAAAGGAGATCGTTAATAAGGTCATTAATGTTGCGATAAGAAGAATTAAAGATTGTATTGTCCATTTCTTTCTAAATTATTCAAAACAACGCCATCATAGTTAAATCCCACGATAATCGATAAGCTCATTTGACATGAAGTACACGTCAATCATCCCACCAAGAAGATATGGAACATGGCTTATCGTGCACTTTCCAAACTTTCTTACAAATGGACCATAAATGAACAATGAAAGGGCATTTAATGAATAAATGGCACGTCGTTTCATGACCAGTATTGCATAAAACATATTTTTGGCCTAGAGCGAGATTTCTTTTGCTGTGGTTAGCCACAGTGAGAAGTTTATTGTGGATAGTAAGCCACGTGAGCATATGAGCTGTATATATATAACTATAAAATTACCCAACAAAATTTGTAACCTTATTTTGTTTTACTTTCCTCTAGTTGATTTGATTTGATTTTTATATTTTATATTTTATTTTTTAAAATAGGTTGTAGCATGAAAAGTGATATATATTTTGTGGGTTATTAGTAAACTTTCTAGTTCTAGTCAAATTTAAACATCACCTCTAACTATTTTTACATACCGGTGCTTCCCCAACGAAGTAAAAGTAGTTGATTTTATCAAGTGAGCATAGCTCTCAGGTTAGTGTGAAATCTCTCATGTTTTCTTGAAGGTTATGACTTTAAAATTTCTCATATGTATATATACTCACAATGAGAATTTCCAAGCAAAAATATATAAGATACTATACCAGTCTAAACTCTAAAGCAAGCTTTATATCTATATCGTAAGAAAAAAGTTGATTTGATTCTAAAATAACATATGGGTTCTAGTCGTACATAGGACATAGCAAGGGAAAGGATATGGCTAGATTATGCAACACTGCTACAGAGTTTGGACTCCATTAAAGGATGACTAGATTATGTAATGGACTTTCAAGTACGCAGGGGCGGAGGCAGGTTGAGACTAGGGGGACAAATGGGACCCCATAATTTTTTGTGAAACCCCTCTCATATCTACCAAAATTTTTATTTCCCCCCCCCCCCCCCCAATTTATTTTTTTTTGTGACTCTAAAGCCCAGCCCGTCTTAATTAAGTCCAACTGCAAACTTATATGTATAAAAAATTCCCAAACCATCTATTAAGTATTAACCTGATCGATTTTTTTTTACTGGTGAAGCATTTTCTTGTTATTTTATTGAATTTATATGTGATATGTAGTTTGGTTTATAAATTTATGGATTTTATGATTATATTTGATCTAATTATTTTGGTTTTTCAAAATAAATATGAAGTGGGAAATTTTCTTCAACAATCGTGACAATGCTGAAAAAATGGGACCCCATTTTGATTTGTCTGGTACGGGATATGATCCAAATTGGAAAAAGACCCATTCTATTAAAATGAAGGGTACGAAACAAACTTCCTTTTTTTCTTAAAAAAAACACCTCATTTGCTTCCCCTTTCATCTCGTCCCTACTCTCTCTCCCAACCTTTCCTTCTCTTCTTCACCCTCTCTCTCTCTCCATCCCTCTTCGGTCTCTTATTTATCTCTCTCTCTCTCTCTCTCTCTCTCATACTCGTTGCCAAACTCCATATATAATTAAAATTTTTAGAACTTACACTACATTATATCACATTATATACCTATAATATATCTTACTACATTTAATTAAAAAAAATTATTAGATAAAAAATATTAAAAATGAGGGAGATCCTTCATATCCAGGCAGGCCAATGTGGGAATCAGATAGGAGGCAAGTTCTGGGAGGTTGTGTGTGGCGAGCATGGGATCGATGGCAATGGCAACTACGTCGGTGACTCCCATGTCCAACTTGAACGCCTCAACGTTTACTACAATGAGGCTACTGGAGGCCGATATGTCCCCCGTGCAGTTCTTATTGATCTAGAGCCTGGGACCATGGACGCGTTAAAGACCGGCCCATTTGGTCCCATATTTAGGCCTGATAACTTTGTGTTCGGGCAGAATGGTGCTGGTAACAACTGGGCCAAGGGGCACTACACCGAGGGGGCGGAGCTCATCGATCCGGCTTTGGATGTTGTCCGTAAGGAGGCCGAGAATTGTGATTGCTTACAAGGTAGGTATGGTAGTTATTAAGGTCTGTGAATTTTTAGATCATGGTTAGTTTTCAGAATTGGCAACCCAAAAATAAGCAATCTGTGCAATAAACACGCTAAGCTAAGATCACATGTCGACTCTACGTAACCATACCCCATATCTCAAAATGCAATTATATATCAAGAATGCTAGTTTGTCCGAATATTCGCTGTAATTTAAATATAAATTAAAAAAAAATCTCGAAGATTTTTCTCGATCCCAAGTAATAAAATTTGAAAGAAACCAAAAATTAATTTCATAAAATATATATTTTGATCAGGGTTTCAGATATGTCATTCTTTGGGAGGAGGAACGGGATCAGGGATGGGGACACTACTGCTATCAAAGATCCGAGAAGAGTTTCCAGATCGAATGATGATGACATTCTCTGTCTTCCCTTCACCAAAGGTGTCGGACACAGTGGTGGAACCGTACAATGCCACCCTATCAGTGCACCAGCTGGTGGAAAATGCCGATGAGTGCATGGTGCTCGACAATGAGGCTCTCTACGATATCTGCTTCAGGACACTCAAGCTCACCAATCCCAGCTGTATGTTAATTTCATGTTCTTGTAATTTTTCTAAATTTGCTTACATAAATTCCTCTTTATTTATTTTTGTCATATATATCAAGTATACATTAATTTATTGGGGGGTAAAATGGATATGAGTAACTTGCTCATTTAGTAAATGAGCAATTGATTATGTGGCATGCACGTGATACATTGGACAACTAACCTTTTTAAAGATTTTCCAATCACATATATGTCACATCATCAATTGCTTATTTACTAAATTAGCAAGTTGCTCATACCCCTTTTTCCCATTTATTGGAGAAATGGATATTGAACTATATGTTGTATTGTATATAAATATATACTGGACAATTTCTACAATCATCTCATTTGTATCAATAAAAAGAATCTACAGTAATCTCATTCCATACTTAAAGAATGCCATAATAATCACATAGCACACGCACTACAGCTTTCTCCTACAAGAACTGCTAATTGTTATCTGCACCGCATACACTTTTATAGACTGCTTTAATTTGTACGAAAAGAGAGAAACTGTGGAGTCCACAATCAATTAATCAATTAAAAATAATAATTTATTCGTGTTTGCATTCTTGTATTATATGTAGTTCAAAATAGTACATAAAGTATATATAAAGTATATATATAGTAGTAGTCTAAGCATTATTCTTCTACTACGTACTATGTTACACAGTCGGGGATCTGAACCACCTGATCTCCACCACAATGAGCGGTGTAACTTGCTGTCTCCGCTTCCCCGGCCAGCTCAACTCCGACCTCCGCAAGCTAGCTGTCAATCTCATCCCCTTCCCACGTCTCCACTTCTTCATGGTCGGATTCTCCCCTCTCACCTCCCGCCACTCCCAAGACTACCGCTCCCTCTCCATTCCCGAACTCACCCAACAAATGTGGGAAGCCAAGAACATGATGTGCGCGGCTGACCCTCGCCATGGTCGCTACCTCACCGCATCTGCCATGTTCCGCGGAAAAATGAGCACCAAAGAAGTGGATGAACAACTAACCTCAGTCCAAAACAAGAACTCATCATACTTTGTCGAATGGATTCCAAACAATGTCAAGTCCAGCGTGTGCGATGTACCGCCTAAAGGGTTGTTGATGTCGGCGACGTTCGTGGGGAATTCAACTTCTATTCAGGAGATGTTCAGAAGGGTGTCAGAGCAGTTTACTGCCATGTTTAGGAGGAAGGCTTTCTTGCATTGGTACACCGGGGAAGGGATGGATGAAATGGAGTTTACAGAGGCAGAGAGTAACATGAACGATTTGGTATCGGAGTATCAGCAGTATCAGGATGCACCGGCAGACGAGGAGGAGTATGCGGAGGAGGCAGAGGAGAACTAAACTGAGGGAGGGTTGAGGATCGGAGTTTGATTTTTTTATTTTTTTTTTAATTTTATTTCTTGTGGTTAATTACTGAACAGCTTCAATTTCCTTCAAAAACAATGTTCACCCTTCAATTATTAATTAATTCTATTTCCTTATTTTAGTTTCTGGCCAAGATCATCAGTTTCGAACTTGTGAAGTTTAAAATTAGGGGATAAAAGTCTTAACAAAAGGGTTTAAATTAAAAGTGCTTTTTTTTATTAAAAAAAAAAAAATTGGGGGCATGCAGCATTATATTTATGTATTTAATTTTTGATATTTTGTTTTGCTGCATGACATGGAGTGCAATGTGGTATTTTGATGGGGGGGGAGAGATTCAAATTCAACTGATGTATTTTTCTTGCATAATTGAGAGTCGTGTAAGTTTCCATAGGTATGACGACTTATGAGGCTATAGATGAGATGATATCATTTTCAATGCTCTAATCTCTAAATGTGGATTTGGATTTTTTTTTTCTTCTTTCTGTTGTTGTTGTTGTTAATAATTCAAAATTTGTGTAATATAAGTTTTTGTTGAAGATATGTAAGCATTTGTGAAATCTGAGTTTCAGTAAGTGGCATATTAGGAGAAATATGTGGTGTGTCACAAAATTTTGAATACATCCATATTACTCTTCAAAGCTTTGTGGAAACGCCGCGAAAGATATGCCGGCGCGTTGTGGAAACGCCGGGAAAGATATGTTTTTTTTATTGTTGATAAAAGTGACCCTCGGTCACCGATTTCATTAATGAAAAATTAACGAAACCACAAAATATTCATATTACAAGACTGTTGTTCCTACGAGCACTACCATCTCGCATCCCAATAATATCCTTACAACACAAAGCGGTAAGATACAACAAGCAAGGGAACAATTTCCATCCCTCAAAATCCACATACAAAAGATGCAACCTAGTGCGAAGTCTCCAATCCTATAGAAGGAGCCTGCTCTCCTTTCCTATTGGATTATTCGCCCCCCTCGAACAGGATTCTCTTCCTTGTTCCTGTGATACCTGTCCAAACATCTATTAGGGCCAGAATTTTATACAAAGACATTTTGAAAGAACACCTATAGTTACGAAAACAATGATCATTCCTGTATCGCCAAAGAGAACACAAAACCGTCCAAGTGGTGATATCCCACAGACTTTTGCGGTCTTTACAAATGTTAATAGCTCTCCCTCTACCCCATAAGTCCTCTATGCAATTCGGAATGATGTATGTGTTGAAACCTAAACTCAATATTTTCCAAGTAACCCTAGCTTTAGGGCATCTAAAGAAAATGTGTGCAGTGTCCTCATCTTTAGTGTTACATTGCAAGCAAATGACATCTATAGGAATATTTCTCTTTCTGAGATTCGTCTTTGATAAGATTGCATCATGAAGAACCAACCAAAGGAATGCTTTCACCTTGTTTGGGACATTAGACTTCCAAATAGTACTTGCCATTGAATTTCTAATCCCCCCGTCGTTCAAGAATCCATACATCGAGGATACCGAGAACTCTGTCGATGGTCCCCCTATCCAGACTCTTTCATCCTCTACCCCCATTTTTGGGCGCCCTCTAGAACTTAGATAAAATTCCAAGTCACTCAATTGTTCCTCAGCTAATGGCGATAGAGTTCCTGTAAAGCTTAAATTCAATCTTCGCCTCTTCCACACGTCAGCTACTAAGTCGTCTGTCCCAATAACTTCATTCGCAATTTGTGGGAAGATCGATAGTAAGGAGTTATCCCGGGAAAGATATGTTAATATGAATTTTGAATACATTCATATTAAAATAAAATTTTCCTATACCTATAGCGGCGCGTTGTGAAAATGCTGAGAAAGATACGCCGCTAAAGGCCTAGCGGTTTGTAGCTTAAGCTACAAGATTAATAGTACTTAAAATAAATCTCTCTCTGTAGAGCTTAGTTGACAATATAAAAATAGAGATAAATAAGCGCACACGTATAATGCACTTGTAAGAGCCTTTAATAGAGGTTAAATAACATCTATTCAAGTATTCTAAAACAAATTTGTAGCTAGATTATAAACAAAAAGGACAATCCAGTTTATCATACTAGTATTTTTCACGTGCGATGCACGTTTTGATAGAGAGTTGGAGTTAAACGTGCAATGCACGTAAGTCAGCAATAATTAGCACGTGCGATGAATGCCTTAATTTTAAAAAATGGAGCTGAACGGGTGATACACGTATTTTTAAAAATTAAAAAAAAAACTTTGATGTGTATATGCGATGCACGTGTTGAAAAATAGATTTGGCGTTGCACGTGCGATGCACATGTTTGTTTGGTGACAAAAGTGGTGTTTGTTTTGTGACAAAAAAATATTAAAAATTATTTTTATTGTGACAAACTCTTTCATTAAATAGTAAGTACATATATTATATTATAGATAGATAGATAGATAGATGAATAGCAATTTATAGTTGTGATGCATGTTTAATATATATAAAAAAATATTAAAGTAAAAAATCTGACATAGTGAGGACTTGAACCTAAGACCTCGTTCATATTAGTTATGTACAATGCACGTATCGGTAGATTGACAAATGACACTAAGGCGTTCTCCCATTATAAGATTAGAGATTAAAGAGCAGAGAGTAGAGATGGAGCAATTATGTAGCTGGATTGTCCATTTGTTTATCATGAAAACCCCCTAGCAACTTTCATTATTATGCAGCTGTTCTGTCCTTAAAAGTTCCCAATTTAATTCTTGCAACTAACCTAATTAATATATCACGATCTTTCCAAAGTTGTAGTTTTCCACTCCTTTTGTTTCTAGCTATTTTTTCGCAAAACCATTAACTTTGTTATTGTATGAAAAATAAGAAACTTTAGGAAAATTTTAAGCCAAATTAGTAATTGAATTGTTTCCCGGCCAGCAACTATATCTGCTCTGATGTTAGGCTACTTTTATCAGGAATCAGAACTATGTTTACTGCATTACCAGTGTTGCTTGCATGCATGCTTTCGGGTGCTGGCTGTTGAACTCAAACGCAATTAGTTCTGTTTTCCTTGAATCCCTAACCATGCAATATTGTACTAACTGCATACTTGACCACTTCAAATTAGACTAAAATTAATGAGTATTTACTTAAAGGATTTCTCGATTTCATGATTGAATAATGCACTTGAATGAAACTATTATTATTCCTCTTCTAAGTTTACTTTCTTTATGCAACAATTATTATTCCTCGTCGGAGGGAAGTTCGTCGAGAGCGTTGGCGTGTCGGTCGAGAACAATGACTACTGTTGAGGGCTGGATTTGACGCAATCGGAAGATGGCGTCGCGGTGGGATGGATCGGTGGACTCGTCGGGTGTGATGGATGCATGCCGCCTTTAGATAGCGGTTGTGGTTGTGGCCAAGGCGAACGTTCGGGGGAAGATAGGGTGAGTCTCTGAGTTGGAATGGAATTCGAATTTTTAATTGGTTGAAATTCGAATTACACCTGGTTTTGATGGGTGGGAGAACAGGTGCGGATGCTTTTGTCTACTAGTGGCTAGGGAAGGAACTAGTTTATATTGTAGAATGAGCTATGTAATTGTTTTCCGTTGTTCCGATTTAGGAACATAGATGTATGTTATCTGTAATACTTGTTTCGTTAATATATTATTAATGAAGCAGTTACGTGGTCACATTTTTCTCAAAATTAAAAACAATTATTGCATGTTTTATCCTGAAATTCTAATTAAATTTGCAACAACTGTCTACCTAAAACATTTAATTTTGTAGCTAAACTGTCCTCTCCGTCTTTCATCAGTTGTATCTTTCTTAGTCCTTTCCTTTCTTTTGACGACACATTTTTTTGTCTCTAGTTTACTTGCAATTTGCAAACACTACTAAAATTCAGAAAATGAGGGGAAAAAATGGGGGGAGAGAGAGACAGAGATAAGAAAATTAAATGTAGACAATTTACATTGCATATGCTAAGAATCTTAAGCTCCTTCAAAATTTTAATTTCTCTCAACTTAATTTTACATAATGTTTGCAAAATCTATATCTCATAATCAAATTTATATATCACTGGCTCTTGGCCATAAATATGTCAATTACATTTCATCGCCAACTGATCATAAAATTCCGTCATTATTTATTTCGGGTCATAAAATTCTATCATACCCCCACCAAACTCCTAACGTACGATATAAGCTTCAAGCAAAGTTTTTCAGAATCCTATTATTCCTTAAAAATTGCCCAGAAAATTTAAGGAACAAAAGGAAATATACATACTGAACAAAAGCTTATGCAATATACACAATCCAACAAATCAATAATGACGTAGCAAGTTTTATTTTTAAAGTAAATAGGGTATTTTTTGTGAAAAAGGCGATTTGAATTGCGATCTTTACTGTTCCTTCGTCTCCGACCTTCAACCTCCAGATCCGGCCTCCCCTTACTTCCTTCCCACATCCTCCCTTCATTATTTTTGTTCAGTTCTTCCTCCTCTACAAACTCATATCCCCCGTTTTCCTTCCCTCCCAGTCTTCAGCGAGCAGTTTCCCCCCCTCTTGGTTTCGGATCGAGCTCACCGTCGGCTCCTTGGGGGCGACGTCTCTCTTTTCAGCTCTCCGCAGTTTCCTCCAAAGGTGCGGCCTTTCCTCGGTGACGCCCGGTCCCACGCGCTGGAGTTTCTGGGTTCGGTGAGTGTTCTTCCTCAATCGCGATCCCCATCCCGCGGCTAGTCAGGTCGTCCACTGATATTTCGCTTGTGAGTTCGCCGGAGCACTGTAAGTTCGTCTGAGCTCTAAGTTTACTTCCTTTCTTGTAATATTAATTTTGGGAGTAGTGTTTGGGATTGTTTTTGTGCTCGGCTATGTCTTTTGAGCGCGGTATCGGTCCCCTAGCTGTGTTTTCGTCCAGCTTGACCGATCGATTTTTCCGGTGCTGTGTTCCCTTTGGGGATTATTACATTCTGTGGTTTGCTCAACGCCGAGCTGCTAGCACTGGAGCAATTTCGATTGTTCTGTTCTTCCTCTCTTCATCTAACTCATCCTCTTTCTTTCTCTTTCTATTGGTGGGTGCGATTGCCACCCTGTGGTCTGTGTTGTTTACTTCTTGGCTGTGCTGTTTTGGTGGGTGTGGACATGTTCTTTGTTGGGCTCCATCGTCCTGTTCTTTTCCTCTGTTAGTGTTTAGATTTGAGCCTATCTAGGGCCGATTTCTACCTTGGCTCTCTCTGAGCCCGTAGCTTGTTCTCCCAGTTTAGATTCAGTTAAGGATTTGATGGGGGACTCGTCTCACCATCTTTTGGCTGACATAGAAGATCCCCGAAGCTCTCCCATATCCTCTAACTCCCGTTCTCCGCATTGTTCTGACCCTCATCCGGTCTGCTTCAGATGCTTTCTTCCTGGGCATTTTAAACGCGAGTGTGTTAACAAACTGAAGTGCTTCTTCTGCGATAAGTTTGGTCACTCTCGCAGTTGATGTTTCTCCCTTCAGCAACTCCTGGGTCTTCCCAGAGGTCATCCCATTCCGGCCAAACTCCTAGCATTTCTTAATTATCCCCTCTTAAAACGCAAGCTTCACGCCTGCTTGGCTAGTAATCTCACTATTGTTAATGGAAAGGACCTCGTCTCCTCAGTTGTTGATTCACTGCCAGCTAAGAACTTCACCTTTTCCTTCTCTCCTGATTGTGGTCCTCCTGCTTCTCTGCGACCTTCTAATATTGCTAACCTTTTGATGGAGCGTAGGGTTTATCCGAAACTCGTATCCCTCCCTCGCTCATTTTCTTTCAAGGTTCAACCACGATCTAACTTAGGGGCCCCTTTGTTGAGTTGGAACTCTAGTAAATATCCTGGATTGTTTTCATCATACTTCTCTTCTCTTTATCGGTCTCGTTGTGCGAGGGGGTTCACTCGGCAACACTACAAAAGAAACTCGATTTCCCGACGTTTTTGTATGTATTTACCGGCATTTTTTTTCGCCGGTGAAACTTTCACCGGCGTTTATAATAGCGCCGGTCCAAATGCCGCCGAAGCGAGCGTCGCGGAAACGAAGGGGTCTACACCGGCGGTTTTAGTGGACGCCGGTAAATGTGAAACCTACACCGGCGGCCAGAAAACGCCGGTGTATGGGGGCCACTGAGTGCCGTTCTTTTACCCCAATATACATTCACCGGCGGCTATAAACCGCCGGTGATCATCAATCCACCAGTGTTTATAGAAACGCCGGTGTAGATTGAACGTATACCGGCGGTCTGTGACCGCCGGTGTATGTGCGTTTATGAGTGTCCGCTTTTCCCTACTTACAAGCACCGGCGTGATCAAAAACACCGGTGAACCCAACTACACTGGCATTTTATAAAACGTCGATGTTTCTTTTTGTCGTTACAGCTGCCAGCATACACCGGCGTCTAGCCGCATACACCGGCGTTTGTGTGGACGCCGGTATATCGCACACTGCAACTAATTCAATAGATAGACCGGCGTTTTATATAACACCGGTCTAGCTATGCCCGCTTGTATTCATTTCTTCGGTTTTCCGTTCGATTTCAATTCACAGTTTCTTTTACAAAACCTGTAAACTAATTCACAACTGATTCAACCAATTTCGTTGCATATTAATGTGCAAATCACAACCAAACACAAGAATAATAAAGTTTAGCACGTGTCATACCCCAAATATCTCAACAAACTAATTAACAGTGTCATAATCACAACCAAATTCACCGCAAAATTAACAGTCATAATTAACAAATTAATATACCGACGAACATCCCAAATATCTCAGGTCTGACAAATATCCCAAATTAACAGTCTGACATAACTCTCATCCAAAAAAAAAATTCTGACATAACAGCAAGGAGGACATAAGAACAATCATACAGCAAGGACACAAGAACAGCAAGGAGGACCACGGATTCATACCCTCGAGGAGCTTCAGTTTTGATCATCAGGATTTTCTTGATCTGGGCGACCGTTCTGTGAAAAAAAAAAACAATAGTTTAATTCAACAGTAGACCACAATACAGAATATACATTTTTTTTGATCTTGCAAAAAAATCTAACTGTATCTTAAATTATATCATCAAAGTGCCAATTGCAAATGGAATTGTTGATGATATATAGAGAGGTAAAATAATTACATTGCAATGCTAAAAATCTGGTACTTAATTTTGTTTTTTAAATATATCTAAAATAACAAAACAAATGAAAATTCAGTATCTAACTTGAAAACTCTATATTCTCCTTTGATTGGGAATATCCACTACCTAAAACAGTAAAACAAATGAAAATTCAGTATCTAAGCATGTCTTTCATGGATTGTTCAGACAATCCATGAAACTGTCATCGTGGACGGAAACCAAATATAAGAAAAATAAGAAAAATAAGATAGGGCTCATATCAAGTGTATTTTTAGGGAACTGTCATCGTGGAAGGAAACCAAATATAGAAGCCAGAAATGGAAACAGAAAGAAGAATGGTAGAGACTTTGGATACACCAGGCTAACATAGCGGCATTTTCCTCATCTCTCTCTCCTCCCTTGTTTCCCTTCAGCCCACGAACACAAAGAGACATCAGCAACAACAGCAAGAGCGACAAGAACAACAATAATAATAAATCATTATGAACAAGATGTCTCTATATGGGTTTCCAGATCTCCACTCGAGCCCTCTCGTTCTAATCACAGCCCAACTAAGAACATAGACAACAGCCACTGAACAATCCAATCACAGCCCAATCAAAATTTGCCATCCTGGATCTTAATGAAATAAGCTTCAGTAGCAGTAAAAGAAGATGGGGATGCTAGCAGCAAACTCAGTTTGGAAGTGAACCCATTTTTGGTTAAGAAATCATGCCAAAGAGGGCATTCAGGTTACTTTAACAGTATCTTGAAATGAAAATTTCCAAAGAGGCCTCAGTTCACAGTAAACCCATTTAATATCAAAAAAACATGCCAAGAAGACAATCAGATGCATGAAATGAGCTTCATTAACAGTGAAAGAAGATAGGGATGCTAGCAGCATACTCAGTTTGGAAGTGATCCCATTTCTGGTTAAAAAATCATGCCAAAGATGGCAATCTGCAGGTTACTTTAACAGTACCTTAAAATGAAAATTTCCATTAACTGAGCTTAATTATATGTTGCTCCACTAATTCTTGTGCCCAACTAAATCTAAAACCCAATTGTTGTGCATATCCGGACCATTTTGGCGTACGTAGCTATAGCATCCTCAGTTCACAGTAAACCCATTTTATATCAAAAAAAACATGCCAAGAAGACAATCAGATGCATGAAATCAGCTTCATTAACAGTGCAGCATAGTCAGTTTGGTAGTGAACCCATTTTTTGGTTAAAAAATCATGCCAAAGAGGGCAATCTGCAGGTTACTTTAACAGTACCTTAAAATGAAAATTTCCATTAACAGAGCTTAATTATATGTTGCTCCACTAATTCTTGTGCCCAACTAAATCTAAAACCCAATTGTTGTGCATATCCGGACCATTTTGGCGTACGTAGCTATAGCATCCTCAGTTCAACTCTGAACCCATTTAATATCAAAAAACCATGCCAAGATGACAACCAGATGCATGGAATAAGCTTCTTTAACAGTAAAAGAAGATGAAAATTCTAGCAGCATACTTACTTTGGAAGTGAACCCATTTTTGGTTAATAAATCATGCCAAAGAGGGCAATCTGCAGGTTACTTTAACAGTATCTTGGAATAAAAATTTCCATTATCTGAGCATATATGTTGCTCTACTAATTCTTCAGCCCAACTAAATCTAAAACCCAATCGTTGTGCATATCCGGAGGATTTTGGCATACAGCTATACCTTCCTCGGTTCACAGTGAACCCATTTAATATCAAAAAAACATGCCAAGAAGACAATCAGATGCATGAAATCATCTTCATTAACAGTGAAAGAAGATGGGGATGCTAGTAGAATACTCAGTTTGGAAGTGATCCCATTTCTGGTTAAAAAATCATGCCAAAGATGGCAATCAGGTAACATTAACAGTACCTTAAAATGAAAATTTCCATTATCTGTGCTTATATGTTCCTCTATCAATTCTTGTGCCCAAATAAATCTAAAATCCAATTGTTGTGCATATCCGAACCATTTTGGCGTACGTAGCTATAGCATCCTCAGTTCACAGTGAACCCATTTAATATCAAAAAACCATGCCAAGAAGACAATCAGATGCATGAAATCAGCTTCATTAACAGTAAAAGACCATGAATATTTCCAGTATCTAAGCATATATTTTTCTATTAATTCTTCATCCCAACTAAACCATTCATGTTAAGGAAATCATGATGCATCTATCTGGAAAAACATGCTAAGTTTGGAAAATAAGGGAAATCAAGAGATGATACCGAAGAGAGCGAGAGAGAGAGCGGAGGAGGGAAATCGAAAATGACGAATAGGGCTCATATCAAGTGTAGTTTTATGGAATTGTCATCATGGAAGGAAACCAAAGCCAGAAAGAGGAATGGTAGAGAATGAGGATACACCAGGCTAACATAGCGGCATTTTCCTCATCTCTCTCTCATCCCTTCTTTCCCTTCAACACACGGACACATAGAGACATCAGCAACAACAGCAAGAGGGACAAGAACAACAATAATAATAAATTATTATGAACAAGATGTCTCTATATGGGTTTCCAGATCTCCACTCCAACTCGTCTCTTTCTAATCACAGCCCAATTAAGAACAATTGGTCACAATCACTGTTAAAGTAACATATATGCTCAGATAATGGAAATTTTCATTTTAAGATACTTTTAAAGTAACCTAATTGCCATCTTTGGCATGATTGCCATCCTCATCTTCTTTTACTGTTAATGAAGCTTATCTTATGCATCTGATTGTCATCTTGGCATGTTTTTTTAACAAAATGGGTTCACTGTGAACTGAGGATGCTATAGGTACGTATGCCAAAATCCTCCGGATATGCACAACAATTGGGTATTAGATTTAGTGCAGCTATGAACAGGGCTCATATCAAGTGTAGTATTACGGACTGTCATCGTGGAAGAAAACCAATTTAATATATAAGCCATGTATGGAGCCAGAAAGAGGGATGGTAGAGAATGAGGATACACCAGGCTAACATAGCGGCATTTTCCTCATCTCTCTCTCATCCCTTCTTTCCCTTCAACACACGGACACATAGAGACATCAGCAACAACAACAAGAGGGGATTGGTCCAACAATAAGTATAGATTATAATAAACGAGATGTCTCTATTTGGGTTTCCAGATCTCCACTCCAGTCCTTTCTTTCTAATCACAGCCCACTTAAGAAAATTAGATTTAGTTGGGCTCAAGAATTAGTAGAGCAACATATAAGCTCAGGTACTGTTAAAGTAACCTACTGATTGCCATCTTTGGCATGATTTTGTAACAAAAAATGGGTTCACTGTGAAACTAAGTATGCTGCTAGCATACCAAAATCCTCCAAATCAGTACAACAACGCGGGCTGAACAAACCTTATTAGCAGGTCATACAATGTCATCTAAGCATGTTATGTGCCAAAGTGGGGTTGGTCATACAATGCATGAACGACACGTATTAGTTGTCTGTGAGTATGCAATAGGGTGCAGCTATGAACAGGGCTCATATCAAGTGTAGTATTACGGATTGTCATCGTGGAAGGAAACCAATTTAATATATAAGGAAACCAAATATAGAAGCCAGAAAGAGGGATGGTAGAGAATGAGGATACACCAGGCTAACATAGCGGCATTTTCCTCATCTCTCTCTCATCCCTTCTTTCCCTTCAACACACGGACACATAGAGACATCAGCAACAACAGCAAGAGGGGATTGGTCCAACAATAAGTATATATTATAATAAACGAGATGTCTCTATTTGGGTTTCCAGATCTCCACTCCAGTCCTTTCTTTCTAATCACAGCCCACTTAAGAAACATAGACGAAAAACTTATAGACGACAGCTACAATGCAGACTCACAAACACTAGCACGTATCTTTCATGCATTCAAGACCATAATCTCTTTAAAAATATCAATTTAAAGACTTACCGAGGGTGGGACTTGGGATTGCTGCCCTATTAAACTGGCCATTTGTTCTTGGAGGAGTGCAACTTGTGCCTTTAAGGAAGTCATCTCCTCGTCCCGATTGGCACTTGAACTAGACTCACTCCGTCCGAATAGTCGCGAGGGGGTTGGTCCTAGGCCCATACCACGGACACGTCCATGCCTCTCCTTTCCCCTAACATCGGTCAAGGCAACTCTCTGCCGGGTACGCCAATCGGGACGTGCCGCCGTAGGGTCAGAATCTGAGGCAGAGGAGATTTCATCATACCTTTTCCGAGCGTTAGTCTGTGAAAGGACATAACAATCAGAGTTAAAGGCAGATGAGATTTCGACTACTCATTAGATATTAGTTCACAAATTACCAGAATCCGTGCTGCCTCAGGGCTCGCATACGTCTCATCCTTCGATTTGTGGGTGGCATCGAAAAAGTCAATGTCACCAAACTCCGTAGGACCCCCCAAATCTTCTGCCTATATATTAGTAAGATGAAATGGTTATAAACAAATAACTGTAAGTAAAAAATGTTCAATACTATTGCGCCTACCAATTCTTCCCGAACCAGAGCGAAGCTCTGTGTACCAGCGGTGTGCAACACTAGCTGCTTTGACCGACTGGCAACTCCCACCTCCGCCCTTTTCTGTACATGCCACAATGAAGTTAGCAGAAAAATTCATTACAGTAGCCATACAACCACATACTCATTAGATTTTTGTGTGTTTAATGTAAATACCTGACTGATCGCCGAACTCCAGTAGTGCACAAGAAATTGCCAATCTGATGGCTCCACATTTTCTGGCACATTCATTGCATTCTCCCCCTCTGAAAGCTCTTTGTCATAAAACTTCGCCTTCAAGTCACTCTTGTGGTCCCTCCACTTCTTGGAGAGTGACTTTTCAACCCAAGGCGTAAGGGAGTCGGCGAACGAGAAGTATTGCTGCAAAATTTATTACCCATCACTAAAAATACATATTTCAATAATATGTTTGCGCCGACCAATTATGTATTTTAGATGAGAAATACCTTGATTGTCGTAATAGCAGCGGCCTTTGTCGTGGTTGGCACCTTCGGCCAACTCTCGTATGACAAAGGAAGTATCCGGGGGTTCCTTGCTATAACCCCAATGAAGGAAGAAAATTTGCTGGCGTTATCGCCAACCGGTTGCCCGACACCGTTCGCCTCCACCTCGATCCTTTCGTCATTCTGAAGCCTCCATACATTCGTCATCTTAGTCCGCCCACGATGTTTTTTGACAGTGGGCGGCGTGCTACCCTCACCCTCATCTGTTTGACTGCCACTATTATGTAGTGGCTGCTCATCCCCATGGCTCTCGTTGCCATCATTTATATTTATCCTCTTTCCACGCCTCGGCATGTTGTACGTGTCAAGGATTCAATAGCTTCTTTAGAGATGCAAATTTAATTAATAACATGTTTATAATAACTATCATAAAATTTGCACTTTAGTAGGATTAACAAACCAACATAATTATAAAAAAATTTAAAAAATGAGATTTGTAACAAATTAAATTACAATGATAGTTTGGTTCAAATGACAGTAAGCATAGTTTAATGTAAATAACACCAACTAGTAGAAAATAGGAAGATAATTAAACCGGTGTATTAAATTGTTGTGCATATCCGGAGGATTTTCGCATACGTAGCTATAGCATCCTCAGTTCACAGTGAACCCATTTTGGTTAAAAAAACATGCCAAGATGACAATCAGATGCATAAGATAAGCTTCATTAACAGTAAAAGAACATGAATATTCTAGCAGCATACTCAGTTTGGTAGTGAACCCATTTTTGGTTAAAAAATCATGCCAAAGATGGCAATCTGCAGGTTACTTTGACAGTACCTTAAAATGAAAATTTCCATTATCTTAGCTTATATGTTGCTCTATCAATTCTTTAGCCCAACTAAATCTAAAACCCAATTGTTGTGCATATCCGGAGGATTTTGGCGTACGTAGCTATAGCATCCTCAGTTCACAGTAAACCCATTTTATATCAAAAAAAACATGCCAAGAAGACAATCAGATGCATGAAATCAGCTTCGTTAACAGTGAAAGAAGATGAGGCCTATGCTAGCAGCATACTTAGTTTGGAAGTGAACCCATTTTTGGTTAAAAAATCATGCCAAAGAGGGCAATCAGGTTACTTTAACAGTATCTTAAAATGAAAATTTCCATTGTCTGAGCTTAATTATATGTTGCTCTACTAATTCTTGAGCCCAACTAAATCTAAAACCCAATTGTGGTGCATATCCGGAGGATTTTGGCATACGTAGCTATAGCATCCTCAGTTCACAGTGAACCCATTTAATATCAAAAAAACATGCCAAGAAGGCAATCAGATGCATGAAATAAGCTTCATTAACAGTAAAAGAAGATGAAAATTCTAGCAGCATACTTAGTTTGGAAGTGAACCCATTTTTTGTTAAAAAATCATGCCAAAGATGGCAAACAGGTTACTTTAACAGTATCTTGAAATGAAAATTTCCATTATCTGAGCATATATGTTGCTCTACTAATTCTTTAGCCCAACTAAATCTAAAACCCAAATGTTCAGCATATCCGGAGGATTTTGGCATACGTAGCTATAGCATCCTCAGTTCACAGTGAACCCATTTTGGTTAAAAAAACATGCCAACATGACAATCAGATGCATGGAATAAGCTTCTTTAACAGTAAAAGAAGATGAAAATTCTAGCAGCATTTACAGTTTGGAAGGGAACCCATTTTTGGTTAAAAAATCATGCTAAAGAGGGCAATCAGGTTACTTTAACAGTACCTTAAAACCCAATTTCCATTAACTGCGCTTAATTATATGTTGCTCCACTAATTCTTGTGCCCAACTAAATCTAAAACCCAATTGTTGTGCATATCCGGACCATTTTGGCGTACGTAGCTATAGCATCCTCAGTTCACAGTGAACCCATTTAATATCAAAAAACCATGCCAAGATGACAACCAGATGCATGAAATAAGTTTCATTAACAGTAAAAGAAGATGAAAATTCTAGCAGCATACTTAGTTTGGAAGTGAACCCTTTTTTTGGTTAAAAAATCATGCCAAAGAGGGCAATCTGCAGGTTACTTTAACAGTATCTTGAAATGAAAATTTCCATTATCTGAGCATATATGTTGCTCTACTAATTCTTCAGCCCAACTAAATCTAAAACCCAATTGTTGTGCATATCCGGACCATTTTAGCATACGTAGCTATAGCATCCTCAGTTCACAGTGAACCCATTTTATATCAAAAAAACATGCCAAGAAGACAATCAGATGCATGAAATCAGCTTCATTAACAGTAAAAGAACATGAAAATTTCCAGTACCTAAGCATATATTTTTCTATTAATTCTTCATCCCAACTAAAACCATTCATGTTAAGGAAATCAAGATGCATCTATCAGAAAAAACATGCTAAGTTTCAAAAATAAGGGAAATCAAGAGATGATACCGAAGAGAGAGAGAGAGCGGGGCGACGAGCGCGGGGGGGGAGGAGATAGAGAGAGAGCGGGGCGACACGGTCGTTTCCGATCGCCAATTCACCTCCAAATCGGGATAGGGATGAAGGAAATCGAAAATGGCGAAGGGAAGAAGGGACGATGACGAAAGGTCGAAGGCTGTCGAAGAGGACGAAGCAGCGGAGGCAAACGCGCGGGAAGTAGAGCGAGGAAGGAGGGAAAACGAAGCACCCCCTTTCTTTTTTATTTTTTTGGGGTTTGGGTAAATGACGAGCGAAAGGTTAGGGTAGATGGGATTTATCGCAGCTTTTCACCTGCGTTTTAATTAGACACGCCGGTGAATAATACACTTCACCGGCGTTTATAAATAAAACGCCGGTGAATACTCGGATTCACCGGCGTTTTAATTAGACCGCCGGTGTATAACCATCCCATCTGGCGCCCCATTCCTATTCGCTACCTACCCCGGCGCTACTAGCAAAACGCCGGGGAATATTCGCCGCTAAATCGAGGTTCTTTTGTAGTGCAATGCCGATCTTCGGTTCCCCAAGTGCACCCTATCAAGACTATTGTTTCTGTTGAGGTCCCTCTTTAGTTTTTAATACTCCTTGTGCACTTGGGATATCTTATCCCAAATGGTCTAAGTTTTCTTTTCATTTTTCGGGATGCTTATTTTCTTTGTATCAACATTTAGGAGTTAATTTGTGGCTCAATAAGCTCCTGATGGATATTAAACCCTTCTTGTACGCTATCCCCCCTAAGTCTCCCCCGGTCACGAATGACCCTTCTCGCCCCCGTCGTTCCTCTATTATTAGCGCCACCCCTATTGCCTCGTCGGTTGCCCCAAGTTGCTTCTTTACCCCATCTCTCCGCATCGAAGCTAATTCTTCTGACCTCGAGTCTACTCCGCCCCCTTCAGCGATGGTAGCAAACACTCCCGTGAAGCGGAAATACAATAAGAAAGTCTATAATACTTCGCAGATTCGAGTGAGTGCCCGTCTTCTGGCGCGGAATGCAGCTTCTGCGTCAGGTCATCACCTGGTGCGCAGTTGAGACTTGTTTATGCTTTGCCATCCGTGGTTTAGGCAGTCTGTTTTGGCCTCCGTTGAGCTGCTAGAGTTCCCAGGGACTACTAGTGGAGTTGGTGGCTTTCGAGTGAGGAGTTTTGGCCTCCTGGCTCTTGGCGCTTTCTTGCCGTCCTGATCTTCCTTCGGTTTCGGGTTGCCCAGTTGGCTCCATCAGAAGCTTTGATTATCCCGGATGATGGCTCCGCCCCCATCCTTTTTTTTGGTGTGGCGCTTCGTTTTGATCTCGCACCCTCCACTTGGCGTGATATTCAGCCATTATTGTATTATTTGTGTATTCTTGTTTCTGTTTTACTCCTTGTAAAACCACTGATTTTTGTCTGTAAATTAACTGTTATTATTGATTAATATATGTTTTGATGCCTGGAGCCGTTTGGCTCTATCCGATTCATCAAAAAACAAATCAATAATGAAGATTTTGCCGTACTACCCCACTTTTTGAAAATATTTAGCGGTCTGCCCTACTTCCCAAAACAATTAGCAATATGCCCTTGTTTAGAACACATCAGCAAGAAACATTATTGGGAAAAACGGCATAGGTTATTTCCATGCCGTTCTTTCCAATAACGGCATCTGTTTGGAAAAAAAAATTGCATGCCGTTATTTGGAATAACGGCATAGGTTGTTTTGTTTTTCGAGAGCTTGTAGTCTCCACTTAGAGGAAAAATTGCAAGTATGAAAAACCTTATAACAGATGCCGTTATTTCAAATAACGGCATTCTCAATACTGATGCCGTTATTTGGAATAACGGTATCAGTTATAAATTTTTTTAATAAAAAAGTAACTTATTATTCATCCTCTCTGATGAATAAGTAAAAAAAAAAAAATCTGAATAACGGCATCAGTTATAAATTTTTTTTTTTTTTTACTTTTTATTAATTCTTTCTGTTTCCAAACAACGGCAAGAGTGCATATTGATATATAACTGATGCCGTTATCTTCAATAACGGCATCAGTCATTCGAATGCCGTTATTCAGGATAACGGCATTGTGTATAAGTTTTTTTTACACTTAGAACTTTTTAAACTTAGAAGATTCACACTTGTAAGACAAATATACTGATGCCGTTATTCCAAATAACGGCATGCAATTTTTTTTTCAAACAGATGTCGTTATTGGAAAGAACGGCATCGAAATAACCTATGCCGTTTTTCTTAATAACGTTTTTTGCTGACGTGTTCTAAATAAGGGTATATCGCTAATTGTTTTGAAAAGTAGGACTGACCGCTAAATATTTTCAAAAAGTGGGGCAGTGCAGCAAAATTTTTATCAATAATCAACATGGCTGAGATGTTGATAGGTTAGCATTAATCTCATTATACTCGATTTCAATGTGTTAGTAAAACCTCGCTGCCTACAAGTTATGACAAAAGAAGCTCATCAATACAGACAAAGAAAAAAAGGACCACAGAATTGGTTTGCGTTGGATCTAGGATTATACATTTTGGTGCGCAGGCGTAGCTGACATGCATTCAATGAAGGACGTCCGGGCACGTTTCGTAGATAAGGATGCATGCATAAACGTGGTTCTTGCAACTTGCTAGGCTGGAGAATTCAAACATGCATACGTAGGGCATAAAAGCGTACGGATAATAGAGACTAGTGGCCTGCACGTGCGATGCACGTTCTAATTATTTTTTAATTTATTTTATATAGTAAATAGTAAGATGTGATATGGCTTCAAACCTGAGACATCCCTTTACTCGTACGTACTTTTTGCAAATTATCTCTAGTGGCACAAACTTTTATTCTATGTGAGTGACACTTTTGTGAATAAATATGTTGTAAATTAATTTGAACTTTGAGGGTATTATGGTAACTAACAACAAAAATTGACAGAATTAACCCTATATTATTTTTTAGCCTTTTATGTATATGGAGGTATGAAAGTAAAAAGCCGCCAAAATAGGGCTTTGCTTAATAATAGTATAGATAAGAAATGAATGCTTCGTAACAAATACATGAACACTTCCGAGGATGCAGGCCCAGCTGGGCAGCGGTACTTTGGAAGACAAAAACACCTCTGAAAATTAGAGTCTTCCTCTGGCTTGTGTTCAACAATGCCATTCTCACTAGAGAGAACCTTGCCAAGAGGCAACCTCACATTGCGACCAATTGCGGGTTCTGCAACGTACACATGGAAAGTCTGAATCATCTGTTTCTTCACTGCACTAGAAGCAAGGTCATCCTGATAGAGGTGCTGAGAGCACTAGGAACAAGTGACTACCCAAGAGACTATGAGGAACTGTGGGTTGGTCCCAGATTTGCATCAGTCCGTCACGACATGAAAGATGCATGGTTTATTGCCATTGCGGCAACCACATGGGTGTTATGGCTAGATAGGAACAATTTTTATTTCCGTACTTCATGTAATTCTATTTCTAGTAATCTTACTCATATCATGCATCTAATTTCCTTTTGGGCTACAGCTACTGCTTCAGGAGCAAGAGGGAGGATTGCAAGGGTATTCCAGGTGGATGATTTTGATGACGAGGAGATAGGGATCGGGCCAACTCTAGACTGATGAGTGGACTCTCGCCTCACTATTACATATTTTGTATCAGACCTTGTATTTTGTATTTGTATTTTGGTTGCCTTTAGGCTGTATGATGTAACCCACCCCCCAGGATTTTGTTGGGGGTTATATTTTATTTCCTGCACTGCACTTTTACTTTCCCGAAACTTCGGAATTGTTTATTAATCACTTATTAATAAAACAGGGTGGCATTATTCCACCTTTTCCTAAAAAAAAAAAAAAAACAAATACATGAATCCAGCCACTCAGATTCCACCTTTTACTTTAAAAAAAAAAAACAAAACAAATACGGATAATAGAGATAAGAAATGAATGCTTCGTAACAAATACAGGAATCCAGCCACCCAGATTCCACCTTTTACTTAAAAAAAAAAAAAAAAACAAAACAAATATATAAATCCACACTTACGTGCATCCTGCTAACTACACAGGCAAGGTACGACGAAGCCAGGGGATCGACATATGGGTTTTGTACTGGTTCTTTGGGTATAGACCTGGCAATCTTGACCCGTGACCCGTGGGTACCCGCGGGTGTACCCGTACGGGCCGGGTACGGGTAAGGAAAATTTTGAAAAAAAAATGAGCGGTTACTTTTTTACCCGGCCCGTGAACCCGCGGGTCGAGTCGGTTATACCCACGGGTACCCGTGGGTACCCATGTATTTAAATAAATTAAATTAAATTAAATACTCATCAACTTGAGTTGTAATTTATTTGAGTGTGTTGAGTTTAAATTTTATTTGGTTTCATTGTTTTTAATGTAATTAATTTCAAGACTTTAGAAACTTGTCATATGGTTTCATTGTTTTGATTTTACAATTGTATTTTTGATTATGTTTAAATTTTGTTTAGACTCAATTATGTCTGTATACTTTGAAAAATAATTGCTCTTTCTTTCATGATTGGACAAATTATTGCTCTTTTGTCTTTGTTGATGAAATGATAAATTGAAATGCTTGTTGGATTTTGAATGTTGATACGTATATTTATTTGAACAAGAAGCATAAAAAAACAACAAACAACAAGCTTATTAAATTATCGTTCTTGATTCCTGATTACATTTGTTGTTGTTTCAATTATTCAATTTTATATTTTCAATTTTTTAAAAAAATGATAGCATGTTGCTAATGTTTTTAATCAATTATTCAATTAAAATAAATTTTTAATTTTTTTTTAAAAACCCCAAAACAAACTCAAAATAAATAATGAGATATTGACGGGTACCCATGGGTACTTGTGGGTACCCGCGGGCCGGGTCCGGGTTGGAAAAAACTTTAAAAAAAGTTTGCGGTTACTTTTCGACCCGGCCCGTTGGACCCGTGGGTCAAGCAACCCGTACCCATGGGTACCTGACCCGGCCCGTTTGCCAGGTCTATTTGGGTACTCTGGTTAATAATAATTAATGGTCCCAAAATGTACATAATATAGTGGTTCTAATTAATGCATCCGAGACTATTCATAAAAAATTTAAAGATTAAATTCATGTGCTTGAATTCTCAAGTGGTAAACTAGTAATGGTAGAGGATTTGTATATATATGGTGTCATTTCCCATCAATTTCTACTTGATGTTAGCAAGTGTTGTACATATATTTTGTGATATATATGTCATTTATAGTTTTATACTCATCATCTTCAAGCTCAATATAATATGTATTGTAAAACGCATGTACAATCATGTGTCTGGTAGATCCAAGCATGCCCTTCCACTCAATATTTCATATAATTCCTCTTTATAAATCCAAAAAAATTAACTGTTCCTTTACATGCCATATATATATAGAGAGAGAGTGTGTGTGTCCCTTTCCGTTGCGCACTAGGCCTCCATGTGCACTTGTGTGCACTTGGCCTTCTCTCCTTCGTATTGACGATCCGAACCGTTCACATTGATCTACACATCTAAATTAGTCTAATTATGTAAAATCGAATCGTTTGAAATTCATTTGCCCATTGAAGTGTTACAAAATTGCATGGCTGCAAAATTATTGGTTTTTATAGTAACACGATGGAAAGGCAAATAAATTTCAAATAATTTGATTTTACATTATTAGACTAATTTAGATGTGTATCAATGTGAACGGTTCGGATCGTTCATTTATAGGCGGGAAGGCCGAGTGCACACGGAGATCCAGTGCACAACGGGAAGGGGGACTTAGGTTGGTATATAACCTGAATTAGCTAGCTAGATTGTGTCCAAGTTGAGCCCGTCTTTGAAATTTCAAACTAGCAAGCTAACTCAGTCATAGCTACAGTACTGACTGCAAGTCTGCAACGAATTAAATTACCCTACTAGCTAATGGCCAAGTTTTTTGTCATTATTCTTTGAATTAAACATGCATGTCAACTTCTTCACTGTAGCTAGCTACTGCTCAATAAATAGTCCCCATATCCTCGATCTCTTCCTTGTAACCAATTCAATTCAAAGATATTATTCCAGAATTAAAACATTCAAAGATGGCAGTTCAGGAAGCTCAAATAATTAGTGCTACTATTGATGTTTTCAAGGTTGGGAAGCTTAGTGTTGATTTAATCACGGTGGAGGCCGGCAAGGGACTAGCTAGCTCCTCTCCACCAAAACCGCTCGTTGTTGTGTCTCCACTGGTGGCAGGAACATATCCGGTGGTGGTTTTCCTCCATGGATACCTTCTCAGCAACAGCAATTATACCCAAGTCTTTAAACACATTGCTTCTCACGGCTTCATCCTTGTCGCGCCTCAGGTCAGCACATACATTCATACATACGTACATACATAAAGTATATATCTCTAGTACTATAATGGGAGAGTTGGAATTGTCATTTGTAGACAGTCTCTAATTTGTAGACAATCAACCATCTAATCTCAACCATTCATTTTTAAGTGGGATTTATATTAACCATTTATTTACTTAACTGTTGTTAGTTACCATAATACCATCAAAGTTCAAATTTATTTACGATATAATTAATTATAAAAGTGTCGCTCATATATAATAAAAGTTTGTATCATTGGGGGTAATTTGTAAAGAGTATATGATGAGTAAAGGAATGTATCCGGTTCGAGACCAGATTACATCTTAATATTGGAAATAATTTTTTTTATAACACTTTTCGAAAATATTTGCAAAAAGAGGACAGTTATCAAAGTATTTGCGCTCATGGACTCAACAACTAAACTTGCCGTTCTCAACGGCGAGAACGACAAGTTTAGTTGTTTCATCATCGTCATTGGGAAATAGCGTGTTTAGTGCTAATTTTTAGCTCAAAATTTTCGAAGAAGACTTGCTGTTCCAAACGGCGAGAATATTTATACTAGACTCGTTGTTAGGAACAACGAGTTTAGTTCAAAATTTTCAAAGAAGACTCGTTGTTCCCAACAGCGAGGATATTTACATTAGACCCGCTGTTGGAAATAGCAAGTTTAGTTCAAAAAAAAATTATATGGAGTTTTTTTGGAAAATTCATTAAGTCCAACAGAATGTTTCACTCTCTGTAAAATTTTCTACATGTCGTTCCCAACATCGAGTCTAGTGTAAATGTCTTTGCCGTTGGGAACGAGTCTTCTTTGAAAATTTTGAACTAAACTCGTTGTTCCTAACAGCGAGTCTAGTATAAATGTCCTCGCTGGTGGGAACAATGAGTCTTCTTTAAAAATTTTGAACTAAACTCGTTGTTCCCAACAGTGAGTCTAATATAAATGTCCTCGCTGTTTGGAACAACGAGTCTTCTTTGAAAACTTTGAATTGAAAATCAGCACTAAACACGCGGTTTCCCAATAGGGATGATGAAACAACTAAACTCACCGTTGGGAACTGCTTGAGTCCATGAGTGCAAATACTTGGACAACTGTCATCTTTCTGCAAATATTTTTCGAAAAGTGTCTTATAAAAAAAAATTAATTCTTATTATTTATTCTATAAAATAAAAATAAAAATAAAAATTGATTAGAACGTGCATGTGCAGATTACCAGTGTTGTTTTAATTTGTTTGTTTGTTTAATGTCGTTGCACCTCAGGTTAGTACGAGCATGTCCTAATTTTGAGGTCAGCACATACACTACACAAGTAATTCAATTTGAACTTTATCTTACTCTGTTACAGCTGAACGCCCTATTCCCTTGCTCCAAAGCCGACATAAGTGG
The DNA here is from genome assembly GCA_017893485.1 of Hemerocallis citrina. NCBI lineage: Eukaryota > Viridiplantae > Streptophyta > Magnoliopsida > Asparagales > Asphodelaceae > Hemerocallis > Hemerocallis citrina. The sequence continues at coordinate 210,209,963 of CM030367.1, read as the reverse complement.
AGCAGCCGCAACAACCAACTGGATAGCCAACGGCCACCTCTCCACCGTCCTCCCTATCGGCATCAACCCCAACCTCAACCACCTTGCCCTTGCCGGCCACAGCCGTGGTGGCCATGCCGCCTTCTCCCTTGCCCTCGGCCAGGGGCCACCAACCTCCCTCCCCTTCTCGGCCCTCATCGGCATTGACCCAGTCGCCGGGCCCAACAAATCATTCCAAATTCCACCCAAAATCCTCACCAATGAGCCCAACTCCTTCAACCTAGGCATCCCAACCCTAGTCATAGGAACTGGGCTGGGGGCCGAGAAGAAAAATCTATTATTCCCACCTTGTGCACCAGATGGAGTGAACCACAAGGAGTTTTATAACGAGTGCAAACCACCAAGTTACTATTTTGTGGTATCAGAGTTTGGACATGTAGATATGTTGGATGATAGTGCACCAAAATTGTACAGTTGTGTGTGTAAGGATGGAAAGAAAGACTGCAGGGATTTGATGAGGAGGAGCACCGGGGGAATTGTGGTGGCCTTTTTGAAGGCTTATTTCGATGGAGACTTTGGGGATTTGAAGGGTATTTTGAAGGATCCTGAGATTGCTCCTACTAAGCTTGACCCTGTTTCTTACAAGGAGCAAAAATGAGCTTGGGCTTTTTACGCCTGGGTAAATTTTTTTATGGGATGTAGTGCTTCAGAGCTGGTATAATAGTATACCCAATACGCTTTGGAGGCTACATTTCATTATGTATGTAATGTTTTTTTTTGGATGAGAACGGATAGAATCTCTCGACTCCAGCCACACCAAAATTATGTATGTAATGTTGTTTATCCGAAATAAACAAGTGAATAAAAAAATTGTTGTTCTGTATGCCAGCAGGATATTAATGGTTCATTTTGTACTTGGGTCGTAGTTTACGCAGCAACTAACTGATTATGTATCAAATTGAACATGCTGAGCAAAAACGGAAATTTTCAAGTCAGATTTTGGTTCAAAATTGAACAAATATATCTGTGAAGAACTGTTTCTATATGAATACTCTACTTAGTACATTAAGGAAATAGGGAAGACAAACTAAATACCTTCTGAACCTATTCTACACCATCTGAGCCAGATGCTATGTTGTCCACTTGTAGATCGATTGAAATTTTATCAGATCCAACCATCCACATACACTCTGAGTATTGTGAAAATCCTAACCTGGAATACCGATCCAATTCGGATCAGGTTGCATTGCCACCCTTACAAACAAACATGTTTTGGTTCCCTCTAAAAAATTATCTATCTACTTACAATATAAAAGGAATAGCAAAATTACTGATACTCTTTCCCTGAGCTTCATTATTTTCAGCAATTTTCTTCAAACTAGACCATCCTTTTCTCTTCCTCTTACTAGGTCCACCTGTGCCTTCTAAATTCGTCATTGGCACCTCAGAATTACATCCACTCGTAATAGGCTTCTTGTTCGTCTTCCTCTTTCTCTTTGACGAATTTGCCAGACTTTCTAACAGAGTCAGTGGAGTCTTCTCAGAAGTAGCCTCACTGGTAACTGCATCCAATTCAACTCCTTCCTGCTTGGTTCTGGCAATGGTTTCAGGATTCATTTTGTTAGAAGAGAGCTCTACCTTTGAGTCTTTAGTGGGTTTCGGTTTTGAAGGTAAGAGGCCTTTTAGGTAGCCCCTCTGGGTGCCTCTCATAAGGTTAGGATGAGAACAGAAATGGCACTTATAGACAACTTTGTTCTGAGAGAGATTCTGCTGCGTCCTTCGTCGTTTTGCTGTTTTCTTCTTGATATTTTCTATGCGAACAGTGCAGTTGGATCCTGGCTTAAGAACACTTTCGCATCTGCATGATAAGACTCAGAAATTAAAATTTATTCTATTTATGGTATAAAGAGCTGCAGCAATGGACAAAAAATGGCCTAAAATAGTTAAGTCAAAGAAAAGGATGCAACCATGAGGTTGATCTAATTAACTTATATAAGCATTACCGAACCAGTCACAGTATATATGCATGACTAGACTTTTAGGGTTCTTTCAGGGTTTTAGTGGCAGATTATGCAAGAATATCTATATAAAACACAGAGAAAGCTATCAAGTGGCTCTCCTTCAATCCTCCCAAAATCAAAGACTCATATCTAACCTCACAAAACACATTTTCCGAGGGATGGTAAGTGGACCGGGTCAACCGGCAATCCGCCCGCGACCCGCCCATTGAACCCGGCCCGTGAAAGCGTTTGGCGGGTTCGGGTCGAACCCGTGAATAGTAACGGGTCGACCCGGGTCGCGTAAATAGCGATTCGAACCCGTACAACCCGGCCCGCAAACCCGTTACTGTTCACCCAACCCATATGCCAACCCGCGGGTCGCGAACCGTTAGACCCGTTCGGGTCGAACTTCGACCCGTCACGGGTCGACCGTTGACCCGCGGGTCAAACAAGCTGTTGGGGGGGGGGGGGGGGGGGGGGCACTGTAGCACAGAGAGCAAAACGGCTAAAATATAGCCGTTTTGCTTGGATTTTTTGGTTTTTTTTGGATTTTTTGTTTATTTTGAGCCTATAAATACCCCCCAAAATCCCATCAAAAAAATTACACCTTACTCTCCTACTCTCTCTCCTGTTATAACTCATTTCTAAGGAATTTTTCAAAAATTCAAGTATTCAACAAGCAAGTCTTCAAGGCATATACACGATCAATTTTTGATCGTATCGAAATCAAAATTCAACGTCTTCAACTCTTTAACTCTCGTCCAACTCCAAGTGATCAAGTCGTCAATTATCCTTCAAGCTCTCCTCAACTCTTCAATTCCGGAATCGCTTATTTCTAGTTCTACTTATATTCTTATTTTCACGATTTATTTTATATACGCGTATCCACGGTGAACGGTATCAAAATTTCATACCTCTCATTATTTTATCTGTGTTGTAGCTATAATTATTGTTGGTTTTTTTATCTTCTCTATCTCAACCCTCTCGTTTTTTAGATTTTTTTTTATAATCCACCGCTCTTACATTGTGTAGTTTTTTTTACATACATTAGTACATTACTACATTATGTCTAGATCACGCGGTAGCGGTTGTAGCGGGCAAGATTCCTCTTCCCGTAGGCCACCAATTGTCCCAATTAGTGAGCCCGCCCAAGAGTACCATGATTCTCCTACCCAACAATGGGGTGCACACGACGAGTTTGTAGGTGACATACAATTAGAAGAAGAAGAACAACAACAACCAACCGAAACCACACAACCCCGTAGTAGTAGGAAAAGTAGAGGAGAAAGTAGTGATTGGCATAAGTTTTACAACTATATTCCGGACGAACAAACTCCGGGTATAGGTTTGAAAGTTTGTAAAACATGTTCTAAAACATACAAATTCAAGAGGGGTGACGGCACCGATACAATTAGTAGACACATCCAGCATAACCATAAAGACCTTCTTGCTAACCTACAAGGCCAAAAAAAAATCAACCCTAGGACCGGTCTAGTTGATAGCCATCCTTATGATCCCGATCTTGTTCGTCGGGAAATGACCCGATTAGTCATAAAGGAAGAGTTACCAATTTCGTATCCCGTGAGTAGGGACTTGAAAATTTTTAACCAAACGGCCTTAAACCCTCATTTTAAAAGAATTCCGAGAAATACCTGCAAATCGGATTGTTTTAAAATGTACATCGAAATGAAGGACGCTTTGATTGCAATTTTATGGAGTTTAACTTGTAGAGTTAGTTTAACTTCGGATTGTTGGACGGGTGTCAACAATATTTCAATGATGAGAATAACCTGTCATTGGATCGACAAGGATTGGATTCTTCAAAAAAGAATCATATTACTTGTGGCGTTGCCGTATCCCCATAGTAGCGCTGAAATAGCAAACCATATTTGAGAAATTTGTGATATTTTTCATATTCGCGATAAAATTATGTGTATTAGTTTCGATAATGCATCTAACAACAATGTGGCAATTACTACTTTAAAATCCGTATTAAACCCTCCATCTGACAATATTTTTCATGTTAGATGTGCATATCATGTTTTAAATTTATGTGTTCAAGATGCATTAAAAATAGCCGATCCATATATAGTTAAAATTAGAAATTGTGTACATTTCATTGCATTAAGTCCAAGTGTATTTTAAGAATGGAAAGCTTGGTGTAGGCTTGAAAATGTACCTTTTAGAAAATTTTCAAAGGATGTTAGACACCGATGGAATTCTACTTTTGATTTACTAGATGTTACCGAATATAAAGCAGTTATAAATGATTTTTGTATCGCATTTCATATGCCAAATTTTGAAATGACTCCCACCGATTGGTTTTATGCCGAATCTTTGTTGAAATTTTTAGAACCTTTTAAAACAGTAACTTTAAAATTTTCAAAAACATATGAATCTACTTCTAGTATCATTTTTATTTCATTAGTTATCATGATGCAAACATTTAACGAAATGTTAAATGATACTTATGTTGGTGAGATTGTAAAACCTGCATACAAAAAAATTTTGAAGTATTATTTTCCTCCTATGTTGATTTGTATTGCTACCGTTATGGATCCTCGTATCAAATTAGAAGGTACGAAGAGTTTGATTGAAATGTTTTTTGCATCACTTGGGAAAAATGTAGAAATAGTAATTGATTGCGCTACTTTTTTAGTTCAGTTTGAATCTACATTAAATAACTTGTATGATTATTATGATAGATGTTTTGCTTCTAGTAATACAACTTCTGTAGTTAGTTCTTCTTCTGCTACTTCTAAAGGTAAGGGTAAGAGTAAATTTGATGATAGAATATTTAATTTACTTGCACAAATTCAATCCAAAAAATCTAGGACAAATCAACCAAATGAATTAAATTGGTATAACCAACAAGATTCTGAGTCTTCTACTTCTTCACTAGATATTTTATAATGGTGGAACGACCATGAACACACATATAGTATTCTTAAATATATGGCTAAAGATCTACTAACGCCTCATGTCTCTACAGTTGCTTATGAAAGTGCATTTTCTACACGTGGCAGGGTTCTAACTGATTACAGGAATCGCTTGAAGCCTGATTTGTTAGAGATGCTCGTTTGCACTGAAGACTAACTGAAGGCTGAAGATAGGACACAAAGAAAAGCATTATCTACGTCTACAAGTGGGAGAAACTCGCCAGAAAAAACAACAACAACAGCAACAATAGCAACCATAATGAAGAATTGTAAATAGATAAAAAAAAAAATTGTATTAAATCTTTGCTTGTTATTTCAAATTAGGAAAATTGAAGTAAACTGAAATTGTATATAAGAAATATGTTAGTGTATAAAACAAATTTGTGAAATCTTTATTTCTTATTAGAAATTGTGAAACTTGTATAACTTGAAATCATATGAATAATATATCATTTTTTTGGCAATTTCACTCTTTCAATCTTATTATTATTATTACGATTTGTAATGTTTATTATTAAAAAAAAAGTTAAGTTTAAAAACGTCGGTCGTTTCGCCGTGCTCTTTGCCACGGTTGGAGCTTCTTCCCAGATTCCTGAGGCCTGTTTTCTCATATTCTGGGTTCTTCCCTTTTAGCGAGACAGTGCCTAGATCTGATCTGCCCTTCCCCGGACCCCAAAGAGCGACGCAGGTCTGTCCAAAACTTGAATAAAGGAATCTCAAGCCAATAGGTCCTACTCAAGCCATGGCATCTCTTCGAAACCAGGTCGACCCGACCCGACCTGGGTTGGACCCTAAAGGGTTCACGGATTGGGCGGGTCGCCTAAAACAACTTTAGGCCTGGCCCGACCCAGCCCGGTTAAGTCGCCAAACCGGCCCGAGCCCGCCCAAGCCAAGGTCCAACCTGGGCGGGTTCGGCCCGACCCGTTCGACCCGAATGCCAACCCTACATCCCCCCCCCAAAATTTCAAACACCAAAACTCAAATTCAAATCCCCCTCCCCAAAAAAAATCACTTATTTATTTAATTATTTCTCTCTCTCATTCTCTCTATTTACTCAGAAATTTAGATTTTCAAAATTTTTATGTTTTTTTATTGTTCATGTTACATTGAAAATAGCAAATATATCTTCAATAGTTAAATTTCATCATTTTCCACTCTTAAAGTTCTAAAAAGTTGGATTTTATACCCTCATTTATAATCATTTTTCAACATTTACTAATGGAAAATGGACTTTTATTTACAACAAATTATTGTCAGACTATTCAAACCTGACCTGCATAATTGTTGTTTTACTGTTTACAAGGTTTTTCATATGTTGTATCGTACCGAAGACGTGCTGTAGGCACGTGCCCACGGGCAAATCTAGTTATACAATAAATAACAAAAAATATAAACATAATAAAAACTGAGGAAAATCCATAATAAAGGAATTTCAGATATTACATAACTATAAAGTTATTTAGAAAATTAACCCTAAAAATCTAAGAACTATAAAAAGCAATCTAACAAGGCAATGTTCAGTATAAATCTTGACGAAGGGGAAAGTTCTATAAAAAGCTAGCTGAAGAGGAGACAATATGTGCAGGCTTTTTACACTTTTTACAGCAATGAATACAAGACAGATATAATCTTTAAAGAGATTTCAAGTTTCAAATATTCTTGTCTGGCAAAAGTTAATTTAAGATGTTCTGAATGATAGAAGTAGGACCTTGAAACTAAATGGAATTTTGGAAAGTGCTCGACAGCGTGTGCATTCTTGTACAAAGCAGTAAGGGGGTAGAAGAAAGAAAATTAAAAACTTGGAAAAGAATGCACCAGAACGTACCATAGGATGAAATTTGTGTCGACTAACTTAATGTGCATAATTTATATCTGCCAAACCCCATGCAATAACTCTTCAAATGAATTGCAATGGTTTTACAAATATAGATCCAAAAGGTCAAACCAAAAAGTCAATTTTCAGTCGTGTTTTAGACAAAACGATAATAAATTTTAGTGAGCACTGGAGAGTGATTTTGTTGAGCATTTCCCCCTCTTGTACTTAATCAGTTAGAAATAAGGCTTCTCTTGAAGATTAAAATGTCTTTCAGGTATGGGGATACTGATCATAGTCTGTACTAGCAATTAGTAGAAGAATAAAAACTGAGGTCAATTGGGAATAAAGGGGAGACCTACACAATAAAGCGAGCCGAATAAAGGAAGCATAAATTTTAAATGAATTGTTAAATAACCGTGGTTGGGTTAACAATGACAATGTTGACCATCACCAGCATAACATTGTCACTAGCAAAAAATGAAACAAAAAACAGAAGGAAAAAGAAGAAGAAAATAAACGAAGCGGTCAAATGAAGAAAAGCTTAATATTTGAGAATGCAGTGTCAAATGTCAATTATAATATTAGGGCATCTTGGAACAAATTTCATATCTTTAGGTGAACAAAGTAAATCTTTAATTTCTCAATAAAGACCAAAAGGAGGAAAATGAAGTAAAGTCAGCCATGAGGAGTAGAAACAAGTTTCAAACTACATTAAGCAGATCTCCCTATGTGTTAACAGTATGTTGGATCATACAACCGAATGTAAAATATATATTTATTCCATTAGTTGTTTTCTGGAATTTTAAAAACCTTGAAATTTGCACACATACAAGAAAAAGCTTTTGGACTGCCACTGCAAAAAAAAATTTTGCTGCTTCCACGAAAGTCTTCTAGAATCAAATGTAGAAATTATACTGTCTAATACACAACCAGATAAAAAAATGGACCAAAACTGCAACGGAGACATGACTGTATCTGCATAAATGTTCCTCTATTATTAACAAATGCCATTGAACATACAGAGTATAAGGTCCATTGGTGTTCGGGCATGGATGTATACATGCATATTTTATTAACATCTGGTAGAATGGATTCAATTCTCGCAGATTCAATTAGAGGGTTGAATCTTATTTTACAAATCTCATATAGTACAATATTGAAATATTTAGTTTTTTAAAAGCTGAGGTAGAAGGGATTCAATTCTCGCAGATTCAATTAGAGGGTTGAATCTTATTTTACATATCTCATATAGTACAATATTGAAATATTTAATTTTTTAAAAGCTGACACTAGCAGACCCAATAATACTTACATCTACTGTGGAAAATAACAGATGTGTTTTCTTCCTAAACCTAAGAAAAAAGGGATTCTTCTGAAGCTAAATATGTGATGCAAGAGGTATTCTCAAAACCAAAACAATGAGAAACAGAGACTGCAAATGAAACTCTATTGGCAAAGAAACAAAATATCTCCTTCCGATATTAAGTTTTTAACCACAGGTAAATTTCAACCATCCTTGGCACTCCTATAAAACCATCTACGAGAAAAAGTAAAGTAAGAAATCAGTAAATTACATCCGCCTCACAGAAGATCACCCCACCAGAATCATACACAGAAAAAATTTATATAAATCAGACGTTGAATCTACAATGTGCCCACACTGGATTAGTAATCCAACTCAAGTATTTTACTAAATCATAATAATGAAGAACTCCTAAAGAACACCATTTCTTCAATAGAATACATCAAACTGATGGAAAAGCCATTAAATTAGGAATCAAAGAAAATTGCTAATTATCTTACTAATGATAATTATCACAATAAAGCAATGCTCTAAAAGTCGCTAGGCAGTAGTCGGGCGGCCGATGGGTGCCTAGCGCCTAGGCATTGTAAGCGGAGCTTAAGCGGCTAGGCGCTAGGCGGTTTTATTTATATATCATATATTTATTTATTTATTTATATTTTTTATATATATATTTTATCATTTTGTTTTGTTTTGTTGTTACCAATTCTTACTCTTGATATTTCTCCTTGCAATTGCAGGATTTGCTTTACAAAATCGAATCGGTGTATTATTATTAGTCTTTTTTTCGTATAGTCTTATACTCATCTATTAAATTAGTATTAATCTATGACGAAGATCAGTAGTGGAGATTATCTGTTCGGCTATTCCAGTCCAAGGAGCAAACAGTGTGGGGAAGCGGGAGGCTTGAGTCGGAAGATGGGGGAGGGTAGCGTCAGGAGAAGTTTGAGAGAGAAAAAGAGGACGTAGTATTGACGTCGGAGGTGAAGCAAGGCGGGAGGCAGTGTGTGGTTGTGTTGACGACTTGACTTTGAAGCTGAAGAGAGGAGAGAGAGGTTGTGTTGACATCCGTTGAAGATGAAGCGAGTTGCGACTGCAAGGAGGGAAGTGAAGGAGGTTTTGACGACTGAGTTGCAGAGTAAGTGAGAGCTGCGACTGCGAGGGAGGCGGTGGAGGTTGTGTTGACGACTGCGAGCAACGACTGCGAGGAAGGAGGTGAAGAAGGACGGAGGCGGAGAAGGTCGAAACTGAAGCGCGTTGCGAACTGCGTGCCTCCGACTGCGAGGAGGGAGGAGGTGATTTGGGGGTTTTAAAGAAGAGGAATTTGGGATTTAGATAATAGAATTGATTTGGAAAATCTTTTTACGGGGGATTTGGAGGAAAAAGAGAAGTTTTAGGGGTTTGAGTGTATTAGAGCGGATCGGATCCCTTTTTTTTTAATAATTAAGTCCTAAGCGGGGTCTAAGCGAATCTAGCCCGCCTAGACCCGCTTACACCGATTACGCGCCGCCTAGACCCACTTTTAACCGCCTAGAACCATTAACCAATTTTCTTAAACGCCTAGCCCCTAGGCGAGGCGTTGGAGGGCCGCCTAGGCCGCTTTTTCGAATACTGCAATAAAGTACAACTATCCCGAGAAGGAAAAAAGTTGACGTTAGAAAAACATCGCATTGAAGTATATCAGAATCCTTTCTATGCTAGTAGATGCTACAGCAAATTTAGGATAAAAGCTCTGTTATTATTGTGGTAACATTCCTTGATAAAGAAATCTTTGCCTATTTGTCCGTGTCACGAGCTTACACAACGATGCAGTTGCCTATACTATCATCAGTGTTATTTTTACTTCTTATATGTGAGAAGGATTCATGTAGCCGACCCCATAATTTTGGAATAAATGCTTCATTGTTGCCGTTGTATTTGTGAGAGAACTGAAGTAAGAAGTCTAAAGACCTTAGATGAAAATCAGTCAAAAATTTGCAAACATGCCTAATCATATGTTTCTTATTGATTCGGCAATCTGTATCAGCCAGATAAAATGCACATAATGATAGCAACAAAAAAAAAAGTTGCAACCCAAATACGTTTCTCAAATAGAAAGTGGCATAAAATTCGTGAGATTTTACAGGTTATATGTCCAAGCATTTTTTTATTTCTTGAATCTTCTAGTAAGGAATATCCCAAAATTTCATGCATTCAAAGGTCAATGCGACAAATACATATATATCAAAACGCCACAATAAAAACCATGGTTTTTAAATAACGAAACATCTTTTAAGCAGAACTTGTTTGCTAAACACATCTTTTTATACAAAAGAAAATTCAAGTAATAATAACAAGTTAACAAATAATTAATTAAACTAAACTAACAAATCAAACCAAAAAGTGTATATCAGCCCAGCAACCGAATACTAGAAGGAACATAGCTCACCTTTCGCAAAAAAATGTTGATGGATCAAGAGGAACCCCATTGGCCTCCGCACAAGCAGCCAATCTATGTCCAAACAAAGCACCAAGAGGAGCAACGCCAGCTTCTAAACTAGCCCAAGCTGCCAATTTCTGTAAATGCTCCATCCTTAGCATCGAATTTACATCTACATGCTTCTTTCCCGTATTGACCTCCCTAAGTGTAGCCTCTTGAATCACCTTTTGGTTCATAGTTCTGCCACCCTTGTTTTGTTTCTTATCCATCTAATTACAAGATCAACAAGTGAAAAAAAAACACATTAAGCCAATAAAAAAATGTTCATGAACGTTGACGAAATGATCCACACCTATAGGAAAGATAAGTATGCAGTGCAATGTGAAAATTCGTTATTTTTCAAAGATCTTAAAGTAAGATAAGCAAATAACTAAAGGTAGGTTAATAAATCAATTCATTTACGCATAACCTTTGAAAGACAAATCATTAACCGGAAAGTGTTACCAAAATGTTAAGCACATCGAGAAAACAATTAACTTTCTCTCCACGTCCTTTCTTATTTCTTAACAAAGGCCCATCCTGTTCAGGAGGCACAAGGAATTCCATTTAGATCTCACAGCATAGATTTAACTCTGATACAATATTCATATGGCCAACTAATAAATGAAATCCTACAGAAACTAGAGCGCCCACAATGGCCCATATTCATAGAAACCCATAGTTCTTCACACCTCCATTGCATAATAAACAAACCTAAAATTTTTTTAAAAAAATCAATTAACAAGCAATTACTTCACATCCTTTAACCAAATAACATTAAAAAATAAATCCAAAGATTCTTACAGCAAGTTTTTTTTTGGATCCATAGAGGCGAGAAACGACCACAATCACATATCAAAGAAGAAGGAAGAACCGCAATCACAGATCAAACGGTCGGGGCCTTGGAAAAGTCAAGCGGCGGCGAGATTTGGAGGGCAACAAGTTGGGCCTCCCTTCAGTCTCACGGCGGGGAGGAGCGTCGGGGGTAGGGGAGGGGGCTGTGAGAAGGCGGAGAGAGTGAGAGGAGTAAGGGTTTCGATTTGAAGGATTATTAGAGATCGGGATTTGGGTATGGAGAAGGGGATTTGGCTAGGGTTTTTGAAGTCAGGGTAGAGAGGAAGGGGATTTGGCCAGATGAGAAGAGAAGAGTAGAGAAGAGAAGTAATTAGGAATTGACTAAAATGCCCCCTTACACTTGGGCAATTTGGGAGGGGTAAATATGGTGCGTTGGATCATGATCGAACGATCCAGATCTTCAGCTCACGATAACAAATTCAGCTCACCATCTTATAATAGACTAACTACCTGAGGCAGAATCAAAATACCGGTGTCAGCCATGATTTGATACCATGCCCACCCAATTACCAACATACATCTTTTAACCGAATAAAAAATTATACACTTTCTCATGAATCAAGAATCAACACAAGGTTTGAATCGCATTTCTACCCCCAATTAATTAACAAAATAGGAACCTAAACAGATTTTAGCATTTTCGAACATCTGCATTCATTCAATTGTTTCACCAATATGGGCTAACCATAAACCCCTAATTTCCCCCAAAACAGCAAAATGGGCAAGCAGATATTTGCGAAAACAAGGGGGGAAATCAATCCAACCCATATTTGATTGTTATGCAGAGATTTAACTCGCAAGCATACTTCCCCATATATTTTCTTCTCAATTACCCTAAATTTTCATCCCATTAACCCAACAAATTAAACAACCCACAAAAAATCAAACACAAAATATTTTCCATTCAACAAGAAATGTACTTAAGGGAAATGCAAGGTACCCACGAAATTAAAATTAAAAAATCGCACAAATTTAAAGAAAAAATAAAAAAGCGATACCTTTGGGTTGAAGAGATCGTCGGAGACTATAAAGGGCCGGAATCACTGCTAAGAGAGAGAGAGAGAGAGAACTAGGGTTTGGGGGATTTTGGGGGAAAGAGGAGAGCTAGGGTTTTGGAAATTTTCGATGATATTTTGAGAGAGGGGTTAATTTTCGGAACAGCAGGTTCTAGAAGAAACAGTGGATCCCTTTTCAGGGACCCGCTTGTCAGTGAGGGTGTGGGGATCGGTGCGTAGAATACCTGTGGTGATATAATACAGTATTCGGTATTTTCGGATCGGATTGAGATAGCGCTAAGAGCATCCACAATCGTTGGTTAAAAACTCAAAAAGAAGAAATAGCTTTAGGAAAAGGCCATACAGCTGTTCGCTAAAAACTCAAAATTGAGAATAGAAAAGTACGGCTAAAAACTCAAAATTTAGAAAAGAAAAGTACCGTTGTCTGCTAAAGTTAGGAGACGCTTTAGCCAATTGCTAAATATAGGGGACGGAGGATGTTCATCCGTTTGAGGATAGGGACGGATGAAGATCATCCGTCTCAATTCGATTTTTAATAAAAATTTGAAAAACGGAAGAAGTTGTTCCGTCTATTCGTCAATTTCACTTTTAATATATAAAAATTTGAAAAACGGATGAAGTTGTTCCGTCTATTCGTCAATTTCATTTTTAATATATAAAATTAATTTATTAAATAGGTAAAGTTTATTTTTAAAAAAAAAGGGAAAGTGAGAGACGGATGAACTTCATCTGTCCCTCACTTTTGCTAAACAATAATTTACACGTGCATTTACCCTTTTACCATTTACCCTTTTACCCCTAAGGTTTAACTGTTGATAGGGTCCATTTTCAAAGGTAAAGGGTATTAACGTCTTTTCATATAGGTGACAAAACAAAAAAAAAAACAAAAAAAAAACAAAAAAAATCCAGCGAATGTGCCAGAAGGATGAAGATCATCCTTCTGAATGATCATCGTTTTGGCACTGTTCACTTGAATTTTTATTTATTTATTTATTTATTTTGTTTTGGTAAACGAAATATAAAATAATAATAATAATAATAATATAGCGGCGGAGGATGTTGCTCCGTCATTTCTCTAAAACGGATGAAGAAGCACCGTCTACTCATTTTTTAATAAAAAAAATTAAAAAAACGTTAGATGGATGAACAAGATCCGTTCAATACAATATTTGTTCAAAATTTAGAAATAACGATAGCAGCGACATTTCCTAAAAGCAAAAATCTCATTGCTAAAATTAGAATAGCTTTAGCCAACGACTGTGGATGCTCTGTCATTGTATAAATTATGCATAAATGGATAAGTGCATATAACATTTGGCTATTGTGCTGCAGTCGTCGAATACTATTTTTTACCAATTTAATTTAAAATAATAAAAATCTCATATCAGATCAGATTAGACGGATGGAAAAAAAAAATACCCCAAATAGACGGATGCAACTTCATGTTGCGTCAGAAGAGGGGAAAAAAACAATGGTCTGACATTTTTTTGAAATTTTTTTTTATTGAGTTTTTTGTAGTTTTTATTACGGTTAATTTTTTATTTTTTTTTTAGGGATGCAATGTGAAGTTGCGTCGGAGGAATAAAAAACAATTTTTTTTCGCCCGGCGCAACATGAAGTTGCGTCCTATATAATATGCATAATTCTCATATCCGCTCTCATTTATAGCAATCTACTGTAGCAAAATATGCATAATAAGCATATTTAGCAGACGGTTGCAGCGATTTTTTTGACAAAATATGCATATTATGCATATTTAGCAGACGACTATAGATGCTCTAAGACCATCCACAATGGTTTCTCATTTTGCCATTTTTAATATTTTTTAGCAAAATAAGAGCTATATTTGTTTACTATTTTGCCATATTTTGACAAAGTTGTGAAAGTATTTTCTCATATTTGAAAAATGATTTGCTCATTCACAAAATATAAGGAACGGAACATGTTGTTTCGTCTCTATTTTTTTTTAATAATATGATCGAACGAAACAAGTTGTTCTGTTATTTTTTTTTAATACTAGATTTGCCCGTGGCCACGTGCCTACGGCACGTCTTTAGAACGATACAACATATGAAAAGCCATGTAAACAGTAAATCAACAATTATATAGCTCAAGTTTGAATAGTATGACAATAATTAGTTGTAAAAAAAAGTCCATATTTTCATTAGTATATGTTGAAAAATAATTATAAATTGGGGTATATACGTCCATGTTTCCATATATATATATATATATATATATATATATATATATATGTATATATACACACACATACATATATATATATATATATATATAGAGAGAGAGAGAGAGAGGCGACCGAAAAGCCCTTCCGGCAGTGCTAGTGGCGCACCAATTACGGAGGTAAGATTGATTAGTATTATTGGTTTTAAATACGAATATGCAACATTATCTCAATAATAACAATATTTATATTTGTTCGTGTAGTTTGATGGCCGTCAATCTACATCTGCTGAGGCAAGTCCTTCATCCTCGATTTTCATTACACCTCCTGGACCGTTGGACTCAAGCTTACTCACGTTGCAGGACATACACCGATCCGAAGCCGTGTGGAATGGGTCCGCTAAGAAATGTAACTTCCGTAAGCACGCAGTTCTTCCTTTTGACCTTCGTATCACGCCGTACTTGGTTGAGGCCGGTTTCTACGGAGCTATATTCATGGGGGAAGTGAAGCTGGATCGGCCGTTACTTACAGCTCTTGTCGAGCGATGGAGGACGAAGACACATACATTCCACCTACCCGTGGATGAGATGACTGTCACTCTCCAAGATGTTGCCCTCGTAACTGGGCTACCAATAGATGGGGTCGCCGTGATGGGGAACATGGACTTTGACCGAGTAGCAGTTATTAGTGTTTTGCTCGATATCAACCTCCAGGTGTCGGTGGCCCAAAAAAGAGAGAACATTGAAAAAGAAATCCTCGAAAATATTACCGAAGATTATGATGAAGGTTTATTATATCAACACATAAAAGCTACGAAGGAGCTTTTGGTGTTAGAAAATTGCTATAAGGATAAAGGATGAAAGAGCTCCTACCAACTCCCACCCTCTCCCCTTCCTCACCACCAGTCAACTTCTTTGACATCCTTCCCAGCCTCCCTCCTCCTCTCTAATTCCTCATTCTCTCCTGCACCTTTCCTCTACTTTTGAACCCCACCTTCCTCCTCTTAACTTTTAACCCCTCCTCTTGTTAGTGCTCGCCGACCTTTGCAACGGCTGACCGCTAAGCTAGTTTCTTACATCGGACCTTTTAACTTCATTCCAGTATGTTATCGGAATTGGAACTCAGTGGGTGCGGACCCAATGAGAGGGTCCGCCACACCACGACCGCCCCAACACACCCTCCTCCAACTACCGATACCTCTGAACCTCCACCTCACAGACTTGACCCTACAACAGCATCTAATACAACACTGGTCCCAAACCCAATTCCAAATGCTACCCTACAGCCTCACCGCATCGAGGGCGAACCCTCAGGGCTCAGAGTTGCCATCTCCCCTCAGCGGGCACATCGAAATGCACATCCTCGGCTTGAGGGGGGAGGCTCAATTCATCATCGCCCATTGGATGAGTTGCAGTCGAGAGGACGGGCCCAAAGAGAGGGTCCTCCTACAGGCCAGTATCGGCATAAGAGAACCCCCCCGTTGGGCCGACGTCATGCTCATCATCAACACTACAACATCAAAGTGCATCACAGGGACAATTACAGGGTCAATTATGCAAGAGAAAGAAACTGAAGCTACCGTACGTGATACAACCCACAACCCCCCTCATCACAGAGAACCAAGAAAACGTCACAATGACCCTTACCAGCATCCCCACGACCACAATGAGCAAGATCGCTCAATCACCCCACCAAAACCAATAGTGCCAGTGCCACATCACCTACCACCGAAAGCTAACACTCCCCATATGGAACCCAACAAGCATCTTCGACCCCAACCTCCTGCTTCCCCCCCTCCCCCCCCCCCCCCCCCGGATAACCCCCACCAGCTACTGCCAAGGAAGCCGACCCCCGACCATCCAAGGTCCACCGTTGTATGGGCCCAAAGAAGGGGTCCAAACGGTGGAGTTGTGGAGGTTGAGAGTCTACCTCCGATTGGGGTAGAGGCGGAGAGTTTGCAAGAAGTAATTCACAAAAGGAAATGAAAATCAAAGTCCCCACCGCCAGCACCAAAGGAACTCAGAAAGCAACAGAGAAAGGGAAAGCGCAAACCGGTGCCATGCTTCAACTGCGGAGAGTTGGGACACTACCGGACGGAGTGCACCAAAGATGTGCATTGTCTAAGTTGTTTGAAGTGGGGGCATTTATCTCACAATTGCACAAATGTCATCGCTTCCAATGATGACGAAGATAGGCGAGTGTACAGGGGTAGATCTCCGGACAACCCAGCGACGATCAAGCTTGCTAACAGTCTCACTACTATAAAAGCGGAGGAAAATTGGCTTAAGAGGTGGTGCACAGTGGCACGTGTGACGGCGGGAAGACCATCGGAGGCTCATGTTCTCCAAGCTTTGAATGCGAGATGGTCGATGAAGGCGAATCGTGGCTGGGATGTCAAGAGAATGTGTCCCCTTCAGTTTTTGGTCTCCTTCCCTTCACCACAAAAGATGATAGAGATCACCGGAATTGCCACAGTGGACTTTGGGCATTTCAAACTGGACTTTGAAGCCTGGTCACCAAGCTTCGGTGCTGAAAGACCTTAAGGGGATAGATGCTAGGTGTGGATTCATAACGTTTCGCTACATTTTTGGAAGAAGGAGGCCTTGCAAGAGATGGTCTCCGACTTTGGCACAGTGGAGGAAATCGATGAGAAGACTGTTCGTCGATCGGAAATTGTATCGGCAAGGGTACTCATAAGAAGTAGGGACATCGCCTTAATGCCGAGATTTGGAAAAGTGTTCTCATACGAAAACTCCTATCTCATACGCTTT
Source organism: Hemerocallis citrina (assembly GCA_017893485.1). Lineage (NCBI taxonomy): Eukaryota > Viridiplantae > Streptophyta > Magnoliopsida > Asparagales > Asphodelaceae > Hemerocallis > Hemerocallis citrina. The sequence goes on along the minus strand of CM030367.1, from coordinate 210,192,641 downwards.
GTCCTCGACAAATGCACAGACAGGGAGATAGATCACACCTCCATCACGTCCCCAGTACCTCCATCTTCACTCAAAGATGGTCAAAGCTACATGCAAGTGGCATCGCCAACATGGGAGCTCACCATAGATGGAACTCACGAGGTGGAGAGGGCCCATCGAGAAGTGATAAAGGCGGCAAGAGAGATGGAAGCACTCCAAGAGGCCACAGTGGAGGGATCAGAGAGGCTTGGGGCAGGGAGGGATGCTGGTGGTCGACTCCGGAGCCAAACCAAGGAATCCAACGGCCATGAGGTCCTAAGCCCAGATATGGTAAACCTTCTGACTTCAGGGGCTTTTCAGAAAAAGGGCAAGGAGCAGATTACCTAAATCGGCAACAGAGCGCTGCAAAGTGGTCAAACACTGCATGCAGCTAAAGAGGGGCAGGCTGTGGAACTGGGAAGGGGGACAGGGCATGCAGGCCCCCAAAATGGCATTCACCAACTCCGCTACAACAGGCATGCTTCGAAACGAGAGCTGGTGAGAGACAAGCCCAGATTGGGAAAAAAGCCAACAGAGAAAGCTCAATCCACCAGAGAGTGGGTAGAAAAGGTGTGGAAAGCACCAGAAGGGCAAAAAGTTGCTTCTTTGGAACCAGGGAGTCAGATCTCAGAGGCTAGTTTGGGGAAAGAGACGAACAAAGTATTGATCGCGCACAGAGATGAAAGCTCAAAGGGAAGTGAGAAGAGAGGGATTTCTGGCACTCGAGATTTGAGAGCGCCCAAAAATGGGAAAGAGGCCAACGAAGAAGAAGAAACCCAGAAGGCGATGAGACTTAAGGAGAAAGTGAGCTGCACTTTGGCACTCAAACCATCGATCTCTATGCCTTTTACATCGATACAGCCAACCTCTGCCTCAGCCGCTGTGTCTCCCAATCTGCAAGCGCCACATGGGGGGGAGGGTGAGGATACCGCTAGCGACAGTGTTTCGAAGATCGAGAGAAACGGTGCGTTTCACCGCGGAGGAATTGAGGCTATCGAGGGTTTTTTATTGTATGTGGGTGGGGGGGGTGTAGAGTGAACTCTATAGGAGTTAATGGGCCCATAGAGGGGCCCAAGACGCTTCTCCTCGCTCCTGCGACAAGTGACACTATAATTTTGCACAATCAGACGGAGTATGGGCCCATCGAGGGGTCCGCCATAGGAAACGCCGCTATTCTTGAAGAGCAATCGGCAATTTGTGGGCTCAATGAGGAGTCCACAATGAGAGAGTATACTCCACAATTAGAAAATCAGCATGCAGATAGTGATGAGGACCTGGAAGGGCGCCTTAACCTGGACGAAGAATTCTCATTTACAGACGAGGAGTCAGAGGATTTAGAATTTATTGCTAATACACAAAGGGAGATCTCGCCAGAGAGGATTTTGTCCACAATTCCAGAGTCGGCTCCAGGATACAGTACTGGTTCGTCGAGCAAGATGGTTGGGTTCACGGTGCAGCGGTCACCGAAGAAGGCTCATGTGGAGTCCTTGGATGACTATTTGGAGGTAGCAGCGACAACCAAAGTGGCTAAATTCGACGACGGAGGTACTGTAATGCCCTGATTTTTCATTTAATGAAAAATTATTTTATTTTGCACGTAGTGTGCACGTGCAATATTTTTGGTAAATATTTTCATCATGATGAGTATAGATATTTAAATATGTGCCTTTAATTATTTTTTCATAAAGCCCTCTTTCAATTAAACAAAAAGCATTTTCTTTTTAAAAGCCCAAAGTTAATTTAATTTATTATTTTTATAATAATTATTTTGGCCCATAAACTAAAGCCCACGAGTCAATTTATTTTTAAATACAACTTGTCATGTAGGATACAATTTAAAGATTATTTTTTTTACAAAATAAAATGTACAATTTTTGGAGGCAATTGCATGCACGTGCATTGCACGTATACGTGCAATGTGCACCATCCTAGGTAGGCCAGATTGCTTCTTTTGGAGGGAATGGGAAAGTTTGAGTGGGATCATGGTGTGGTGGTTACTTGATTATGGGTGGTTAGTATAACTCCTCCTTAAATCTAAGCCACTTGTTCCTAACTCCTACTTCAATCCTGGCCATCCATTCTCCTTGATTTTTAGTATAAATATCCCCTCCCATGGCTAGTATTCTTGTGCAAATTAATTCTTCCCAAACCTATAGTTCTACTACATTATCTAGTAGTTATTTTAGTGAGTAAAAGATTGAGTTGTGTGTGGGAGTTGTGCTTGCAACAAGGAGAGGAGGCCGGCATCAAGGAGAGAGTGCTCTCGGGTTGGCATTGGGTGTGCTGGGGTGTGGCTTGTGCGCACGTGTACAAGGAGGAGGAGCATTCGTTTGCAAGGACATTCGTTTAGGAGGTCGCAAATTGTACTTTCTTCAATAAGGTGGGTAAATTTTCTATATTTCTAAATAAGAATACATGCTAGATTGGAATGGAAAAATGATGCATGAAAAAGATTAATAAGAGTACACATTTAATTAGAGATTTGAGCTATAAATTAATTGGAATGTGGGTGTGCAATTGTATATGATTTGATTAGTAAAAATCTAAGTTTTGTGTGAATTAATTATAACCATGGATTATTGAAGAAAGTTTCATTATTCTACATCACAAATTATATACACAAAGTTAGTAGATTGACAATGCTACCTCATGTGATTAAATGGATCTTTGTGTTATATTGAAATAAATGAATTAAGATATAATTTTGTATGTTTGGTAAAAGATTAAAAATAGAGAATTAATGTGTAGTTTGCTAATAAAGAGATTAGTGGCGTTCATTGTTGAGAAATGTCGAAAAAGAAGAATGTGGTAGTGATAATTCACAATTCAAATTAATTATATGAAAAATATGTTTTGATTATCGAAAAAAAATTATTTTTATTGTACTGGAATATAACTTATGATGATGTTAGTCAATCTGGGATTTTACAGTAATTGTTATAAAAACGAAATGAAATGAAGACTTGTCGAATATCGAATTATTTTAATAAACAGAGAGAATTGCATTAAAAAGAATTTGAGTTGTACTTTGACAACCTGAGCACGTGGCTCAAGTGGTCAGAGCATGCGGTTGGGTTCTCACAGGTCACTGGTTCGACTCTTGAGAATACCATCTTTTATGTGCTTTTAAATCCAATCAGTTCTGAACCGAGAGCATTAAATACTCTCCGCTCTCCTTTTATATTGCTGCCGCAAGTGGCCTAGTGGCATGTGCCTTCGGCTGTGTTCTCTGTGGTTCTGGGTTCCTGTGCCTTCGGCTGTGTTCTCTGTGGTTCTGGGTTCGAATCCTTTGTCCCGGCAGTCAAAAAAATTTTTTTTTTTTTTGATGTTTTTGTGATCAAAAAATTGTGGAAAAAATATGACTATTCTTCTAAAAATATATGAGAATTATTAAAAATAATTTGGGAATTATTTACATAAAATAAGGTATAATTTGTGAATAAATGTGTAAATAGAACTATGGTTCCACATTGATATTTTTTGTGAAATTATATCTTGCAAAAAGAATTTGAAATGAAGGATTAGAAAATTAATATGACAAAGAAAGAAATTATATTGTGTGACGTCATGCAAAATATTCTCATTTGAGAATAGTGTGAAAAATATGAAAAGTGAATATTCGTTAGTGATGTGAATTTCAATGTGAAATTAATAATTGATGAAGTATATAAATTCCATGTATGATTATGGACTATTGAATAATTCAAAGATCAAGCTATTGAAAAAGAAGTCTGTTTCACTATGAATATGAATTTATGAGTTAGAAATGCTCAATTTAGAAATTGTGAATTGGAATTGGAATTGAAACAAAAGAGTAGCTAAGTCTTCCCCGACATTTGGAAAGAAATGAAATGAAATATTGAAATGAAAGACCAAGGTTGGTCATGTTTGAATAAATGAATGAGTCCGGTTTAGTGGAGAGGCTAACTCTAGAGCTTTGATTTTATTCATGATTCTATTAAATTAAGAATAGTGCATAGTGAAAACGTGATGAAAGTGAGAGAAAAACACGAGTATGAGAACTAGAGTTTACGGTGCGGGTGTGTGAGCCACAGAATGCATGCTTGATGAGTCAAGACATGGCGTGGGCACAACTCAGTAATGATCGGACTTTAGCCACACTTGTGGGATGTTTGGTGACTGCAAGAGGATCGTGTGCCATGAAGGAGGCTGAATTGCCACAGAATGCATGCTTGATGAGTCAAGACATGGCGTGAGATTCCCCTCCAGGTTTCTGTACACGAGCTTGTACTCATAGATCATCTAGGATACTCACCGTAGTTACAGTAGTAGATTAAGTCATGGCAAAGGATTGAACCCTACAAAGATGAAGAACGATTAAGAGGCTTGCCCTCGGACCTATGTAGTATGTGATGCATAGAATCAGAACAAGTGCGCATTAGTGTCATCTAATATAAATAATTGCATTAAGGACTAAGTGCACAATCACAACACAACATCAATAGGGTAGTCACTTTAGTTTGATATGTGACAAGTTTGTGTTTGTTAAATATGGAAAATAAGTTATACTATTTCTGACATAGAGAGGATGGCCGTGTATAATGATCGTCGGTTGAATAAACTGACATACCCACAGTCTTATATGTAGGTAAATGACATGATAAAGATTAAAGAGGAACAGATGACTAAAGATTATACAATGTTGTTGTACATTTATTCATTTGTTGTAAATTTTACTTCCGCTGTGCAATGTAAAGGGTAAAGTTTTATATAAACTCTGATCTAAAGTGAAAAGTTCAAATTTTCTTGTAAAATTGTACTAAAGGAAGTGAAAAGATCCTGTAGAACATCTCGAATTCAGCAGTATTTGGGATTCGGGGCCTTACAGGTACAAGAATTTTTTTAGCTAATATATTAAATTTCATGTCAGAATCTAAAATTTTTCTCTTGGCCAAAACTTGTGGTTTGGAAGTATGCAACAAAGAACGCAACGCGTTACTTCTCAATAAAATTAGGGGTTGGAAAACTGATAGGGTTAAATCTAGTGATCAAACGGATTTAGGTCCCGACACTGGGGGGACAGTGGTCTCTGAATGCAAAACCCGTCCAACCCCCATACACGCGGTCATCACAGACTTAGTCCCCCAATGAATACACTATTCTGGAATGTCCGGGGGTTGGGGGATAGAGAGAAAAGAGATATGGTTAGGGACGTCATCAATAAATCCAAGGCGAAAGTGGTTGGGTTACAGGAGACCAAACTTGTGCAGGGGGCCAAACTCAAGAGGTTAGGGGAAAACATAATCAAGGAATGGGTACTATGCCCGACCGCGGGAGCCTCGGGGGGAATTGCTATTTGTTTCAACCCGGACCTGTTCACTTGTTCAGAGGTGTACAGTGGAACATTCTCCCTGACTACGTGGCTGGAACGACGATCTGATAAGTGGATGCAAACTATCACTGTCATTTATGGACCGAATGTGGCCCCAGAGTGTGATGCCTTCTGGCAAGAGCTGGTCAGTATTCGAATCCGATGGCCGGGGGCCTAGATTGTCGGAGGGGACTTTAATATTGCGAGATTTTCTTTTGAGCATAAGGGAAGAGGTTCCAGCAACAGGCACAGAGAAGAGTTCAACAGGATGACCACGGACCTAGAGCTGATAGATATCCCAATTAATGATAGACTATTTACATGGTCTAACATGCAGTCTGCCCCGATCATGGCCAAACTGGACAGAATATTAGTATCTATGGAGTGGGAGGCTAAGGTCCCACTAGCAACCGCTAGATCGATCCCCAGACCCACATCAGATCATACCCCGATCCTTCTTGATACCGGGATACAGGGAGCCCAAAGGTCTAGGAAATTCAGATTTGAGAAGGGCTGGCTAGAAATTTAGGGATTTCACCACTTGGTGATGGAAAACTGGGCACTTCCAGTGACTGGCACGGATGCTGCAGGCCGATGGTGTGAAAAAATATGCAGATTAAGGAAGCATCTGCGTAAATGGAATCGATCAAGGTTCTCGACCATCTGGCGCGCAAAAGACTCTTTCCTGGAAGGAATTGATGAACTAGAAAGGTTGGAAGAAACGCGAGTCCTATCACAAGATGAAAGAAATAGACTTCTCCTGCTCCAAGAGAACATCGCCAATCTCTATAAGCTGGAAGAAATCAAATGGCAGCAAAGGTCAAGGATTTCGTGGCTCAAAGAAGGGGACGCGAATACGGCCTACTTCCACCGAGTGGCTAGCGCAAGACGCATGTCCAATCTTATTCTGTCAATAGAGACAAACTCAGGGACTGTGCAAGACGAAAAAGTGATTTCCACAACCTTTCAAGTCTACTACAAGAACCTATTGGGAAAGAAGAATGACTTTAGGATTCCACTTAGGAATGATTACTGGCAGACATACCAGATCGATTCTTCGCAAACTTTGTCCACCCTGGAAGCTCCTTTCTCAGAAGAGGAGGTAAAAAAAGCCATCAGTCAAATGGGAGCTGACAAGTCGCCAGGGCCAGATGGCTTCCCAATGATGTTCTTCCAAGTTTTCTAGGAAGAAATTAAAGGGGACTTTATGGCATTGATGGAAGACTTTTTCAACAACAATCTCAGAATGGGCATGTTCAACTTTGCGGAAGTCGTCCTGATTCCCAAACGGGAGGAGTCGACGAGAGTGGGAGATTTTAGACTGATCAGCCTCATAAACTGTTCGGCTAAGATAATCACAAAGGTTTAGCCATTCGCCTGGGTAGTATAATGGACAGCCTAATCAGCAAATCGCAAACGGGTTTCATTAAGAGCAGAAGTATTCTAGACTGCGTGGCCACCGCTGAACAAGTTATCCACCGCTGCCACACGAGCAACTCTAAGAACTTCCTCCTAAAACTGGACTTTACGAAAGCATATGACTCCGTCGATTGGGAGTGCTTGCTGGAAGCTCTCAGAGGAAGGGGTTTCGGGAATAAGTGGATAAGCTGGATTAGACAGTGCTTACATACTAGTAAAACGGCAATTTCGGTGAATGGGCGGCCGGGGCCACCGTTCCCTTGCAGGAAGGGACTGCAACAAGGGGACTCGCTATCAACTCTCCTATTTACTATTGTAGCAGATGTGCTGAGGGGTATGCTAGAGAATTGTCAGAGAAAAGGGTGGATTACACCGGTAGCCAGTAGTGCGTCTAATCAAGGGTGCACGATCCTTCAGCACGCAAATGACACACTACTTTTTGGTAATGGGACCAGGCCAGAAACGGTCTACTTTAAAGGGGCCCTCTACTGTTTTGAGGCCTGGTCTGGTTTCAGGATAAATTTCCACAAGAGTGTGTTGATCCCAATCACCTTATCAGATGACGAAACACGGGAACATGCCACCATACTAAATTGTATGACGGATGGGTTCCCAATCAAATACCTAGGGCTCCCACTCTGGCCAGGGAAACTCACTAAAGCAGATTAGCTGACTATCATAGATAGGGTGGAGGACAGGTTGTCGAGGTGGAAAGAAAAATCACTGTCACTCGGGGGCAGAGTGGTCCTCATCAACTCAGTATTGTCTAATCTGCCAATCTACTACATGTCTTTTTTTAGCTTCCTAAATGGGTTATTCAGAGGATTGACTGGATCCAAAAAAGATTTCTATGGAAAGGGGCAGATTCGAATAAGGGAGGCTACCACCTGATCAAATGGAGTATAGCTTGCATGAAGAAGAAGCATGGAGGGCTAGGCATCATCGACCTTAGAGATATGAACCTCGCCCTTCTGGGGAAATAGTGGTGGAAGGTATTCCACAATAGCGGGGAAGGATGGCAGGATTTCATTCAACCTTACCTCCGGGGAAAAGGCACGAGAAGCTTAGGCTTCCGAGTTGGGGTTAAAGTTTCGCGATTCTGGAAAGGAATCACCAAGGCAAGCGAACTGTTCAATTCAGTAGTTACGTCAACTATCGGTAACGGACAGGCCACCAGATTCTGGTGGGACGGGTGGTGTGGTGCTCATACCCTGAAGGATACCTTCCCAGAGCTGTATGAGAAGGCGAGTCGACTGAATCTTTCCGTAGCTGAGAGTTGGAAAAGGGGAAGTTGGAAGCCATCGTTCCTCGCTCTCCCCAACACTACGTCAGCAATTGCTTGACTTGCAAGCACACTTCACACGGATCGGCACGAGGTGCGCTCAAGGCCCAGATCAGATGCGTTGGGGGCTCGAGTCCAAGGGAGCTTCACGGTCAGATCTCTGTATCATCGAATTCACTATCGAGGATGCAGGCCCAGCTGGGCACAGGTGTTATGGAAGGCAAAACCCCCCCTTAAAGTCAGAGTATTCCTCTGGCTAGTGCTCAATAATGCAATCCTCACTAAAGAGAACATTGCCAAAAGACAACCCCAGATTGCGACCAACTGTGGATTCTGCAACATGCATGCGGAAAATCTGAATCACCTTTTTATTCATTGCCCAAGGAGTAAGGCAACTATGGTGGAGGTACTCCGAGTCTTAGGAATAGGTGACTACCCCTACGAATATAAGGATTTATGTATTGGCCCCAAATTTGTCTCAGTTCGCCAAGAAATGAAGGATGCATGGTACATCGCAAAATTGCGGCAGCAACAAGGGTGTTATGGCTAGAAAGAAATAATTTTTATTTTCGTGCTTCATGTAATAGTATTTCTGGTAACCTTACTCATATCATGCATCTTATTTCTTTTTGGGCCACAGCTGCGGCCACAGGGGCGAGAGGCAGGATAGCCAGAGTATTCCAGGTGGACGAGTTTGACGATGAGGAGGTAGAGTTCGGACCGACACTGGACTGAGGGGCTGGCTTCACCAGTCGCTTCAGAATCTCTGCTACTTCGTGTTTTTTACCGACCTACTGTACTTTTGGGTTGTTTGTGTATGGGTAGTTAGTCCCACCCCCCAGGGTTTGTTGGAGGATTATGTTTTTATTTCCTGCATTGTACTTTTGTGTTTTTTTTTCCTGCATTGTAGTTTTGTGTTCTCCCGGTACACCGGGGTTGTTTTATTAACCTCTTATTAATGAAACAGGGTGGCATTATTCCACCTTTAACCTAAAAAAACAAATAGAAGCTACGTGAAAGACAAAGCAGAAGATGAAATTTGGAATGAAATTTCGACGGGAAATCACTGTATATTGGTTGGTTGAAATTGCAGTTCAAGGAGGGTTATTTAACACCCCCCTCCCCCCCCCCCCCCCCCGATTTGGACGAGGAAACCATAATCTACTATGCTCGTCCGTACATCTTTAGTATGATCGGGGGAGTGATCTTCCTTAACTCATCCGGTTCGAGCGTTCCGCCAATGTATCTACGGTTGTTGGAAAATTTCTGTTATGCGGGCCGTTTCGGTTGGGGGAGTGCGGCATTGGCGCTACTCTATAGGAATTTGTGTGCATGTTCATTAGGTACCGTACAAATGGGTGGCCCGATGGTACTACTGCAAATCTGGAGTTGGGAACGCATCCACATCGGACGTCCCCGTATTGTTGAACCGACACCGGATTGGTTGGTCGACCCAGGGATGCCAGAGTTGTTACCTCCCTTATGAGCATATTGGACGGGGCGGCACACGTGGGTCGATAACCCACGCCAATCTCTTACCTACTATAGAGATGAGTTGGATAACTTGCGGGACGAGTTCATCAATTGGGAACCGTACTCGACCGCTAGGTTGGAAAGGGTTTTACCGGTTTGTTTGGTTGGTGCGCTATGGTTGACAGCCGTACCACTTGTGAATTTTTCTGTTGTTGAGTTCCAGTATCCGGATAGAGTGATGTGGTAGTTCGGATATTAGCAGAAGATTCCCGACGTCCAGGTTTATGATAAAAAGTTGCACGAGGTGAGAGGAACGGGTTGAGTGCCCAACTTCGATTGGGCTGATTTCTACCGGGTCCATGTGGCCAACTGAAACACCATGTGGTATCAAATGACACCGAACATGATGTACTTTGCGATACCGTATGATGGGTCCTACCAACAGATTTACATGACGTGGTACAAGCGGATTACACGGTTGTATGTTTCCCCACAGGCCGCTGTACTAACCGGTGTGCAGATTTCGATTCCCCCAACTGAGGTAGATACACCCTCCGGCATATTCCTCTTCCCAGCCGATGTACCAACCAAAGGCGTCGACATATCGGAACTTGATTAGTCAAATTTCACCCAATTTCATATATTTAGTATGCATGTCTTGTTATTTAATGAGGTGGGTGATATATTTAGTATGCATGTTGTTTAAATTGAAAATTTCAACCTAATGTACATTGAAAACACATGGGAAAACGTTCGGATAGCTACTCGCATCTTGAAGAGTAAGGTACCTAAGAGCGTTAAGAAGGTAATGCGGGAGATGCTAAAGTCGTGCCGCCGTAGTCTTGAGGACATAGGTGAAGGTCCGCAACTTGATGCATATTTGAAAGCCAACGTGCCAACAACGGGTTCTAGGAAGAAGAGCGGGACAAGGCAGGGAATTCACATCGCCGAGCCATAACAAGTCCAACAACAGCAACCACCTCAAGAAGTTGTGGAGGAGTAGTGGTCGGATGACCCTCAATCCCCAGGGACACAAGGCAGATGGCGAAATTCTCAAAGGAAGCAGAACCCGCCCGATCAATTCACACCAAGCGGTCGCAAACCACATGGCCGTAAAAGGTAGTATCTAACAATTTGTTCGTTATTAGTAGTATAGTATTTGGTTGATGATTTTATTCTTCAAATAACTAATGCATAATTTATTTCTATGTTGATAAATTGCTGTAGATAAATACCGGGCATGCATGGAAGCCAACCTAAAGAAGCTGTTGATAAAGTTTTTTATATTTACAAAGTTTCGGGTTGTATAATTGATGTGAAAATTCTTGAGAACTGAATTGATTTGAATTTGTTGTGAACATTTTGACATTGTCAATTTTTGCTTTAAAATTGTTGTGAAGTTATCTATTCTATTATATACATTGTTGTGAAGTGGACTCATGGCTTTTGGTCTGTGAATGAACGTTGTTAACTTTTTGTGAATGAACTCATTCTTTGAATTGATGTGAATTGCTGAATTGGTGTGAATCATCTGGAGAAGTTGTTGTGAATGAACTATTTTTGTGAAGTTGTATTTGTATCAACCAAAGCACATAGAGTCCACACAGACGAAAGTCATGTCAAAATTACTCTACTTAACCTGTTATTGACGATAAAAGGTTAAGTGATCTTAACCCATCATCGTCAATAACAGGTTAAGTTGTGAGTTATCGGCAGACCTTCAATCCCTACAGACCATGTTTTCAAAAAGTTGAACATTTTACACTGTCAAAATCCCTCTACTTAACCCGTTATTGACGATGACAGGTTAAGATCACTTAACCCGTCATCGTCAATAATGGGCTAAGTTGTGAGATATCGGCTGACCTTACCCCCTACAGACCAAGTTTTCAAAAAGTTAAACATTTTACATTGTCAAAATCCCTCCACTTAACCCGTTATTGACGATAACGGGTTAAGTGATCTTAACTCGTTATCGTCAATAACGGGCTAAGTTGTATGATATCGGGCAGAGCTTTTTACAACTTTCTCTTCACTCTTTACGAACAGTGTCTGTGGAACTATATACCAAAGACAGATGATCTATGCTTGTATATCCTTTATATATTTTATTCATTTCCTTTTTTTCCCACCTAACTAACCAATATAAAATCATGATGGTTAAACGTTTACAAAAAATACCAGAAAATAAAAGATGATCTTTTCATTTTTAAAAAACAATTTTTAAAATATATTCTTACCCCTAATATGTAAAATCTTCTGCAATGCGTACACCAATCCGGTTCAACACCTAACCCCTAACCGCACCCCCAAATTTTTTCTAATTTTCTGTAAGTTTAAAAGTTTATTCACTATTTCTTTTCTTTTCTTTCATTTTGTGGCTTTAGGATGCAAAATCTGTGACAAGTACAAAGAGCATTATTACAAGAATCATATGAATGAGAATGGAATGAAGTTTTATCAACTCATAGATTCCATAACTTGTACCACATGTAGATCTCGACATGTAGAACCCAATAAGGGAAAAGATTTAGTGCGCTTTAGAGCGGAGAGTCATCAGATCCAACATGGAAAAACCTAAAGTCCATAACTTGCCTACTATTACATTTCACTCTACAAAGTGGGCACCACATGTAGATCCCCACATGTAGAACCCAGTAAGGAAAAAGATTCAGTGCGCTTTAGAACGGAGAGTCATCAGATCCAACATGGAAAAAACCAAAAGTCCATAACTTACCTACTATTACATTTCACTATACAAAGTGGGCACCACATGTAGATCCCCACATGTAGAACCCAATAAGGGAAAAGATTCGGTACGCTTTAGAGCGGAGAGTCATCAAATCCAACTTGGGAAAAATAACAAGTCCATAACTTGCCTACTATTACATTTCACTCTACAAAGTGGGCACCACTTGTAGATCCCCACATGTAGAACCCAATAAGGAAAAAGATTCAGTGCGCTTTAGAGCGGAGAGTCATCAGATCTAACTTGGGGAAAACCTAAAGTCCATAACTTGCCTACTATTACATTTCACTCTACAAAGTAAGCACCACATGTAGAACCCAATAATGGAAAAGATTCAGTGCGTTTTAGAGTGGAGAGTCATCAGATTCAACTTGGAAAAAAGAACAAGTCCATAACTTGCCTATTATTACATTTCACTTTATAAAGTGGGTACCACATGTAGAGTTCCCCACACAAGTTCATGACTTGCTTTTAGAATCAAAGAACAGAGATGGCAAGACAGCGGGGGGGGGGGGGGGGGGGTGGAGGGGGGGAGAAAGAGTTTTAAGATATAACCCCTAACCATAACCCTAACCCTCCCTAAATAACTCATTTAACCCTAGCATACCCTAACCCTTGACAACTCGTTTAACCCTAGCATACCCTAACCCTACCCTAACCCCTGTGAACACTAACCCTAGCTAAAATATTATTACCACTTTCAGTGATATGTTTAGGGGTTAGGTGCTAAACTGGATAGGTATACGCACTCCAGAGGAAAATACATATTAGGGGTAAAAATATATTTTACAAAATGATTTTTACGAATGAAAAGATCATCTTTTATTTTCTGGTATCTTTTTTAACATTTAACCTTAACGTTTTGATATTGGTTAGTTAGGTGGCTAAAAAGGAAAATTAATAAAAAATATAAACGTTGTACAATCATATGAATGTCGACTTTGTAGAGTTCAAGAGACACTGTTCGTAAAGAGTAGAGAGACAGTTGTAAAAAGCATTAAAAAATTGCAAAATTATATAAAAAATTGTATAAAAATTACAAAAATTGAAATAAAATTTGGGAAAACCCATTTTAAAACCAATTAATCAATTTTAGAAGTATAAACATTGAATGTTGATAAAAAAATTCGGAACCCGAAGTCGAGGCCTATCTCTAACCCCACTCTAACCCTCTAACCCTAGTCCTAACCCTATTAACACTCTAACTCTTAAACCAAATTCAATATTTACGATGAATGACATTACATGTTTATTTTTTATATATAAATTATATACGCGATATTCAATTTGTTTGTATAGTATATTATTATTTGTTTTATGAAAAGATTTTTCTTAGAAAAAATGTATCCACCTTAACCCGTTATTGGGGATAACAGGTTAAGTGAGCTTAACCCATTATCGCCAACAACAGATTAAGGTAGAATATATTGGCTGAACTTTATCTTCAAAATGTTAAGTTTGTACAACAAAAAACAAATACACTGGAATTATCTACCAACCTAACCCATTTTTGGAGATGACGGGTTAAGTGAGCTTAACCTGTTATCTCCAATAACTAGGGGTGGCCGATCATACCGAAATGAGCCAACCGACCGGTTTTCCAACCGAACCAATCGATTCGGTACCAAAAATTCGGTTACTAAAAGTATGGTACGGTACAACCGTACCGAGTTCTAAAATCCGATTCGGTTTCGGAATGAATATGATTTAGTCGGTATTTTACCGTACCGTACCGAATAATTTAGGCTGGGCAAATTATGACTGTAAGATATTCCTATCCCATGGACAAATTAACTGCTCCCATTTTAAATTTCATTATGAATCATGTCATCAAGTTCTATTCAATTCAGGTTATTTATCTGTCAATGTATCTTCAACTTCTGGCAAGAATGAATATGCAAACACCTGGCAGCTTGACGTCAGCACCTCATCAAGGCATGCATCTTGGAGGTTGCTGTCAATGAGTGTCAGTGTTCTCCTTGTGCACATTTTTGTATTACACATCAACTGATTGTAGCTTAGCAAATCCAGAAACACACTCATCATACAGATTGTAATCGATTCTTTATTTTAGTGTTTCACAGGAAACTGTTGATGTCCATGTTTAGAGTGATTATAGTCGCTGATGTAAATGTGTACCCTGTAAACATCTGTAATATATTCATCTTTACTTTTTTTTTCTTTTTTTTTTCTTGTACAGGTATTCATTTTGCTGTAGAAAATTCTCTAGTAATTTATGAAGTTTATGCTTATGCTACTGTTCCCTACTTGCTTTTGAAATGAAAATGGATTTGTGGTCTATTCTGTTTTTGTTTCGGTAGTTGTGTGATATTGTTAACTTGTTATTTTTATTGGTACTGATATTTGCTAAGGTATTTGTTGGGTCATATTTGGTATAACACCAATACCGAACCGTAAAAACCGAAGTAGTCGGTATAACGAACTTTTTAGTTCGTAACGGTTTGCATATTTTCAAACCGAACTAGTTTGGTATGGTAATGATACAATGTCAAAAAGTCCGGTACCGTACCGAGCCCACCCCTACCAATAACGGGTTCAGTAGCCCAATACTGTCCGAATTTATCTTCAAAATTTGAAGATTGTATCACAAAGGGGAAGACTCTGCAAATATCAATCAACCTAACCCGTTATTCTGGATAACGAGTTAAGTTATCTTAACACGTTATCTTAAATAACAGGCTAGGTTGGAAGATTTTGGCAGTATTTTATCTTCAAAATGTAAGTTTCCACAAATTTCCACAAATTTCCACAAATTAAAAAAAACCAACAGCATATATGTAGTGCACAAATACACAATTTGCACAGATCCATAAAATTCCCAAATTTCAACAGAAATAAACATTCGCTAACCAATTACAACATCAACATCCACAACAACATATATAGTTTACAAATACACAAAGTGCACACATATACAAATTGCACTCAGATTAAATACACCAGTAATCTATTTATAAATTAAAAAACGTTGAATTGAGCATATATATACAATCAAAAGTGTAGAACTTTTCAATAATTGATTCCTTCCATGGGCACGATCAGCTTTCATTCCGAACCTACACAAATAATAATAATAATAATAAAGTTGAAATTAATAATTCTCTTCACATTGAAACACAAATAAGCAATTACAAAAAGTTTATCTTCAAAGTTTAATATAACATACATAATACAAAAAAACCACTCAGCACGAATCTTCACCTTCATCGTCATCACTCTCTCCAGCAATTGGAGCTTCTTCATACGCTACCGATCCACTAAATAAGGGAGAAGAATGGGTTAGTGTCAAAAACAATAAGTTCAGATTGATTGAGTCAAATTAACAAATACTTAGTCTTGGATATATTACCATGCCATATTTTTTGGACAATTTCATGAATCGTGATATACGACACGAAGGCATGTCCTTCAAAGTCTAGGTCTCTTCATTTTTTGGGATTCTCTTATAGACTTCAACCTCTTTCTTCTAGACCTCCCCTTTGTGGTGCTTTGTACAGGGTCCCCCACTGGTGCATGTGCATGTGCATGTCCACCACTCTCCGGTTGTGTGCTACCTTCGTGTGGTGTGCTATTCCCGGATTGAATGTGAGAAAAGCCTTCGATTCCCTTAAGCATGTGGTCGAGCATATACTTGTATGCTCCCTCTGAAGAACAACCAAGATTGACCAACTATCTTGAGTGCATACTCAATTCACAATAACGAGAGGCAGAATTGTCGTCCATACTATTGGGAACGAGTGTACTGCTTCTTGTCAGTTGATCCCAGTTCATCGTCTACAAATATATTGCTCCGGTAGTGCGATGTGATCGGTGAGCCGAAGAACCACCAATAGATGGTTGCATGGAATGCCTACGAATTTATACATGGAGCATTTAGCCAATTGACAGAGTTTGCAAAAAGAAATCACCTTTCCCGGTTCTGAATTTCCACACATCATTACAGAAAAAGATGAACTATCCGGTGTATCCATACTTGCAATGACACTCACATTAAGTAATAAGCTTTTTACGACTTCTTGTTGGAATTTGTAGAAAGTCTTTAGTGTGTATGTTCCCGCCATTTGTGACTCCAACGCCCATTCGGTCTTCAATTTTGGCCTCTCCTCGCGATTACGATGAGTTTCTTTAAATTCTTCGTGTCTTTGTTTTATTAAGACTCGGTTAAATATGACGGCAAATTCATTCAATGAGTACTTCTTATGAGTATGTTGCTTCAAGGATGAATGTAGCGATTCGCTACGTTGGGTACTCAACATTCCGCCCCAATATGAGTCTCTTTCATACACGGGAGACCATTTCTCGCGAATCTCAAACTTATCGTTCAACTATTTGTTGTTCTCAAGCCTATATTGCGAAATCAAAATTTTCCACTTAAGTTCAACTTCAGTTTTATATTCCGTCGTGTAAATGATCAAAGCATCCCTAAACTCATCAATGTTATTCGACATATGCACTTCATGCGGTAACTTATCCATAATATGCCAAATACAATATCTATGATCAGTGGCTGGGAAAACTTTTTTAACTGCAACACTTATTCCAAGATCCTCATCAGTCACGATTCCCACCGGATCACAAGCCATTACTACTCGCCACTTTTCAAAGAACCACTCAAATGAGGATGCCTTCTCATTTGGAATGAACCTGCAATCCATGAATATTTGTTGCCAATGATGGTTGACTCCAACAAATGGTATGAATAGCATCCCCTATCGGTTTGTGTTGTAGGTAGCATCAAAGCAAACAACACTCCCAAATACTTCGAAATCCTTTCGAGCGATACCATCCACATAAATACAATGGGACAATCGCCCTTCGGGATCACATTGGTAATCATTAAAAAATAAAGGATCGGTATCCTTTTTGGATTCAAAGAACTCAAGTAGCATTTGTCCATCGTGTCCTTTTAAACCTTCCATCTCGTCTCTCCTTAGATTTCTAACATCGATTTCAGTAAATCCAATTTTCTCATTACCTCCACTTGCACCTTCGAAGAAAAGCATTTGTTTGCATATGAGGACATTAGCTTCGGTAAGTTGACCAATTACTTTTTTATTTGTATTTGTCAATACACGATTTCAAGGTAGCAAGTGACGTCTACCGGGTGAAGTAAATTCGTGATTGTGTGGTTCATTAAATGAATAAATAATCCACGAATTTCTTTATGAGTTTAGTTTGACACGAACGAAAGCTTTGCAATCCGTTCTAGAAGTAGTTCTCCGTCTAGCTTCATTCTGATTATTCGGTGACTCCCCGGCTTTATTACATATATATGATTTATCCACTACATCATTTTCCTTGTATTTATTTCCACCCTTACGCATAGCGAAACTTGCACATTTACAGTATGATGAATAAAATTTTTCCGCTTCCTTTAAAGTAGGAAATCTCATATCAATCTTCGGTTTTAGGTGCTCGTCAACATGAGAAAAAAACTCGCCAATTTGTTGTGCACTCATAAATTTTTTCTCTGGCAGCAGAACTTCCTTCAAAACTGTCCATATCTAAGAAAACAAAAAAGGAGAACAATTAGGGTTACTAAACCCATTACGGAATGTGATGAAAAAATTCTAATTTTATTTACTTATTAATAGAGTAACATGAAGGAACCGAACAAAAGACATCCAAATTTTATAAAACATTGCACTCGGTTAAATTCACATAACACATGTCACTCCAACTTGGAGAAGTGGGTTTTGACTAAGGATTCGAGAGATACGAGTGTGTATCGCTTTATTTGGGTTTTATCAACCAAAAGCGATACACGCCCGTATCTCACCAACCGTCAGTCAAGACTAACATCTACAAGTTGGAGTTGCTTGTGCTACGTGAGACCATTCTACTCGCAAAGTTTTATATTTTTTAGAGGTCGTTTGCAAGGTTTTCTATTTTAACGGCACTAAAAAAGTTCAAAGTAATTTAGTTCTTCATGTGTGGAATTACCAAATTGCACAAACGGCATCCAAAATTTATAAAACTTTGTAACTCGGTTGAATTCACCTAGCACAAGCCATCCCAACTTGTAGAAGTGAGTTTCGACTCACGGTACGAGAGATATGGCCGTGTATCGCTTTATTTGTGTTTTTTACAACAAAAAGCGATACACGTCCGTATCTCCCGAACCGCGAGTCGAAAGTCACTTCTACAAGTTGGGATGTCTTGTGCTACGTGAGACCATCCTAGTCGCAAAATTTCGTGTTTTTGGGAGGTCGTTTGAAGGGTTTTGTAGTCTAACCGCTCTAAAAGCTTTCTAAGTTATTTACTTCTAATGCAAGGAATGTGGGAAAACCGCACAAACGACATTCAAAATTTATTAAACTTTGTAACTTGCTTGAATTCACCTAGCACAAGACACCGCAACTTGTAGAAGTGAGTTTCGACTAACGGTTTGAAAGATATGGCCGCGTATCGCTTTATTTGGGTTTTTTTTCAAGCATAAGCGATACATGCTTGTATCTCTCGAACCGTGAGTCGAAACTAACATCTACAAGTTGGGGTTGTTTGTGCTATGTGAGACCATCCTACTCGCAAAGTTTCGTATTTTTTGGAGGTCGTTTGAAGGATTTTCTAGTCTAACCGCACTAAATGCTTTCTAAGCCATTCACTTCTAATGCGAGGAACGCCAGAAAACCATACAAACGACATCCAAAATTTATAAAACTTTGCAGCTTGCTTGAATTCACCTAGCACAAGCCATCCCAACTTGTAGAAGTGAGTTTTGACTCACGGTTCGAAAGATACGGCCGTGTATCGCTTTATTTGGGGTTTTTTTCAACCGAAAACGATACACGGCCGTATCTCTCGAACCGTGAGTCGAAACTAACTTGTACAAGTTGGGGTTGCTTGTGCTATATGAGACCATCCTACTCACAAAGTTTCGTATTTTGTGGAGGTCGTTTGTAGGATTTTCTAGTCTAACCGCACTATAAATGTTCTAAGTAATTTAATATGTACGACACGATTATGAATACAACTCAATCTACAATATCGTCGACCGATCAACAACTATTGCACCGTGTAAATTCATCAAAATACTACTTGCAAATTTCTACATCTACAAATTTTTTAGGCAATTTTAATACACGGTGAAATATTGGAAAGAGACAAAAACAGTTTAAAAATCAACACAATTACAATCACTAAGGCAAAGATTTAATAATTACCTTACAAAAGAAATCTGAATTTTGCCAATGTAGGTCTCGTGGCCGAACTAGAGTTTCGTTTTTGGGATGACAGAGTTGGGTTTGGAAGTTTGGAATAGAGATTGGGAGAGAGAGATTATATGGGGATCGAAAAGGAGGAGGAGCGGACTGAGATGGAGGAGCGAACGGAGGAGGAGAGGTTTCAGTTTGGGGAGCAACAGACGGAAAGAGAGAGAGCGAATCACATGAATGATAGAGGAGGGAAGTGAGAGAGGAGTTGCCAGAGTGAGAAATTCACGATTTCGAAGATACTGGGTTTGGGTTCATCCAAAAACGAAATAGAGAGTGGGGAGAAGTCGACGAGGAAGAAGAACTGTATACAGTTCTGAGATTATATCTATGCCTTAACCCGTCCTTGGTAACGACGGGTTAAGGCAATATTTTTAAATAAAATTTAGCCTTAACCCACCGTTTCCAACGACGGGTTAAGGCTAAATTTTATAAAAAAAAATACATGGGCCCAGATCAATGTTCGCACGAGTCTGTACACACAGACCCATTTGCAACCGAAGAAGCCTATATATATATATATATATATATATATATATATATATATATATATATATATATATATATATATATATATAATAGGGTGTAGGAGGAGATGGAGGCAGATAGGAGGAGGTGGGTTATTGCAACTGTAAATTACAGTCGGGGAGATGAAGGTTGTAGAATGAGAAGAGAAAAGAGTTTAGGGTTAATGTACAGTGAGATTAGGAGAGTAGGATAGATTGATAGGCCACGGGAGAAAATTGTAGAGTGAGAAAGATGAGGGGGTTTTGGGTTGGTTGGGTGTGAGGAAAACTGTATAGGGAGTAGGTTATAGGGTTTTAGACAGAGGTGGGCATTTAATGCCGTAAAATGTGATTGGGGTTACGGAGAGATGTAGGATTAGGGATTAGGATTAAGAGACAACTTACCTTTAAAATAACTTACAACCTATAAATCGGAATTAGAAACCGCAAGATATTCTGGATTCTAGACTCGATGTGCTACGATTTTCATGTATAAAGTTTCTCAATTTCAATGAAGAGAACTAGGTCAAATATCTCAGTGCAAGGTCAAGCAATTTAGAAATAGCAAAGTTGAATATTCGATAATATGATAAATCAACGGTCTTATACTGAATCAAAAACACGGTATGATAAGAGACTGAATCAAAAACACGAACTTTAGGAGTTATATCTGGAGTCCTACAACAGCAGGAGACAACTTTTAGATGAAAATGAAAATATAGAGAAAGAAAATGAACATAATGAGGATGAAAATGAACATATGGAAGAACCCCCATATGATAGTGAAGCATCAGAAAAAGAATCAGAAGCCATGAGAAAATTTGAAGTTATGCTTGATTACTTTAAAAAAATTAGATTGATAAAGCACATTATTTTACAAAAGGATATCACCTTTGAAGTTTTTTAATACTCTGTTTATTTCTCTTTACAGGTAATTACTACAATTTCACGCTTAGCAACCATAGTCAGTTCAGGGTAAGTAATTTTTACTTAATTTCTACAAATTTTTTAGATTAAACAAATAACAAATAACAATTTTGTGTACTAATTGCCTACGAGATGAATAACAAATTTTACTTAATTAAGTAATTTTTACTTAACAAATAACTAATAACAATTTTTTTTGATTAAACAAATAACAAATAATAAAGTATCAACTTTCCAGATCAGACCAAAGACACTAATTGCCTACGAGATGAATAGTACACAAAATTGTATGGCTAATTGATAGTGTAATTATATTGTACATAATTGATAACCAAACCCTTTTGCTTGAATTGTAGATAGTACGAGTCCCTCACAAAAATCTTCATAATCAATGGGAAGGCCTCACAATATATTATCTAGAGCTGTCAAAACCAGCACAAATAATACATTCATTTGTGTTCAAAATAAATTAAGAAAACCTTAACTGCCTTTCTTTTGAAACAATCATTAAAGTTCCATTCAACAAATCAGTCTAGCAAAAGTTGGTATTAACTTTTATTCCCACTCAACAGTTGCTGGTGGCTTCGATGTAATATCTTGGCAGACTCGGTTTACACCACGGACACTGTTGCATATCTTTCCAACCACATCAACGAGGAACTTGTGATCAAAATAATACCTGAAAAGAGATTTGCAAGTTGAAGAAAATGAATTTAAGTGCTAAATTGATCGTTTTCGATGTACAAAGTGATGGGACAAATAATATCAATGCAAAAGGACAGAATATAGAAAATACAACTTGCTCAGTTACCCATTCAGGCATTCATATATTAGGTTGCAATACTGCAAAATATTTTAAAACTCATGCATAAAACAAAGAAACAGAAATAGTAAAACACAAATTAGTGGATCTTTTTTAGTTTCTATCGTTCGATTCAACATCCAAGAAAAACAAAAAAGGCCCATTTTGTAGCTTGACTAAGTAGGTGTACATCAAAAAAAATATGATGGCCGCATCTTCTACCTACAGGTGCTAAAGAGATAGACTCACAGATAAATGATGGACTTTACTAAAACCCCAATTCTTCATTCTGAAGTTTTATTACTCTGGTGGCCAGGCAGGTTCCATATGTATTGGGTAAAAGCATCCACACAAACATATACAGATACATACATGCATGTGCTACAGACAATACATGTGCACTTATAAATAGAAAGGAAGATAACAATGCACATGACAGTTTTCAAGACTCAACTCACAAGGACGGCCCTCAACTTTCAGAACAAAAAATACCAAATTCTATTATTTCTTTTCCCTGGGGTGTCAAACCATCTCAAACAATGGTAGTAGGCTACTCACTCCAACAACAATTTTCTAATTATTGTCCATTTATCTTCTTTCCCTTATCATTCTGACAGCAACACCCAGCAATATGTTGATGTTTCAATCAATAAAACCATATTAGTGGAGTATTTTACAGGAATAGAAGTCTCTAAAATTAGATCCCCTTTTTCCTCGAAAAAGTGCTTTCATCTTCCATATATAACCCTTGGGCCTAAAAGCACTTGTGTAACAAAAATTTTGCTCAAAAACATTTTAGTGAGCAGTTTTCCTTTTCAACAATACCAATCACTGCCCAAATTACACTATTTAGAAAGAAATTTCTAGTCAGTTAAAGAAAACTATCAAGGAATTTATATTATATCATATGTCAAGAATACCAAACCAAAAACCACATAGCACTTTTAATAAAGATGCGACTCACCAATCTGCAGTCATTCCATCCTCACTAGTGATTGCTCTAAGAACAACAACATGAGAATGGGTCCTCTGGTCACCTTGAACCCCAACTGACTGCACAGGTAAAAATACAGCAAAAGCTTGCCAAATTTTATCATAGAGTCCAGCATCCTTTATAGACTGAATAAATATCTCATCAACCTGAAAAATGAAAAAAATTGTAAAATAGCTGATAACTCATAGTGCAATAACTGTTCAAAGTACAGCTAAGTATGAAACCTGGCGTAAGATATCCAAGGCATTTCCTTCTGTAACATCACCCAAAACACGAACAGCAAGACCAGGTCCAGGGAAAGGGTGTCTTTTCAAAAAAGATTCAGGAACGTTCAATATACTTCCCAATTTCCGTACCTAAGGTAACTATTATCAGCCTGAGAAATTAGCATGGAAAAAACAAGACTATAGAAGATAGTGATCTACATCCTTTCCAAATCTAATTTAACAAATTAAATTATATGATATCATATAAGCTTGGATAATTAACTCCCTACCTCATCTTTGAACAGGAGCTTAAGTGGCTCAATGAGTTTTAGTTTCATATCTTTTGGAAGACCTCCAACATTGTGATGGCTCTTGATTGTGTGCGAGTGAGTCCTTCCACTTCCAGGAGGTGGGCATGACTCAATAACATCTGGGTACAAAGTCCCCTGAACCAAGAATGTAGGTTTTTTCCCCAATTTCTTTTCCAACTCTAGAGCAAAATCATCAAAAATATTAATGAATTCTCCTCCAATAATTTTCCTTTTAGTCTCAGGGTCTTTGACTCCCTTTAGCTTACTAAGAAACCGTTCAGATGCATCAACACAAGTGACGGGTAAATGCAAGTTGCTTTCAAAGGTGGCCATTACCCTTTCTCTTTCTTTATACCTATAAAAGTAACAATTCTTTTCAGCATTTAGAAGATTAATTATTAGTGGGAGATAAAACACAATTTTGATATTGCAAGAACAACGACCCAGACCTCAGTAAACCGTTGTCAACGAAAACACAGTGAAGCCTGTCCCCAATTGCCTTGTGGACAAGGGTTGCTGCAACAGTGGAATCCACTCCCCCAGATAATGCACAAATAACATTCTCATCGGGTCCTACCATGCTATTGATGACTTTGATCTCTTCTTCAAGTACATCTTGCATTTTCCATTCAGCAGATACACCACATACATCAATTAGAAAGTGGCGAAGAGTTTCCATTCCTTGACTAGAATGTGTGACCTGTTAAGACATTTAGAACCATGCAAACTTTAAATAAGAGCCCGAGTTGGTAAGTTGTGAAATCAAAAATTTTACTTGAAAAAAGAAAGATTTCCTACTATATGGCAATGCGATCAAATGAAAATTCAAGAGAAAAGAGCTTACTTGAAATTTACATTAAACTGATATTTACTTATTGGACTTGTTTCTTTGACATTGCATATGACTATGTTAATGGCATGTAACATGCTAAGCAGTTAAAATCGGTATTCGGAACTACTCTGTCTAGGAATGATTAATGATTAATCAGTTAATCAAAAATAATCGGGGATTAAATCAGGAAATCGTATATATATATATATATATATATATATATATATATATATATATATATAAACTTGTTTTTCAAAACTTAAGATCATCTTGATCATATACTTTGAGAGAGGGCTTGATCATATACTTTAGAGAGGATATATATATAATATCCTCTCTGAAGTATATGATCAAGATAATCTTAAGTTTTAAAAAATAAGTTAACACGTGAAATATCAATTTTAATGTCACTAATTAAGTAAGCATACCTTAAAACTCAGATATAGCACATTCAAAATATAAATAAATAGTAAACAATCCACACCCATCTTCATATTCATAATTCATGTTTAATGTCACATACAAAAAATAACTAAATACAAAAAATATTTCTAGTTTTCCACTCATTGTCATGTTAAAAACCAAAAAACAAAAGACCAAAACAAAGTAAAATAAACATAGAAGCAATTTAATCGATTAATCGGATTAACCGATTATCAGCCGATTACCGAATTAATCAGTGACTATTCTTGATAAAACCGCTACCTATAGAAATATTGTAAATCACTAGAAAATTAATCTCCTTAGGTCTGATTAGCAATTAATCACTGATTAAACGCGGATTTTTTCCGATTTTAACTGCTTAGGTAACATGTCAAATAATATCATATAAATAGATATGGATTGACGAATCATATGTGGATGGGGCACATGTAATATGTATGTACAACGCAAATTATGATGCAAAATTATTAGATTACTGCACAGTCAAATCCACTTGGAATATTATTTTTTTAAAATTAGATGCGATATGGTTTTTGGTGCTACATTCTTGACATAGGATACAATAGAAATTTTCTTCTAAGAAGCACAAATACTTCCAAATGGCCGACGTACTCGTGTCGGGTGTGTATCGGGTGCCGATACTTCTTGGGTACACTCGGAACCCAAGGAAAATCCATTTTTCTAACTCATTTTCTGCAACTTTTAGACTATGTTTAGCTAAATGCTAAGGTCCAAGTATAATTTCATAAACTTGTTCACACTTAAGTTCAAACACAAAACAAGTATATCTAAAGATTTGATAGTTAGATTATCGATTTTGATTTTTTTTCTCCAAAATGCTCATAATAACATAATTATAATATATTCATATATTTCTATGAAACTTATTTAAATGTTTGCATTTTTAATTAGATAAATGATTTTTTATTGATAGATAATATATGAAATATTTTTTATTTAGCGTACCCACCAATGCACCCGTATCCTACTTTTTTTGTACAATCACGTATTCCCATACCTGTATCGTGTCGTACCTGCACCATGTACCCGTATCCGTGCTTCGTAGGTTTTCTTTAACTGACAGAGTTACAGTCTCACTCAACACCAACTCATAAAACTGAACTTCACCTTCTTTGTTTTTGTGTCTCTATGTGTATGTGTGTGAATGTTAGCAAACATGTCATGGTGATTCCAGCTAAATGTGTGCATTTACCATCCAAGTAAGAGAGCAACGAGTTGTCTCTGTGTGTCACTGTGTGTGCATGTTAGGAAAATTTTATTGGAGATTCAAATAGAATGTGTATTTTCCATTCAAGTAAAACGAGAAAATGTACTAAAATAAAATATCAAGAAAGTAAATATCCTAAAGCATTACGTAAAATTGACATAAAAAAATCACAATCTTAAAAGGCAGCATTTACCCGAAAAAGCTTCAAGCAGGGTTAAACCACCCCAAATAGCTAAATCTAACCTAAATTAATCTCACCTCACACAATTCAATATAAAAATATCCACTTCCATATCCATAGTTTAATGACTTAGTTCAACCATGTCAAATCAAAATTCCAACTCCTTTACAATTCTAATCAAAGTAACCTAGTGTGTTGCCAAACTCTTCCCTACCAAGTGAGTGAACTCACCTTGAACAACCAATATATCTAGCATTCCTCTCCTGCTCAACCACACAGCAATAATCACCGAACACCATCACATCCTTATGCTTAGATAAAGGTAACCAATCACCTAAACAACTACCCTATTCAAAATTTAGGTTACATAAGATAAGAGGTTGGTGAAAATAATCTGTATACCTATCGTTATCTAAACTCTGATTTGTTGGATCATACTACAAAATTAAGCAAACTCTAGCATTGGTATCGGGTCGAGTTAGGTCGGGTAGTGAAATACCTAGACCTTGCCCTATGGCAACGGGTCCAAGTCCGGATTCGGTCTATTTAATTTTTTGTGGTCTGGTTCAGATCCAATCGGTTCCGGAATACCCAACAGGTCTAATAATATACGACAATAATTTTTTTCAATGTTTACAACAGTTTTCAATATTCAAATTTCTAACATAATTCTTTAGAGTACCACATGAATTAGCTACATACTAAAAGTGAAAGTAAAAGTAATTAATATGTAAATGAAAATATATAAAATAAAGATTATGAGATGCAAATTGGGAGTAAAAGAAAAGATCGCACGCTCTTTATTAAGTTATATGAACATATTAAGCTTTATTTTCTATCAAAAAAGTAAAAAAATTAACACATACAACTATCTTGTTCTAATATATTAAAAATTAAGTTATTGGTCTGCTAACGGATCCATGGGTCGGGACGGGTCGGGCCAGGTCCAATATTATTAGACCCTAATCCTACCCGTCTAGAATCGAGTTGATTCCGGTCCAATATCGGGTCCAGATCGGGTCCGAATCTCGGGTAAATATGGCAGTGCTAGCTACCTCCATTTATCTAAACTCCAATCTTACCAAAATTTTCTTTCTAAAATCAAAAAAGGAGGTACAAAAATGGGGGCCAAACTATTGGTTGCATTCCCCTACTTCTACTTAAATATCACCCTAGGAGTTTACCATTGTAAGCTACTTAAAACTCCTATATTCAGATACATTCAAAACAATTGTAAATCAACCATTATCCCTCCAGATGATACTCTAGTCTGACCAAATTTTCTTCATGAAGCCAAAAATGAAGGTACAAGCATGCAAACTATGGGTTGCATTCATCTACTACTACTTAAATATTACCTATAGGTATCACCATCACTACTTAAAACTTTGATCTGTTTGGATCATATTATAAAGTTAAACAACCTCTCGTAGATCTAAAGTCCAGCCTGACCAAAAAAAATAAATTTTGAAGCAAAAAATGGAGGTATATATACGCAAACTACAGGTTATACTCATCTACTCCCACTTAAAATTTACGATTTTTCACTTATGTCTCCAAACAAGAGCCCAAAGCTACTTAGGACCTGTTTGGATATGGAGGCTAGTACATGTAAGTGTAGGTTGGTTGAGGTGAGCTATCTACATATGGTTATCTAAACCTTTATCCGTTTGGATCATATTATGGAGATACGCCACCTCCATTTTTTTCACCTCAAAGTCAAAATAAAACTAGGTTATGTTCCAATCCAACCAAATTTATTTTTAAAATCAAAATAGAGGTTCAGGTATGCAACATATAGGTTGTATTTCTCTACCTTTGCTTAAAAATTACTTACGTGTATCCTATATTTGTATCCAAACAAGGCCAAACCTCCTAAAATTAAATACATTCAAGTCACGGAAATCATTTCATTTTACCTCAGGATGATACTGCAACCCATAAAACCGCCTCCCCCGATTCTCGACCGCCGCCACCGCCCCCTGCACGCTCTTCGCTGCCACCTCAAACCCCTCTGGCAGCGTCACCACCTCATCCCCATGGCTCATCCACACCACCTGCTCCCCGCCCCTCACCACCTCCCCTCCCACCACCTCAATCACCATCTTCCCATATTCCTGCCTCTCCCCAACCCCCACCACTCCCCCCAGCTTCTGCACTATCAGCTGCATCCCGTAACAAATTCCAAGAACGAATATTCCGTTGGACTCGACGTATTCGAGGAACCCGTCGGGGAAGGAGGGGGCGCCGTCGGCGTGGACGGAGTGGGGCCCGCCGGAGAGGATGATGACGAGGGGGTTGAGGGCGGTAATGGCGGAGAGGGGGGAGGTGCCGGAGATGCAGAGGGAGAGGACGGAGAGGGAGCGGATGCGGCGGGTGATGAGGTGGGTGTACTGGGACCCAAAGTCGAGGATGAGCACGAGATTCGAGGAGGATTTGGCGGGAGCGGCGGCGCCATTGGAGGTTATGGAAGTCATTGTTAGGGTTAGGGTTTTAGGGAGGAGAGGAAGGAGGGGGCGGCTAGGGTTTTGGGGGGGTGGAGTTAGGCGGGAATATGGGGTGGATTTTTATTGGGTGGGAAGGGGAGGTGGGGGAATTGGGCCGGGTTGTGACGGGATTGAGACAGTGAATATTCGGGTGGAATCTGGGTGCTAGAAAGGCAATATATAGCTGGGCTGGGGCTGTCAGATGAGATTTGATTTCCTGAATTTAGGGGGGCACGGATTTTGATGTGAGAGAAGATACTTATTAGATTCCCGAAAAGGAAATGGATTTGATTCATGGAAATGGGTATGAAAGGCAACACGTGTATCACGTGCTGCAGATAAAGAAAGAAGGACTGGCCTGTAAAAGTGAGTGGCAGGCCCAAGTTAGGCCCATTACGTGGCGCATGGAAAGTGCTTCGTTCATATTGGGCCAGTACGAACGATGAAGGCCCATGATCTGGAATTAGGCGAAGACCGGTCTTTAACTCTTTATCCAAAGCTACTGGTAAGGGTTTATTGAAAACTTGTTATGTACTGATGGTTTTCCACATTAGCATTCATCATAAATTTATAGATATGATATTTTACATCCAATCTATAGATATGATATTTTTGCATGGCTAGATACTTTTTTTATATATGAAAAACCCTAAATAAATAGATTAAAGTCGCTCTACCTTTGCTCTTACGATTATTTTCTACTAGTTCTAGTATACATTTTTTAATGGTTATAAAGAAAATCAAGGCAAATTTTGGCTTGTGACTTCTGAGAGTTTATTTTAGAAGTAAGAGATGAGAAGAAAATTAATCAATTTCTTACTTATAATAGGCATTATTTAAATTTAAAAAAATCATTTCTATTCTTCAAATCTTAATGTTATATTTCATTCAAATACCATGGCCTTCTTTTTCACCCTTCTTTAGTTAGTCAATAGTCATTAATCGGCTTGCTGCATCTTTGTCCAAAGTATAAGAAAGTATTCGAAAAAATAACTTATTAGTTACAGCGATTTTTGAAGAAAAGTTGCGTACATTTGTTGATGTCGCATATTAAAATTGATAAATCATGTAATATATATCTATTTCACTTTTGCTTATTAGTATAAAAGAACAGTAAAGAGAAAATGAGCTTGTAACGATTTATTTTTTATTTTTATTTTTGAAGGAAAATGTGGAATAATGCCACCCTGTTTCATTAATAAGAGGTTCACAAAATAAACCCGGTGTACCGGAAAAAAGTAAAAGTACAGTGCAGGAAATAAAATATAATCCCCCAACAAAATCCTGAGGGTGGGTCTAATCATTCATAAATCATACAACCAAAAGTACAGAAGGTCGATACAAAACACCAAGTAGTGGAGGCTGCGGCTACTGAAACTCTGAAGAGTATGGAGGGCGCCAACCTCTCAGCCCAATGTCGGCCCAAACTCTACCTCCTCATCATCAAATTCTTCCACCTGGAAGACTCTGGCAATCCTCCCTCTCGCTCCTGTGGCAGCAGCTGTAGCCCAAAAAGAGATAAGATGCATGATATGAGTAAGGTTACCAGAAATACTGTTACATGAGGCACGAAAGTAAAAATTATTTCTATCTAGCCATAAGACCCATGTAGTTACCGCAATGGTAATGTACCACGCATCTTTCATTTCCTGGCGAATCGAGGCAAATTTGGGGCCAATCCACAAATACTCATATTCGCTGGGTAGTCACTGGTTCCTAAGGCTCGTAACACCTCTACCATAGTTGCCTTACTCCTTGGACAGTGAATAAAGAGATGATTCAAATCCTCCACATGCATGTTGCAGACACCACAGTTGATCGCTATCTGAGGTTGTCTTCTGGCAAGGTTCTCTCTGGTGAGGATTGCATTGTTGAGCACTAGCCAAAGGAAGACCCGAACTTTAAGGGGGGGTTTCGCCTTCCATAAAACCTGGGCCCAGCTGGGTCTGCATCCTCGGTAGTGAATTCGGTGATACAGGGACCTAACCATGAAAGCTCCCTTGGACTCGAGTCCCCAGCGCATGTGATATGAACCTTGGATACACCTTGCCCCAGTTCGTGTGATGTGCACTTGTAAATCAAGCAGTTGCTGGCGTAATCCTGGAGTAAGGGTTCCTCGGAACGGTGGTCTCCAATTATCCCTCTTCCAGGTCTCAGCCGCCGATATATTTGGTCATGTCGTTTTCTCAAACAGATCTGGGAAGGTTTCCTTGAGGGAGTGGGCACCACACCACTTGTCTCACCAGAATCTGGTGGACCGTCCATTACCGATAGTTAAGGTAATTGCTGAGCTGAACGGTCCGCTTGCTTTGGCAACTCCTTTCCAGAATCGAGAAACTCTAGACCCTACTCGGAATCCTAAACTTCTCGTACCTTTTTCCTGAAGGTATGGTTGAATGAAGTCCCGCCAGCCTTCCCCGCTATGGTGAAATACCTTCCACCACCATTTTCCCAACAGAGCGAGGTTCATGTCTCTAAGGTCAATGATGCCTAGCCCTCCATGCTTCTTTTTCATGCAAGCCATACTCCACTTGATCAGGTGGTATCCCCCCCTGTCCAGAGGAACCTTTTACGAATTCGGTCGATCCTTTGGATAACCCATTTAGGGAGCTCAAAAAATGACATATAATAAATGGGCAGATTAGACAGAACTGAATTGATGAGTACCACTCTGCCATCGAGGGAAAGCGATTTTCCTTTCCATCCCGACAGCCTGTCCTCCACCCTATCTATGATAGGGAGCCAGTTTGACTTAGAAAGCTTTCCGGGCTTGAGTGGAAGCCCTAAATATTTGATCAGAAACTCATCTGTCATACAGTTTAGAATGGTCGCATGGTCCTGTGCCTCTACACCTGATAGTGCAATGGGAGTCAATGCACTTTCGTGAAAGTTAATCCTGAGACCTGACCATACTTCAAAGCAGTAGAGGGCCCCTTTAAAGCAGATTGTCTCAGACCTATTCCCGTTACCAAATAGTAGGGTGTCATCAGCATATTGGAGAATCGTGCACCCTTTGTTAGATTGACTGCTAGCCACAGGCATAATCCAACCATTCCTCCGACAGTTGTCCAACATTACCCTCAGAACATCAGAGATGATGGTAAAAAGTAGGGGAGACAGTGGATCCCCCTGTCGAAGCCCCTTCTTGCACGGAAACGGTGGACCCGGCCACCTATTAACCGAGATTGTCGTTTTACCCGTGTATAGACACTGTTTGATCCACCTAACCCATTTAACCCCGAAGCCTCTTCCTCTGAGAGCTTCCATTAAACAGTCCCAGTCAACAGAGTCATATGCTTTCTCAAAGTCTAGATTAAGCAGGAAATTCTTAGAGTGGCCCGTATGACAGTGGTGAATGACCTGTTCTGCAGTAGCCATGCAGTCCAGGATACATCTGCCCTTGATGAAACCAGTCTGAGTTTTGGAAATTAAGCTATCCATTAAGCTTCCCAGGCGGATGGCCAGGACTTTTGAGATGATCTTAGCCGAGCAGTTTATGAGGCTGATTGGCCTAAAATCCCCCACCATTGAGGATTCCACCCTCTTAGGGATCAGCACAACTTTCGCAAAGTTGAACATGCCCAATCTGAGATTGTTATGGAAGAACTCATCCATCAACGCCATAAAGTCCCCTTTAATTTCCTTCCAGAACACCTTGTAAAACAACATTGGGAATCCGTCCGGCCCAGGCGACTTATCAGCTTCCATATGTTTGATGGCGTTTTCCACTTCCATTTCCGAGAAAGGAGCTTCCAAGTTAGAGAATGTTTGTGCTGATTCACTTTGCCAGTCCTGCCAGAAGTCTTCCCTGAGCGGGACCCTAAAATCATTTTTTTCCCAAGAGGCCTTTGTAGTAATCTTGAAAGGTCTTGGAGATCACCATTTCGTCTTGCGATGTTCCCGAGTCCGTTTGTAATGAAAAGATTAGATTGGACCTGCGTCTGGCACTTGCCACTCGGTGGAAGTAGGCCGTGTTCGCGTCTCCCTCTTTGAGCCACGTGAGCCTCGATCTTTGCTGCCATTTGATCTCTTCCAGCTTATAAAGATTGGCGATATTTCTCGTAGTTATAGCAACATGTTCCTTTCCTCTTGCGACAGGACTCTTGTTTCCTCCAGCCCTTCTAGTTCATCAATGCCTTCCAGAAATGAGTCCTTTGCGCGCCAGATGGTCGAAAATCTAGACCAGTTCCATCTACACAGTCGCTTTCTCAACCTGCGGACTTTTTCACACCAACTGGATGCTGCATCCAAACTAGTGGTTGGCAGCACCCAATTTTCCATAACCATGTGCTGAAAACCTTGAATTTCCAGCCAGACCCTCTCAAATCTGAATCTCCTGGGCCCTGGAGACTCCTGAACCCCCTCATCAAAAAGGACCGGAGTGTGATCTGAGGTCAGTCTAGGGATAGATTTAGCGCTAGCTAATGGGAATTTAGCCTCCCAGTCCATAGACACAAGAATTCTGTCCAATTTGGCCATTATCGGGGTTGCTTGCATGTTGGACTAGGTAAATAGTCTGTCATTGATAGGGATATCAATAAGTTCTAGTTCCACGATCACTCTATTGAACTCTTTCCTGTGCCTGTCGCTGGATCCTCTTCCCAGGTGCTCAAAAGCAAATCTGGTGATATTGAAGTCCCCCCCGACTATCCACGCTCCCTGCCAACGTTGGCGAATATCGTAGAGTTCTTACCAGAAGTTTTGACGTTCTATAGCCACGTTCGGTCCATAGACGACCATGATAGTCTGCATCCAATTATCAGATCGTCGCTCAAGCCGGACAGTCAGGGAAAACGCTCCGCAATGCTCCTCCGAGCAGGTGAAGACATCCGAATTGAACCCAATAGCAATCCCCTTCGATGCCCCTACCGCTGGGCGCAGCACCCATTCCTTGATTCTGCTGCCCCCAACTCTTTTGAGTTTAAAATCATTTGCTAGTTTGGTTTCTTGTAACCCGACTACATCCGCCTTGGAGCTTTTAATAACGTTCCTAACCATATCTCTCTTCTCCCAGTCCCCCAGTCCCCTAACATTCCAGAATAGTGTATTCATTGGGTGACTGTGTAAGGTTAATCATGTGGGTGGGATGGGGGGAGTGTTCTACCCCAACCTCCATCGAATCAGAAATAGACTGTGTGTCTATCTAAGTGCTCATCTTAGCCCGATCCATTTCCCACCCTCTAATTTTGTTCAGGAGAAGAGCGTTACACTCTTTGTCACAAACTTCCAAACCACAAGTATGAGCTAGCAAAAAAACTTCTGAATCTGATATAAAATTTAAAATAGAAGCTAAAAAACATTTTGTACCTCCATCATCGAATTTTGCTGCTTTGGCTGCCGCAGCAACCTCCAGGTAGTCATCTAGGGACTCCGGATGAGCCCTCTTAGGCGACCGTAGTACCCTGAATCCCACTGCTCTGCTAGGCCCTCTGCGACCCAAGTCAAGTGCTGATTCTGGGAGGGTGGAAATACTATATCGGGAGAGACCCCATACTGTGTAGCAGTAAAAAACTCAAGATCCTCAGATTACTCCTCCGAAAATGAAAATTCTTCGTCTAAATTTAAGCGCTCTGCTAAATCTTCATCACTATCAATATCCAGTTGTGCAGGGCTCTTACTCATTGCGGACTCCTCAATGAGCCCGCTAAGAGTAGACGCTTCTGTCAGAAGAGTAGTGCTTCCTGTTGCAGACCCCTCAATGGGCCCGCTACTCATTTGTATCTACTAGATTGCATTTGGGCCCCTCTTTGGCCCCAATAGCACTTATATAACTATCCCCCCTTGGTATGTCGAATTCCCCACCAGACACGTTAACATGTCCTCCTCCTCCGCGGAACAACATACCCCCGCCCTCAAAACCCTTGCCCTCTGCTGCGAGTTCCAATGCGCCGCGTGCTCTGCATGCCTCCTCGAGAAAAACGCCACCTCCACGTGGCACCACCTGATATGGGGGCACAACGGTAGCAGGCATTAAAAGCAGAGACCGAGTCTCTTCTCTCTTCGACTTATTGCATGCCTCCCCTTCTCCCTCACCTGCTCCCTTCTCTTTTACTTTCCTCCCTTCTTCTCCGCTGCCATTACCAGCTCTCTCGGTGCTCAGAACTTGTTTTCTACCGAAATCGAGGGCCCCTTCTGTGGTGTCGCTCTCCTTTTGGGTGATAACTCTTTCATAGGCGCTGCCGAGCATCGTTTTCTTCCCTAGAATGGAAGTCTATTCTGTCGACTTTTTATCCACTGCTACCCACTCTTTCCTCTTTTGGGGACTGCTCTGCCTGTCTCGACTGCCGTTCGGTGGGTCGCTCTTGCTTTTTCCCCCTTTAGCACGACCAGAATCCCCTCTCACCTCACTCCGGCCTCTTTCCCACCAAACCCCATGTGGTGGTTGCCTCTTTGAGCTAAGGTCCGATCTTGCTATCGCAAAGCACTTTTCTGCACAGGGGGGCTTTCGAAATCTGGTCTATTGCTCCGAATCACCATTGGATCTGAAGATGTAGATGCTCCTGAGAGTCTTGGGTCGTTGGAACTGATGGTCGTGGCTCTTCCTCGACCATCTTTGAGATTGGTGCAGTTCCCCGGATCTGATCCCTCTACCACGCCTCCTAGGCCACGCTCCTGCCCTTTTGCCGCTTTGATGAGCTCTCTGTGAGCCCTCTCCACTTCGTGAGCTCCATCGATGGTAAGGTCCAACGGTGGCACCACCACCTGCCTGTATGACCTGTGGTCTCTGAGCGACGAAGCAGGAGCAGGGGAGATGATGGCCGGCTACTCTGATGATGGTTCCACTTGCTTGTCGAGGACGAACCGGACGAGGTATGCTTCTTCAAAAGAGAATATTTTGGCAAAGCGTGACATCTGCGCTATGTCGATGCTCCTTATGAGCATCCTAGCCGAAACTAACTCTGATCTTCGCACCGTCTTCTCGTCAATCTCTACTATGGACCCAAACTCGGTGATGATCTCTTGAAGAGCCTCTCTCCTCCAAAAGTGAAGTGGGACATTATGGATCCAAATCCAGTACAAGTCTCTTTGAGGGAGTTTGGCTCCGAAGCTAGACGACCATGCTTTGAACTCAATTCGGAAATGGCCGAAGTCGATATTCCCCAACCCAATGACATCAATTACCTTCTCCGGCGATGGAAAAAAGACCAAGAATTGTAAGTGGCACAACTTCTTTGCTACCCAGTCTCTATGTGCATTCATAGGCCACTTTTCATTGAGGGCTTGGAGTAAATGTGCTTCTGACGGACTCCCCGCTGTAACCTTCGCTACTGCACACCACTCGCGTAGCCATTTCTCCACGTTTTTGATCGTTGCTAAGCTATTTGCGAGGCGAATGAGAGTGGGGTTCTCTGGTGACCTACCTCGGCTCACTGGTCTTTCATCGTCGGAGTGGGTTTCAATCACATTGGCACAAACATAAGATAAGTGCCCCCACTTCATACATTTTAGACAGCGAACCTCCTTAGTGCATTCGCTCCTGAAGTGCCCCAAATCTCCATAGTTGAATCACGGTACCGACTTCTTTCTCCCCCTCCTCTGTTTCTTTGTTTGCTGTTGTTGTTTGACTAGTTGGTTGGGTGAAGAGCTCAGTCTCTTGCTTCTTTTACTAAGCACTTGTATCCACGGTGCCCCCCGTTCCCCTTCTTCCGACAGCTCCACCGCAGTAATCCCGTCTAGCAGAGCTCCTTAATGGACTCTCTCGACACTGGATTTAAGCGTGGGGTTCTCGCGTGGAGGTGGGTTGGGGAGGTGTTGACTGTTTGGTTGGGGGGGCTTTGTCAGAGAGACAGGGGTTGGGGATTGGTGTGCTCTATGCTTGTTTTGATAGGAGGAACTAGCACCCTTGTAGTGTTGCTCTGAGACTTTGTGTTTTAATTGTGGCCTGTGTTGAGGTGGACGGTGCAGTTGTAGGTGAGCATCACGGTTGAACACCCTGTGGGAATGTTGGTCGGAGGGTGGGGTTCTCTTACGCCCACTGCGGTCGGTAGAAGGACCCCCTCTTTGGGCCCTTCCCCCGTGGGACTCCACATCTCTGTGATGCTGCTCAAAGGCCTTGGGAGCCTCTCCTTGGCAGCAATGATGACTCCACCTCCTCTCCTCATGACGCTGATGCGCACTACGGTGTGCACGTGTCGGAGAGCGAGCGTGTCTGAGCCCCTGATCAATACTCTCTAGCAGGGGGTTGGTCGTGTTAGGAGGGGAAGACGGCATCACTGTGAGTGGCACTGCAGTAGTAGGGGGGGGGGGGATGGTTGGGAGATGGTATGAGTGCTTGCAGCAGACGAGGTTGCTGTGGTGGGGAATGTGCGGCCGTTGTATGAGGAAGCAGTGGTGCAGGTGGGGCAGCTTCAGGTGGTGGTGATGCCGATGGGTGACAGACCTTCTCAGTAGGCCCGCACCCACTGAGCTCAAGTTCCGTTAGCATGCTGGAGGCGAGAGAGGGTGGGGATGATGGGGGGAGATGGGACCTAGCTAGTGCAGATTGCGATTACAATGGGCTGTGGGGGAAACAGAAGCTATCAAAGAAATCTGGGAAGGGAGAGAAGCAGGTTGAAGGGCTTGTCGGAGCGGGAGGGGGAGGGGGAGGGGGGAAGGGGTTAGGTAGGAGCTTACTGGTCACTTGCATTGTTGAGGTAAAAATTCTGCAATGATGTTGTCTTGTAACGATTTTTTGAAAGAGAGTTTAAGAGGTTTCCAAACATATATCTCTAATATTATAATAGAAGAGTTGTGATTTGTAGACAACCTATAATTTGTAGCATTCAATCTATACCACACAATTAGATTAGATCTAACCTTAATCTAACTAAATCTCTCATTTAAATCTACACCACACAATTAGATTTAATCCTAACCTAACTAATTCTAAACCACACATCCTAATCTCACCCTAACCTAATTAAACTCCAATTAATTATTTAACTAAATAAAAAACCCACCATCCTCTTCATCTCTCTCGAAACTCTCTCCCTCTCCCCAAAAAAAACTCAGATCAATTGCGCCTTCTATCTATCTATACTAGTAATTTACACGTGCTATGCACGTCGTTATAAAATATTTTCTTATATATATAAAAAAAATTGACGTTGTCTGACATCGAACCTAAGACCTCCTTTATATTAGTTATGCAAGTGCATTGCACATGTTTATTGGATTACAATGCACGTGTTTGTTTGGTTACAAATAAAGTTTGTTTGGGTGACAAACTCTCCCATTAAAATAGTAGTCATTATATATTACTAGTATTTTAAACGTGTGATGCACGTTTTAATAATTTCAAAAAATAAAAATAAAACTATGACGTAGGGAGAATTTGAACCGGAAACCTCCTTTATATTAGTTATGTACGTGCGTTGCACATGTTGGTAGAATGACAAAATGATAAATGAGACTAAGGCCTTCTCCCATTATAATATTAGAGATTAGAGATATTAAGATAGCTAGATAGATAGATAGATAGATAATAATTTACACGCGTGATTTAATATATTAAAAAAATTAAAGTAAACAATTTGACATATTGAGGACTCGAACCTGAGACCTTCTTCATATTAGTTATGCACGTGCAATGCACGCGTTGGTAGATTTACATATGACACTAAGACCTTCTCCCATTATAATAACTAGTAATTTATACGTGCGATGCACATTTTAATAATTTCAAAAAATAATAATAAAAACTCTGACATAAGGAGGATTTAAATGAGAAACCTCCTTTATATTAGTTATGTACGTGCGTTGTACATGTTGGTAGAATGACAAAATGACAAATGACACTAAGGCCTTCTCCTATTATAATATTAGATATTAGATATTCGAGATTAGATATTAGAGATACTAGTAATTTACACGTGCGATGCACGTCTTAATAAATTTAGTTTTTTTAAAGTAAAAATTCATACCTGGGTTTGAACCTGAAACCTTCTTTACATTAATTATATACGTGCGTTGCACATATTGGTAGATTTACAAATGACACTAAGGCTTTCTTCCATTATGATATTAGAGATATATATTATTATTAGAGATAAGAGATTTTTTTGTAGGCGTGCATCACACTGTACATTATACTAGTATATATAAAGAGTAAAAAAAAAAATCAACTATATGAGATAATTAACTGAAACTTGACTGGAAAGTAATTGAATAAGTTTCAATTAGGGGATGATAATTAGATTAGTAATATGGCCCAATTAATTGTGGTCGTCCATCGAAAATGATGATACATGATGGACGGATACACTTGATTTTTGCCAGCATAGTTGCTTTCACCTTTAAAACTCCCTCCCTCCCTCCCTCCCTTGCCAGCACCAGCCAATCCCGCAAACTCCGCAATGGGAAGAATTTTTTCCCAAAACGATCCTTTTTTGCAAAGTTTTTTCCAAACCGCCCTACTTTTTTTTTATTTCCCAAAGTGCCCCACTCGGTCTTTGAAAGACCGAGTCTGGTTAAAACAAGGTCGGTCTTTTAAAGACCGAGTCTTGCTCTTTGATTTTTCAAAGTGCAAGACTCGGTCTTTGAAATACCGATCTTGTTTTAACTCGGTCTTTCAAAGACCGTGTCTTGGACTTTGGCATTTTTAATAACGCAGATCCCCTTTCTTCTTCTTCTCGAGTTTTTAGAAACTTTTTCTTCTTCTCTCTGTCCCTCAACGAACCCATCGCCCTCGCCAATTTTATGGTCTATTACGCCTTTAATCGATCGATACACTCCCCAAAACCAATTAATCTCTAATCCATTTTCGATTTTCCCCAATCCTATTCACCAAATTTGATTATTTCTTAAAACCCTAAATCCCGAATACCCAATTTCGTAGACCTAGTTTAATTTTGTCTTCGTCTTTGGAAGATCTTGGTTGAAGGATCTTGCTCTTCTCTACTTTGTCAGTAGCTCGCTTTGGAACCTCCTACTTGAAAGGTATATTTCTTAAGCTTTTGCTAAGCATAAATTGTGTTACTTTTGATGTTATTGTGAAGTTGATGAGTTGAATTTGACTTATTGTTGACAATGTAGAGTAGCTATTGTTGTTATTTTTAGTTTTAATTTTGTTGAAAAAGAAAGAGTTGAAAGAGTTGAAGTTGTTGCTATCAACGACATTGTTATATAGTATTTGTTGACTTCTATATAGATTTTTGCTAAAATTAAGAAAGAGTTAGAAATTTTAGAATTTTTTGAAGTTGAATTTGTTATATAGAATTCTATATAGAATTTTGCTAAGAAAGAGTTAAAATTCTCTAATTTGCTAATTTTAGAGAATCAACGGCATTGTTATATAGAATTTGTGTTACTCTAATTTGCTAAGCAAAAATTGTATTACTCTTGATGCTATTGTTACTCTAATTTGCTAAGCAAAAATTGTGTTACTCTTGATGCTATTGTGAAGTTGATGAGTTGAATTTGACTTATTGTTGATAATGTAGAGTAGCTATTGTTGTTATTTTTAGTTTTAATTTTGTTGAAAAAGAAAGAGTTGAAAGAGTTGAAGTTGTTGCTATCAACGGCATTGTTATATAGTATTTGTTGAATTCTATATAGATTTTTGCTAAAATTAAGAAAGAGTTAGAAATTTTAGAATCTTTTGAAGTTGAATTTATTATATAGAATTCTATATAGAATTTTGCTAAGAAAGAGTTAAAATTCTCTAATTTGCTAATTTTAGAGAATCAACGGCATTGTTATATAGAATTTGTTGTTGTGGAGATGTTTCGAGATTGTTGTTGTTTTTGTTGTTGAGATGTTGTGGTTGTGGATAAGTTTCGAGATTTTTGATGTTTTTGTTGTTGAGATGTT
This sequence comes from Hemerocallis citrina, assembly GCA_017893485.1. Taxonomy (NCBI): domain Eukaryota; kingdom Viridiplantae; phylum Streptophyta; class Magnoliopsida; order Asparagales; family Asphodelaceae; genus Hemerocallis; species Hemerocallis citrina. The sequence continues at coordinate 210,152,429 of CM030367.1, read as the reverse complement.
GTGGTTGTAAAGATGTTTCGAGATTGTTGTTTTTTATATCTAGGTTATGTGTAGTTAATAACATTTTTGTTGAAGCTGTAGGATTTGGAGTCTATTGTTAATGGCACGCACAAGGGGTAACATGGAGGTAGGAGAAAGTAGTAGAGGTACACGTGATGGACCACGTACTCGCGGTGGACGTATTCGTGGACATGGTCGTGCTCGTATCGAGGGTACTAATGTAAGTAATTAATTATTGATTGTAATAAAATTATATTACATTTCGGTCTATTGATGTAAATATTATTGTTATGTAGGTTGAAGTCAATCCAAATGAGGCGGACACATCTTCTTCAGTCCCTTCGTCATCATATGTCCCTTCTGGAGGGCCAGGACCCCCCGACCCTTCACTCCTCACTCTTCAGCCGTTACATCGATCGCAGAATGTTTGGAACGGTGAGGCTACGGAGTGCCGCTTTATGACTGGTCATCGGCTACCTGTGCACCCACGTATACACGAGATACTAAGGGACTGTGGGTTCTACGGTATTGCCAGGATGACATCCATCAAGTGCGATCGTCCTCTTTTGGAAGCACTGCTTGAAAGATGGAGGCCCGAGACACACCCATTTCACCTGCCAGTTGGGGAGATGAAGGTCACTCTACAGGACGTTGCCATACTTACCGGGCTTCCAATCGATGGAGAGGCAGTCACAGGATCGATGGACTTCGACCCAGTGTATATAGTGGAGGAGTACTTATGAGTTGAAGTAGAAGCCGGTGCGATAAATGGGAAATTTATCCGTTTAAAGTGGTTGAAGGACACGTTTAAAAATAGATTGAATGACGGTTCAACTGTAGCGGAGGTGGAGTGCTATTGTAGGGCGTACATTCTCACGCTATTCGGCACGGTCTTGTTTCCAAATTCGACCGGAAATAGCATCTCATTGATGTTCTTGCCCTTAATCGCCGATCTAGGTAGGGTTAGCCGTTACAGTTGGGGCAGTGCAGTACTTTCGTCACTGTATCGGAGTCTGTGTTTGTACAGTATAGGTTCGAACCAGATGAATGGGCCTCTGATTTTACTGCAGATATGGAGTTGGGAGCAGATTCACGTAGGTCAGCCCGTAGTACGGATCCAATCTCAATATTGGAGAGTTCTTCCCGATGATATTGACATGCTACCTTCTATCGGTGTGTACTGGACAGGCAAACTGACATGGACAGCCAACCCCAACAGGTGCTTGACATACTACCGCGATGAGCTCGATAGGTTGGCCGCTGACTGTGTAGTGTGGTCCCCTTACACGGAGGAGCGACTAATTTGACTGCCGCCTATTTGCACGTACAGGCGTGATTTGTGGCTCACGAAAGCACCGTTAATCAACTTTGGGGTTGTCGAGTTTTACTACCCCGATAGAGTGTTATGCCAGTTTGGTCTTCACCAAGGGATTCCAGTTGCCGCACCATTCAATGCCGAGATGCACAACATCACAGGTCGTACCCCCGGTCACAATTGGGCCGCTTGCTTCTTCGAATACGTTCAGAGATGGAATGTTCACCGTTTCCAAGAAGTCATCGGTGACATTCCACCGTTTGACCTCTCGGTGCATGGGATATACATGGCTTGGTACGAGAGAGTCACTAGACGTTTCATTTCTCCAATGTTGCAGACTCTTGCTGGAGTTACAGTCCCGATCCGTCGACCATGGACCGAACCAGCAGATCAACATTCCGTTAAGTTGCCGATGTACCAACCAAAGGGATCCACTGTTCGGAATTTTGTAAGTTTTGTAAGTTTCATTTTAAATTGTTAAAGTTTATATATAAATTTGTTTTCATATATGTATGTGTATTTCTAAGTAACCTAATCATTCAACTTTTCATGTTTCTCAATTGGTCCAGACTTGGTCCCTTGCAAAGAAGTGTGCAACTTTGTTGAATAGCAACATCGCCGATCAGGCGAAGGATACCTTACGGGAGATGTTATCGTGTTGCCGTGCACAAGCTGATCTTGTGGGGGAGGGCGCAACATTAGATGCAATACTAAGGACCCCCACACATCGAACAAGCGGCCGTACTGATATTCGACGAAAGAGAGTTGTTCAAAGGCCCCCACATCAACCTCAAAGCGATTCAGAACACGAAGAACAAGCAGGGCCTGAGATTGGGGGTGAGATTCAAGAAGAGGAGGACATCCCGTTGTCCGCACTAACACAGGCAACTCCATAACGTGGTAGACGACAACGAAGACCCACCAACTTCTACACACCTAACCCTTGACTTTTGATGTTATGTAGATGTTAGTTTGTTGTAATATTTTTTGAATTTCGTAGGTGTTGTAATATTTTTAGTTATTTTGATTTTGTAGTTTTTTTTAAAAATGTTCTTGTATTTGTGAAGAAGTTATTAATATTGGAGATGTGGTTGTGAAGATGATATTAACAACATTGTTGATGTGGTTGAGATGTGGTTGTGAAGAAGATGTGGTTGTGAAGATGATATGCTTGTGGTTGTGGAAGAATGCAAAATTGGTTTGGTTGTTCAAATTTGTGTTGTGGAAAAGTTTGAGTTACTGAAGATGAAATTTGTGTTGTACTTTTGGTTATTGAAGATGAAAAGTTTGAAAAGTTTGAGTTACTGAAAAGTTTGAAAAGTTTGAAGATGAAAAGTTTGAAAAATTTGTGTTGTGCTTTTGGTTGAGTTCAAATTTGTGTTGTGCTGTAGGTTGTGAAGATGATGTGGTTGATGTGGTTGTGGAAGTTGATGTGGTTGTGGAAGTTATAGAATGCAAAATTGAGAAGTTCATGTGGTTGAAGAAGAGTATATTTGTAAAGGGAGATGGTTTGAAAGATGTTATATCTGGCTGTAGCAAAAAATCAATCAGCCTCAAGACTCGGTCTTTCAAAGACCGATGTCATTTTAACTAGACTCGGTCTTTGAAAGACCGAGTCTTGAAGCTGATTGCAAAATTTGGCTATCAGACTTAAGACTCGGTCTTTCAAAGACCGAGTCTAGTTATATTGAGCTCGGTCTTTGAAAGACCGAGTCTTGAGTTCAATCTCTTCTAGAGACCAAGCAACTCTCTGGAAATGATTGAACATTACAGTCGGTTTTTCAAAGACCGAGCTCAATATAACTAAACTCGGTCTTTGAAAGACCGAGTCTTCACTCAAAATGAAAAAAATTTCACAGATTGAAGACTCAGTCTTTCAAAGACCGAGTCTAGTTATATTTAGCTCGGTCTTTGAAAGACCGACTGTGATGTTCAATCATTTCCAGAGAGTCGCTTGGCCTCTGGAAGAGATTGAGCTCAAGACTCGGTCTTTCAAAGACCGACCTAAATATAACTAGACTCGGTCTTTGAAAGACCGAGTCTTAAGTCTGATAGCCAAATTTTGCAATCAGCTTCAAGACTCGGTCTTTCAAAGACCGAGTCTAGTTAAAATGACATCGGTCTTTGAAAGACTGAGTCTTGAGGCTGATTGAATTTTTGCTTACAGGTGAGTCTAGGCTTAACTACAGCCACATACAATTTCTTTAACATCATCACAACTCTACAACCACATCGCCGCATCTCCACATCTCTGCAACTCCACAACTACATCGCCGCATCTCCACATCTCCGCAACTCCACAACCACATCGCCGCATCTCCACATCTCCACAACTCCACAACCACATCTCCACATCTCCACAACCACATCAACAATCTTATTAACATCTCCACAATAAGAACATTAAGAACATCTTCACAACCACAATCTAAACATATGCCCAACATTAAGAACATTAAAAAAAATTACAAAATCAAACTAACTAAAAATATTACAACACCTACCAAATTCAAAATATTACAAAATTATACTAACTCATAACATCAACATAAATCATATATTTTCGACAATTAAACACATCCAAACTAAGTGCTTAGTTCGATATAAATATTACAAACACACTAGAAAGCACATAATCAAATTTTAATTGTTTTGAGATGCTCTGTTAATACATCGACGCTTGTTGTGTTCTTCCAACCCGCAACTTGAACATTTCATTCTTGTACCCCTGCTAGAACTATCTATCACATCCATATCGTTGCGTATTCTCGTGGATTTAAGCCGGCCTTTCCGTGAACGTCGCAAACTAGCATCCGGTACGAGTCGTGGACCGTCGATAGTAGGCCAATATACTTAATCTAGAATAGGAATAAACACAGGAGCCCATGTTTGTGCTAATGACGTGACAAGATAAAGTTTATCAACATAAGGCTTGTGATCGATTGCACGATATGTACAGGCTGCTAATACATGAGAACAGGAAATATGATATAGATGAAACTTCATACATGTGCATGTTTTCGTACCCAAGTTCACGGTGTGCAAGTTCCCACGCTTCCGTTCTCCATTAACCATGCGTATACCCGTTTTCACGGAAAAAACTCCAGGCTGATGATGAAACATTGTAACCTCATGTTAATTTGCTCTTTCACAGCGACTATCAATCAAATCATGTACACTTTTAGTAAAAATCTTCCCTTCACATAAAAGCTTACTAGCTTCCTGTCAATGAGTAGTAAAGTAAGAGTTGAGACGTAAAAAGATCGTCTCAACAATCGCAGTTACTGGTAAACTACGGACTCCTTTCAATACTGAATTGAAGCATTCTGACAGGTTCGTAGTCATCATTCCATATCGTCGACCTTCATCTGCATAAAGTGCCCATTTCTCAACCGACTTCTCTTTCAACAAATTAGCCGCCTCAACATTGACGGATTCAAGTTCAGCGAGTTTGGCCATGAATTTTTTGGGTTGGTTTTGACAAGCTATAATTTTGGCCTTTTTCCGCAATGCCTTGCTACCAAATTTACTAAAAAATTTTGTGGCAAAATGATGCATACAATATCGATGAAATCCATTCGGTTCGTTTCAAGCTTCGTTTTGCAAATCCATAGCAGACAATATACCAGCATGACGATCCGAGATAACACACAACTCAATGCGATCGGTGCCATAATACCGGATGCAAGTCATAAACCATGTCCACGTATTTATACTCTCTCCATCAACCAATGCAAATGCAAATAGAAATAAGCAACCATTCGCATCCGGAAAAACAGCAATTAGCAAACAACCCTTGTACTTACCGTACAAGTGAGTTCCATCTACACTAATAACCGGTCTGCAAGACTTGAAACCTTCAATCGAAGGACCAAATGCCCAAAATACTCTCTTGAATGTTTCCTCGCTGGGGCTAGACTCATATTTATCCCAGTGGACAATGGTTCCTGAATTTGGTGCTTGAATTGCTGTTAGTAGAAAAGGCAGCTTCGTGTATGCTTCTTCGAAGGTACCGTACAACCTCTCAATTGCCTTTTGTTTTGCTTTTCAAGCTTTCTTATATGAAATTTGATAATTATATTCTATTTTCACAATCTCAATAATTGCCCCCGGTGATAAAGCAATATCCTTCTTCACCACACCCACAATCAAATTACTAACAAGGTTAGCATCTATTTTACAGTGGTCTTGATTCAACGTAGGATTCGTACAAGTATGAGGCCCAACTATCTTCTTCACCACAAAATTTCTCTCCCCTTCTGGAACAATAGCTCGTAATCTCCAAGGGCATCCACCATCACTTACTGCTGGGGGACCTTGTATGATCTCCTCAATTGTACGTTTTCTATGTGCCATTTTGCATTTAACAGTGTACAGTGACGGTGTTGTTTTCAATGTGACAAATTCACGATGTTTCTTGATAGAAGACACATTCACAGCTTGCTGAATGGACTCTTTGCTTACAAACTCCTGCCCAACGTAAAATTCGTCTACATTGGATGAACCAGAAGACTCTTATGGAAATGGGGGGACTCTAGCAGCTTGAGCCGTCTCCTCCGTAACATGAGCGTTAACATTAGCATAGCTATCAGTAGCTCTCACTTCGTTAGAACTGTTGTTCGTAGGATTTACATTTGCTACATCATCATCTTCTTCTCCATCATCATTTTCTATACTTTCATCATCGTCTGTTTCTTCCTCTTCATCATCATCTAATAAGCTGTTGTTAACCACTGCATTTTGAAAGAGCTCAAATACACTGTCATTTGGAACATAGTTGGGAACCAGACTAGGTTGGGGTGGCAACTCAACATCTGTAGAATCAGCGTTTCTTGTATTTCTGGAGGTGTTTTCTTGTGAGGACAGTGGATTTGGTTGTGATGGTTGAGCGGGGTTAGACCTCATCTGCTGTGTAGGTACTACCCTTATGAAGCTTGAAATGGGAATATCATCTGCCTGAGCATTCAAAATTTGAATTTGCTGAATATATAACTCTAATGCAGACCAAGCTCAATTATGATCAAATGTCCTAGCAATCAATGACTTCAGCGCATTATCAGTAGGTACGGGCGCTCTCATAAAATACTGACCATCTCCTCTACCTGCTGCGTATCGAGCTAAAATTTTCACCTTCCATTGATTCCTATCCCAATTAGTAACTTTATAAATTTTCTCAACTACTTCTGCAAGTGTAATGGTACGAGGTACCCAAACTATTTCCGGATCCAACACACTACAGCAACTACCAATCTTTGGATCACGAATTATTTCACCACCAAAGTATAACCAAATAGGAATCTCAAGATCCATACCTACGTATATTTATACGAATATGCGAGTTATTATCTAACCACAAACAAAATCTAAAAAAAAAGATAGAAAATTAAAGGCCAATATTCATCATACCTTCACAAGCGTCAAGGATTGAGCCGTAGATATTTGGGTAAAAGAGTTGAAGTTGCTATCCTCTTCAAATTTAGCAAAAATCCAAAATAGGGATCTTTTAAAAGATGGGTTTAGGGTTTTTATAGTGGAGATGCTTAGAGGGTTAGGAAGAAATTGGTAAATATATTTAGATTAAGATGAGATTTTGTGGGTAGGAGGTCGCCCTAGGTTTATGAAGATGGGTTAGAGAAATAAAATAGGTTAAAGTAGAGAGAGAGAAGAAGAAGAAAGGGGATCTGCGTTCTTAAAAACGCCAAAGTCCGAGTCTAGTTAAAACAAGATCGGTCTTTCAAAGACCGAGTCTTGCACTTTGAAAATTCAAAGAGCAAGACTCGGTCTTTGAAAGACCGACCTTGTTTTAACCAGACTCGGTCTTTTAAAGATCGAGTGGGGCGCTTTGGAAAATAAAAAAAAAGTAGGACGGTTTGGAAAAAACTTTGCAAAAAAAGGTCGTTTTGGGAAAAAAATCCAATGGGAAGGGGGTGTGAATTGTCTCCTAAGAGAAAATGTGCACCAATTGTTTGTTGAGTGCTTGAGTTGACAAATGCCCCTCTTTAGATATATAGATCCAAGGTCTCGTTTGTGCACTGAGGAGACCGGAAATTGTGGAGATTACTTCTTGTTTTTTGTATTATGAATTTGGAAGAAGGTAGGAGAGAAGATAAAGCTCTTACTGAATGCTAAATAGCCACTGTTTTATTAGGGATAGAACTTACATGTTTGTTCTAATATAAGTGCTAAACTTTCCATCGTTGCTACAATTTTGAAGTTTAAATCTAATGGCGGAGCCTTTCACAATGTTGAGCTTAATAAATTTCTCATATTCCAATCTTTTGGTAGCAATCACTTCGCAGGTGCACATTTAATTTTGAGACGATCATACTTCACTAAACTACTTGTTGATGGCCATTTGTGAACAACACCAGTTGGTAACTCAAATACATACCTATGGTGGTGGGGCTCGTAGATGGGTATAAATGGCCCCCCAAAAATTTATCAAAACTTACTTTCTGTAGTACATGGTAAGTTTTTGTGTCAATCCTTATTCTAAGATATTTTGGGACACCAAACTATAAAAATAATATTAATAAAAAATTTAAAACTAAGTCCCTAATTCTTTCCGTTATGGTTCCATTTTAGAAAATATCATTTTTATTTACTAAGTTAATCTCCAATATTTAAAATATTATCATAAGATTTACTCTTTCAATAAATTTTAAATTGGCTAAAAGTCAAAGAACGCTTCATCTTTATTATTCACTCACTCATCCATCCATCTCTACCCTCTCGTTTTGACAATTACACTTTAGTCATTGATCTACTCTTTTAGAGTTGTAGTCTACAAAACATCATCATCGTTTGTTTAAATGGATAGGTTAGTTGATTGTAATCTTTGAAAGATTAAATCTAGTTGTTGAAATATAATTCATATATCTTAATTTATAGAAATACTAGATTTTCCCGTGGACACGTGCCCACGGTACGTCTTCGGAACAATACAGCATATGAAAAGCCTTGTAAACAGTAAAACAAAAATTCTGTAGCTCAAGTTTGAATAGTATGACAATAATTAGTTGTAAATAAAAGTCTATGTTTTAATTAGTATATGTTGAAAAATAATTATAAATGAGGGTATAAAATCAAACTTCTTTGAACTTTCAGGGTGGAAAATGATGAAATTTAACTATTGAAGAGATATTTTCTATTTTCAATGTAACATGAGCAATAAAAAAAGTATAAAAAATCTGAAAATTTACAAATCTGAAATCTGAAAATCTAAATTTCTGAGTAAATAGGGAGAGAATGTGTGAGAGAGAAAGAAAAATAATTAAATAAATAAATGATTTGTTTTTTTTTCTTGGGAGGGGGGGGGGTTGAATTTGAGTTCTGGAGTTTGAAATTTTGGGAGGAAAATGCGTTTTGTGAGGTTAAATCTGAGCCTTTAATTTTGGGGGAATGAAAGATAGCCACTTGATAGCTTTCTTTGTGTTTTATTATATAGATGAGTTTTCTTATTTGAATTTTTTTTATTCTGATTCAATAAATTTAATTTTTATTTCTTTTCAACTTTTTTGTTTTGAAATGTATTGTTCGTGGTAGACGATTTAGACGATTTTGTGGAAGTCAAAAAATAAATGGACCCCAATTTTGAAATATTTTGCCGCTCCGCCGCTGCATATCTACCATTGATAGTGGAGAGAACTATTTTTAATTCTCAAACAGAGACCAAAGAAGAAAATCAGACTCAACTTTTGAAATTGCTTTTTAACTATAGCTAGTGCAATTTGCCATCAACTTCATTTTGAAATTGCTTTTTAACTTTTGCAAAGATCCTTAAAATCTTTGGTTCTATCGTACGCATGCTCTCAAGTATCAACACGACTAATTCCATCTATTCTCTAGTGCATATGCTTTCCCTTTGCCTTAACATAATCTAGTGCAAAATCTACTCCTATTTCTCACTTCAGAAAACTATTTCCATACCCATACTTGGTGACTATCTTTCTTTTATATCCACTAGCTTTAGTTACAAACCTGTGATTGATTCTATCCCTGTTTTCCATCTCATGCTGATTTGAGGTCATAATGGGCTTAAATTTGAAAGTAGGTGGGTACCAACAAAAAAAAATTTCAAAATTGTTAAGGGAAGGGAAACAATTTTCCTTCTCATGTTTTTGTCCACTAGATATCGCAGATTAATATTAGTCTGCAGTGACATCATTGTCTAGTTATTGTTTTCTAGTTGAGATTGATATAGTTCAATTTCTTAAAGTTGCTTCGAAGAAGGGAGAGGGTCCTTTTTATGTCAGCATGATCTGAGTTAATTGCTGTGTTAGCACAAGACCTTTGCAGGGTCAATTTATAATAGACACGTCGTAAACTTACATTTCTATTAGAAAGTCATGTCGTGTTTTATACATGTCAGGCATTTGTGCCGGACACAAGTACGAGACTAGCTATTTTAATGTGCATATGTTCACACTAAGAGCATCCACAGTCGTTTTTCTCATTTGCTATAAAATGGCAGCTACAGTAATAGCAAATACGATCGTTCGCTGCAGTCGTCGTTTGCTATATTGTTTCTCATTTTTTAGAAAAAAGCGAGCGACGGTATATGATATACCGTCTGATCGTTTAAAATAAATTAAAAAAAACAGAATTACTAATTAACTATTAAACTAAATTAATTAACTAAATTAAATAATATAATAAAACTAAACCTAATTAATATACTACCTTAAACCTAATAACTACTCCTAATTATACCTATTAAACCTAATCAGCATTAATTGGATTCCTACTTTCACGGACGGGGTATCATACCCTGGCCGGGGTATGTATCCCCGTCCCACCAATTAATTTTTTTTTTCTAATCGGCCAATCATGGCCGTTCATTCATTAAAAAAAAAAAAAAAAAATTAATCCATTTGCAGACGGGGTATCATACCCCGTCCGGGGTATGTATCCCCGTCCGACCTATTTAAAAAAAAAAAATTAAGAAAATTATTTAGACGGGATATGATCGTCCGTCTGAATCGATTAAAAAATAATTAAATCGGAGAGACGGGGTATCATACCCCGTCCTTTATAATTTGAGAAAGTTCATTTTGTTTCTCATATTTGAGAAATGAGAATAGGAAGTTTGCCAAAAAATGGGAAAATGAGAAACGATTGCAGCGCTCGTTTGCTATTCGTTTGCTATAATATGGAAAAATGGGATATATAGCAAACGACTGTGGATGCTCTAATGCATTACTTATCTCTGAGTATATGAGCAATACTAAAGCATTATGAGACACATCATATAACATAGAGCTACTACTATAAGTAATAAGAGAGAATTCATAAGTTTTGGAGGAAAAAAATAAGGGAAGAGAAGCACAACTTTCATATTGTTGTTTCATACTTGTGCATTGTATTTCTTTAGCTTCTCTTGGATGGCTCTCAATTTCTGACGCTTCGAGTTTTCCCACTTTTGGGGGAGAATTGAGTAAGAATTATTTCCATTAGCCCTTTCCTGTAAAGGCCTATATCAACAATAAGAGCATCTGTAGTCGTTGGCTATTTTGCCAAAATTTTCAAAAATATGGCTTTTTGGGGCTGCAGTAATTGGCTATAAATCCAAAATTTGGGGTTTAGAGGAACTTGTCTGCCAAATTTGGCAGACAAAATAGAAATTTGAAAAAAAAAAAACAAAGGATAATTTTTTGTCGCTTGATTATTTTTTTTCCCTATCGGATGGAAAATGATTTCCTGTCCCAAATTTTTTTTAAAAATAAATTGTCGGACGGGGGATGATTCCCCGTCCCAATTTTTTTAAAAAAAAATAAATCGTCGGATGGTTTATTAAAAAAAAGCATGGGACGGGCGGGAAATCATTTCCCGTCCCGTCATTTTTAATTTTAAAAAAAAGGGTTACAACGATTACAGCGCAAACTCAAATTTCCATTTCATATATGCCAAATACCCAAAATTTAGGTCTCAACGACCACAGATGCTCTATCCGCGTTCTGTTTTTTGTTTTGAACATTTACTAAAAATGTACAGTTTGTAATTGTTCTATATTTAATTTGACGTTGCAGTAAAACCACGATTCAAAGTTTGAAGGAAATTAGAAGCTGAAATTCTGAAATTCAGCTTAACAAGAGTTGTTTTGCAGAACCATTTCAGACCTGATCTTATTACAGGCCTTAATTGTTTTAGTACACATAGTCAAGAAACATTTCATGGAAAAAAGAAAAAAAAAACTTTTAAAGGCCAGTCTAAGGTTCAAATAACTTATTATTATAAGCAGTGTTGAAAATTCAGACTTAAACACTTAAAAAAGTTGCAAAAGATATGTTTTAATTAGATACTAATGCAATGGAAGGATATGAAATTCCAAAACTCAAAGCAACCAAACTAATAGAATACTAAAGAAAGCATCCAACCAAAATTCAGACAGCTAAGCTTCCTCAAAATGCTAGATAAATATTAATACAAATTGCATTAAAAGTCAGTATTCTTTGGCTGTTGTTTTTTTTGGTTGTTCGGGTTGTTCTGCCCGGATTAGATGCTTTTGGATCTTAGATGCCTGCGGGCTTGATGTATTTACTATTCCTGTTTCGTTAAGTACTTTTTAATGAAGCGACGACTTCGATCATCTTTTAATCAAAAAAAAAAAAAGTCAGTATTCTTCAGTCTACTCCTCCAACTGTCAGAGTCAAAAACAAGTTGAACCTTCCAACCACTTGGGACGTTTAATACACGGATTGGAGTATTTCCAGGAACAAGAGGATTAATTTTTTTTTTTTTTTTGCGTCATAAGTAATATACATAAGATGAAACTAGATATTTGAGAATACATACAAGTACTACATGTAGTTAGTTTGAATAATGAGCTTACTTAGATCAAACGCTTCATGTTTTCGATCATTGGATGATTGGAGAAACTCTGTTTGCAGCAAATCCATCAACTGTATATCCAACCTTATCAAACCTCCCCTTCACACTATTCTCCCTAAACTTCATATATTCATGGCACAGAAATGGCTTATAAATTCTCCCCTTCCCTTCTTCCACCAATTCCTCAGGAGCACTTACCACCTTCTCATCCTCGAAACACCAAAAGAAAGCTAAAGAAAGGCGATATTCGAGCTTTCTCAATACAACTCTATGTTGAGATGATCTAAATCTCCCATTACTCCAAGCTTGTAATAAATCGCCAATGTTCACGACAAGTTTCCCTTCACTAGGAACTATGTCCATCCATTTCCCTTCCTTTGACCTTACTTGTAGGCCACCAATGTCGTCTTGGTAGAGAATTGTTATGCAACTCATGTCTGTGTGCATTCCAAGGCCTTCTGTCTCTTTGAGCCCGAGTTTTTCGGGAGGGGAGTAGTTGTTTATCCTTAAATATCCATGGCATTTGTCAAATTCAGATTGTAGGTACTTGGTCTCAAAATTATCTCCTAGACAGTTGAGGAGGATGGCTATGATTCTCTTTGATAACTCCATCATCTTCATTCCATAGTCCTCCAATAACTCACTGATAAGTTATAAGCAAGCAATAGTCAATATAATAGATAAAAGAACAAGGAGTTTAACTGTAAAGCAAAACAGATAAGTAACCAGGGTACTAGACGAGAATTTGCATACCAAAACTCGGTAGAAGGAGGTTTAAGGAGTGCATCAGCAGTGGACTTTGCGGAGGAGAAGAAGTTAGGACCGGAGACTCTTAGGCTCTCGAAGTAGGGTGATGCTATGAAGTGAGGAGTGTAAGTGTTGATGGAAGTTGAGGGTCCTAGGGTGAGTTTGAGATGTGAAGGGAGATCGAATACTTGGTTTGAGAGAGTTGAAAGCTTGGTGAAAACTTCTTTTGAGATGCCATGGTTAGTAATGTGGAAGAAACCCCAGTCTTTGCATGCCTGTGAGAGAGAAGAGAGGTTTGAAGGGAGGTTAGGGTTAGACATGTCTAAGTGGGGGAGCTCAAGAGATGACATTGTTAGAGAGAGATTGAGATTGAGATTGAGAGAGCAAGTTGGCTATGCTCAGATAGCATAGCACTACTTTCATATATATATAAGTAGAAGTACTATATTTCAAGAGGAAGCAGGAGTATATTTGAATATGAAATAAACAAGTCCCGTTAATTACTTAATTTGTTATGTATTTGTATAATCATCTTGAGTTTTTAATTGAATATATATGGAGCTTTCTTGCCCACTGTATTAGAATAAATTAATCAGAAAGACAGTACAATTACAATGAGGCTTCAAGTTATAAATACTATTCGTATATTTGTCAACACATTAGGTTTGCCCGTGGAAACGTGCCTACGTCATGTTTTCGTGAACAATGCAGCATATAAAAAGCCCTATAAATAGTAAAATATATGCACGGATTTGTAAATGATTCATGAAGGATGATTGCTATAAATGTTTATTTGCCGGTAGACCTTAACACCTTGATGTACTCTGAAGTAGGATTATGGAGTTGAGTGCCTAATTCATTGTTTATTGGTTAATATTGCAGGATCTTTTGTAAGCAGCACGGAATGGAAAGAAGGTCAATGGATAGTGCTTCATGTAGAGAAAACTCCGATAGTACTTAGCACTAGCCCAAGACCGTAATACCCGAGAAACCCGAGTGAAACCAAGAGAAGAAACCCTCTAAGTATGAAGAATGATATGGAAGAATACTTAGAAAAGAGAGAATTAGAGAACTTATGAAGAACACTCTTTCTTTAACTTGCTTTTTATTTATTTGTTCAACTTGTTTACAAATGGGAGAGGAAGGAGCTATTTATAGGCTCCAAGATTACAAAATATCTTTCTAGAACTCTCTACCATAATATCTAGATTTTATTCCTAGAATTTTCTACACAATCTTTAGATAATTATTTTATAGAATTCTCTAGAACATCTAGAGGAGGTGATAATATTTTATGATGTTTCTAGAGACTCTCTAGAACTTGGGCTTAATTTTGGGTTTGGATTATGAACCCATAATTAATCCTAACTCAAAATCAAGTTTAATTTCAATACTCCCCCTTAAACTTGATTTTGTCAACCATACCGAGCTTCGAGCGAAGTAACTCGAATTTACTTTTTGGTAATGACTTGGTGAAGATATCTGCAACGTTGTCATCGCTTCGAACTTCCAAAGCTTCAATTGTTCCATCAAGCACCTTCTCCCTTATGAAGTGATGCTCTAACTCGATATGTTTCGTCCTTGCATGAAACACCGGATTATTAGCCAACTTGATAGCACTTTGATTATCTCCATAAATTTCAACCGGCTTATTGATTGGCTCGAACAAATCTTCAAGGAGTCTTCGAAGCCATATACACTCTTGAGCTGCGAGTGTTGACGCTTTATACTCTGCTTCAGTGGTAGACAATGACACCGTTGCTTGCTTCTTGCTGCACCATGAAACACTTGTGTCTCCACATAAGAACACATAGCCTGAAGTTGATCTTCGATCATCAAGATCTCCACCAAAGTCAGCATCTGTGAAGCCATGAAGAGAGGTCTTGGCATTGTACTTATACACCAAACCCATGCCAAGAGTTGTCTTCACATACTTCAAGATCTTCTTTGCCGCTTCTAAATGTGGTTTCCTTGGTTCTTGCATAAAACGGCTTATGAGACCTACCGCGAAGGCAATGTCAGGTCTTGTAATGGTTAAATATAGAAGACTTCCCACAAGAGAGCGATAAGGTCGAGGATCAGGTAGCAAGGACCCTTCATCGCGCTTAAGCCTTATGTTCACATCCATCGGAGTAGTACGTGTCTTTCCTTCGTGTACCCTGAACTTCTCAACAATCCTTCTTGCATAGCTTTGTTGACCGATGAAGATTCCATCCTTTACCCTTTCAACCTCCAAACCAAGAAAGTTATTCAACTTACCTAACTTCTTCATCTCAAACCTCACCGACATATCCTCTTGTAGACGAGCAATTTCAGCATCATCGTTCCCGGTGATTATCATATCATCCACGTAAAGAAGAACTACCACGTGGACTCCTCCATTCTTCTTGAAGAATAGACTTGGATCCGAATTTGATGGTACATAACCGCAAAACTGAAGGAATTGAGCAAGTTTTCCATACCATGCTCGAGGAACTTGTTTTAACCCGTACAAGGCCTTCTTAAGCTTACACACATAATCAGGATGCTCTCGTGATTTGAAACCAAGTGGTTGCTCCATGAAGATACTCTTATCAAGCTCACCGTATAGAAACGTATTTTTCACATCTAGTTGCCATAACTTCCAACCAAAGCTTGCGGCTAAAGATAGAAGTAAACGTACCGTAGTCATCTTAGCCACAGGACTGAAAGTCTCATCATAATCTTCTCCATACTTCTGAGAGAACCCCCGAGCAACCAACCTTGCTTTAAATCTATCAATGCTTCCATCCGCTTTCCGCTTAATTCGATACACCCATTTACATGAAACGGGTTGAACATCCTTGGTTTTCGGAACCAAATCCCAAGTTTCATTCTTTATAAGGGCATTCATCTCCTCTTCCATTGCGGTCTCCCACTCTTGAACACCTTTAGCTTCATCATAAGATGATGGCTCTTCTTCATCTAATGGAGCGGCAAAATAACATGAGTAAGTAGTGACAAACCTTTCATCTCTGAACCGGGCAGGCTTAACAATGTTCCTTTTAGGCCTTTGATTAGCCATGGAACCATGATCTTCATCATCATCTTCCTCTTGATTAGTGCTCCCCCTTTCACCTTGCGTCTCTTTTTCAAGACTTCCGCTCTCACTTGGCATTTGAGGAACTGGTTCATCAACCTTGAAGGAATCTCCACCTTCTTGTTCGACCAAGACTTGAGGTTGTCCATAATATGAGGAAACTTCGTCAAAGACAACATCACGAGACACGACGTACCTATGTGTCTCAGGATCCATGCACCTCCACCCTTTTCTTTGTTCATCATAACCGACAAATATGCATTTCTTCGCCTTTGCCTCCAACTTTGTTCTCTGAGAGTCGAACACATGGACGTAGCAGATTGATCCAAATATCCTGAGATGTTTCACCGTTGGCTTCTTCCCATGAACCATCTCATAAGGAGACTTCATGTTATTCGGACTTAGTGGCATTCGATTGATGACATATGCTGCACATCTCATGCCTTCCGCCCATAAGGCTTTAGGCAAATTCTTATCATGTAGCCAGCTTCTACACGTTTCGCTTAGATGTCGGATCTTCCTTTCTGCTACTCCATTTTGTTGAGGTGTATATGAGCATGTAAATTCCCTCTTGATACCATGCTCTTGACAAAAAGAGAGGAACTCCTTTGACATAAACTCTCCTCCATTGTCTGTCCTTAGGGTCTTGATCTTCCGACATAACTCGCCTTCCACGGTAACCTTGAATTCTTGAAATCTTGAAAATACTTGTGATTTTTCCTTCACAAAGTATACCCAGGTGTACCGTGAGAAATCATCAACGAACAACAACATGTAACGAAACCCGGAATAGGAGGGTGTTCTTGTTGGACCCATCAAATCGCTATGGATCCTCTCCAACGGAGCGCTGCATCGTGAAGTGGAGTTGTCAAATGGAAGCCTATGTGATTTTCCATATTGACAACCTTCACAAAGTTTTCCTTCATCTTGAATCTCCAACCTTGGGAGCCCATTAACCAAATCCTTATTTACCATAACTTTGAGCTTAGTCATATTTATATGACCAAGTCTAGCATGCCATATAAAGACATTATCATTGGTGCTCATCTTCTCAACATATGAGTTGGAGGCCGATAAAACATATAGATCTTTAACTCGTGCTCCGGTGTGAACCACATCCGCCTTTAACTCTTTAATATTCTTTAAAAATTTGACGTCACTTGGGCCAAATAAAACGTAGTTACCTGAGTCCACCGCATTTACCACAGAGAGAAGATTCTTCCTTACTCCAGGAACATGATATACATTCTTGAGAGTTATTGGGCTTCCATCATCTCCTTTAATGACAACAGTCCCTTCCTTCTCAACGCGGTGGATTGAATTATCCGCGGTAATGATGGCTTCTTTCCCGTCATGACACTGAAGACTAGAAAATAACTTCTCGTCTCCGGTAATATGATGGCTACAACCAGAATCCACAATCCAATCATTTCCAAGATTTTTAGTTGTGGATGTACCTAAAGATGCAGCCTCCACCGTGAAACATTTTCCCCATGCTTCGTCTTCAGTGTGACCCTTTGATTCCGCCATATTTGTTTCTTTCAACTTAACTCGGCAATCCTTTTTGAAGTGCCCAAGTTTTCCACACCGGTAGCACTTGAATCGCTTCTTGTCTCCCATAGAAGATCTTTCTCGTCCATCATTATTTTTTGTATCACTATCCTTGAACTTGGCTCTAAAACTTTGTTGCCTCCGAGCTATAAACGCGCTCCCCGAGTCATCATTGACTTTAACTCCCGCCATTTGCATGGCTAGTGATTCTTGCGAAGCTAGTAGATTTTCGAACTCCTCCAAGGAAGGTTGTGTAGCCCATCCTTGAACTGAAGTAACAAACGGTGTATATTCGGGTCGTAAACCACGAATAATAGACCGCTTCATCCGAGCTTCTGAAATCGACTCATCCGGATTAAGAGTATTAATCTCTGAGCAAAGATTTTTTATCTTGATAAAGAACTCTGAGATTGAAGACTCCCCCTGCTTCGCATTCGCCAACTCATTCTCTAATAATTGTAGCCGAGCCTCGTTCTTCTTGTTGAACAATTGATCTAACGCTTGCCAAATCGAACTAGCGGATTTACACCTTGAGACATGCTCAAATACTCCCGAGGATATTGACCTCTTCAAAGCAAACTCCGCCTTGGCATTTTTCCGTGTCCACTCCTTTGTCGCTTCCGCTGTTGCAGCATCTCCCCTTGGTGGTGTTGTGCTACTACCGCCGACAACATCCCATAAGTCCTCACTAACCAAGTATGACTCCATACATGACTTCCATAACCGGTAGTTAGATTGGTTTAAGATCTCCATTCCCAATCCAACGACACGACCCATTGATTCCATACTTAGAATAAACCGAGCTCTCTTAAACCCCGATCTTGATGAGCACAAGATTAAAATGGCTCTGATACCATGTAGAGAAAACTCCGATAGTGCTTAGCACTAGCCCAAGACCGTAATACCCGAGAAACCCGAGTGAAACCAAGAGAAGAAACCCTCTAAGTATGAAGAATGATATGGAAGAATACTTAGAAAAGAGAGAATTAGAGAACTTATGAAGAACACTCTTTCTTTAACTTGCTTTTTATTTATTTGTTCAACTTGTTTACAAATGGGAGAGGAAGGAGCTATTTATAGGCTCCAAGATTACAAAATATCTTTCTAGAACTCTCTACCATAATATCTAGATTTTATTCCTAGAATTTTCTACACAATCTTTAGATAATTATTTTATAGAATTCTCTAGAACATCTAGAGGAGGTGATAATATTTTATGATGTTTCTAGAGACTCTCTAGAACTTGGGCTTAATTTTGGGTTTGGATTATGAACCCATAATTAATCCTAACTCAAAATCAAGTTTAATTTCAATACTTCAAATTGTTGATAATATATATAGGAATGAAGGATGAGGTTTGTATAGTGGTCATAATATATATAGGAATGAAGGATGAGGTTTGTATAGTGGTCACAAGGAGTCGGTGGTATGTCTGTGGCTTCTTTAAAGTTAGCTAATGGAGAGCTGTAATTAAGAATAGATGTTAATCAATATATATTAAGGGACAACCAGCTGCATCCAGGCATTAGAAGCCTTCAGTCAAGTCATAAGCATTTCATTTTCAAATTTTAATTTACTGATATTATGTACTCTTCAAATACTCAATAGAACCGGCGTGGAGAGGGCATCACTGTTGTATGGTTAGAACTCGGCAAATTTCTTCGCTCAAGTCATGTCACTTTCAAAATTTTGTTGGTGTAGTATATTGGACATGACTGTCACAAGAACTGATACAAAACAAGGCATCGATTTTTGTGCAAATTTAGAAGCATTCATTCATGTCAGAACACATTACTTTCATATGGCACTTAGATGTTAGTACAAAAATTGTTTGAATTTTGCTGTTATCTAAAAATTGCATCAAGCAAACAGAGCTGTAGATTACATAGTATTATCATATTAAAAGGAAACGAAAAAAAAATTTAAAAAAATAGCATGATTCATGGGTACTTCAGATGGCTCAACTGCACAGCAACTTACAGGAAACTGAGAAGTATTTCAGCTGATAATGAAAAGAGAAACAGCAGGGTGTTGTTAATTTGGAGTATATACTTTTATATTAGAGTATTGAGTTTGTCATAATTAACAAGTTGTTATTAGTTTACAATCATGATTAGCTTTACACGGACAAACCATCGGTATCTATATTTATTTCTCTGTTTTATTCGTGCACGTAAACATAAAATACTAATGACAGCTTCCTACCCACATACCCACAGACTGGACTGCTATACCACTTTTCTCAAATTAATATAAGGTTCTGGCTATTGTTGCATTAATGAGAACTTTCTTAGGAAGGAGGACTTGATTTTTTCAAAAAAAAACTGACGTCTAATCACCTCATAGATTCACAAAAAAACAGCTTCTCTCTCTCTAGAAATTCTAGAGAGAGAAGCTCTCCCCCATAACCCAAAAAATCCAAACTCTAAAAATTCTAGAGAGAGAAGCTCAAAAAATCCAAACTCTAGATCTGAGTTTGGGCGGCGGCCCCCGCTCCCACTCCCTTCTTCTCCTCTTCTTCTCTCTTCCAGATCTCATCATCTCTAACCCTCTTCTTGTCCCTCCAAATCCTTACTTTGGCTGCTGAGTGGGTTCGTCGGGTGCTGGCCTTCTCCTGTGAGGCGGGATGGAGGAGATCTGGCGGTTGCGGCCACCGGTGGGGGGTTAACTCCGGTGTCGGAGTAGGGCGCGACCAGGGTAGGCGAGGATTGGAGGTTCAACTGAGCCTAGGGTAGCGCTGGCGTCGATCGGGGGTGGCAGGGAAGAGGGTTCGGACGGCGATGGAGGAGATCGACCGGGGAACATGGCGATTGGCCAGCGTTGGAGGCGACATTTGGCAAGGCAGATCTTGGTCGTGGGTATGGGAGTTGTTGACTAGCGCTGTAACGCCCCGAACCCGACTCAACTACGCACACGGCTACGTGTGCGCGCATGCAAAAGAACGGACACAAAACTCTAGCCACGCCCACCATAGACACCATCAAAAGGTGGGTATACCCATTAGGTGAACCTTTCTCATTTGGATCCTGATATAACCTCTCATTCTCCCCAAGCATTTTCTGATATGGGACTTTTAAGCCTAAGCCCCAACGTCACCAACCATGCATGCATGCACACATTCCATCATTTAATGGCCTAAGCCCCATAGGCCACTTCTATGGGCTCTTCATTTAATCCATAATCCAAGCCTCCTATAGAAATCCCATGGGCCAACAACCAACTGCTCTCACTCTTTCTAATTATTTATTTATTATATATATTATTATATATATTTCTATATATAATATTATATACACCCTCTTAAGTACGGGGTATTACACACACCCCTCCTTAAAAACTCAGCGTCCTCGCTGAGCCCGGCACCCGCAAGCTAATACTGCATTTATAGTCGATGTGGAGTGGAGTACCCTGCTAGCATACTGCCCCAGGTCTCTACCAGTGTACTGTCCTTAACCAAGCGTACCTCTAACCCACTCTGATCCATGATCGGTGTCAAAAGTCGGCTATGATACCATTTGTAACGCCCCGAGTCCGGCTCAGCTGCGCACGCGGCTACACGATGTCCGCATGCAAAAAAACGAACACAAAACTCTAGTCACGCCCACCACAGGCACCATCAAAATATGGGTATGCCCATTAGGTGAACCTTTCTCATTTGGATCCTAATATAACCTCTCATTCTCCCCGAGCATTTTCCGATATGGGACTTTTAAGCCCAAGCCCCAACGTCACCAACCATGCATGCATGCACACTTTCCATCATTTAATGGCCTAAGCCCCATAGGCCACTTCTATGGGCTCTTCATTTAATCCATAATCCAAGCCTCCTATAGAAATCCCATGGGTCAACAACCAACTACTCTCACTCTTTCTAAGTATTTATTTATTATATATATATTATTATATATATTTCTATATATAATATTCTATATATACTCGATTAAGTATGGGGTGTTACAAGCGCTGGCGACATCGTGGATGGCGACGCACTCACTCGAGTTGGATGCGTCGGGGCTTGCAGCGGGAGTGCAGTCAAGCAACGACGCCGGGGGGCATCAGCGAACTTGGGGTAGTCAAGACTGTCGTGGAGGCATGTAGGGGAGGTCGGTCAGAGAGTAGAGGGAGGGAGATTTTCAAATTTCAAATTTTTGTTTTGAAAGTCAATTTTGATCTGGGAAGTCATGTAGTAGGGGGGAGATTTGAATTTCAAGTCGAGTTTTGAAATTCGAATGAACGGTGAGGAGCTTCTAAGATCCAAACTCGTCCCTAATATCCAAATTACAACCGATTCACAATTAGCAATGAAATGTACCATACTTGGTGTGGGCGACGGTTGTCAGGCAAATTTATAGTTTGGACTCTACTTTGACCTCGGTTGGTTAAAGTGAGGGGTGTCTGTGGTTTCTTTCATGTCAGAGGGCTCGCAGGGGTCAGGTGTGACGTCTACCCTCGTTGCGAGGTTACAGTTAGAACTGTCAAGGGTGAAGCGAGGGGATGAGAACGATGACTCAACCTTGACATGGAGTTGTCCGATTGGCGAAGTGCCTGTGGTGTCTTTAATATGGTGCTTACACTTGTCGTTTGAGTCACTGCTGGGTGCGACGAGGGAAAGCGTACGATAGTTGGAGAGGATAAACGGTGTACAAGCGAGGGACTGAGTGAGAGAGTGAACCCAAACTGGTACGAGAAATTTGCTCTGGCAGGGGGCAACTGACCAGTAGGACTAGATTTCGTTGTATTTTTTGTTTGTTGGTTGGGGTGTATGAGGTCCAGAGCCCAGCCTGTTGGGATCTGAACTTCATAAGCCTTATTTTTTGCTGTATGTTTTGTTAAATTCCTTTTAATGAAAAGCGGGGGTTGTTTACCCACCGTTTAACAATAAAAAAAAAATCACCTAAACTAAAACAATACTATCAGATACACAAAAGTCGAATGGTTATGGTCTGTAACTGTACTATGATAACACTGAACAACTGAGATTAACTTTCATCGTATATCTTTTCCAGTATTAATTTCTCAAACTACGCTTGCTTATTATAACTGTTAGATATTATTATAGTCTCATATTGGTTGTAGAGTTGTTTTGATATTTGTTCCCCTCCTATATATAGATGGTATTGTACTTAGTTGAACTCAATTCAATATTCAGTATTGTTTTCATCTCTCTAATTTATCTTAACATGGTATCAGAGCCAATTATCAAAATTTCCCTTCTAAAATTCCCTCTACAAAAATTCTCAAATCCCAACAGCCCAGTTATACAAATTTTTCATTCTTTCCAAAACCCTAGAATTCCAATAGCCAAAAATAAATAAAATAAATAAAAATAAAAATAAAAATCCTGTTCATCTTCCTTAACCTCTTCTAAGACCTCCAGTCGGCGACCTCCCGAACACCCCCACTCAAAAAAAAAAAAAAAAAAAAGGAAAAGGAAAAGAAAAAAAAAGTCCAAAAAAAAACCTGAAAAAAATATTATTTGTTATTATATATATATATATATATATATATATATATATATATATATATATATATATATATATGTATATATATATGTACTACTACTTGATGAAATCTCAGTTTCTCTCACATATTTCCGCCTCCACTGACTTCCCCGATGCAACCGCCTCTCATTCCTCCTCCAGATTCAAACAGCAGTAGCATCACTTTTAGTCTGCCTCCGGCCTCCTACCTTCTCCTAACATCATTGCTCACCCTACTTCACCTATACTTCCGACACCGGTAGCACCGTCCTGCTCCTTAACCCGGATTCAGACACTAGCAGCATCTCCCTCCACATTGTGCTCTCAGTCACAGCAGCCCTCGCAATGTGTCATCCCTCACATTCTCGGCCATGCCCGTCACTCCAGCCTTGCCATCTCCTGCTAATTGGGCTAATCTTCAGCAACACCTCACTCAGCTGGAACTACAGCTCATGGGTCAGTCTATTAATACTGGCTCCTCTGCTCCTGTACTTTCTGCCACTCCTGGTATGAATTCGTTCTGGATTTTAGATTCTGGTGTATCACATCATCTCACTAGTAATCAGACACTATTCACCACCTGCACAGCACTTCCCTCTCACTCTCTATCTCTACACACTGCTGATGGCTCACCACTTCTTATTACACACTCAGAGACAATTGGCTATCCCACTTTCACATTACCATATGTTCTTTATGCTCCTCATTTATCAATACACCTTATTTCTATTAGTGCATTGTGCGATAGTGGTCTTCTCGTTATTTTTGACTCTTTAGGTTGTTCTATTACTGATTCCTCCATCGGTGAGGAGTTTGGGCGTGCTAATCGTCAAGGTCGTCTATATTATCTAGATTTTCTTCGTGCACATTACTCTCCTAGTTTTGCTAGTATTGTTTCCTCTGATGCTGATCTATAGCACAGACGTTTAGGTCATATTAGCGCATCACGACTCCAGACTATAGCTCGCAATGGTGCCCTTTGTTCTCTCACTTTTAAACATTTATCTGATTGTTAGGGTTGTCATTTGGCCAAATACATTGCCCTACCCTTTAGTCACAAAAGAACTTCTGAAACCACTCATCCTTTTCAACTTGTTCGGACATAACCTTTGTGGAAAGACTATCACTATTATGTTGCCTTCATCGATGACTTCACTAGACATACATGGATTTTTCTTATGCGTCAGCGATCTGAGATACCTGATATTTACCGATTCTTTACAACTATGATTCACACTCAGTTCGGTGTGCGCATTAAGAATTTTCGATCGGATGGTGCACGTGAGTACGCTTCCACCACTATGAGATCGATCTTTCAGTCTTACGGCACCCTTTTTCAACAATATTGCCCTCACACACATAAACAGATTGGTGTAGCTGAACACAAGCATTGTCACATCCTTGAGACGGCTCGTGCTCTTTTACTCTCCTCCTCCGCTCCTCGTTCTTTCTGGGCTGAAGCCATCATGATCTCTGTTAGTCTCATTAATATTACTCCCTCGTCTGTCCTAGCTGGTACGATGCCTTATGAGGCTCTTTATCATTCACCTCCCGACTATAGTATGCTCCGTACTTTTGGGTGCACCTGTTACGTCCTTCTCCCTTCTACTGAGCGCACGAAGCTCTCCGCTCGTGCTGCTAAGTGCGTTTACCTAGGTCTCAGTCCTGAACACAAAGGTTATCATTGTTTTGATCCATCAGCGGGTCGTGTCCGTATTTCTCGACATGTATCTTTTGTGGAAGACTCCCCTTACTACCTGACTCCCCCCGAGGTTACTAGATTTCTCGATTCCCCAGTTGTTGCTAGTCCCCCGAATTTATCTTCCTGCATTCCTTTTGATCCCACTCCTCTGGCTTCATTCACATATCCTGCAGTCCTTACACCAGTTGTTCCCCCTACCGAAACACCACCTGCATCCCCACAGCAGCCAGCACCCATCCCACCTACATTCCCACTGACACATGCACCTACTCCACCCTCCTCACCCCCACACCCTGTCAGTCCACCACCTCTTCGTCAGTCTACCCGTTCCACTTCTGGTATTCCTCCGGCACGTTATACACCTGATGCCACTGGTCCTTCTGACCAGTTTGGTTTTGCCACCCTAGCTTCCTACTCACCACAGTTTCATGCATATCTCACTGCTATACACTCTACACGTGAGCCCAGAACCTATCAAGACGCAATTCAATATCCCGAATGGAGGGAAGCTATTGCAGAGGAATTCGGTGCATTTGATCAGACTGGCACTTGGGATGTTGTTCCTCTACCAGAGGGTGTTCAGCCTATTAGCTGTAAGTGGATCTTCAAGGTCAAATATCAACCTGATGGATCTATTGAGCGGCACAAGGCTCGTCTAGTAGCCCGAGGATTTACTCAGGAGCATGGCATTGATTATGATGAGTCCTTTGCTCCTGTTGCACAGATGATTACTGTTCGCCCTCTTCTTGCTGTTACAGCCATCCGCCAATGGCCATTATACTAGTTGGACGTGAAGAATGCTTTTCTTCATGGTACCTTATTTGAGGTTGTTTATATGGATCCTCCTCATCCTCGTCATGTTTACCGATTGTGTCAAGATATATATGGTTTGAAGCAGGCCCCTCGAGCCTGGTTTGAGTGTTTTCGCCTTGTCATCAACAAGGCTGGTTTTAGTTAGAGTTCTCAGGACCATTCTATGTTTATGCGGTCATCACCGCAGGAGAGGGTAATTCTACTACTCTATGTTGATGATATGATCATTACTGGGGATGACTCTGCGGACATTACATCCACCCAAAAATACCTTTATCAGCAGTTCCATATGAAAGAACTTAGCAGACTTCGTTATTTTCTGAGCCTAGAGATTACTCATAGATCTCGGGGGATACTCATTTCTCAATAGAAATACACATCAGATATTATCTCCGCTGCATGCCTTTCTCGGGGGATAGTAGATCAGCCGATACACCCTTACAGCTTCATGTGAAGCTTCGTCCCATTGATGGTGAGCTCCTTCCTGATCCCACTAGATACAGACAGATTGTTGGACAGTTTGTCTACTTATGCATGACCAGACCCAGTATTGCTCACGTAGTCAGTTTGTTTCTGCTCCTACATCAGTTCACTACGGTGCTCTTCTTCGGATTCTCAGATATCTTCGGGGCACTATTACTCGCTCATTTTTAATGCCTGCTACATCCAAACTAAAGCTGTGTGCATATTCTGATTCAGATTGGGCAGGTGATCATACTACCAGACGGTCTACCACTGGTTTCTGTCTATTTCTTGGTGATTCGCTGATCTCGTGGCGAAGTAAGAAACATGCAGTTGTTGCATGTTCTTCGACTGAAGCTGAGTACAGAGCAATAGCAGCTACTACTAGAGAGATTGTTCATGTTCGCTGGCTATTATCAGATATGGGTGTCACTTTTACAGGAGCTACTCCTTTTCATTGTGATAACCGGAGTGCATTGCACATGGCAAGTAACCCGGTTTTCATGAGCGAACGAAGCATATATACAGATTGATTGCCATTATGTTCGTGAGCACTTTGAGGCAGGGACCATTTCTCTTCATTCTGTTATATCTTCCCAGCAGACTGCAGACTTCTTCACCAAATTCCATACTGTTCAGAGATTTATATACTTAGTAGGCAAACTCATACTATTTGACCCATCGTGAGTTTGAGTGGGGGTGTTAAATATTATTATAGTATCATATTAGTTGTAGAGTTGTTTTGATATTTGTTCCCCTCCTATATATAGGTGGTATTGTATGGTTGAACTCAATTCAATATTCAGTATTGTTTTCATCTCTCTGATTTATCTTAGCAAGAACATTTTTCTTATCGTATATTCGTATTTCAGTACTGAAAAGATGTGCAAGGAATTAATTACTGTTGAGTGATGGAATTTTTACCAAAGTGACCCACTTTTAAAAGTATTTACCACACTAACCCACTTTCGAAACTATTTACCAAAATGACCTACTCGCTATCAGATAGTGAGCTTGGCACAATGATCCTCACTTTCTGAGATAGAGGGTGTAGGCTTATAGCTTTCTGCACAACTTAGCAAGAAAACTGGGAAAAAAACTGGCGAAGAGCGTTTATACCACACTCATTGTTGGAGACAGTGAGTGCTGCTTTCAATTTTTTTAAATCATACTCGTTGTCTCATCTCCTCTTCACTTCTCTCTCTCTCTCCATTCACTCTCCCAACTCAGAAACCTAAAACCCTAGCTCCAAATTGGACCCTTCACCAATAAAATCACTCCAAAATCTGATTTGATCCACCTCATCCCTCATAACCCTTTATACTCCCACTCTAAGAATCCTAAACTCATCACCAAGATCTCCAATTTTGTTGAATTCAGGTAAGTTTAAAGAGTTCTTCTCCACGCTCAAAATTGTTCAATCTTCCTGATCATTGATTTGAAGGTATGATTTGTATTACCTTTAATCGTGTACACTTGAGTAGGTTTAGTTTGTGATTAGATACTGACTCTCATTTTTGTATAAATATGTATAGGTATATGGATTATGATATTTTTATTTGGTTTTATTTTGGTGGTGAAATTATTCGTGACGCAAAGCTAGGTTGTTATTATAGTGTCGTTGATCCTAAAATAATTTGGGCACCTCGTATAATTACAATGACAGAACTAGTCGATAAAATTTATGAGGTTAATAATTTGGATAGAGTTCAATCGAATGTTAAAATTTCAGCTCGTTATACAGCGGAAAAAGGTGAATGTCAATATTTTATGACTGTGCCCATAGCAAATAATAACGCTCTAAATTCTATGATTGCTAGGACCTTTGATCCGAATTATAGTTGGTCTGCATTGGAGTTAAATATTCAATAAATCCAAATTATTAATGATCAGCCACATGCTGATCCTAGTTCAAGCTTTGTACGAGAAATACCGACACATGAGATGAGTTCTAACTCAGTTCAAACATCACATGCAATTCCACCGTCCCTATAAGAAGACACGTTCACAAATACAACAAGCCCAGATCCTACAGAATTTGAGTTGCCATGTCAACCTAGTTTGGTTCATGATTATGTTCAAAATGACAATGTATTTGGAATATTTGAAAATGCTACCATTAACAACGAATTATTAGAGGATGACAAAGAAGATGAAGAACCGGACGATGAATTGGATGAGAGTTTAGAAAATGATGACGAAGTGGAAGAAGATGAATATGCAAATGCTAATATAAATGAGGGGGATGATAATGACGTGAACATTAATGATGGCTATAATAATGTTCATGTTCATGTTACCGAGAAGATGACACAAAGTGGGAGAGTAAATCAAGTTCCACAAGAGTCGTCTAGTTCATCCAACGTAGACGAATTGTACATTGGGCAAGAGTTTCAAAGTAAAGAATCGATCCTGCTTGCGGTGAAGCTATACTCCATCAAAAAAAATCCAAAATTTATCACATTGAAATCTACATCAACCCTATATACCATCGGGGGGAACAAGTTTGGGAGTTTCCTCTTCCGTTTCGGATGCTTTAGAGTTGCTTGAGTTAATCTCGAAAGAGGAATGTCATCATCTTCATCTTCTTGTGGCTCATTGACATGCTCCTCCTCTCCTCATTGTTCTTCCAATACTTTCTGACGATATGGAGCTCTTGTGGCCATTTTCTTTCAATGACCTGTTCGGTGCACCGGACCTGACAATATAGCATCCAATCTAGCTCCTTCGCCAACGAGGTCAGCTTGTGCCCGACACGACTGAACCATTTTTCGTGCAAACACCTTCACTGGTTCGGCAACATTGCTCTTTAATGTACGAGCACATTCTTTCGCCTGAATCCATGTTTGGGTCATCCACACTCAAATAGAAACCATGTTGTATTAAAATTCATCACATACTTGAGATTTATGTTTGTAAATGAAGTAGGGATGTATATGTAAAATGAATATATACAAAATAAAACTTACGTGAGAGCGAATCAATGTTGACTTCAGTTGGAACATTGGTAAATGAACATAATGGTCATCAGCTGGATCTGTGGTTCGTCGCTAAACCGGTACTTGTACACCCGCAGACATTTAGGATGTCGGAGATATATAAAGCCGAGTCATTATCCGGTACCACATCATATACGGTCCATATAAGGTGGCATCAAATGGGAGAATATTGACAATAACATGATCAAAACAATGCGCATCACATGTGTCGACGTGAGTTTGCCAATAAGCGGCCCAATCGTGACCCGGTTGTCGACCCATACCTGTAACACCATGCATATCGGCATTAAATAATTCTACACCCGAAATATTCTGAAGGAGGCAAAACTGTCGAAGCATTCTATCGGCGTAATAGAATTCCACTATCCCAAAGTTGATAAGAGGTGCTCTCGTCAACCATAGCTCACGACTAGTCGTGCAAATAGGTGGCAATCTCGCTAAACGATCCTTCGTAAAAGGCTCCCACTTGACACAGTCATCCGTCAATGTATCCAACTCTTCCCTGTAGTATGTCAAACATCGATTTGGGTTGACCTTCCATGTGAGGGACCCAGTGCAGTATAAACCTTGTGGAGGTAACATGTGTGGGTCACTAGGAACATGCAACCACTTTGATAATTGTCCACTGATACATGGTCTACCAACATGTATGCATTCCCAACTCCATACTTGTAGCAAAAGCATCAACACATTCATCTAAACCATGCCAAGAGCGCAGTTGCACCAACTTCTATATAGTGTAGTCAATGCCGCACTAACCCAACTATACGTCCCAACGTTCTGAAGATCTGTGATTAGAGGCAAGTATATTAAAGGCACGAATGTACTAGTCGAGTTCGGGAACATGACTCCTCTAAACAATGACATTATGTACGTCCTACAGTTGCACTCGAATTTGTTGGAATCAGCATTCAACTTGTCGGTGAAAGTTTCCTTCAATTATTTCAACAGAAGCTACTTCTCGATAATTGACCTAGGATTCGTTTCAACACCGAGATATTCTGGGAATAAAACCTATGGATCGAAGTCCATCGTTCCAGTGAAGACCTGTCTATTGATGGGAAGACATGTGATCACTGCAACATCCTGTAGCGTAACAGGCATCACCCCTACCAGCAAATAAAAATTGTGCATTTTCGGATGCCATCTCTCTAGAAGGGTTGTTAGAAGAGGATGATCGACCTTGATTGAACTCATCAAACCGATGTCGTACAACCCGCAAACTCGTAACAACTCGTGAATACGTGGATGCATGGGTAAGGTAGCGTGCCCCCGAAAAGTACACTCCTTTGATTGTCCCTCCTACACGACTTTTGAACGATGTTGCGATTGTAAGGTCAAGAGCCGTGGGTCTAGAGGAACGGGACCCAACGGTGGAACATAAGATGATGAAGACAGGCCCGGCTCATTTGCCGAAGATGACGGGCCCAACTCATTTCGCTAAGAAGACGGAGTAGGTAAGACCTTCATAACAATAAACAATAAACAATAAACAATAAACAATAAATATCGATTTAACAATATCATTTTATTGTAGCAAAATCAAAATGAAGGAATAAAGACAAACTTCATGTTACATTTGTATGTCTTTCTCCAGCACCACGACCACTACTAATCGGAGGTCGTCCGTAACAAGTTCATAGCCCCCTGCCTCAGTTACTTGGGGGTCTACTACTAGATCTCGTTCCTTCTTCAAGATTACTTCGCGTCCGTACATATGTATTAGCAAAGAGTACACTACAAGTGTGATTGTATGTCATGTATAGTATAATTCAATACTTTAAAAACGAAATATAACAATTCATTATCAACACATATAAATTATCAATGAAAAATTCAACATTGATGTGGACTAATATATAACAATCCTATTTATATCAAAAGCTAAATAAAATGATCTAAAAGACTAATTTAAAAATACATATTTTATAGTGGGCTAATATATATTTAAGATAAGATATGTAATAAGATATTTTTGCAGATATGAAGAATTGGATGCTAGTTGTACAGTACCCTGATTTTGCGTGTTGTCTAGTCCCCTACCACCTCAGTGGACTTACTGGGCGACTTGACCCAACCCCGCTCCCTCCTAGGCATACTTACCAGTATATCTGCTAGCTCCATCTCAGGCATAACCACCACTCTGTACCCACACTTGGTGGAGAAAGTCGGCTCTGATACCATTCTGTAACGCCCCGGCCCTGATCAGCGATTATTCTAAACAACTGCCGACCACAGGCTGCCTCATAAAAAATGATATAGCTTGTTGGTGACCTCTAATCCCAGACAATTATATATATATATATATATATATATATATATATATATATATATATAAAATTAATCTTTTAAACTCCCGATATGGGACCAAATCCTCACATCTCTCCCGTTCTCTCTCTGAGCGAAACAACACAACAAAGAATGCCCCAGGGGCCCCACTTGGCACGTCAACGCAGCAGCAAATAGTAGCTGCCTTCACAAGAGCTAACCTTACTAACTGACCCACTTTCAAAAAATATTTAGTCAAACGACCCACTTTCAAAAACATTTAGCCAAACGACCCACTTTTACAAAATATTATAACTAACTAACCCTGTTAATATAATAACCTAAAAACAAAATTTTCTATATAATCCTACTTTAGAAATTATAAACTATAATATCTCTTATTCTTATAAAAGCTGGATATTTCACAGAAAATAAAGAGACTAAAATTAAAAAGTCTTTCAAAATTTAAGATTAGATACATTGATAAAAGATTAACAGAAAGGAAGCATATTGCTAATAGGGAAATATTAGAATACTTGTTACTAACAAGAAAAGTAACTAATAAACTACCTAAAGAAATACAAAAAGAGATAGCATACAGATTATTAGATTACAGAAACGAAGAAGCAAGTTGATATTATCAACACCTACTAGTATACAAAATAACAGGCTAAGTATGGCCAATGAAGCAGTTACATTAAATCCTAACATAACCCCAAAAGTTTATATGATAAACATACAAGAGTTGGAAGAAGATTACAATGGTCCTGAAATCGTAGGAGATATAAGAAAAGATTTAAAAACCATAAATAAAAATATAAAAGAAATAGGTAGATATATAACTGACTATCCAGAAGAAGAATTAGGCATAACAAGGAGTTAGAAGCAATAACAAAACTTAATATAAATATATATTTTGGAAATAAAAAATTTAATGGCAAATCCTAACTCAGTAGAAGTAAAAGAAGCCTTGAAAAATCTAGACATAACAAACGAAGAAATAAAAATGGACCAAGATAAGATCATAGCAAAACCTTCAGAAATTTCAAATGATATGTACGAAATCTTAAGGCCACCACCTAACAAAAAACCTTACCAATTACCATGGAAATGGCAAAACACAAAAAGAAAAATACAGCTAGGAAGAGACAAAGAAAAGGAAACCCCAAAATATGAACCTGCAGAACACTATGAAAAAGGAATAGCAGGAAATGGAGAATGGCTAGACCTAGAATGTGTAAAAGAAGTAGATAGAACAATTGAAGAATGGGTAAAGTCCTCATTGATAGTAGGATTTATGCAAAATCTTACAGGAAACGCATTTGAGAAATTTATAGAAGCCACCTTTAACCTTTATAGGGGTAGTAGCAAAATGGTGGAATGGACTAAAAGAAAAAGAAAGAAATACTATATGAAAATCAAGGCCAACTGATGATAGAGGAACTGAAGAAACCCCAGCACAACGAATCTTAGGTCTAGAAGAAATAATTACAAATTACGAAATAGCAATAAGAACAAAATTCAGTGTATACGATAAAGGAAAATAACACACTATATACAAAAAGAATCAAGCAAGATAGAGACTAAGCAACTTAGAAATATGCGACATGTGTTATTTTGACAACTATGCTTGTGAATTAGAGAATATTTTCAAGATAGTTATTACACAAAAGAAAAAAAGAGTCCAATCCTGGACTCAGTCTTTCTAAAACTACCTGATCCATGGAGTATAAACATATATAGTGCATACATAGGTGAGAAAGTAAAACCAGAAGTAAATACTTTAGCGTATAGAACACAATTCGTAAAAGACTAGATTTGTCCGTGGGCACGTGCCTACGACACGTCTTCAGAATGATACAAAACACGAAAAGCCCTATAAACAATAAAACAACAATTATGTAGCTCAAGTTTGAATAGTATAACAATAATTAGTTGTAAATAAAAGTACATGTTTCCATTAGTATATGTTGAAAAATAATTATAAATGGGAGTGTAAAATCTAACTTCTTAGAACTTTAAGTGTGGAAAATGATGAAATTTAACTATTGAAGAGATATTTGCTATTTTCAATATAACATGTGCAATAAAAAAAACATAAAAGTTCTGAAAATTTACAAACCTAAAATCTTAAAATTTAAATTTCTAAGTAAATAAAGAAAGAATGAGAGAGAGAAAGAGAGAAATATAAAAAAGTGAAGAGAGAAGAGAGAAATAGTAATAAAGTAATGAGTTTTTTAGTTTTGGGGGAAAAAAATTTGGTTTTGGGGTTTGAAATTGGGGGGGGGGGATTGAAAGTGAGCCACTTGATAGCTTTCTTTGTATTTTATTATATAGATTATAGGGATAAAGTATGCCAAGATGCTAGAGCAACAATGAAATACTATAAGACATATAAACAAAGAATTTGTTGTGAAGATGCAAAACCAAATCATTGGAGATGTAATAATAACTATAATTATACAAAGAAGAGTAAACACAAATTTCAAAAATATAAACCAAAATATAGAAAAACTTTTAGGGGGGGGGGGGGGGGGGATTGAAAGTGAGCCACTTGATAGCTTTCTTTGTATTTTATTATATAGATTATAGGGATAAAGTATGCCAAGATGCTAGAGCAACAATGAAATACTATAAGACATATAAACAAAGAATTTGTTGTGAAGATGCAAAACCAAATCATTGGAGATGTAATAATAACTATAATTATACAAAGAAAAGTAAACACAAATTTCAAAAATATAAACCAAAATATAGAAAAACTTTTAAGAGATATAAAAAACCCTATAAAAAATACTTTAGAAGAATAAATAAAAATAAAAATAGACAGTATACGAAAAACCCTAAGAAATGTAATTGTTATATATGTGGAGAGGTAGGACATATATCACCAAATTGTCCTCAAAGGATGAAAAAAGAAAATGTAAAATACATAGAAGAAATTGAAGAAATGAATAATATTAATTATGAACCCATAGAATATGAGGAAGAATTGTCAGAAATAAGTGAAGATGAAGAAATAATGGTAATGGAAGAAGATGAAGAAATAATGGTAATGGAAGAAGATAGCAGAAGTAGTGAAGGTGAAATGGAAGAATGTGAAATAAACATGATGACATAAATAACAGAAATAGAAGAACCTTCAGAAAGAGAACAAAACAATGAAGAAGTAAGAGAAAGAATGTGCTTTGATATATAAAAATACAATAAAATAAGAGTGACCAAATTAGATATAAATCCAAAAGAAAATTTTAAACTACCAATATTCGAAAGGAAGAAAAGTACCATCATAATACCTAGGAATAATGAACAACCTATAAACATTGAACAAGTACAAGGAAAAACCATAATCTCATTAATAACCGAAAGAATAATAAGACAAGAGATGAAAAAAAACAATAAGAAAACCAAAAAAAAATTACGATACATACATTTGGGAGTTGTACAAATAATAATAAAAGCCTATTTTAAGGAAGGGATAAATACACCCCTGGAAATATACCTAATGGATGATAGGATAATATCAAGTACACAAGATGCCTTAATAGGAATAGTACAAGGAAACCTAATGTACCAAAAGATAAAATTCATAACAAAACCTAATTTCTCTATAAGTATGGCAGAAGAAAATAAAGACAAAAGTCTAGTCATGTATCATAGATTATCAGGAATAGAAATGATAGAAAAAAGCAAAGTTATGAGTATACAAATAAGAAATATTTATGCTTTCACTAGCAAGCACGAAGTAAAAAATAGAAATACAGATAATTTTAAAATAGAGCCGCTATTCAGCGAAATTATAAGATACAAACCAGCTAGAGAAAACCCTAAAATGACTATACCAAATTATATAGAATTCGACTTTAGTAAAGCAAAAGAAACTGCAAAAGGAAAAGCACCACAAATAATGTTCGGAAAGAGATCACTATCAATAAGAAATAAACAAAAAATATTGAAATTAATACCAATAATAAATACATTAGAACACCAAAACAATAACCAATTTAAAATAGAAATAGAATATTATGACAATGGAAAATGGAATAAACAAATAGCCTTAGTAGATATAGAATCTACTAATTCACATATTAAACAAACAAATGTAAAAACAACTGAATTAATAACATTAGAAAACCTATATTACTACTTAGACTATTACAATAATAGATATCCAATTGTACATAAAATTATACTACCACTAAGGATAAACGGTAAAAAGAAAATGTTATTACACTTACACGTAGATCCAGAACACCATGTTAATGAAATGCTATTAGGAACTGACTTCCTTACATTAGTACAACCTTACTTAATTCAAGAAGAAAAAATCACAATAACAATAAACAATGAAAGTATGGTAATAAATAGAATATTGGACAAATGAATCCATTAAGAGCAACAAAAAACATATTATACATACTAACAGAATTTGTTTACGAAGGATACAAATCAAGAAACTATCATAGTCTAATAGACACCGGAGCAGGCCACTAGCCTATGACGCAAAAATATACTACCAAAATGGAAACAAGATGGATATAATAAAAAATCAATAACTGGATTAACTGGACAACCTATCATACTTGACAAGTATCAACAAAATGTTAATGTACAAATAGGAAGTTACATACTAAAAATACCAATAATATACCAATTTGATGATATGAATAATGATGTACTCTTAGGAAATGACCTTTTTCAACAATACTATCTCATAACCATATCACATAAATCAGTCGCATTTATGACACCTTGCAGAAACCAAACAATAGCAATTAGAATAACCCAACCTTATTCCAGAAATGACCTGGCACACATCAGAGTTTCTTTAACTCAGCGTGGTGAATACCAATATTTACTAAACAAAACTAGAATACAACAAGTTCAAGAAACAACTACAAAATAAATTTTACAAAAACAATTAGAAGATTTGTGCGGAGAAGACCCTTTGGCAAAATGGAACTTAAGTAAACCCACGGCACATATAGAGTTAATAGATAAACACAAAATAATAAAAATCAAACCTATAAGACATACTCCAATAGCAGTGGCGGAGGGAGGAAGAAAGGAGGGGGGACATTTGGGACTCAAAAAATTTTGTAAAACCCCCTAATATAGACCAAAATTTTTATTTGGCCCCCCTAGTTAAAAAAAATTTGGGACCCCCAAGTCTAATCCACCTCCTATTAAAGGCTCAATTATGTCGATGCCGGGGGAAAAAAAAATTGGGGCCCCCATTTTGATTCGTCTGGCTCCGCCACTATCCAATAGATCTAGAAGAGTTCAAAATACATATAAAAAAATTAATGGAAAATAATTACATAAGAAAATCACAAAGTCCACATTCATCACCAACATTCAGGAAAAAAAAGAGGTAAATCTCGAATGGTAGTAAATTATAAGGAACTAAATAAAAATACTAAAAGGTTTGGATACCCACTACCAGACATGCAAATACTACTTAACACGGTAAGAACAAGAAAAATATATTCGAAATTTGATTGTATATCAGGATGTAAAACTAACAGAAGATTCCAAACCTTTAACATCATTTAGCACATCTCAGAGATTTTATGAATGGAATGTATTGCCATTCGGTTATAAACACAGCCCAGGAATATTTCAAGAATAAATGGATAAAATTTTTGAAAATGCAACAATTTCATATTAGTATATGTACATGATATTCTAATAGGATCCGAAAACGAGGAACAACATAAAAAACATCTACTAAAATTCATAGAAATAGTGAAAAATGCAGGTATTATATTATCAAAAAAGAAAATGGAATTATTCAAAACTCAGATAGAATTCTTAGGAACAAAATTATCATATGAAGGAATAGAATTACAACCACATATAGCAGAAAAAATAAAGACATTTCCTAATGTCCTAAAAGAAAAAAGAGAAGTACAATCTATAATAGGGTTACTAAATCAAACAAGATGTTATATACCAAATTTATCAGCAAAAACAAATTGGTTACAACAAAATCTGAAAAAGTTTAAGAAATGGAAAAGTACCCCAGAGGATGAAGAGAAACTTAAAATATTAAAACAACAAACTTCAGAATTACATAAGCTAAGATTACCTGTTAAAGAATGTTTATGGATAATAGAAACAGATGCGTGTGAAAATAATTGGGGAGCAGTGTTAAAATTCATTGAAATATGTGAAGAAGAAGAAAGACTAGCCAGATATACTAGTGGATCATTCACACAGACCCAACAAAATTACCACATAAAAAAAAAACAACTAGCAATCTTAAAAGCTATAAAAAAGTTTATTCATTATACATACAAAATTCACAGTAAGAACAGACAATACACAAGCAAATAGTTAGATTAACAAAATAATAGACCCAACTACAGCAAATAAAAGGTTGATAAGATGGCAAATGGAGTAGCATATTACGACTTCTCAATAGAAAATATGAAAGGAAAAGATAACATCCTAGCAGATTTCTTATCAAGAAACTAACAATTTTATTTTTACAGAATGGAAAATAGAGTCCAGTATATTGAACAGGATATAGTCTACCTAAAGGAGACTGTGGAACAAATAAAAGGAGCATTTAATCAATTACAATTGCAAATATGTGGGCTCCAAAGTGTGTTCTACCAGCATGTGTAACCCCCGTTCCCGTAAATACGTATTTCCTAAATGTTTTCTGTATTTCGATTATTTATAAACTTACTTTGTGTTAATTTTGTTTTTAATCATCTACAAAAGTATATTCTAATAAGCAATTATATTTATTTCGAATGACAGTATATTTTAATTTTTCTATTCCAACTTGATCGACTACTTACATTATTACTATTCGAATCATTTTAATAAGTTGTTTAAATCCAATTCCTATTTGTTACATAATCTTATTATTACTATTATTATTATTGTTGTTGTTATTTTCATTATTATTGCTATTTTATTATTATTATTATTATTATTATTATTGTTACTATTATTGCTATTTTAATTATCAACCTTTGTTGTTATTGTTACTTTGTTACCATTATTGTTATTATTTTTATTGTTTCTTAAAGCCCGATGTTATTACTACTATTATTACTATTTTGTTAAAGCCCATTGAGGTGATCTACATTATATTTGAAGCCCATTAATTTTAATATAATCTTGCATTATTACTTAGTAATATGAAGCCCATCATCTAAAGCCCGAATTTTATATACATTTGCATTATTTATTCATAATCTAAGTCCGACCCAAGCCATCTCTTATTGGATCCCAATCCCAAACCCATTAACCCAATTTTTTCCTTAATTGTTGTTGACCAGATCAATCCCACACCTCCCCGTATCCCCTAAAATTACTCCACATCCCCACTATCAGTCAAATCCTCTCAACCACTCTCTCACCCTCCACATCCTGTAACCTCCCAAAATTGAATCCCTAACAACTATCCCCACAAAATCCTCCCCATTATTGTGGCTATCATAATTCCATTACTATTTTAATAAAAACCCTAACATAATGCCCTAAAACTTGAGCCGCCATTACCCTAACCCCTATTATTAAACCCTATACTGTTCATCCCTAACCCCTAACCTACCCCTACTGTGCTACCCCCTCTCCCCCTCTCTACTGTCGAACCCCAACTCTTCCGCCCAAATCCCTTCACCTTACCCCATCGCAGCAGTCGAGCTCCGCACACCCTGTCTTCCTCCTCTGCTGCACCTCGAACCTAATCCCCGCCGTCGCCTCTCCCCATCGCGGCCTCACCGCGATGCCAGCGCCCCACCTTGTCTTCAACCTTCGACCCATCTCATCTCCTCCATTGCCCAAACTCTGAAGAATCCCATCGAACCCATCGACAGTTGAACCCGCCGTTGCAACCCAACGCCTCAACCACCGTCGCCTCTCATCGCCTTCACCCACCATCACTGCCTTCCTCATCCCTCTTCATCTTTGAACCCATCGCCTCGTCACCATCCCCTCCTCTGTTTTCTTCCAAAACAGAGGACTTCGCTCTCTGCCCTCCACACTCGACCATCGAGCCCCTGCCATTGTCTTCATCCCTCGTCATCCCCATCCTTCGCTCGTCGACAACTGAATGCCAAAGCTACCATCGCCATTGGTTATTATGCCGCCAGCCCTCCCTTCGATGCCTTTGCCATTGCAGCCGTCGAACGCTCGGCCTCACCGCTCGCCGTCCAGTCGCCATGACCACTGCAGTTGCCGTCGGTTCTCTCCCACCATCATTCACCCTCTCTATCGCATTGGAGAAGAAGATAGGGGAGTAGGCGATTTGTGTGTGTGTTGTTTTGTGAGAGTGAGGGATCCGCTGTTCATTGTTTGGTGTGTTGCTATTTTGGTTCGGTGTTTTGCTGTTTTGGTCCGGTGTTGTGTGCTGTGTTGCTGTCTCTTCACTCTTGTTTGCTGTTGGAATTGTTGTTGTTCTCTTGGGGTTGGTTGCTTCGTTGTGCACATGTAAGCGCACGTGCCGCCATCGAGATTCTTATCCAGTTATTCTCTTTTTATATTCAGAAT
Organism: Hemerocallis citrina; assembly: GCA_017893485.1. Classification (NCBI taxonomy): domain Eukaryota; kingdom Viridiplantae; phylum Streptophyta; class Magnoliopsida; order Asparagales; family Asphodelaceae; genus Hemerocallis; species Hemerocallis citrina. The sequence goes on along the minus strand of CM030367.1, from coordinate 210,112,693 downwards.
CGTCTCCTAACAGGCAAGCGTCTTATGAACTTATTTTTACTGTTTCTAGTTCAAGAAAACACTCTTTGAAATCCGGTAAGTAGTAATCAAATTGAATATCATATTTAATTGAACTCCGTTGTTTCTTATTGTACTATGTTATTTGATTCATAGTATTCTCATTGTGCTATTATTGTTGACTTCAATCTCAAACCGTAAATTTATTGTACTATGGAACATTCACATATACTGCCATGTCATTGCTTGACTTTGTACTGAGGTTTTGACCTGGTTCCTGACACAATAACTTAAAATCTTGTACATAGAAATTGTAGTACACGTAGTCCATATATGTTATGTTTTGCATATAAACTGTGTTTTCCATATTTAATGAATTGGGCCATGTATATTTCATGTATTGTATAGTCTTGATATCATCTTGAAATTGTACTAGTGCTACCGGTCTCATCGATTGTACCTGTTGCATGAGTATTGATACTATCGTCCACATTGATTACATGCATGTTCATAAATGATTATTAATAAAATGATATTAAGCTAGGGTTAAGGGTTGACCAAGGCAGTTGATAATATAGTGACTGTACTCGGATGATGGCCAGTGATTATTACCGCTATCGGCATCGTGTAAGAAATTACACATATCCAGTACTTTTACCGTTATCGGCATCGTGTAAGAAATTACACATGTTCAGTGTTATTACCGTTATCGTCATCATACCCAGTACATGAACTATAGAATCTACCACCTTAGTCTAAACGAAATTGATTGTATGCATGGAACCTGTAGTATGGGATGCAGTAGTACGTGCATTAGTTAGGATTAAAATGAATAATAGACTCATAGACATAAATGAACATTGAACTTTGACACTAATACTGAATACTAGTTATTAAACTTTGATTCCTGATTTCTGAATTATTGATTATCAACTTTTAATTTTGTTACCGTTTATCAGTTATTGACTCCAATATCGTTCTAATTTCTGTTCTTATTATATAGTCCTTTATTTCCTATTTTACTGCTTTCTACTACTTATCGCCCGAAGCTTGCTATAACGGGTTCTCTTCCTCTTTCTTTTAAGTTATGTAATACAGGTACAATGATGGGTAACCGAAAGGAACTCGTCGAACTGTTACCGCATTGCATATTCTCGAGCTATTTGGTAAGTTCTTGTATTCCAGATTTGGTTATTGAATTTTATTCTCATTTATGGGATTATGTTTTCTGTATGGTTGTGATTTATTTCTTTTCATGTTGTTGAGTTAAGACTGGTACAACTTATGGATGTTGTTAAAATAATTCGTTGGGCCATGTCACGTGCTCGTATTCCCGTATTTTGGGAAGCGGGGCGTGACAGCATGTAAGTCAGCATGTAACTACAGAAAATATGGTGGACAATACTAGCGAGAAAATGAGTGAGATAGGTAAACCTACTTATTCCTTAAAAGAGGATGCACTTACATCCTCATATAAGACTACATACAAGGAGACACTTCTTACTGAGAAAGCTCCTATCAAAGTATCAAAGAAAGTATTGTTTTTACAATATATTAAAAAACTATACCAAGTAACAGAGGTGAACCAGTTTATCAAAACCATATCACAACAACATATGAACAAGGCCATCATCCTACCAGGAGCTAATCCAAGAACAACCAGGGCATTGTTCGAAAGAGGACTTATTTATTGCATCTATCCGTCCAGAGAATGTGAGGAACTAGTCAACTTGCCAAGAGAAATTTACAAAGCAGCCAAGAGTTATTTGGCCTCACAAAGGCCTAAAAAATATATGTCAGATTGTATTCAGCCATCCCTGAATATCTTGAAGACAATGAAGAACTACCAGCAGAACACGTTATAAAAATAAGGATGACCACCCAGGTGATCTATAGAGCATCAAATATTATACCATACAAAACTGAAAATTTTGAAAAATTAATCCCAGAAAGAAGGGCCATGGGCTTCAGGAACATGTATTGTGAGTTAAAGGATATAAAACTAAGAGACTGCAACATATGGTTCTATGGCAACCCAGATCCAGAAAAAATAATAATGTATAGTATAGAAAAAATAAAATAGCCACAAGATAAGCATGAGCTATTTGACAGCTGGTACCAAATACTATCCATATGAGCAATGACAATGACAAAAGAGACAGCTGGATACTACTGTAGCTTGATGAAGACAGAACATCAACACAAATGTGGAGCATGGGAACATGTCTGCCAGGAGGAATCTCTTTTTCTAGAGTAGTCCATAAGGCAATTATTAAAGACTAATGTAAGAAGCAATTATTTGACTTGTGATGTAAGCAATGACGTATGTAAACTTGTTGTAAGCTAATTCCTTGGTCTATAAAAGGGTAGGCTGAGTAAGGTAGAAGGCAAACTATATAGATCCTCCATATAAGCATGTAAGAAAAGTCTGTAAGGAGATCAAGAGAAATAAAATTATCTTTCTATGAATTCTTCTACAATATCTTTTACTAAATAAGGCATGAGCAACTAATTTTTCTTACTTGGAGAGAGTTTTGTATGGCTCTGCCTCAAGGATCTTGCAAAAAGACTCATTTGCAACCTTCTAAAGTTAGACTATACACCTAGTAGCAGGAAACGAGCTAGGTTGTGGTTGCCTGTATCGAAGTACTATTAGTTGTTCCAGATGTATCTCTCGGATGAAGCTCTTTTGAGAGCATAGTAATCCTGAGATGGGAGGAACGTAAAAGGAGCACTGAAATCGGGGTGCATACTAGAGGTATTTTATCCACTGGTAGTAACTGGTACAGAGCAGGTCAAAGAGGTTTAACTTGGTCGGAAGCATGATGGGCCATTTTGTTTTGATTTTTAGGGTATCCTTAGAAATCTCTCTCTACTCCTACAACAATAGAACTAATGGATAATAATAGTTTGAGTATTGCCTCAGAAATTTTTGAATTAATGATTAATTATCAAGGAAGTGATAGAAGGCTAGTTTTATATGTTTATTATCCTCATAGAGTAACAAGCATGAATGATTATTATGAATTCAAATTATTCTTCTTTAGTGTACAACAAGTAATAATTATAACAATAAATCAAATAAATCCTGTATAAATGTCGAAATAATTGATGATCAATCTTTTTATGAAAGATCTTTATTATTCTATGAGAATAATGTATTTAGTAGTTATATCTGAAGCCCTACAACAACATATAGACAATTTCTAGAAGAAAATGAACAAATTGGAGAAGGAAATAGACATATAGAAGAACTTGAAGAACCTCCATATGATAGTAATAGTGAAATATCTGAGACAGAATTAGAATATATGGGAGATTTTGAAGACACGTTTGATTACTTTTTTGAGATACACAATATACATTATTTCGAAGAATATTATTTTACAGAAAATTATCATCTTTAAAATTTTTTGATCCTTTAAAGTTTTAAAGTTTTTTGATACTCTTTTTAATTCTATTTTGCAGAAGAGATTTCACGCTTTGCCCCCAAGTTGGTATCAGAGACAGTACAGAGTAAGTAATTTTTAATTAATTTCTGTAATTTTCTTTAAATTTATTACTAATTTATAAGCTATAGAATAGAAAAACTAAAATCTAATAATAAAAATAGAAATTATCTTAAAACCCAAAAACTTTTAGAATTTTTAGAAAGGTGACACATCCTAAAAAAATTATTACAGGAAGTATAGTATAGAAATTTAATTAAGAACTAGGTCATTTCACTAAATATTTTCTAAACAGGGTCATTTCGCCAAATAAAAATAAAAATAAAAAGAAGGTCAGAAAGCTAATTAGCTCCCTTCACAACCCGGGTGGCCCACTTCACTGCTGCCACGTCATCCAGTGACAGCGACACGGCGACAGGAGCACAACACTCACACAATGCCTACCTCTGCTCCTCACCGGGCCCACCTCCAACTCTATATAAATCTCCCTATAGAAATCTTCTATAGGCCACCACCAATTAATTATATATATATATATATATATATATATATATATATATATATATATATATATATATATATAAAATAAAACACAAAGAAAGCTATCAAGTGCCTATCATTCAACAAAGGTGAAATCAATGGTCCAGATCTAACGTCACATAACATATTTTCCCACCCAAAAGTTCTCGCCCAAAACTCAAATTCAAATCCCCCAAAACAACTCCTTTATTTATTTATTTAATTATTTCTCTCTCTCTTTCTCTCTGTCTCTCACTTTCTCATTCTCTCTCTATTTACTCATAAATTTATATTTTCAGATTTCAGGTTTATAAATTTTTAGATTTTTTATGCAATTTTTAATTACTCATGTTACATTGAAAATATCAAATATCTCATCAATAGTTAAATTTCATCATTTTCTACACTCAAAGTTCTAAGAAGTTAGATTTTACACCCCAATTTACAATTTTTGTCAACATATACTAATGAAAACATGGACTTTTATTTATAGCTAATTATTGCCATACTATTCAAACTTGAGTTATATAATTGTTGATTTACTATTTACAAGGCTTTTCATATGCTGTATCATTTTGAAGACGTGCTGTAGGCACACTACAGCACAGCACGTGTCCACGGGAAAATCTAGTATATATATATATATATATATATATATATATATATATATATATATATATATATATATATATATAGCTTTTTTCATTGCAAACGCTACTGTAGTATTTGCAAACGTGCCCTTCGTCCACATTTGCAAACGTACCCTTCGTCAATGACGGGTTAAGTGATTTGCACGCATTTGCACAACATTTGCATTTGCAATAGAAGATAGCTTATATATATATATATTGATGCGGTTTATTTCTGGGAGACGTGTGGATGCACCAGGTGTGAGTTCGGACTCGATTTGTATTTGAAGGAGAATGCTGCTCGTCTGCCGACCCTTGACTGACCGGGTGGAATTCGTGGCAACCTCGGGGCGGTTCAGAGATCTGGGCTCGGATCAGAGGATTCGGATCCGAGGTCTTGTGTACCTGCAGACGGTCCTGAAACACCGGGGTTTGTCCCGGTGGCGGACCCTCCGACGATCTAGTCAGTCTCTGTGAGAGAGTAGCAATAACTAGGTGAATTTAAGTGGCAAAAGATTGATTACCTGAAAAGGTGGGTGAGGGTCTAGTATTTATAGAGAATCCCAACCGGGTTTGGATCCGCTTGGGGGCCGGGTCTGATCCTGAAAGCCCATGGGCCTATCGTGGCAGAAGGCCCAGGGGGTTTAGGGCTGACGTGGTGATACCAGGAGTGGTATAGGGCTGACATGGCAAAACCCTGAGTGGTATAGAGCTGACATGGCTGATCGTGGGTCTTCTGTGCTTCTGGGAGAATAGGAGGGCCTAGGTTGCGCCAGGTCAATCCCCTGCTTCGCCAGATGGGACTGTCATGGGTCGGAGACCGAGGACAACTGAGGCTCGTCGAATACGAGGAGGCCGGCTCTGGGGGGGGGGGTGTGCACTTGAGGCTCGGCGCCGAACCCGTAATGGTTCGAAGCCGAGCTAGATTGCTATTTTTACCTTTCTTGAGTGAGCATTGTGTTGGGCCCTAGTTGGGCCTGCAGGCCATTTTTACCCTACCACACAAGCCCCCCACTCCTGCGGGGGTGCGGGAGCTAGCCGGGGAGGAGTGTTCATGGTCGTGGAAATGGGAAGTTGTTTCCTCCTGAGAAGAAGGCCCTGGTGCACGACCGAACCTCGAGATGACGAGGGTTTATGTGTCGGCAAGGGTGATGGCGAGCCGTTGTTTCTTCCTGAGAAGAGTACCCTGGTGCCAGACCGAACCTCGAGTTGAGGAGGGATTACGGGTCGGTAAGGGTGATGGCGAGCCGGTGGATCTTCCAAAGAAGAGTACCCAGGTGCCAGACTGGACCTCGAGTTGAGGAGGGATTACGGGTCGGTAAGGGTGATGGCGAGCCGTTGTTTCTTCCTGAGAAGAGTACCCTGGTGCCAAACCGAACCTCGAGTTGAGGAGAGATTATGGGTCGGTAAGGGTGATGGCGAGCCGGTGGATCTTCCGAAGAAGAGTACCCAGGTGCCAGACCGAACCTCGAGTTGAGGAGGGATTACGGGTCGGTAAGGGTGATGGCGAGCCGTTGTTTCTTCCTGAGAAGAGTACCCTGGTGCCAGATCGAACCTCGAGATGAGGAGGGATTACGGGTCGGTAAGGGTGATGGCGAGCCGATGGATCTTCCGAAGAAGAGTACCCAGGTGCCAGACCGGACCTCGTGCTGCCGAGGGATTATGGGTCGGTAAGGGTGATGGCGAGCCGTTGTTTCTTCCTGAGAAGAGTACCCTGGTGCCAGACCGAACCTCAAGTTGAGGAGGGATTACGGGTCGGTAAGGGTGATGGCGAGCCGTGGAGCCTTCCTGAGAAGACTATTCCGGTGCTAGGAACTGGTCTCGAGCTGGCGAGGGGTTTAGGGGCCGGTCAGATTGTGGGCGAACCGTTGTGTCTTGGGAATGTTGAGCAGGGCGGTCTGCTGTCTTTGCGGAGCATTGGGGGCGCCTTGGGATCTGTGTGAGGTTCCAATTCCCCAGGTGCTTTAATGGCGCCGCCTAATAAATGTAGGGCGCATGGTCTTCCGTCGTTTGGTTTCCCCCTATGCCATAAAAGCTGGCCCCTGGGGGAGGCTATAAATACCCCCCCCCCCCCTTTTTCGTAGTGGGTCAGATCAAAGCAAGGGTGGCCTATTGGCCCTTAAAGGTGTCTGCTCTAGCGGACGCCTGTCTCTTGCCAATTTTTACCCCCGGTTGTGTCGGAGAGGTGGTTTCTCTGCCGCCCCGATCTTCTCTTGGATCTGATGGCCCTGATACGGTGGCCAGATCCAGGGGGGATCAGGGCGAGAGTGGTAACGACCGAACTCCGAGGGGTGAGATGTTTGCAACTGTGAAGGGTCTGTCCTTTCGGAAGAGATGAAGGGCATTCTGGGCCAGTTGTTTGCAACTGTAAAGGTTCCGTTGCCTTTGTAGGCCGAACCTTTGCAGTTGCATCAACTGGCTCGGAATGTTGCACTTCTCTCGATCTCTGAGTGTTGATCTGCTTTCAACCAGGATGCTCGCCAAGGGCGGCGTCTTAAGGCTTTGAGCCTCGGATGGATGAGTTGTTCTCCGATTGGAGGTTGACTACTCTGCATTCCGATAGGGATCCAGGTGATGGTGGTTTCTGTCTCACCCTTGAACAGTTCGGGTCTTCGGCCGATGAGTCTGTAAGCCCCGAGCTGTTCACGGGTGAAAGGGGAACCGACCTCGCCTCGGAGCCCGGGGCGTCTGTCTAAGGACGGCGCCTTAAATCTTAAGTAAAAATGTTCCCTCCTCCGAATATTTCTTCCGAGCTAACCTCCTTGCCTGGCTGTCAGTCTGTCATTGGATGATGTCAGCAGCGCACGTTTCGAGGACGTGGCGCGAATTCCCAGGCGGCAGTTGCATGTCAAATAGATGAACAGTACTTGCGGAAATCGATGAGTCGCCTTTATCTCCTATAAATATCCCCCCTCTCCCCCACCAGTCCACTCCTTTCTTGCTGCTTTCTTTTCTTTTCAAAAAATTTCTCAACCCTTCAGCGCTCATCTTTGCAGCTTGTTGTACTAGGATCGCCCTTCCAAAGTAATCCCAGGTGAGTTGGTAAGTCTGCTTAGTTTAGGCATATATGGATAGGGCTCAGTCTGGCTCATCAGCGTCGACGTCTGGGGGGGGATGAAGCCTGTCTCCGAATCGACGTCCTGGGAGGAGCCCATACTCGAGGGTGAGTCAGTACATGTCGACGAGTCTTCTGATACGGTTTCGTGGGAGGAACCAGTAGGTGAGGAGGTATATGGTGCGAGGTTGTTGCGTTCTCGTCGTCCCTTCGTGGTGGAGAGCAGCGAGTCGGAGGAAGCGGATGATGGTTCGGACGGCGTCCGTGTTTTGGAGTTGACTTCCGAGGGAGAGGGAGGCGAGGGTGGCACCGTACGGGGATCCACCGTTCAGGGTGCAGGTCCGAGTTCATGCTGACTGGTCGGGGGCCCTTATCCATTCCCTCGCCGGAGCGAACCAAGAAGAGGAAGAAGGCTCTGAGGAAGGCAGGGTCGAGGACTGGTGGTTCGAGCCAGGGGTCTGTCTACCGCAACTTGTGGACAGGTTCGCCCGTGCAGCCGAAGCATTTCCGTCAATATCCTGACGACCTGTCCGACAAGGAGCTCTTTGGTGTGCAGGCCTCTTCACCGAGTCGGAAGAGGGTGTTGATGGACGCGATTCTGACTGTCTTGGATGGCGGGGACTTGGAGGTTTTGCAGCTGGCGTACCACATAGGCCCCAGCTACGAATTGACGCTGCCGAGCTCTACTTTGCGCCCAACCGATCCCCTGTCTGCTTGGTATTGTGTCTTCCCAGTGGACGCGTTCATTTCTGGACTGAGGCTGCCAGTCCACCCTTTTGTTCGGGAGGTACTGAACTGGGCTTCCCTGGCTCCGATGCAGTATGGGCCGAACTCTTGGAAGCAGATAATCTGTTTTGTGTTGATGTGCGAGGAACAACAGGTACCCCTGTGGTTGAACGTGTTCCGAGCGATGCTGATGATTAGTTCGGCGGCTGAGGGTATTTACTATATCTCCCCTCGGAGTAGGAGGAAGGTCGTTCACAGCCACCCGGACTCCTTCAAGGATTGGAAGAAAAAATATCTGGTGATCCGGAGTGAGGAGCCCTGGGACATTCCGACCCGATGGAACTACTCCAAGCCGAGCCATCCCGCGCCGGGGCCGGGGGATCTAACGGCCGAGGAGTGGGGGTTCGTCGAGCGCCTTCGTTTGTCCCCTAGTATTGATTGGACGAAGGTGACGGAGGTCCACTTGGCGAGCGTCGGACTGAGCCCAGCTGTCCTGCGTATGTAGTTTGTTTCTTTTCTTTCGATCCTTTCGTACCTTCTTGCTCATTGCTCTTAATGGTTTTTTCTGTAGATATGGATGAGGCATCGATCAAAGCCAGGAGGCTCGCCATGAAGAAGGAGAATGCCGAGAAGAAGAAGGGGGAGGCGGCGAAGAGGCCGAGGGAGCTGCCCCTCGTTATCTCGGAAGTACCGCTCGAGCCGAGGGTTAAGAAGACTCGTTCGGAGACGAGCAAGGGGGCTGCCCCTTCGAGGGGTAAGGGCCCCGTGGGGGCATCCGGTCTTGACAAGGTAAAAGGTCCCTTGGTAGAGTTTGAGGAGGAGGACCCGGTGGTGGAGATGTTGCGGCAATGGTGGGCGCCGGACTGGTCGATTCGGATGGGAGACTGTCTGACCGGGGAAGCCCAGGCCGTAGAGGTGGTGGAGAAGCTGGCGACGCCTGGCGATCGCCAGATGATGGAGAGCGAGCCCGTAGAGGTGGCCTTTACGCGCCTAGCGCAGGCCACCGTGTTGGTAAGTTTGTCGACCTCCTTCTTCCTGTTAGTCTTGCTTCAGGAGTTTTCTTCTTATGGGTGCCTTTCGGTCGCAGGCTTGTATGCAGGGGGCTAATGTAAAGAATCTCTACGAAGCGTCCCTGTCACAAGAACGTGCTCGGGCGGACAAGAGCGAGCGAGAGATGAAGGAGATGCGGATCGAGCTCGAGGGTTCGCATAAGAGGGAGCAGCAGATGAAGCTGGAGCTCGAGGCCAAGGACACCGAGTGGGGGAAAAGGGTGGCCTCTTTGAAGGGGAAGTTCGCCAGGGAGAAGGGGGAGTTGACAGCCGCGTTCGCCAAGGAGAGGAAAGAGCTGACGGATGCTGGTCAGCGGATGGTGATCGCCGCCCAGGATGAGTGCTACGCGAAGGCCCTCAGTCATGTGAGGCACTTCTATCCGACCGTCGACCTGTCCAACTTTGAGTATGACATGGAGATCGATGGGACCCCGAAGACTCCTGCCGAAGAGAGGCCCGTTGTCGACCCGGCCGTCGACCCTCTGGCGAACCCGATCGATGACGAGGAGGGAAATCGAGTTGTATAGTTTTGCCTTTCTTTCTTTTTCCCTCCTTCTTATTGTGTTTGCCTCCCGCGGACTGGCCACCGCCTTTTTGTAAGAAGCAGCAGAATTTATAAAAAAGTATCTATGACTTGTCAAGTGTTTTGGCACCGGACATTTCCGAATCTCCTTGCTTATGTGTTTCGAGTTGGTTCTCTTTGTAGGTTTCCTCTGAACCTAATAAAGGAACATGAATAGGGAACTCATTTCACCCTTTGCTTCGGTTGATAGCATACGAGATGATGAAGGGGATGTGGCTCGGCCTTATCGTTTTGTGAGGAATCGGAGTGGGGTGAGGTAAAGTCTCCGGTGTCGATCTCCTAACCTGGTATTAGGTCGGATCTGCCGAGGCATTCTGAGTATGATACAACGAGATTTCCTTCGTATAAGATAGGGGAGGCCGCTAAAAACGGCCCTTTACAAAGGAAAGCTTTACAAAAGGTTCATTTCTTAGCTAAGTTAAAACCTATGCTCGTTCTCCGCAAGAATCCACTGGGTGCTTGGTGTCAAGGGGGAACCTCTCTTGCTCGACGGCAGGTCCGGGGGTAGGGCCGTCCTTCTCTGGTTCGATTTCGACGGCGTCGAGGGGGAACACTCCTCCCCCGACGGTGGTCATGTAGCATGATCGCGCTGCTTCTTGCTGCCTCGGACGATGCCGACTCCTTGTGGGGTGGGAAATTTTAGCTTCAGATGGTAGGCCGAAGGCACCGCTTGGAGGGAGCATAACCCGGGTCGGCCGAGTATGGCGTTGTAGGCTGCCTTGACGTTGACCACCATGAAGTCCATAGACTCGGTCCTCTTGACGGGAGCCGATCCTGCGGTAACGTCGAGGGTGACAATCCCCTCTATCACGATAGGGACGCCGGAGAACCCATGCAAGGTGTATCCGGCCGGCTTGAGCTTGCCCCTAGGTAACTTCAGATTCTCGAAGGCTTCGAGGAAAAGAATGTTCACCGAGCTGCCGTTGTCGACGAGGATTCGGCGAACTTCACAATTAGCCATGTAGAGGCTAATTACGAGGGCATCGCAGTGGGGGAGGCGAACGCCTTCGAGGTCCTCCCCTGAGAATGAGACTGGCATGGGTTGTAGCTTGGGGGAGGGGTTGTCTTGGACAGCATTTACTTCTCGGATGAAGGCCTTTCGGGAAGTATTCGATTCCCCTCCCATTGGCCCACCATGGACACAGTGCAAGATAAATGGCGGGTCCGCGGCTCCCTCGGACTCGGGATCCCGACTCTGGATGCGGTTCGGAGTAGGGTTCGGGGGTGAGTGTCTCCGGTTCCTAGTATCTCGTCGATCCCGCGGGACTTCTCGGGTGAATTCTCGGAGGTACACCCTGGAGATGAGTTCCTCAATCTCGTCTTTCAGGGCCCGGCATTGGTCGGTGTCGTGCCCATGGTCTCTGTGGAAGCGGCAGTAGAAGCGCTGATCTCGGTTCTTGCCGTTGTTGGGTCGGGGAGGTAGTCGAACAATGCCTTTGTCTTCGATCTCTAAGAGGATGGCGGATACGTTATGCATCAAGGGAGTGTACTTCTCGAAGCGGGGGATCGGCGGGATCTTTTTTACGGCCCCTGCGTCCCTCGGAGCTTTCTTTGATGGCTCGACTTTTTCGGCTTTCCGCTTTCCCTTCGAGTTGGCCTCTCTGGCGTCTTCGGGGCTAAGGGCCTCTTCTGCTCTAATGTATTTCTCGACCCTGTTGAGGAGGTCGGGAAAGTCGATGGGGGGTCTCTTCGCTAGAGAAGCTTTCAGCTGTTCGTGACGGACGTTGTGCCGAAAGGCCGCGGAGGCGATGCCTGGATCAAGGGAGGAGACCGCCCTGGCTTCCGTGGTAAACCTTCGGACGAACACTCTGAGGGATTCTCCATCTATCTGCCTGAGCCCAAGTAACGAGGCGCTGGTCCTTTCCGCCTTCCGACTGGTGACGAAGTGAGCGAGAAAATTGCCTTCTAGTTGGTCGAAGGAGTAAATGGAGCCGGGGGTGAGCTTGGAGTACCATTCACGAGCCAGACCTCGGAGTGTGGCGGGGAAGGCTCGGCATAGCAGGGGATCCGAGGCGCTGTGAATCATCATGAGGGTTTTGAAACCCTCCATGTGATCAGCGGGATCTCCCTCGCCGTCGCAGGTCTCGAATTGAGGTGGTCGGAAATTCCTGGGTATCTCTGCTTGAAGGATGGGGGCGGAGAAGGGAGGACGGATGGGCCTGTACCCCTGAGCCACTCGTCGGTCGCCGTCCCCTATGTGATCGAGGCGGTCCTTCATTTCTTGGAGGCGCCTCAGGAGTATGCCGCCGTCTTCTGGCTGGATAGTTGACGTGTGCGACATGCTGGCCTCGGCATCCGACCTAGTTTGGGAGTGGGAGGTCTCCTCCCTGGGGGCCCGTCGGAGGGCCCCAAGAATTTCTCTCCGGAATTCTCGGAACTCCTTGTGAGTGACGGGGGCTTCCTCGACCCTGTTCGGTCGGTCCGAGGGCAGCCTTCCGATGCGGCTGAGTGCTGACCTCCGTCCCTCGGGCGGTGGTCTTGGATGGTTCGGGGCCGGGTTGGAAGCGGCCCTTCCTCTGTTGCGGTTAACCTGTCGGTTGATGATGACTCCTCGGAGGTCGGGCTGGTCTTGGCGGGCGACGCTCCTTTGGGATCCCTGATGGGAAGCCCTGTGTTTTGAAGTGTGTGGGCCGGCGTTAGCGATTGGTGGGGGCGAGTCCCATCGGTTGACGGAGGAAACAGCCCCTTGCCCTTCGAGGCCATGAGAATTCGGCTGTCGAGGTGCCTTGATGGTCGTGCTCGGGTCGGCTTCTGAAGCAGTGTTCCCACAGACGGCGCCAACCTGATGCGGTTTATTTCTGGGAGACTAGTGGATGCACCAGGTGTGAGTTCGGACTCGATTTGTATTTGAAGGAGAATGCTGCTCGTCTGCCGACCCTTGACTGACCGGGTGGAATTCGTGGCAACCTCGGGGCGGTTCGGAGATCTGGGCTCGGATCAGAGGATTCGGATCCGAGGTCTTGTGTACCTGCAGAAGGTCCTGAAACACCGGGGTTTGTCCCGGTGGCGGACCCTCCGACGATCTAGTCAGTCTCTGTGAGAGAGTAGCAATAACTAGGTGAATTTAAGTGGCAAAAGATTGATTACCTGAAAAGGTGGGTGAGGGTCTAGTATTTATAGAGAATCCCAACCGGGTTTGGATCCGCTTGGGGGCCGGGTCTGATCCTGAAAGCCCATGGACCTGTCGTGGCAGAAGGCCCAGGGGGTTTAGGGCTGACGTGGTGATACCAGGAGTGGTATAGGGCTGACATGGCTGATCGTGGGTCTTCTGTGCTTCTGGGAGAATCGGAGGGCCTAGGCTGCGCCAGGTCAACCCCCTGCTTCGCCAGAGAGGGGGGACGGCTCTCTGGCGATGCAGGGGGTTGACCTGGCGCAGCCTAGGCGCTCCGATTCTCCCAGAAGCACAGAAGACCCACGATCAGCCATGTCAGCCCTATACCACTCCTGGTATTGCCACGTCACCCCTAAACCCCCTGGGCCTTCTACCACGACAGGCCCATGGGCTTTCGGGTTCAGACCCGGCCCCCAAGCGGATCCAAACCCGGTTGGGATTCTCTATAAATACTAGACCCTCACCCACCTTTTCAGGTAATCAATCTTTTGCCACTTAAATTCACCTAGTTATTGCTACTCTCTCACAGAGACTGACTAGATCGTCGGAGGGTCCGCCACCGGGACAAACCCCGGTGTTTCAGGACCGTCTGCAGGTACACAAGACCTCGGATCCGAATCCTCTGATCCGAGCCCAGATCTCCGAACCGCCCCGAGGTCGCCACGAATTCCACCCGGTCAGTCAAAGGTCGGCAGACGAGCAGCATTCTCCTTCAAATACAAATCGAGTCCGAACTCACACCTGGTGCATCCACACGTCTCCCAGAAATAAACCGCATCAGGTTGGCACCGTCTGTGGGAACACTGCTTCAGAAGCCGACCCGAGCACGACCATCAAGGCACCTCGACAGCCGAATTCTTATGGCCTCGAAGGGCAAGGGGGCTGCTTCCTCCGTCAACCGACGGGACTCGCCCCCACCAGTCGCTAACGCCGGTCCACACACTTCAAAACACAGGGCTCCCCATCAGGGATCCCAAAGGAACGTCGCCCGCCAAGTCCAGCCCGACCTCCGAGGAGTCATCGTCAACCAACAGGTTGACCGCAGCAGGGGAAGGGCCGCTTCCAACCCGGCCCCGAACTGTCCACGACCACCGCCCGAGAGACGGGGGCCCACACTCAGCCGCATCGGAAAACAACCTTCAGACCAACCGAACAGGGTCGAGGGATCCCCCGTCACTCAGAAGGAGTTCCAGGACTCCCGAAAAGAAATTCCTAAAACCTACCGACGGACCTCCAGGGAGGAAGACCCACAGGATCAGCGAGGTACTAGGGACCGGAGACTCTCACCTCCGAACCCTAATCCAAACCGCATCCAGGGTCGGGATCCCGAGTCCGAGGGACCCATGGGCACGCCATTCACCCTGCACTATATCCACGGGGGGCCCATGGGAGAAGAATCTGATACATCCCAAAAAGCCTTTTTCCGAGAGGCGAATGCTATCCAAAACAGCCCCTCCCCCAAGCAACAACCACTGCCGATCTCCTTCGCAGGAGAGGACCTCGAAGGAGTCCGCCTACCCCCCTGCGACGCCCTCATCGTTAACCTCCGCATAGCTAATTGCGAGGTTCGCCGAATCCTCGTCGACAACGGTAGCTCGGTAAATATCCTTTTTCTCAAAGCCTTCGAAGGTCTCCAATTATCCAAAGGGAAGCTCAAACCAGCCGGATACACGTCGCTCGAATTCTCCGGCATCCCAATCACAATAGAGGGGACTATTACCCTCGACGTCACCGCGGGAGCAGCTCCTATCAAAAGGACCGAATCCATAGATTTCATGATCATCGACGTAGGGGCGGCCTACAATGCCATTCTTGGCCGACCCGGACTAAACTCCTTCCAAGCAATATCCTCGGCCTACCACCTAAAGCTTAAATTTCCCACCCCCCAAGGGGTCGGCATCGTCCGAGGTAGCCCTGAAATAGCACGGCCGTGCTACATAACAGCCGGCGAAGGGGGTATATTCCCCCTCGACGCCGTCGAGCTCGAACCGGAGAGAGACGGCCCAGCTCCCGAGCCGATGGACGAATTAGAAGAGGTCTTGTTCGATGCCAAGGATGAGTCGAAGTGGTTCCGGGTGAGCCGCTCGCTCTCCGAGGACTTGAAGTCAGGCATCATCGCCTGCATCTGTTGCAACATCGATCTCTTCGCTTGGAAACCCTCCGACATGCCAGGGATCTCCGAAGACTTGATCATGCATCGACTAAGCGTCATTCCTGACTCTAAGCCGGTCGTCCAAAAGAGGCGCAAAGTCGCCCCGGAGAGGCAACAGATTGTAAAGACAGAAGTGGACAAACTCTTGTCCGCTCGATTCATCCAGGAAGTCAGTTACCCCGAGTGGCTGGCTAATGTCGTCATGGTGAAGAAGGCGAAAGGGGGTTGGCGGATCTGCATCGACTTCACGGACCTCAACAAAGCTTGTCCGAAAGATCCTTTCCCCCTCCCACGCATCGACGCTCTCATCGACGCAACCTCGGGGCATGAGCTACTATCCTTCATGGATGCATTCTCGGGGTACAATCAGATCCGGATGTTTCCACCAGACATCTCCAAGACCTCGTTCGTCACCGACCAGGGTCTTTATTGCTACCGTGTTATGCCCTTCGGGCTGAAAAACGCTGGAGCCACGTACCAGCGACTCGTCAACAGAATCTTCAAAGACCTGATCGGTCGCAATGTGGAAGTGTACGTCGACGACATGCTTGTTAAGAGCCGGACCGGGCCGGACCACGTCGCCGACCTCGAAGAAGCCTTCGGTGTCCTCCGACGTCACAACATGAGACTCAACCCAGCTAAATGCGCCTTCGGCGTCTCCACGGGGAAGTTCTTAGGGTTCATCGTCAGCCAACGCGGCATTGAAGCAAACCCCGAGAAAATCCAAGCTATTATTGACATGTCCCCGCCTCGGAATGTCAAGGAGGTTCAAAGGCTCACAGGTCGATTAGCGGCAATCGGCCGTTTTCTCTCCAAATCAGGAGAAAAGTCTCTCCCCTTTTTCAAGGCCTTGCGCGGAAAAGAGGGCTTCGAGTGGGGTACCCCTCAACAAGAAGCCTTCGAACAACTAAAGCAATACCTCGCCAACCCGCCTCTCCTCAGCAAGCCCGAGCCAGGCGAGCCACTGTGGCTCTACCTGTCTGCCTCGGACAACGCTCTTAGCGCCGTCCTAGTCCGAGAGGAGGAAGGGGTTCAAAAGCCGCTGTATTACATGAGCAAAGTTCTCCTCCCAGCGGAGACGAGATACGCAAAAATAGAAAAGGTGGCCTATGCGTTGGTCATGGCGGCCCGGAAGCTTCGCCCTTACTTCCAAGCCCACTCCGTCCAAGTACTGACCGACCAACCACTAAAGACTGTCCTTCACAAACCCGAAAACTCTGGCCGCTTAGTCAAGTGGTCAATCGAGCTGAGCCAGTTCGACATCAGCTATCAGCCAAGGGCGGCCATTAAGGGACAGGCCCTCGCCGAATTCATAACGGAGTGCACCGTCTCCGAACAGCCTAACCTCGAAGGATCGGATCCGACCTGGGAGGTCTTCGTCGACGGTTCGTCATGCGAAATCGGAAGTGGGGCGGGCATCATCCTTCGTGGCCCCGACCAATTCCTACTTCAATACTCCCTCCGCCTCAACTTTCTGGCCTCCAACAACGAAGCAGAATACGAGGCCTTAATCGCTGGATTGACCCTCGCCAGCCGAGCCGGGGCCAAGCAAATCCGGGCCTTTAGTGATTCTCAACTCGTGGTCAATCAGATCACCGGAGAATACGAAGCCCGCGATGAACGCATGATGAGGTATTTAACGGTAGTCAAGCGACTCTTGGCGTCCTTCACCTGCGCCGCGGTTATCAGAGTCCCCAGGGAACAGAACGCTCAAGCAGACGCGTTATCCAAACTGGCTTCTTCCTCCTTCGAAGGCCTCGATCAGACGGTGCTCATAGAGGTCCTACTGAAACCAAGTATCAGTGACCCGGAGCCGGAAGCAATGTGTGTGCAAGAGGGGTCCCCCCCGAACGACTGGACCACCCCTATCAGAAAATTCTTAATCAGTGCCGAGCTTCCCGAAGACAGAGCCGAGGCCAGACGAGTCAGAGTCCGGGCTGAAAGATTTGTCATGATCGATGACATCCTCTTCAAACGTTCGTACACGTTGGCCGACGGCAAACCCTACCTCCGCTGCCTCACCAGCGACGAGGCCAGCTACGCCCTCAGAGACCTGCACGAGGGGATCGGCGGATGCCACATGGGGAGCAGGACGCTTGCTCGGAAGGCCCTAAATCAGGGGTACTATTGGCCAACCATGCTCCAAGACTCGCTAGACTTGGTCAACAGGTGCGGCCCATGCCAAAGATTCTCCCCTATCAAAAGGCTTCCTCAAGCCAATCTCCGGTCTCTGGCGAGCCCTACGCCCTTCGCCATGTGGGGTATGGACCTTGTGGGGCCCTTCCCCCCAGCGGTGGGACAAAAGAAATTCCTGATCGTCGCCATCGACTACTTCACCAAGTGGATCGAAGCCGAACCACTGTCCAGCATCACCGAGCGCCAAGTACAACAATTCTTCTGGAAGAACATCATTTGCCGGTTCGGAATCCCTCGAATCCTCGTCACAGACAACGGAACCCAGTTCCAAGGTCAAAACTTCCAAACCTTCTGCGCAGACATCGGCATCCAGCAACGTTTCTCCGCCATTTGCCACCCTCAATCCAACGGCCAAGCGGAGAACGCAAACAGACAAATCCTCGACAGCCTCAAAAAGCGCCTCGACAGTTCCCCCAAAGGGCTGTGGGTCGAGGAACTGCCCAGCGTACTATGGGCGCACCGAACCACCCAGAGGATCCCCACGGGGGAAATGCCATTCAATCTGACCTATGGGACGGAGGCAGTCATCCCCGTCGAGGTCGGATTACCTTCTCCCCGGATCATAGCCTTCGATGAAGCTGACAACACGTCCGGCCTAAGGGCCAACCTTGACCTCGTCGCCGAGGTACGAGAGAAGTCTTCAATCCGAAGAAGCATCTACCAGCAACGGATCGAGAAGTTTTACAACAAGAAGGTCCGACCCACAAACATCAGGGCAGGGGACCTGGTATTACGTAAGCTATCGGTCTCCGATCCAACCAAGAAGAGAAAATTGACTCCCAACTGGGAAGGCCCATACCGAGTAGTCGAGGCTGTCCGCCCGGGTACATACCGACTGGCAGACATGGACGACCGACCCATCAGCCGACCCTGGAACGCCGAGCACCTAATGAAATTCCTGGAAGAGCGAGCCTAGGTCCTAGCCTGACTAAAGTAAAATAAAACTGATGTAAGCTATCGTATGTAAAGGGCCCCTTCAACGGCCCTCCCTACCTGGTGTGAAAGAAGTCTCTTTTCGCTAAAATCCAAACCTCGCCTTCACCACACCTCTGACCAGAGCAAAGAAGGAAAAGATTTCTTTATTTCATATTCTTTTATTTTGTTCGGGGAAAAGCAAACAAAGACCGTTACAAGACCACTCAACTCATCTCAAACTAAAGGAAATCACCGCCTTAGGGCTCCTCGGATCCAGCGAGGGGCGGGATCACTCCGACCGAACGACTTGGAGCTCTCTCTTCATCATGACGGTCCATCGGTTCTGCCACAGTCGACACGCCGGCCACGGAGCTCTGAGCATCAACGGATCGCATACGCTCCATCAGGAGCGTCGCAGAGGGGATCCCCTCCGCTCGCCGACCCTCCGAGGAAGATAGCGAGACGCCCAACATCGTCCTATAACGGTGTATCTCCATCTCCTTCTCCACTATCACATCACGAAGTAGCTTTTCAGAGGAGGGCCTCTGCACCGAGGAACTAGACATAGTATATCCGAAACCGGCGCCCCCGAGCTCCCGATCCGCAATCGCCCTCCTCAGCCGGCTTGCCTCCTCACTAAGGGCCTCAAACTTATTCCTGTAGTAATGGAAAGCCGCGTCAGTATCACGCACCCCCTTTCGGTACCGAACCAAAGTGGCCTCCAGGGCCTCAACCTTGCTCCGAAGCCACGCCACGTCGGAACGACAGGGGTCCGCCTCAGGAGGGGGAGCCGAAACCTGCGAGAGAACCAGCCCACTCACAACATATAAGCAAGGAGGTTCGGGAATATTCAAGATCAAAACACTGGACCAGCCAAAAACCCTCTTTTTATAAATATAGTTTCTCCTCACAAAAAATGCGGTGGCCAGTCCGCGGAAGGCAAATACAATCGAGAGAAGGAAAAAGAAGGACAAAAGTTATACAGCTAGTTTCCCCACCTCAGTGTCAGTCGGGTTCACGGGGGGGTCGGCGGCCTGGTCGCCGTCGGACCCTTGTTCACCAGGAGTCTTCGGTGTCCCCTCAATCTCCATATCAAACTCAAAGTTGGATAGGTCGATAGTAGGGTAGAAGTGCCTCACGTGACTGAGGGCCTTCGCATAACAGTTGTCCTGGGCCTTGATCACCAGGAGCTGACACGACTTCGTTAACTCATCCTTCTCCGTCGCCGACCTCTTCTCCTGAGCCGTCATCGTCTTCGCCCATTCCTCCTTCTCCTTGTCAAAGGCTGCCTTCATATCCGTCTCCCTCCCATGAGAGCCTTCGAGCTCTACCTTCAACTCCTTCACCTCCTGCTCGGCCTTGTCAGCCCGGTCTCGCTCGCGCTGCAAAGCCGCCTCATAAAGGCCTCTCACGTGGGCCCCCTGCACGGTCGCCTGCAATATCCCGACCATACTAAGAAACCTGTCTTAAACGACATGATCTGAAAGCAAGTGGGTTCGGTTGACTTACCAGCACATTGGCCTGCGCAAGACGCACGTACGCCTCGTCCAGGGTCTGGGCCTTCATATCCGAACGGTCCCGGGGGGTCGCCAGCTTATCTGCAACCTCCACGGCCTGGCGCCCTCGGACCAGGCAATCACCCTCTCGGATCGACCATTTCGGCACCCATGGTCGCCGAAGTCTCTCCTCTATCCCGGTATCCACCAGGGGACCCTTCCCCTTATCGAAGTCGGTAGTCCTGACCTGATCCGAGCCGCCCTGAACCACCGCGTCCCCGCCTGTCTCCGAGCGAGTCCTCTTGACCCTCGGCTGGATAGGGGCCTCAGAGACCACCTGGGACAATTCGGTCATCTTCACCGCGTCCCCCTTCTTCTCGACCTTCTTCTTCTTCATAGCGAGCCTCAGCGCCTTAATCGATTCTTCATCCATATCTGTAAAAAAATCCATTAAGAACAATGAGCAAGAAAGTACAAAAAGATCGAGAGGAAAGAAACAACCACATACTAGAAAGAACGGCCGGGCTCAGTCCAACACTCGCCAGGTGGGCCTCCGTCACCTTCGCCCAATCGATGCTGTACGACAGACGGAGACACTCAACAAACCTCCACTCCTCCGCCGTCAGGTCCCCCGGCCCCGGCGTTTCATATCTCGGCTTCGAATAGTTCCACCGGGTGGGAATGTCCCAAGGGTCCTCACTCCGGATCACCAAATATTTCTTCTTCCAAAACTTGATAGAATCCGGGTGACCGTGGACTAGCTTCCCCTTACCACGAGGCGAAATATAGTATACTCCCTCTAGCGATGAGCCGATCATCAACATCGCTCGGAACACATTCAGCCGCAGGGGAACCTTCTGCTCTTCGCACAACAGCACGAAGCAGACGATCTGCTTCCAGGCGTTCGGCCCAAACTGCATCGGCGCCAAAGACGCCCAATTCAGCACCTCCCGAACGAATGGATGGATCGGCAGCCTCAGTCCGGAGATAAAGGCGTCCACGGGGAAGATACAATACCTATCCGGCAGGGGGTCCGTCGGCCGAAGAGTAGAGTTCGGCAGCAGAAGCTCATAGTTGGACCCAATGTAGTAGGCCAACTGCAGAGCCCCTAAGTCACCTACCCCCAAAACTGTCGGGTGTGCGTCCACCATCACCCTCTTTCGGTCCGACGACGACGGCTGAACCCCAGAGAGCTCCTTATCGGAGAGATCGTCGGGATAGCAACGGAAGGGCTTGGGTTGTACAGACGGTCCTATAGTCGGATCATCGTAAACTGGTACCTGACTCGAGCCGCCGATCCCCGACCCCTTCTTCCTCTTCGAAGCTCTCTTCTTCTTCTTGGCTCGCTCCGGCGAGGGACTAGACAACCGAGCCAGGCCGGTCGGGTTCCGGCGCCCTTCGGCGGCATCCCCTTCAGAACCACCCCCCTCTTCGGAAACCAACCCGGGAGTCCGGACTTCTTCTGAACTACCGTCCTCCTCCTCGGAGTCGCTGCTATCCACCACGAAATGCCTCCGAGATCGCAACGGCTTCACACCATGAACCACTTCCTCCTCGCTTACCGTATCCTCCCATGAGATCGATTTGGAGGCAGGCTTCACCCCCCCCCCCCAGACGTCGACGCCGACCAGCCAGACTGAGCCCTATCCATCTGTATCTAAGCTAAAATACACTTACCAGTTAAAACCTGAGATCACTTCGGAAGAACGGGCCTACTGCAGGAAACTGAAGAAACAAACACTGAAGAGTTGGAGGATTTTTTATGAAAAGTAAGGAGCAGGAAAAAAGTGGGCGGTGAGAGGAGAGGGGAGGATATTTATAGGGGATAGAAACGACTCCTCGATTTCCGCAGTCACTATTCACTGATTGACGTACAACTGCCACCTGGAGAATTACGCCGCGACCTCGAAACGTGCGCTGCTGACGTCACCCAGCGCCAGGCTGGCAACCCTGCGCAGGGGTCGGTTCGGATGGAGGGCTCGGGGGGGGCAATGTTTTACTTAAAAATTAAGGCTCCAGGGTTCGGTTGGCTCACCTCTCACCCGCGAACAACTCGGGGCTTACGACCTCGGAAGCCGAAACCCCAAATTGTTCCCGGGTGGGAGAATAGCCACCACCACCTGTGCCCCGGACTCCAGAAATCGGTCGGTTTCCCCCTCACCCACGAACAACTGGGGGCTCACAGCCTCGACAGCCGAAACCCCAGGACTGTTCAAGGGCGGTAGGAAAGCCACCGTCGTCTGGAACCCTCTCGGACAGCAAACCGACTCCCATATCCGAGGCTCTTCCGCCTCAGGCCCAGAATGCGGTGGGCACCGCTCCCCGACCGGATCTCTCTCGGGCCAGACAACCGCGCAAAGGCCGCAGGAACCAAAGAGAGATCCGGACGGCAGAGTCGCCACCAATCCGGATCGGGGAATAAAATCTTTTTTAAGAAAAGAGGCGTCCGCCGAAGCAGACACCCCTGTGGTGATCGAATCCTCAGAGGGGAATTAGGTATTTATAAACCTCCACCGTTGTCCTACCACTATGGCAAGGGGAAAGCCAAACGACGGAATCCCATGCGCCATGCTTTTATTAGGCGGCACCATTTAAGGCCCCTAGGGAATTTGGAACACCTGCACAGATCCCAGGGCACCTCCTAAGCGCCGCAAAGACAGCAGACTACCCCGCTTAAATCCCTCTGGAGCACCGGCTCGCCATCACCCTTACCGACCTGTAATCCCTCCTCAACTCGAGGTTCGGTCTGGCACCTGGGTACTCTTCTTCGGAAGATCCACCGGCTCGCCATCACCCTTACCGACCCATAATCTCTCCTCAACTCGAGGTTCGGTCTGGCACCAGGGTACTCTTCTCAGGAAGAAACAACGGCTCGCCATCACCCTTACCGACCCGTAATCCCTCCTCAACTCGAGGTCCGGTCTGGCACCTGGGTACTCTTCTTCGGAAGATCCACCGGCTCGCCATCACCCTTACCGACCCGTAATCCCTCCTCGTCTCGAGGTTCGGTCTGGCACCAGGGTACTCTTCTCAGGAAGAAACAACGGCTCGCCATCACCCTTACCGACCCGTAATCCCTCCTCAACTCGAGGTTCGGTCTGGCACCTGGGTACTCTTCTTCGAAAGATCCACCGGCTCGCCATCACCCTTACCGACCCATAATCTTCCTCAACTCGAGGTTCGGTCTGGCACCAGGGTACTCTTCTCAGGAAGAAACAACGGCTCGCCATCACCCTTACCGACCCGTAATCCCTCCTCAACTCGAGGTCCGGTCTGGCACCTGGGTACTCTTCTTCGGAAGATCCACCGGCTCGCCATCACCCTTACCGACCCATAATCTCTCCTCATCACGAGGTTCGGTCTGGCACCAGGGTACTCTTCTCAGGAAGAAGCAACGGCTCGCCATCACCCTTGCCGACACATAAACCCTCGTCATCTCGAGGTTCGGTCGTGCACCAGGGCCTTCTTCTCAGGAAGAAACAATGTCTCGCATCGCTCTTGTCAAACGCGTAATCCCTCATCATATCGAGGCTGGGCCGAACACCAGGGTACTCTCCTCCGGATGATTCAACGATTTGCCATCCCATTTCCACGACCATGAACACTCCTCCCCGGCTAGCTCCCGCACCCCCGCAGGAGTGGAGGGCTTGTGTGGTAGGGTAAAAATGGCCTGCGGGCCCAACCAGGGCCCAATACAACGCTCACTCAAGAAAGGTAAAAATAGCAATCTAGCTCGGCTTCGAACCATTACAGGGTCGGCGCCGAACCTCAAGTGCACCCCCCCAGAGCCGGCCTCCTCATATCCGACGAGCCTCAGTTGTCCTTGGTCTCCAACCCGTGACAGCCCCATGAGCCATCCCCCCCTCTCTGGCGAAGCAGGGGGTTGACCTGGCGCAGCCTAGGCCCTCCGATTCTCCCAGAAGCACAGAAGACCCACAATCAGCCATGTCAGCCCTATACCACTCCTGGTATTGCCACGTCAGCCCTAAACCCCCTGGGCCTTCTGCCATGACAGGCCCATGGGCTTTCGGGTTCAGACCCGGCCCCCAAGCGGATCCAAACCCGGTTGGGATTCTCTATAATACTAGACCCTCACCCACCTTTTCAGGTAATCAATCTTTTGCCACTTAAATTCACCTAGTTATTGCTACTCTCTCACAGAGACTGACTAGATCGTCGGAGGGTCCGCCACCGGGACAAATCCTGGTGTTTCAGGACCGTCTGCAGGTACACAAGACCTCGGATCCGAATCCTCTGATCCGAGCCCTGATCTCCGAACCGCCCCGAGGTCGCCACGAATTCCACCCGGTCAGTCAAGGGTCGGCAGACGAGCAGCATTCTCCTTCAAATACAAATCGAGTCCGAACTCACACCTGGTGCATCCACACGTCTCCCAGAAATAAACCGCATCAATATATATATATATATATATATATATATATAATAAAACACAAAGAAAGAAAGCTATCAAGTGGCTCTCCTTCAATCCCCCCAAAATCAAAGGTCCAGATTTAACCTCACAAAACACATTTTTCCCCCAAAAGTTTTTCCCCAAAACTCAAATTCAAATCCCCCCAAAACAACTCCTTTATTTATTTAATTCTCTCTCTCTCTCTCTCTCTCTCTCTCTCTCTCTCTCTCTCTCTCTCTCTCTTTGTGTGTGTGTGTGTGTGTGTGTGTGTGTAATCCCTGTACCCGTAAATACATATTTTTTGAATATTTTCTGGATTTCGATTATTTATAAATTTATTTTTTATTAATTTCGTTTTGGATCTTCTACTAAAGTGGTTTCTAATCAACAATTATATTTACCTCGAATGATGATATGTTTTAAATTTATTTTCTATTTCTAATTGATCAGCTATTTTTATTTTATATTATTACTATTTGGATTTTAATGAATCTGTTGAACTCAAATCTTATGTTGGTATTCATATTATTATTATTGTTACTACTATTATTATTGTTATTGTTATTATTATTATCGTTGTTGTTACTAATATGTTTATTATTATTATTTTTATTATTGCTAACTTTGATTATTTATTGAAAACCCAATTATTTTAGTATTATTATTATTATTATTATTATTTTGTTATTATGGTTATTATTATTGTTATTTTTTATCGTTATTATTGTTATTATCACTATCAGTAGTATTTTCTTGTTAAATGCATTATTGTTATCTTTATTGTTAATACTATTATTTTTTTTATAGACTCTATAATGCTAATTATTTTCCCCTATTAAATTTATACCCACTAATTGGATTTTTAACCCAAAACCCAAGCCCATACTCTTATTGGATCCATACCCTAAAACCCAATTTCATTGTTCTTGACCCGAAACAGCTTTTATTGGACCCTAAACTACTAACCCAATACCCTATTGTACCCTATAAATACAACTCTACTACAAACCCTAAAAATTGCACAATTCTGAAACCCTAGCTGCTTATTCTCTCTCCTCTCTCCAACTGTTCTCTCTCTCTCTCTCTCTCTCCCTGTGTTTTCCCGCCAAAACCCCAAGATCCATCTTCCGACCTTCTCCGGCCATTCTTCGACCATCCCTCAACTCCGGTGACCTCCCCTTCATCCACCCCACTTTCGGCGACCACCCTCCTTGCACCGCCGACCACTCATCTGTCCTCGACATTAGCGACAGACAGCCAAAACCCCAACCCCCCTTGGCTGCTCCTATTCCCGCTCAACCTCAGACTTCGTCGTCGACCTCCTGTTGACGCCACCTCCCGCCGTCAGCGCCAGCGTCGACGCCGCCTACCCCGGCCACCAGTGACGCTGAGCCCCCTTTTGCTGCCATTGTTTCTCCTTGCTGTGTTGCTCTCTTTGCTGTTGTTGGCTTGATCTTATTACACGTGTTGTGCACGTGTTAAATTGTGTTCGTTCGTAGGTTCGTTGCTTCGAGATCCTTATCCCGTTATTCTTGGTATTCGATTTCACCGTTTATAAGGTAAGTCACTTCCTCTTGAATTGTTAATTGTATCAAATTCAAGTTTCAATGAAATTCTTTAATTTCAAGTAGATCATATTCGTTATCATATCGTTGTATTGATTATCTTCGCTACGTCTATTGAGGGTTTACACGAGCTAACTTCAATATTCTTGATATCGTGCTACTTTTGACTCCAAAGATTGAATCTTTCATGCATTCATATAGAATTGATAATAAGGTTACACATATAGTCACGTCACAATTGTAGAAAGAATTGCTAGGTTGTGTATTTGATTGATCGTTGTTGTTTGATTGATGTTAAATTAGTGTATATATGTGATTTTATTTTATCAATCATGTTATTGCACCCATCATGCTGATTAAGAAGTTTATCGACTAATAAAATTGATACCTATCATGTTTAATTAAATTATTTCATGAAAAATACCCTAAACCTGTATCTTGCTTGCTGGCTGTATGTTGACTGCTATTTTTGACCCAGTAAATGATCTTAAAATGAATTACTTTCTAAATAAGAATTGTAGCCTTATCTTTCTAGTTTCCAGAATATCTTGAATTTCTAAATTCCGAGTTGTGTAGCAAAAGTTATTCTCATTTTACTACAGATGTATTTTTACTTTCAGATTTTTCGATTCTTGTATCGTTCATATTTAAATTATTAAAAGGCTGGTCAAATGATAAAATTCTGCTTTGATATTTTCCAGATTGTTACTTAACATGTTTATGAGTCTAGAAAATACTTTTAATGAATTTTATATTGATTTTTTGTTGATTCTAAAATTATAACAATAAGATGTCGAAATTCTGCCTGAACATGAAATCTGTAAAGAACACTGTGATTGACCTAGCTACTGTTGTCGAATTTTGAACTTTAAATATGCATTAGAACCGTGTGGAAGTCTAGTTTCTAGAACTTCTGACGGATTCACTTTTCGAGTTCTGAAACAGTGGAAAACTATATTTTTGTACAGACTGCTCTTACTTTCCAGAATTTGATCTTCTAATTTTAATAAATTAATGGTTCCTATATCATAGTATTGCATGAATTAAAGTGTGTATGTTGCATTGTATGATTCTAGTATCTTATCGTCATCATTCTAATTGTCCTACTTCATGTTATCATCCTATTGTCCTTCCTATTATTACTATTGTTCATCTCATGCCTCAAATTGCATATTGTGTTGTTGCATTGATAAATAACTAATAAGTCGGGATTTAAGGAATTGACTGGAGTAGTTGATGATATAGTGACTGTATTCGTAGGAGGGGCTCGTATTTCCTTAAATATTGTTCCGGCTATTATTTTATCGATTGATTGTGGAGTGCTGACTACGGCACCCTAATACATCGTGTATTGTATCGTTGTCGATGACTGTACCGTACACCGAAAGGTGAATATTGATTATTGTTGCCGAGTACATGATCTATAGAATCTTTCACTTAAGTCTAAACAAAATTGTATGTATGTATCGAACCTGTGCCATGGAACATATGGGACATAGTAGTACACGCATTAGTGAGGATTAAAATGAATAATAAACTTAAAGATTGACACCACACCGACATTGCATATTGTTTATCATTGTTCCTATTGATATCGATTATTGGCTAAGTATTATTGATATTGACCATTGAATATTGTTACCGAATATTGAATCATTGTTACACCACTGCATCGATTATCATTATTGCTATCGTGCAGTGTTATTGATTCCTATCGATCCAGTGAATTCATTATTATAACGTTATTCCATTGTTCCCTGCTTTCTCTACTTGTTGTCCATGACTTACTCTAAGGACAATTTTTCTCCTCTTTTAGATGAAGTGTTTACAGGTATTGATAGAGAATTACCTGATGGATTGGGAGAACAACATTGGTGAATAAATTGATAGCACTGCCGCTTAATAAATTATTGTTTTGTCATGAAGACTTAATTATTAGACTATTGTTATTTCATTGTATTGAGACTTATTACTATTGTGTTTGAAATTTATTATTGTATTGGGCTTATGTCCCGAATTTTTATTATTATTTTCGAACGTTGGATTATTGTACTTGGATATTATATATTGCTTCTTTTCAAGTATTATTGTTCATGAGATTATTATTATTACCTGTGCAATTGTTCTGTATTGATTATATTGTTGAGTTAATCGGATTAACAGCTTATGGATGACGTTAGTCATTCGCTGGGCCAATGCCATGTACTCATATTCCGTATTTTGGGAAGCGGGGCGTGACATACACACACTCTCTCTCTCTCTCTCTCTCTCTCTCTCTCTCTCTTGCAATGGAAGAAACCTTTTATATATATCTATATAATAAATTACAAAGAAAGCTATCAAGTGGCTCTCCTTCAATCCCTCCAAAAATCAAAGGCCCAGATCTAATCTCTCAAAACATATTTTTCCCTCCCAAAAGTTTTCCCCCAAAACTCAAATTCAAATCCCCCACCCAAAATAACTCCTACATTTATTTAATTATTTTTTTTTCTCTCTCTCTCCCTCCCTCTTCTATTCGAAAAATTAAGAAAATAAAAATTTTAAAAAAGTTTAAAAAATTTAAAAACTAAAAAAAAAATTTAAAATTTTAAAAATAATCCCAAAAAAATCAAATAATATGTTTTTTACTGGATCCCCAAAAGTTTCTTATATAATATGTTTGCTACTTCAATTAATTTGCTGGACCTCCAAAACTATTTTACATGATCAAATAAGGTCCACCGTTCCGAAGACGTGCCGTAGGCACGTGTCAACGGGCAAACCTAGTATATATATATATATATATATATATATATATATATATATATATATATATATATATATATATATATATATACTTACTTCTTACTTATGGAAATATGGACTTTTATACCCCAATTTATAATTATTTTTCAACATATACTAATGAAAATATGGACTTTTATTTACAACTAATTATTATCATACTATTCATATATTTATGGACTTTTTTTTACAACTAATTATTGTCAT
Source organism: Hemerocallis citrina (assembly GCA_017893485.1). Taxonomy (NCBI): domain Eukaryota; kingdom Viridiplantae; phylum Streptophyta; class Magnoliopsida; order Asparagales; family Asphodelaceae; genus Hemerocallis; species Hemerocallis citrina. Next base: position 210,083,848 of record CM030367.1, on the reverse strand, counting down.
ACTATTCATATATATATATATATATATATATATATATATATATATATATATATATATATATATATATAGATATCTTTTTTCTTAACACGGGATGTTACACTAAGATTGCAATAGGTTATGGAGTTGTATTTGTATGAAACAGATGATCATTGGCTAAACATACAAGGTAATATATTAAGCTTTCCATACAGTGTAACTCCTGTTTCCCCGTATTTGTATTCTTATAGTGTATTTTGCTCAATTGTACTCTTTTATCTATTTTAGATCCCGTATCTTGTTCCTTTCACATAAAATCATTATCTTGTTTTGACTCAAATTTTGGTCATTTTATCTAATTCAATTGTATGTGCTCCTTGGTCCTTCTTCATGAAGAATTGGCTATTTCTTCTCATTCATCTCTTTATTCCCCATTTTAGTGCAATTTGACCAATTCTCCAGTTGGATCCTATTCGAAACGGATACCCTAAAACCCGTTAATCTGAAACCCACACTATATAACCCTACCCTAACCCTAATCCCAACCCTAATCACTGTTAAGCCCTAAGCAAACCTCCGCCGCTATCTTCTCTCTCCTTCGTCTCCATCTCCAATCCCTTCTTCCACGCTTGAACCAATTCCCATCTTCGATCGCCTCCCTCATCATCGCCTTTGACCCTCCATCACCTTCGTCAACACCACCGCCACCGCTGCACCAATCCACCTCTCCACCATCATCTTCACCAATCGAACCCACTCCGTAACCCATTTTTCCGCCATTACCCACTCTGCCCTCCACCTTCGCCAAGCCCAATTCTCTCACCCTCTCAGCCTCATCGCCGTCACCTCCTCAATCCGACCACCATCAATCGCCAACACCCCGAACCAAATCCCTTTTCCCTTCGCTCCTCCCCTGTTTCGAAACCCACGCACAGAGCGTCATCGCTTCTCGACGACGTGCCGTGATTCCGCCGTCGTCGTCTACCCCATCGCCGCGTCGCTTCTCGACATTGCTGCCGCCTCGTCACCATCGAAGAATCCCGCCGTCGCCCATATCTCTCCCGTCCTCTGTTTCGTCGAAGGAGAGAACGAAGAAGAAGAAGGTAGCGGATTGGGCGGGATCAAATCTTGACCATCGGATCGCATCAAGATCCGTTCGATCGAGCCAGATCTGATTGCTGTTCGGTGTTCGCCCACAGCGAATCCCAGATCCGCTGTTCGTTGTTCGGGAGGATCCGCTGCGGAGGAGATCGCCCATTGGCTGCGCTTGCTGTTTGGTGTTCTGGGCGCAGCGAATCTTGTCGTGCTGTTTGCTGTTTGGCCGATCCAGTGTGGGGGAATCTTCACTCTTTGGTCGATCTTCACACGTGCTTTTAGGAGACTTCTTCCGGGATTTTTCGATCCAACTTTCTTCAGCAAGTGGATCTAAACGTCGTCAATTAAGGCAAGTATCTCTTGTACAATTTATTTGTTCTAGTACAAGCATCCCTTGAAAAATACTACAAATAGTTAGAATTGTAACTCCTCCTTGACTATCGTTGTTGATCAATATTAAACTTCCAAAATTTTATGATTCTAAGAGTCACAAAAATTTCATTGTGTTAAATTATAATTACTTGGACTCTTTTACCCCTGAACATATGGACACATGAATTAAGGATCCCTAGATTTGTAGACACATGTTATATTTTGTATTTGATGATCTTGCAATCATTTGACTTGAAAAATAATTATTACTTACTGTTTTGACCACCATTATCCTGTATTTTATATCATACATTAACCTAGACGCCTAATAACCAATTTTCATGTAATCTATACTAGTAAGATATTCCCTCATATTGCTGTTCTGAATCTTGCTTCGCTGTTTTGACCCCTTTAAAATTAGAATCTGAACCCGAGCCCTGAATAGAAAATGTAGATCTGGATGTGTAGATGTCGATAGACTCCGAAAGTTTCGAATTCGGAGTTACGGTCTAGGAGTTATTTCAGTTTTACTGCAGCTGTGTCGGTAGACGCAGATTCGTAAAACTGCTGCACACCTTTACCTTGCGAATTAATTTAACTATGTTAATAGCAAGCGTTTGACTTGAAATTTCATATGTAGTTGCTGGACACCCTATAGGACATTCCCAAATTTTCTTAGAGTTAATTTACAACATTTCATACTTGTATGCTTGCTTGACAAAAATTAATAAATGTAATAAGCCGGGGTTTAAGGGAAAGACCATAGTAGTGGACAATATAGGTAAGTGTACTCGGAAGGGGGCCCGTGTTTCCCACCTGATACATGTCTCATGAACTAGTATATTATTATTCGATTCATGAACTAATATATTATTTGATTCATTCATGAACTAGTATATTATAAATCGATTCATGGACTAGTATATTATTGATCCATGAACTAGTATATGTATGATTCATGACTTGTCTTGTTATGACTTGACACATGAACTAGTGATATGATTACCCGATTTATGAGCATGGCTTGCTTGATACTTGATACCTGAGTACACCGCCCTATAAACTCCATTACTAGGCCTAAACGAAATTGTTTTGACTGTAGCAACCATGTAGTAAAAGAATGAATGCATGAAGTGCTACCTAGATAGTACTAACTACAAGACTTGAACATGATACATGATTACACGATACATGAGACTTGAAACATGAAACTTGAACTCGATACATGTTACCTGATACCTGACAACTTGTTACTTGAGACTTGACACTTGAAATTAATAGTTGACACTAGACTTAGCACCTATTACTTGACACTAGGCTTGAAACTTGTCACGTGCTCCACTATTAGAATTTGTTATTCAGTCCGTTCACTTGAGTTGTCCTCCTTGCTAGTTAGTTCTTGAATTTCCACTACTTGTGTATCACTGTTACATTCTTGATTCCAATTCTTGTTCCCCATTACTTGTACTCGTTTTTACTATTTGTGGCCCTAGCTTGCACTAAGGACAATCTCTCTTTTTTTTCCTGTTTTTTCTTTTTATATTTATTAATCAGACTTTGGAGACGAGTAACCTGCTGGGATTGGTGAGCAGAAATTTTAGCTTTCAAGTGGAGGCAGGACTTGTTTAGATTAATTGTTTTTCTTGAATTATTTATTCTTACTACTTAAGACTTGTAACGGGCTACGTTCCCGAGTTTTACATTTGATCCAGACTTGAAAACTATGTGGACATTATTATTAATGGTTTCAATTGTTTTCTGTTGCTTAATAAATTATTCATGCATGCTTGGTTGTATATATATTCGTGATATTCTTGTTGTGATGCTGAGTCGATCCTACAGCTTATGGATGATGTTAAAATCATTCGCTGAGCTTCGTCACGCGCTCGTATTCCATATTTTTGGGAAGCGGGGCGTTATATATAGTCTCCAAATTTTACCTCATAGCATTTCTCTTGTAACTAAACATACACAAATAAATTCCAAATTACTCTTTTAACTAATCATCTAAAAAATCATGAGCTCTCAACATTACGTTTTAACAAACCCACATTCAAAATTAACTCAAAATCTAATTGCAAACGTATGAAGACTTACCTTACGATAGATTGGTGCTTTAGGAGGTAGAGAATAGGGATGAGATGAATGCACCTGCTACCGCCGCGGTCATCTTTACCCTTGCCGAAATCAACCAAATTTGGGATCTTTGATGACGAGTTTAAGGTTTTGAGGGTGGGAGTATAGAGGGTTGTGAGGTATGAAGTAGATCCCATGAGATTTTGTAGAATTTTTGTGAGTGAGAGCACGAATTTGGGAGCTAGGGTTTCAGAGTTGAGGGAGTGGATGGAGAGAGAGAGAAGTGAAGAGGAGATAAAACAACGATTCTGATTAAAAAAAAATGAAAGCGACACTCGCTATATCAAACAGCGAGTGTGTTTATCGCTGTCTGAGACAGCGAGTGTTCGCCTGCTTTTTTTTTCAGTTTTCTTGCCAAGTTGTGCAGAAAGCAATAAGCCTATTCTCGTTGATCGTTTCGCTAAGCTCGCTATCTGAGATAGCAAGTTGGTCGTTTTAGTAAATAGTTTCGAAAGTGGGACAGTTTGGTAAATACTTTCAAAAAGTGGGTCCTTTTGGTAATAAATTCAGAGTACTGATCATAATTTAGGAATACTAGTATTATACACGTGCTGTGCACGTGGAGAAAATTGGGGGAATGAAAAGGGTAAAAAAAAAAATCTACCAGTACGTGCGTTGCACGGGTTGGGTTAAAGACAAATTACACTCAGACCTTCTCCCATTATAATAGTAGAGATTTTAGTGCAAAGAATAATATCAGTAGTAGGCGAGGGAAAATAATTGTGTTTTCAGAAACTCATGCTTCTATCTCTGAATATTTGATACAATGAGTAAAAAACCACACTCAAATTAAATTTTATTAGTCAATAAACCTTTTGCAAATACATTACTGAAATGTTGTAACACTCTCTCCATTACATTCAGTAGACAATAGTTCACTCAAATTTTATGAAAACTCGGTTATGGGAAAATAAGTTCTCCCATGACATTGATAATTAAAAAAAATGGTAAAAAAATTTGACAAATCTCCAAAAAGTCCAAAATTTATTCCAAACATAATCCAGTCCAAAACCCTAGCATTTGGGAAGATCGGAAGGAGGCGGAGGCAACTTCTGATTAGGCAAATCTCCATCCAAAACCAACCATGCCATCTTCAAACCCCAGCTTGTGTGCGACTCCAAATGACAGTGCATGAACCAAACACCTTCAAATTTGGGAGAACAATATCACACATAAAATTATAAAAGAATCAAATAGACAGTTAAGAAGGATCAGGATCCCCTAGTAATTTTTAATTTATGGACGATCCAGTCCACTTCCCCATCATCCACTGGTGCACTGGGATATGAGCCAGTTCATATCCAAATATGTGAACTTCAATATCATGTGTAACGGACTCTCTAGTAAAAAAATTACTAAACAAGATATCATCTAGACTAAATTAAGCAAACTCACCAGGATTATCGGCACGGAATCTAATAGCCACCCAACCACCAGAAGGGACCCCAACAGTGTTCCTCTCCACTGGGTCCACCAAATTGAACTTGGCTGGGTCCTCAGTAGCATCATAGTTCCCAAATCCTTGGCCAACCACGAAGAAGTTGAAGCCATGCAAGTGCAACGGGTGGTTCTCAATCCCCAAAATGCTAGTATCCTGCATCACTAGCTCCACACTAGTATTGAATGGCAACACCAGCAACTTAGTCCCATTGCTCACCATTGTGTTATTAGGTGGAGTGCCTGTGTAGTTTAAGTAATGTAGAGGAACAATCGGAAAATCTGGTTTGTACACGCTGCTAGATTTTCCGAAGAAATGTGCTTGAAGGAGAGATGTGGTGGGCATCGTGAAGGAAACATTATTGATTGATGCCGCAAATTTGGTTCCATTGGGTCCTTGACATGTTTGATTCACTGGGCATGGGATAGATCCCAATCCAACAGTAAAGAAGAAGTGCTTGTCAATAGTTTGAGGCACATTGGTAGAAAATTGTGTTGTTGCTAGGCTCCGCAACTTGTTTGTGAATTTTGTGGCAAAAGAGGTATCGTTAAGAGCAGGAAGTGTTGGCTTGAAGAGTGGTAAGTTCTTTGAAGATGTCGAACTGTTGCTATGTTGATACTGAAGAAGGCCTACGGTGGTCGAATTGTCGAAGGACGCTTGGCCTGTAGCATAAGGCCGTGCAGCCATCTGAAATGTTGCACTGGGGGAAGTTGGTTTGGTGTGAAAAAGGATGTTTGTGGTTTGGCCAGGTGTAATGAGAATCGTATCAGAACCGAATGGCTTTACGTAGACCGCATCTACTTCGACAGTGGTGAGGCTGTGGTTGGCAATGCTGAAGAAAAGCTCGTCATTGAGTGCAGCGCTGATAACACGAAGGAGGTATGTCTTTCCTGGCTTCACCTTCAGCTTAAATGTGTCTTTAAAAGACACAACATTATCGGTATAAGAGAAAATGGTAAAAGTAAACATATGCATCAGACTTACAAATCTAGCAATATTTAGTCAGAAGTCTTAAATTGGAAGGGGGAGGGGGGGGGGGGTGTTGGGGGGAGTCTGTGTGAATTGATCGTAAACGGCGGGTCAACAGTCCCCCACGTTCCAATAAGTCATTTAACAAAAATAAGAAAATTGAAAGCGAGGTTTTTGTGGGCTTGTGAAACAAAGTACCTTTAGCTGAGCAATTGTATAATGGGCCCGGAAGCCCATTAATAGTGTAAGCATCAGATACATTTGGGCTTGCACCACTCTGAAGAGCCTGGTTGATGATTGCCTCTGTGTCTGCCTTCCACCACTCACCTGCAAAATTTTATTTGTACAACCTTATGTTATAATGATTTATATATTCTCAGGTGAAGTCAACAAAAGTTTTGAAGGAGTTGAAGATGATATTGAGCCACGTATATACCAAAGATAACAGGGACTTCTCTATAGGGCTTCGCAAAAGGGTAGTCAGCTCCACGCGTAGGGAGGATGACGATTGGCCCATGTAGAGTGGACCTGAGCCAAGAGATGTGAGCGTGCCACCAGAGAGTGCCTCGCTGGCCTATAATCGTGAAGTTGTACACGTAGCTCTGACCTGTTTGGATCGGACACTGGGTAATATAGGCTGGCCCATCAGCCCATCCACTCCGGAGTTGACGAATCCCGTGCCTACATAAATATTTACCATTTTATGGATAAATCAAAATATCATTTTATTAAGAGAATTGAGATTTGATTATTATGTTTGTTTAGGGGCTCATAAGTATGGGAAAGGGGAAAAAATATATATTTAGATGCAAGCTGCAGTCCAAAGTCTCGGACAAAAGTTATGATTTGGAAGGATTTTGCAGTCAATCTAGCTTGTTACAACAGTAGAGATTTATTAATATTCATCCTCAGTTTATAAGCTCTTTTTCCCTTAAAAATTAAGGCTAACTATATATATATATACATACCAGTGCAAGCTGACATTGTGATTGACATGATTGAACACCTTCACAACAACTCGATCGCCTTCTCTCGCAACGATTTTAGGCCCTGGGAACTGCCCATTGATGGTCACAATGCTCTTAGTGTGGCACAGCCTCGTCACGTTGGCCATCCTTACCTGAAATATGCATATATACATAATTCATATTACAAACTACTACATCAATGAACACCTGAAACAAAGAAAGACCACATAACCACCACATGAACTTTATACAAATGCATTTCTGTTAGGTTTATTCCATAAGTAATGGTAGTAATTAGTAGCTATCCTACATGAAACTTGTAATGCCTAGTCTCTTGCGCATTGTGATGCATTGCCAACGAGAGTAGCAAGGTGAAAAATGTAAGACGAGACGATGAAAGAAGAGAGAATGCCATTGCAAAAAAGATACAAGGATCGAGGAGATTTGGTGGTTTTGATATGGGAGTTGGATTGAAAGTGGTATTTGTAGTAGGAGAATGGAGTAGATGATGAGTTTGATAGGGCATAGGTTTGTTGGTTAGGTGAGTTTGGAATTCTAGAATGTAGATCACTTTTTAAGTGATTGAGCTGGTCTAGTTTAGCTTTGGAGTGGAGATAAAGTCAATCAATAGCAGTCACTATTTTATTTGACTGTAGTCTGACCAACCTCTATTGGACAAATCCTATAGTGCTCAGATATCATGGATTTTTTCCAAAATGACCCACCTTTTAAAAGTATTTACCTAACAGACCCACTTTCGAAACTATTTACCAAATTGTCTACTCGTAGTTTCAAGCAGCGAGTAATTTGAAAATAAGCTCACTTTTTTAAACAGCAAGTGTAGTTTCTATAGTTTTCTCCAATACTTGGAGAAATCTCGCGAAGATACGAAGGTCTAAAGACAGACTTATTGTTTCCAACAACGAGCTTGGTTGAACCAGACTCGCTGTTAGAAACAACGAGTTTAGTGTGTAGTTTTTTTTCCCTAAAACCAACTCGCTGAAAAAATGAGTATAGTGCAACTACACTTGCTATCTAGGATAGCGAGTTCGGTTGAACTAGACTCGTGATCTCAAATAGCGAATGTAGTTGTACTCATTTTTCGAGATAAATTTTGAATATGTAATTTCTACCTGAAATATATACAACTACATTCGCTATCTCAGATAGTGAGTGTAGTTGTACTCATTTTTTCAGAGAAATTTTGAACTTAAAATGTAAACAACTACACTCGCTCTGAGATAGCGAGTTTAGTTCAAATGAACTCGCTATCTTGAAAGCGAGTGTAATTGTACTCATTTTTATAAAAAAAAAAATTGAACATGGAATATATATAACTAGCGAGTCTAGTTCAAATAAACTCGCTATCTTCAGTTGTACTCATTTTTGAGAGAAATTTTGAACATGAAATGTATACAACTAAATTCGCTATCTCAGTTAGCGAGTCTAGTTCAAATGAACTCGCTATCTCAGATAGCAAGTGTAGTTGTACTCGAGAAAAAATTTGAACATGCAATTTCTACCTAAAATGTATATAACTACACTCGTTGTCTCAGATAGCGAGTCTAGTTCAACTGACTTCGCTATCTCAGATCGCGAGTCTAGTTGTACTCATTTTTTTAGAAAAATTTTGGACGTGCAATTTTTACTTGAAATGTATAGATCTACACTATTTGAGATAGCAGGGTTAGTTGAACTAGACTCGTTATCTCAAATATCGAGTTGGTCAATTTGGTAAATAGTTTCGAAAGTGGGTCATTTTGGTAAAAACTTTCAGAAAGTGGGTCATTTTGGAAAGAAAAAATTATATATCATGCACTATCATGCTACACTTGGTAAGGTTATTAATCAAGATATAGGATCTTCTCCAACCTGGACTTATCAATGCTTGATGGGAATGTTTTGTGATGAGAGCTAATTGTCTACATAATATCATCATCACTTATGAGGTCGTAAAGATGATACCCTAATTAAGATCAGACAGGTCTGTAGAATATCCTGCAAACCCTGGAGGATTTTTCGGTATACCAAGGTATTCATCGAAAATTGAGTAAAACGTAGATTTGTTGTAGTAAACAAACAGAATCCACTATTAATTTCACTACATTTCTCTTCACTACCTTAGGTGGCACACTTCAATAGCTAGAAAAAGATAGAGTAGGTGGGAGAACACTCCAATAGGAGTATTGACATCTAAAGTAGTGAAGAGAATGATAGTGAAATTGGTAGTGGCTGAAGCATTACTCAAACAGAAAATAATTTCTCTCTTCGAAGTTGGAACCACACTTAAAATTCCATGTCAAATCATCTCCTTACTTAAACTATATCAACCATATATTAATGAGAAACGTATATATGCTCTTGTCAACAGGCCGTAAATATCTCTAATCTCTAATATTATATACTAGTAACCTGCACGTACGATGCATGTGCTAATAAAAAAAATTTAAAGTAAAAATTTTGATTAACACGTGCAAAGTACATCTTAATAATAGATTTACAATCTTACAACTCCCACTCTCCCATTATAATATAGATAGAAGATAGATAGATAGATAGATAGATAGATAGATAGATGAGCTAAAAAGTTTAATATAGATTGTTTATCTTTTCCATTTTATTATTCTGAACTCAACTCTACATCTTTCCAAATAACAGAATTACCTTTCAACATCTACATCCCCTTAAAAGTTAATTATTACTTAAATCATTCACAAAACCAGCAACCAATTCATATATAAACATATTGTTCACATTCATTCCTCACTGTTTACAGCAACAATGTAAATCCATACACAATAATCATCATCCCCAATCTTATTTCCAATAACTCTACAATTATTTTATCCAAATAAGAAAACCTCAAAAGATAATAGCCATACTACTAATAGGTCAAACTTGCAATAGAAACAGAATTTACTGAAATTAAAACAAAAGGAGCATAAAATACCTTAAATTGATACATCGGAGCTAGGGTTGGGGTTCACGCGAGCGAGAAAGGAGCTAATTGAGATTAGGGATAGGGTTGAGCTGTGACATAGGAGTTGATAGAGATTAGGGTTAGGGCAGCGGCGGAGGCGCGAGTGAGGGGAGATGAGAATCGAGACGAAGAGGGAGATGAAAAGAAGGATAGGGAATTATCGGGAAAGTGAGAGAGAGAGAAATGAGGCGTTTGGGTTTTGAGAAATATGGAGAGGAAAATTAATTTGCACTGGTAGAATATGTGTCTAATGGGTTTATATTGGGGAGTTTAAATGTACGGACATTACACGGGTTGGTAGATGGACAAATTACACTAAGGCCTTCTCCTATTATAGTAGTAGAGATAATGGGAGAAGGCTTTGGTGTCATTTGTCAATCTACCAACACGTGCATCAAACATGCATAACTAATATGAAGGAGGTTTCAAGTTCGAGTCCTCACTATGTCAGTTGTTTTTACTTTATTTTTTTTATAATATTGAACATGCATCACATATGTAAATTACTATCCATCTTTCTATCTATAATATAATATATTTACTTACTATTTATTGGAAGAGTTTGTCACAAATAAACAATTTTTAAAAAATTTTGTCACAAAAGAAACATCACTTTTGTCATCAAACGAACAGGTGCATCATACGTGCGACTCCAAAACTATTTTCAACACGCGCATTGTACATACACATCAATGTTTTTCCTTTTTATTTTTAAAAAATACGTGTATCGCATGTTCAACTCCATTTTTTATAATAACTTACGTGTATCTCACGTTTAACTCAAACTTTTTTTCAGAACGTGCTTCGCACGTGAAAAATACTAGTATAAAGTTGATTGCAAATGCACTCTCCGGTTGGAATCTATTAGGAAAAAATATCGGATTCACGTTTTATGATCTGTCTCCATGTTGCACCTACCATTTATTATCTTTGTCTTCATGTTAAGAGCATCTGTAGTCGTTTAAAGCCAATTTTTTCATAAGTTATACAAAAATTTTCATTTTTTCCAAAACCCTAGAATTCCAATAGCCAAAAAAAACCAAAAAAAAAACCAAAAAAAAGAGAAGAAAAAAAGAGAAGAAAAAAAGAAGGGAAAAAAAAATCTTCTTCATACTGCCGTCAAACTCAAGAAGAAGGAATCCTTCAAACTCAACAAGAAAACGAAGATCCCTGTCGTCAATCCTCGAAACCCAAACTCAACTACTCCTAGAAGCATCCCCAACACCAACACCATCAAGAACTCCTAACCCGTCTCGCAGTCCCACGAAGATCCCTCCAGTTCCTCTGCAAGAAGAACAAAATCCGAGCCAATACCACCAACATCGCCATGGCCAACACCCTCTGGTCTCTTCACACTGTTGAGGGCTTGGATTCTTTGAATCAAACCCAACTCCTCCTCCTCCTCGTCGCCATCGACCTCCTCGAAACCCAACTTCGAAGATCCTTAGCCGCACCCTGATCGATCCCTTGTTTCCCCCGCTGTCTCATCCACTGCAATCCCCATTAGTTAGTAGCAACTTGTGATACCTCTCACCCAGAATCACCATGCCTTCTAATTTCTTCATATCTTCTCCAAAATATTAGCAGTATCAATTCATTTTCTCAGTTCTCCTTTCTGCCCCTCTTCTCTCTCACCTCAAACCCTAACCCTAATTCTTCATTACCCTTCTAAACCCATTACCCATACTGAACCCATTACCCTATACCCAACCCAAAACCCATTACCCGTTACAACCCGAAACCCTACTTCTGTTGTAACCCTACTCCTGTTGTAAAAAATATATATATTATTATTATTATTATTATTATTATTATTGTTATTATTATTATTATTATTATTATTATACATGTTGTACTACTTGATGGAATCTCAGTCTCTCCCACATATTTCCGGTTTCACTGACTTCCCCGATGCAACCACCTCTCGTTCCTTCTCCAGATTCAAACAGAAGTAGCGCCACTTTCATTCTGCCTCCGGCTTCCTACCTTCTCCTAACATCATTGCTCACCCTACCTGATCACCTCTACTTCCGATACTGGTAGCACCGTCCTGCTCCCTACCCCGATTCAGACACCAGCAGCATCTCCCTCCATATTGTGCTCTCAGTTACAGCAGTCCTGGCAGTGTGTCGTCCCTCACATCCTCAGCCATGCCCGTCACTCCAGCCTTGCCGTCCCTTGCTGATTGGGCTAATCTTCAGCAACGCCTCACTCAGCTGGAATTACAGCTTATGGGTCAGTCTATCAATGCTAGCTCTTCTGCTCCTGCACTTTCTGTCACTCCCGGTATGAATTCGTTCTGGATTTTAGATTCTGGTGCATCACATCATCTCACTAGTAATCAGACACTATTCACCACTTGCACAGCACTTCCCTCTCACTCTCCATCTCTACACACAGTTGATGGTTCACCACTTCTTATTACACACTCAGGGATAATTAGCTCTCACACTCTCACATTACCATATGTTCTTTATGCTCCTCATTTATCAATAAATCTTATTTCTATTAGTGCGTTGTGCGATAGTGGTCTTGTCGTTACTTTTGACTCTTTAGGTTGTTCTATTACTGATTTCTCCACCGGTGAGGAGTTTGGGCGTGCTAGTCATCAGGGTCGTCTATATTATCTAGATATTCTTTGTGCACATCACTCTCCTTCTAGTTTTGCCAGTATTGTTTTTTCTGATGCTGATCTGTGGCACAGACGTTTAGGTCATATTAGCGCATCACGATTCCAGACTATAGCTCGTAGCGGTGCCCTTGGTTGTCTCACTTTTAAACATTTATCTGATATTGTCATTTGGCCAAACACATTGCCCTACCATTTAGTCACAAAAGAACTTCCGAAACCACTCATCTTTTTCAATTTGTTCATTCTGATATATGGGGACCCTCTCCCGTACCTTTGTGGAAAGGCTATCTCTATTATGTTGCCTTCATCGATAACTTCAGTAGACATACATGGGTTTTTCTTATGCGTCAGCGATCTGAGATGCCTGATATTTACCGGTTCTTTACAACTATGATTCACACTCAGTTCGGCATGCGCATTAAGAATTTTCGATCGGAAGGTACACGTGAGTACACTTCCACCACTATGAGATCGATTCTTCAGTCTCATGGCACCCTTTTGCAGCAATCATGCCCTCACACACATGAGCGGAATGGTGTAGCTGAACGCAAGCATCGTCATATCCTTGAGACGGCTCGCGCTCTTTTACTCTCCTCTTCTGCTCCTCGTTCTTTCTTGGCTAAAGCTATCATAATCTCTGTTAGTCTCATCAACATTACTCCCTCATCTGCCCTAGCTGGTACGATGCCTTATGAGGCATTTTACCATTCACCTCCCGACTACAGTATGCTCCGTACCTTTGGGTGCACCTGTTACGTCCTCCTCCCTCCTACCGAGCGCACGAAGCTCTCCGCTCGTTCTGCTCAGTGCGTTCACCTAGGTCTCAGTCCTCAATACAAAAGTTATCATTGTTTTGATCCATCAGCGGGTCGTGTCCGTATTTTTCGATATGTAGCCATTGTGGAAGACTCCCCTTACTACCTGACTCCCCCCGAGGATAGATTTCTCGATTCTCCAGTTGTTGCTAGCCCTCCGACTTTATCTTCCTGCATTCCTTTTGATCCCACTCCTCTAGCTCCATTCACATCTCCTGCAGTCCTTACACCTATTGTTCCTCTTACCGAAACACCACTTGCATCCCCACAGCAGCCAGCACCCATCCTACCTACTTCCCTACCGACACATCCACATACTCCACCGTCCTCACCCCCGCACCCTATCAGTCCACCACCTCTTCGTCAGTCTACCCTTTTCACTTCTAGTATCTCTCTGGCTCGTTATACACCTGATGCAACCGGTCCTTCTAACCAGTTTGGTTTTGCCACCCTAGCTTCCTACTCACCACAATTTCATGCATATCTCATTGCTATACACTCTACACGTGAGCCCAGAATCTATCAAGACGCAATTCAATATCCTGAATGAAGGAAAGCTGTTGCAGAGGAATTCAGTGTATTTGATCAGACTGGCACTTGGGATGTTGTTCCTCTGCCAGAGGGCATTCAGCCTATTAGCTGCAAGTGAATCTTCAAGGTCAAATATCAATCTGATGGATCATTGAGCGGCACAAGGCTCGTCTAGTAGCCTAAAGATTTACTCAGGAACATGGCATTGATTATGATGAAACCTTTGCTCCGTTGCACAGATGACTACTGTTCGCACTCTTCTTGCTGTTGCAGCCATCCGCTGATGGTCGTTATACCATATGGACGTGAAGAATGTTTTTCTTCATGGTACCTTATCTGAGGTTGTTTATATGGATCCTCCTCTTGGCCTCCCTACTCCTCCTCGTCATGTTTGTCGGTTGCGTCGGGCTATATATAATTTGAAGCAGGCCCCTCGAGCCTGGTTTGAGTGTTTTCGCCTTGTCATCACCAAGGCTGGTTTTAGTCAAAGTTCTCAGTACCATTCTATGTTTATGCGGTCATCATCGCAGGGAGCGTAATTCTACTACTGTATGTTGACGATATGATCATTACTGAGGATGACTCTGCGGGCATTACATCCACCCAAAAATACCTTCATCGGCAGTTCCATATGAAAGACCTTGGCAGACTTCGTTATTTTCTGGGTCTAGCGATTGCTCATGGATCTCGGGAATACTCATTTCTCAATAGAAATACACATCAGATATTATCTCCATTGCATGCCTTTCTGACAGTAGATCAGCCGATACACTCTTAGAGCTTCATGTGAAGCTTCGTCCCACTGATGGTGAGCTCCTTCCTAATCCCACTAGATACAGACAGATTGTTGGACAGCATGTCTACTTATGCATGACCAGACCAGATATTGCTTACGCAGTCAGTGTTGTCAGTCAGTTTATTTCTGCTCCTACATCAGTTCACTACGGTGCTCTTCTTCGGATTCTCAGATATCTTCAGGGCACTATTACTCGCTCATTATTCATGCCTGCTACATCCAAACTAGAGCTGAGTGCATATTCTGATTCAGATTGGGCAGGTGATCCTACTACCAAACGGTCTACCACTGGTTTCTGTCTATTTCTTAGTGATTTGCTGATTTCTTGGCGAAGTAAGAAACAGGCAGTTGTTGCATGTTCTTCGACTGAAGCTGAGTACAGAGCAATGGCAGCTACTACTAGAGAGATTGTTCATGTTCGTTGGTTTTGTTTTAGGACTTTGATTCCAAATTACTCTTATTGTATTGCAGGGTTATCAGATATGGGTGTCACTCTTACAGGAGCTACTCCTCTTCATTGCGATAACCGGAGTGCATTGCACATTGCAAGCAACCCGGTCTTTCATGAGCGAACGAAGCATGAAGAGATTGATTGCCATTATGTTCGTGAGCGCTTTGAGGCAAGGACCATTTTTCTCCATTCTGTTACATCTTCCCAGCAGACTGCAGACTTCTTCACTAAATCCCATACTGTTCAGAGATTTAGGTACTTAGTAGGCAAACTCACACTGTTTGACCATCGTGAGTTTGAGTGGGGGTGTTAGATATTATTTTGGTCCCATATTGGTTGTAGAGTTGTTTTGATATTTGTTCTCCTCCTATATATATGTGGTATTGTACTTGGTTAAACTCAATTCTATATTCAGTATTGTTTTCATCATTCTCTGATTTATCTTAACAAGCAAAAATTTGGCTTTTCTAAATCTTAATGAGAGGGACGGTAAATTATTTCCCGTCCGACGTTTTTAAAAAAAAAAATTCTTAAAAAAAATTCGTCTCAGACATTTTCAAATTAAAAATCAAAAAATTCTCCACATTTCTCACACAGAGGGTAGATCAGTTCACTTTTGAGAAATATTTGTAAAAGGAAATGAGTGGGACGGTAGATTATCTACCATCCAAAAAAAATTTGCAAAAAATTTCCAGACTGGAAATTATCTCTCGTCCGACGTTGTAAAAAAAAAAAAAATTGGGACAGTATATAAATTCCCGTCCTAAATTCCCGTCTGATTATTTTATTACTAAATTTTTTTTGGGACGGTGTATAATTTTCCGTCCGATTATTTTATTAATAAAAAAATTTTAAGATGGTAAATTATACACCGTCCGAAGCACAAACGGAAAATAATGTTTCATCGGGCTATTGTCTGCCAAATCGTCTGCCAAATATAGCTCGCTACTGTTTTCCAAAAGCTAAATTTTGGCAAAATAGCTAACGACTACAGCACCCCCTTCGAGCCAAATTTTTCATTTTTTGGCTAAATAGCCAATGACTACAGATGCTCTACCATTTAATATCATATCATTTTCTTTCTTCGACTATATTTACCAATTTCATTGAACTGAAATATATCAACAGAAATTAATCTTTCAGTTAGACTAGAACACACATATGAGTGCTCTATTTGCAATAACTCCAAAATGATCTCAATTTCGTGAGAACAAAAAGCCCTAAGAACTTTAATTTACATTTACCTGCTTTTTCGTCTGAAAAAAATTATATAGTAGTATAACTTTACAATCGACAAAGAAGGTACCTTTAAGGTTTCTCGCCGACCCAAAGAAAACAGATATCAATGATGATTAATAGTGGATTTTACAATAAACAGATAGACTGTTGATTTCTCCCAACTAATCGAGCTTGTTAGAGACATCCGGGGTATAGTAAAAGTAGATATCAATGCTGATTAATAGTGAATTTTGTCATAAACAGATAGACTTTTAATTTCTCCCAACTAATTAATCGAGCTTGTTAGAGACATTTGGGGTACAGTAAGGGTAGGTTACAGTCTTTCTCTTCACATTGCTTTCTTGTGTCCTGTGTGTTCTAAGTAAGAAAAGAAAGCACGACCCAACTCACTGCTAGAAATTTAGCCCGCAGAGGAAGGGGTTGAGGATAATTCGATAACTAATCAATACAAACAATCAATAAGTAGACCAAACCAAATATGCAAAACACACAATTTTGTCCCGATTTGAATGAACCTAATCCGGAGGAGAAATAACCAAGATTTATTCAACTAGAGTGATATAAGAGTTACAATCACTCTCACCAATAATATATCTTTCTCTCAAGACTCACTAGAAGATACTTATTATTTACAATGGATAACTCTCATATGAAGTACTTGATGCTTTTTGGCACACACGCACCTCTCTTTGGAGGCCTGTTATAATATATATATATATATATATATATATATAGAGAGAGAGAGAGAGAGAGAGAGAGAGAGAGAGAGAGAGAGAGAGAGAGAGAGAGAGAGAGAGAGAGAGAGTTAGTCTATTATGAGATGGTGAGATGGTGAGATGGGCTCCTTATCGTGAGCGGGAGTTACCAGCCATCCGATCGGGATTGATCCAGATCGAACGGCTCAGAAGAGATCCCGCTTATCTCTCTATCTTTGAGGGGCAAAAGGGGAAAAATCGAAACTCATATCTCTCTGTCTTTCTCATCTCCTCTCCCTACCGCTCTGTCTCCTCTCCCTCCCGCTCAATCTTCGTCGAACAAGGGAAACCCTAGCTCAAATCCCTAAAATCGAAACCCATATCTCTCTATCTTTCTCGTCTCCTCTCCCTACCGCTCTGTCTCCTCTCCCTCCCGCTCTCTCTTCGTCGAACAAGGGAAACCCTAACTCAAATTGGATAGAGGTAAAATTTCAATGTTAACTTTTTTTTTTTTTGTTGTTGTTGTTGTTGTTGTTGTTGTTATAAACCTCCATCGACAGATCTCTCTCACCTTCAAAAAAATTCCAGTGTTGTTGTTGTTGTTGTTGTTGTAAACCTCCATCGACAGATCTCTCTCACCTTCAAAAAAAAAGTTGAGTTGGATAGAGGTAAAATTATTCCAATGTTAATTTTTTTTGGTGGCTGTTGTTGTTGTTGTTGTTGTTGTCGTCGTTGTCGTCGTCGTCGATGTCGACGACGATCGTCCTCGTTTATATAAAACCATCATCAGTAAAGATTACATCTTTATGGGTATTACTCCATTATTGAATCCAAACTTTGAGTAGATATTGTTGAAATGAGTTAGATTGTTGTTTGATAGAAAATCACCCAATGACAGTTAGATTGTTGTTTGAGAAGATTCCAGTTATTTCTGGAGAGATTAGATCCATGCTCTTCAGATGAAATAATCCTATCTGAGCTTTACGATTGTCGTTTATTATATTCATTATAACTATATATTGCGCGTCCTATGTTGTGTTAACTTTTAGTATCTTTCTGATGTGTTCTACATAATTTTATCTTGTACTATTTGAGTTTATTATATTCGTCCTATGTTGTGTTAACTTTAAGTATCTTTCTGCAGACAATATTCTTCCTCTGGTTTGCTTTATCTGGTTGGCTGTTCAGGTTCTTCATTTTAGCTACCTGGGTCCTACCATTTGCAGCTCCACTTCTTATTGGCACGCTTGCTAATAATTTTGCGATTGAGGTACAGTATTTGAAATTAAACTGTCTGTATCAGTAGTAAATTATTTGATCTTCCTCTCGAACTTCATTTATCTTTCTAGTTTGGTAGAAATCTTCTGTATCAGTAGTAAATAATTTTGCAATTGAGGTACAATATTTGTTTGGTTGGTAGAAATTGACAATCTTGGAGATGATGATGATATATTCTGATCCTATATAACCTTTGCAGTATTGAAAATGACCAAACACTGGTAAATGAAGATAGCACATACGTACCTGCATTTTTTTTATTTGATGAATCACTTTGTGCAGGAATTCAAGCGGGAGAACAAGAAGGTCGTTAGCGGAGAACCGGAGATACCTTTAGAACACTCTCCGACAAATGGAATTCTTTAGTGTGTTGGTCATGTATGGATTGTAATGAAAATAGTGGAAATTGAAAGATACAACTAGTTTGTGGTTACACATTGTGTATTTATTTGTTTTCTATAATCTTTATAACACTCTCCAACTAGTTTGTGGTTACAAAATTTGAAACTTCATGTTCAGCTTTTGTTTGTCTTCAGCGTACAGAATTTGATGTTTCATGTTAAGTTTCTGCTGTTCTGAGCTGTGCGTACACAATTTGATGCTTCATGTTCATTTTCTGTTTGTTCTGAGTTAACAAAATTTGATACTTCATGCTGTGTTTATGTTTGTTCTGAGTTTACAAAATTTGACAGTACATGCTCTGTTTGTGTTTGTTCTGAGCTTACAAAATTTGATACTTCATGCTCTGTTTGTGTTATTTCTGAGCTTACAAAATTTCACACTTCATGCTCTGTTTCTATTTGTTCTGAGCTCACAAAATTTCACACTTCATGCTCTGTTTCTATTTGTTCTGAGCTTACAAAATTTGATACTACATGCTCTGTTTGTGTTTGTTCTGATCTTACGAAATTTGATACTTCATGCTCTGTTTGTGTTAGTTCTGAGCTTACAAACGTTGACACTTCATGCTCTGTTTCTTTTTGTTCTGAGCTTACAAAATTTGATACTTCATTATCTGTTTCTGTTTGTTCTGAGCTAACAAATTTTGATACTTCATGCTCAGTTTCTGTTTGTTGTTCTGAGCTTACAAAATTTGTTACTTCATCTTCATGTTCACTTTGTGGTGTTCTGAGCTTACACATTTTCAACTTCATGTTCACTTTGTGGTGTTCTGAGCTTACACATTTTCAACTTCATGTTCACTTTATGCTGTTCTGAGCTTACACATTTTCAACTTCATCTTCACTTTGTGTTAGTTCTGAGCTTACACATTTTGAACTTCATAGTCAGTTTATGCCATCATCTTCACGATTGTATCGTCATGCACATCAACAAAATTTATTGAAAAGCTTGGGGCAACATACTGATAGTTTTTTATCCAAAGCATGAGAACCCATCAATTACACCTCAATCCACACCCCAAATTATTTATTCACAGTTATAACATATCAAATGCCTTTACAAACCATGATAACATCATAAAATATCAGCAGAATCTGAACCCTTCATAGGAAGGAGATTGTACACATTATGAAAATTTGTTAAGGTAAAAAAAATAGTAGCACTTGAGTTATACAGGATCAGAAGCCTTCATCTCCACTTTTTCAACCTCCTCATCTACAAGAAAAAGAGTTGAAACAGTTGTGTTAGCATACTTGATTATTTTTTGCCCAAAGCATGAGAAGCCATCAGAAGCATCCCAATGCATATCCCAAATTATCATTCTTCATAGTTATAACCTACGAACAGCCGTAAGAAACACTCATAACATCATAATTTCAACAGCAGCAATCAGATCCATTGAAATGAAGTACTCTACTTGCGAGAATTGAATCTATTGTTATTAACTGAGACTGACAAGTTCCACATTCATATAACAATTATCTGCAACACTGGTTAGGGCTAACTAGCATTTGGGCCATGAAGTGATCAGTTACTAAGATGAAAATTTTGAATTATTCTAATAAACTAAATGAAATGGCAATTATTCACAGATGAGAAGAAAACATGTATTTAAATATATATAAAAACATTGCGGTGAAAATATTTAAATAAAAAATGTATATCAAAATGTAGAAAGAGAAGCACAGCTTAATCAATCTACAAGGTTAAGAAAGGCCAGCAACAATAAATAGAAAAGAAAAAGTTATATTCAGTAAATAGGGTTGTGATCAGCATTCACAAGGAATATAAGCATCACTTACATTTCTCATTTGGGGTTCTCTAGCACAATTTTGTCAATATCAGAACAGTATCTACCAAACTAGAAAGATAAATGAAGTTCGAGAGGAAGATCAAATAATTTACTACTGATACGGACAGTTAATTTCAAATACTGTACCTCAATCGCAAAATTATTAGCAAGCATGCCAATAAGAAGTGGAGCTGCAAATGGTAGGACCCAGGTAGCTAAAATGAAGAACCTGAACAACCAACCAGATAAAGCAAACCAGAGGAAGAATATTGTCTGCAGAAAGATACTTAAAGTTAACACAACATAGGACGAATATAATAAACTCAAATAGTACAAGATAAAATTATGTAGAACACATCAGAAAGATACTAAAAGTTAACACAACATAGGACGCGCAATATATAGTTATAATGAATATAATAAACTACAATCGTAAAGCTCAGATAGGATTATTTCATCTGAAGAGCATGGATCTAATCTCTCCAGAAATAACTGGAATCTTCTCAAACAGCAGTCTAACTGTCATTGGGTGATTTTCTATCAAACAACAATCTAACTCATTTCAACAACATCTACTCAAAGTTTGGATTCAATAATGGAGTAATACGCATAAAGATGTAATCTTTACTGATGATGGTTTTATATAAACGAGGACGATCGCCGTCGACGTCGACGACGACGACAAAGACAACAACAACAACAACAACAACAACAACCACAAAAAAAATTAACATTGGAATAATTTTACCTTATCCAACTCCAACTTTTTTTTTGAAGGTGAGAGAGATCTGCCGATGGAGGTTTACAACAACAACAACAACACTGGAACTTTTTTGAAGGTGAGAGAGATCTGTCGATGGAGGTTTACAACAACAACAACAACAACAACAACAACAACAACAACAAAAATAATAATAACATTGGAATTTTACCTCTATCCAATTTGAGCTAGGGTTTCCCTTGTTCGACGAAGAGAGAGCGGGAGGGAGAGGAGACAGAGCGGTAGGGAGAGGAGACGAGAAAGATAGAGAGATATGGGTTTCGATTTTCCCCCTTTGAGATAGGGTTTCCCTTGTTCGACGAAGAGAGAGCGGGAGGGAGAGGAGACAGAGCGGTAGGGAGAGGAGACGAGAAAGATAGAGAGATATGGGATTCGATTTTCCCCCTTTGAGCTAGGGTTTCCCTTGTTCGACGAAGAGAGAGCGGGAGGGAGAGGAGACAGAGCGGTAGGGAGAGGAGCCGAGAAAGATAGAGAGATATGGGTTTCGATTTTTCCCCTTTGAGCTAGGGTTTCCCTTGTTCGACGAAGAGAGAGCGGGAAGGAGAGGAGACAGAGCGGTAGGGAGAGGATACGAGAAAGATAGAGAGATATGGGTTTCGATTTTTCCCCTTTGAGCTAGGGTTTCCCTTGTTCGACGAAGAGAGAGCGGGAGGGAGAGGAGACAGAGCGGTAAGGAGAGGAGACGAGAAAGATAGAGAGATATGAGTTTCGATTTTCCCCCTTTTGCCCCTCAAAGATAGAGAGATAAGCGGGATCTCTTCTGAGCCGTTCGATCTGGATCAATCCCGATCGGATGGCTGGTAACTCCCGCTCACGATAAGGAGCCCATCTCACCATCTCATAATAGACTAACTCATATATCGGATGGTTATTGTATCAAGATTAAACATAAGGTTTCTATATATATTGAAACCTTATGTTTAATCTTGATACAATAACCATCCGATATATCCTGAACAAATAACCATACAATAAGAGTCGTACGGTCTTAAAGAAAAAGTCGGGCTTGAAACAAATCACATAGATCCGATGCCCAATCATGATGCGCTGCACACTTGCGGTCGACTGCTAATTAATGACTTCACCAAGTCAAAGGGCGAACAAGATTGTTGCAATCAACTGCATCATGTTGTTGTCTCTTCTGCTGTCGTTGCTCTCTTCTTCTTTCAATATTCGTTTCAAATCATCTTCTCACTTCACCCGTCTTCTCTTCTCATTGAATCTAGTATGTAAGACATAAACTCAACAATCTCTACCTTAAATTGCATAATCATGCTTCCTATACACTTGTGTGATTAATCGCCTCTAGACTCTTTCCTTCTCCTCCAACAAACAACCTGGTTCAGTGGTGTCTTCTTCTAGTAGAATCTACCTTCACTTGTTATTCTTCTAATCATATGCCCCCTTCAAGGGCATACTCCAGTAAGTGTCAACACGAAGGCATCACCCCCCGCACGAACTCCACCTACCCCGAGGCACTCTCTCCCTCCCGACGATATTCGAATGTCGTGATCTTATTTTGGTAATCCTAGTGGCGGCATATTAGATACTGCTTTCGGAACACAGGGCTTAAAAATATTTGACCAAGATTTTTTATTCCCACAAAGCTGGAAGAGGTTGTGCTGATTCTACCAAATACCCATATTTCCCCTCATCACCTTACGACAACATTCCCAAATCGATAGAATTCCACAATGAGCTGTGTACCTGAATCCCCATGCTTCCAAGTTCCCAAGGATACATGTTTCATTTCAACAAAGAAATATGCATGACCTTCTCTAGTGTGTACTCATTTCCGTCTTGCATCTTCAACTCAATTGCTCTTTCAACCACAACATCACAAATCTCACAAATCTACGTTCTCACACAATGATTTGTTGTAGACTTGTAAGTATAAAACATATCTCTCTCTCTCTCTCTCTCTCTCTCTCTCTCTCGTCGCAATTGCGTGAAGGACTACCCGAATCAAGAAACTAGTCAGAATTCATATTTAAAGAACTTGAAACAAGAAGACAGTCTAAGTTATCACATGTTTCAGCAACACTGATTATGTTGGCACCCCTCTAATTGATCCACTTGCGACAATCCTTCTTGTAATCTCTCCACTATGGTGGCAACAGACCATACCCTTATGCACACTATTCCTTCAAATTGAAGTACCATCAACAGCCATATGCAACTCATGAAAGTAGACGTCGATTTCTAAGTCTTTTTCCTACGTTCATCATCCTTCAAGCCCTTGATCATACCGACCACCGAAAACTTCTCCTTGGTAGGTGGTTTTCAAATACTTGTGCGATTATGGCAGTGAATATATCAAGTTGAAAGCATCTTCTCTAGATCATCTGCATTCATCGCCTTCAATTCAGATAACTCCGTATTGGATTTCACTATATGAACTTGAAGAGCACTACCCTCCATCACTGAGAAACGAAATAGTTTTCTCTTTCAAAGGATCTGATCATGTGACGACGATTCTGAATAGTCAGTTTTTGCCCACAGACTCCCCACACTTCCCATGCACCTGATGTTGTTCATCATAACAACTGGATTGAACCCAAGGCTTCTGAACAAATCGTCTCTCAATTCTCCTATTTTGTGTCGATTGGTCAGCCTCTATCTCCTTCCAGAGCTAAAATTCAAGCCATGTTGAACCGATGCGTTGTACATGTCCACCTTTTAGAGATTAAAGTTGATCACACCATCGAAGTTCTTGATCTTCATGATATGATCTATCATCTTCTCTAAGGAGCCCTGTAACTTGATGCTCTGATACCAGTTGTTAGGAATTTAGCCCGCAGCGGAAAGGTTTGGGGAGAAGTCAATAACCGATCAATACAAGCAATCAAGCAAGTAAACCAAACCAAACACATAAAGCACACAGTTTTGTCCCAGTTCAGATGAACATAATCTGGGGGAGAAATAACTGAGGTATTATTCAACTAGAAAAGATACAAAAGTTACAATCACTCTTATCAATAACTTATCTATCTTTCAAGCCTCACTAGAAGATACTTGTTTACATCGGAAAACTCTCAGATGAAGTACTTGATATATCCTGAAGAGATAACCATACGATAAGAGTCGTATGATCTAACTTGGAGAAGAAGTCAAACTCGAAATAGATCACCCAGACCCGAGGCTCAATCCTGTTGCACTACACTGTAACCCCTGTTTCCGATTGTACGGATTATTATTCGTATTTCTATTGATATTTTCCCCCCTAATTTATTGTATTATTGTGGGCTCACTAATTCCAATTATTTATTATATTATTGTATTTTGACCCAACTACATTCAAGCCCAACCCATCTACCCTTATTGGATATTGGGTCCAAAACTTAGTCTACCCAAACCCACTCCCCCTAACTAAAACCCAGACTATTTCTCCCCTCAATCCCATGTATTTCTAACTCCCCATGATCTCCTCTTTGTTTTATTGTATTAAAAACTTTCCCACTTCCCCACAAATCAGAACTACCCTAAACAAACTCGCTCTCTCCCGTTCTCTCTCCCTCTCCTGTTTCCCAACTCAAAACCAACCCAAAAATCACTCCCGCTCACTTCCCCCCTTCTCCTTCTCGCCTACACCCAAAACCGAACTAACAAACCCATCGCCATTTCCTTCCCCATCGCCACCCTCGCACCACCTTCTCCATCACCGTCCTCCCCGTTGCTACTCGCCATCCCCGCACTCATCTCTTCCCCAATCTCGACACCACCCTCATCCCCAACTCCGCCAACCGAACCCATCAAACCACCACCTCCATTGCCATCACCACCACCTTACCGTCGCCTTCACCTACTCGACTCCTCACCCTCGTCAACCTAGCCCCGTCCCCATTGCCGTAGAACTCCCGTGGAACCCATCGAAGCTCCACCGAAACCCATCGACCTCACCTTCAAACACCACTGATCACCTCTCCACTTCGTCGAGAGCCTTTCACCCTCACCGAAGTCTTCATCGCAGCCCAGAGCCACCACCATCCTCGCCTTCGACACCCCGAACACCAATTCCCCGCTCTCCCCTGTTTTCGAGCGTGAAAACAGAGTTCCGCCAGAGTCGTTCGCCGTCTCGAGTGTTGCGTCGCTTCCCGACCAACGCCGCCGCCGACGTCGCCTGACTAAGCCGTCGCGAGCCTGTAACACCCCGAATTTCAAATAAGGATAAATTCGAGATTTCACAGGATCTTTACTTCACTTCGTACAATTTTACAAGGAATTTAAAACTTTTCATTCACAATACATCAGAGTTTCTTTACACTTGGTTTTTACACAGCGGAAGACTAAAAGATTACAACAATGAAATACAATTTGTATCACTTTAACATTATTTGCAATATCTTTAACTTCTAAACAGCAACAGCATATCCACTTTATAACTCTATGAATAGTCCATTACCTGCATGTCAATCTGTGGGCACGTCAGTTACTTACAACTGACGAAATGTTATACACGACTATCCTCTCTATGCCGGGAATAGTATAACGATCTCATACTTTAACAAATCACAAAAATATTGAATGAACAAGTAAAGTGTCAAAAGTGATTATTCTAAACATAAGTGTATGTTATGCCTTAATGCCTAATGCACACAATTCTATACTAGGATGACACTAATGCACACTTGTTCGGATTCTATGCATCCCATACTACATAGGTCCGAGGGCAAGCGCCTACGTTCTCCACAATAAAGGGCTCGATCCCTCGCCATGAAAACTACCCGGTAGCAAAACAAAGTTCAGACTATTCCACGAATTTGAATCCCAGCCATGGAGTCCACCGCCGGCTGTTATAACAGATTCCACATCGTGCGAATCGTCCCGTATGTGACCCTCTAGCCCAGTATATATATATATACATTGGAGACGGTAAACACAAAAGCTCATCCGTCCGACTACTCAAGATCCCGGAGTCCATCGCTGACCCGTCCTCATAGTCCCGGATTAAAATATAATAATCCGTCTCCCACGGGGCAACCTCAGTCCACCAACTGGGTCTATAGTCTTGGAGTCCACCGCCGACTATATAGAGCACCCCACTTACGTTTTCCCAAGTTTACTACATCTTCACTTATGTGCCTAATTTTTCTTAAGTTCAAGACATGAATAATTTCCACTAATAGAATTAGTTTTACCTCCTACCGGACTTAATCAACAAATACGAGATGGCTCCTTAGCCATATCTCCAAATCATTTCACAAATCCTTTCTTTCAATAATGCCGGTACCGAGGTCTTACTAACTCTAAATCATAAACTTTCATGTACAAGAAACATGGGTACATATACCATTTATCAAACATGTCTTAACTTAGATATTTTCATGTCTCTAGCTTATCCACAATTTGATCTA
The DNA here is from genome assembly GCA_017893485.1 of Hemerocallis citrina. NCBI lineage: Eukaryota > Viridiplantae > Streptophyta > Magnoliopsida > Asparagales > Asphodelaceae > Hemerocallis > Hemerocallis citrina. The sequence goes on along the minus strand of CM030367.1, from coordinate 210,057,148 downwards.
TGTCTCACTTAGCATCAACACATAAATCTCTTATCAAAACATAATTTCGTTCATGAATTAACAACAATAATGAATTCATCACTTGCAATTTCATTCGAAATTTAAACTCATGAAAAATACTCCAAATAATTATTCATCACATTGAGCGCATATATACACAACATTCATGCATAATCCCATCAAAAAGAAATAAATTCTCACATCCAAATTCTACTTTTCTTTTAAGGGAAAAAGATCAATCATGCTACTAAAAATAGTTAATTTTGAAGACAATATCTCGATCTATCTTTTATTCATCAAAATATGCATATAAATCGTCAATCTTATTATTTTTATAGATTCTCCATCACTTAATTGCATTTGTCTCATTAACACCCAAAAAAAATTTAAATAAAGAAAGGGGTTGTGGGGTTTTGATCCCGTGAGCCAACAACAGCAAGGCCCCAACAACAGACCGAAAGCCAAGAGTCCAAATGGACTCTATGTCGGATTTCTGAACTCTATAAAAATGAGACAGTCTCATTAACACCCAAAAAAATCATTTGAAAACACCCAAAAAAAAATTAAATAAAGAAAGGGGTTGTGGGGTTTTGATCCCGTGAGCCAACAACAGCAAGGCCCCAACAACATACCGAAAGCCAAAAGTCCAAATGGACTCTATGTCGGATTTCTGAACTCTATAAAAATGAGACAATAATAAGATTGAAAGACAAATGCAATTAAGTGATGGAGAATCTATAAAAATAATAAGATTGACGATTTATATGCATATTTTGATGAATAAAAGATAGATCGAGATATTGTCTTCAAAATTAACTATTTTTAGTAGCATGATTAATCTTTTTCCCTTAAAAGAAAAGTAGAATTTGGATGTGAGAATTTATTTCTTTTTGATGGGATTATGCATGAATGTTGTGTATATATGCGCTCAATGTGATGAATAATTATTTGGAGTATTTTTCATGAGTTTAAATTTCGAATGAAATTGCAAGTGATGAATTCATTATTGTTGTTAATTCATGAACGAAATTATGTTTTGATAAGAGATTTATGTGTTGATGCTAAGTGAGACATAGATCAAATTGTGGATAAGCTAGAGACATGAAAATATCTAAGTTAAGACATGTTTGATAAAGGGTATATGTACCCATGTTTCTTGTACATGAAAGTTTATGATTTAGAGTTAGTAAGACCTCGGTACCGGCATTATTGAAAGAAAGGATTTGTGAAATGATTTGGAGATATGGCTAAGGAGCCATCTCGTATTTGTTGATTAAGTCCGATAGGAGGTAAAACTAATTCTATGAGTGAAAATTATTCATGTCTTGAACTTAAGAAAAATTAGGCACATAAGTGAAGATGTAGTAAACTTGGGGAAACGTAAGTGGGGTGCTCTATATAGTCGGCGGTGGACTCCAAGACTATAGACCCAGTTGGTGGACTGAGGTTGCCCCGTGGGAGATGGATTATTATATTTTAATCCGGAACTATAAGGACGGGTCAGCGGTGGACTCCGGGATCTTGAGTAGTCGGACGGATGGGCTTTTGTGTTTACCGTCTCCAATGTATATATATATATACTGGGCTAGAGGGTCACATACGGGACGATTCGCACGATGTGGAATCTGTTATAACAGCCGGCGGTGGACTCCAAGGCTGGGATTCAAATTCATGGAATAGTCTGAACTTTGTTTTGCTACCGGATAGTTTTCATGGCGAGGGATCGAGCCCTTTATTGTGGAGAACGTAGGCGCTTGCCCTCGGACCTATGTAGTATGGGATGCATAGAATCCGAACAAGTGTGCATTAGTGTCATCCTAGTGTAGAATTGTGTGCATTAGGCATTAAGGCATGACATACACTTATGTTTAGAATAATCACTTTTGACACTTTACTTGTTCATTCAATATTTTTGTGATTTGTTAAAGTATGAGATCGTTATACTATTCCCGGCATAGAGAGAATAGCCGTGTATAACATTTCGTCAGTTGTAAGTAATTGACGTGCCCACAGATTGACATGCAGGTAATGGACTATTCATGGAGTTATAAAGTGAATATGTTGTTGCTATTTAGAAGTTAAAGATGTTGCAAATGATGTTAAAGTTATACAAGTTGTATTTCATTGTTGTAATCTTTTAGTCTTCCGCTGTGTAAAAACCAAGTGTAAATAAACTCTGATGTATTGTGAATGAAAAGTTTTAAATTCCTCGTAAAATTGTACGAAGTGAAGTAAAGATTCTGTGAAATCTCGAATTTATCCCCCTGACAGTCGTCGCGCTATCCCCCTCGCGCCGTTCTCTCTCTTCGATCGAAGGAAGAAGACGAACAGCTATTCGTCGACTTCGCTGTTCCTTGTTGGGCGCACACCAAATCCCATTTTTGGTTGTACCGCGTTCTGGCCGATCCGCTGTGGGGGTTGTGATCTGATTGGTCGGATTTCGCTGTTTCGTGTTCTGCCACACCCGATCCCTCTTGCTGTTTGCTGTTTTGTCTGGATCCAGTGTGGGAATAATCTACTGTTTGCTGCTGTTGCTGTTAGTTTTCTCGCTCCGTTTTCACACGTGTTCTTGGGATTGCTCCCCGGAATTCTGATCCCGTTATTCTTATTAATTTATTAAATCTTCTGCAAGAAAAAAAAAAGGCAAGTCCACTTGAACTCTCTTATTTATTCTAGTTCAAGATTGATTGACCTCTTATGCAAGTAGTTCCAATTCATTTATCGTTAACTTTGCCTTGTGTCCCATCCGTTAGGAGTATCGAGGGTTTACATGAGCTAACCCGACGTACTCTTGACCTCTTATTATTATCCATTGACTCAAACTCAAGCCTAGATACATACTTGACACGAATAAAATAAATAGAACTTGTACATGAGAAAACACGTCGTGATTAATACATGTTATTACTTGAGATCTTGTGACTTGAACTTGACATGATGAACTTGACTTGTTTACTGCGAAAATTCACTTGACTTGTTTACTGGGAAAATTCACATTACTTGCTGTACATGAGTCTTGATACATGCAGGATGCAATAACTTGATAATTACCCACTTGATGAATATAAATGTGATAGCTTTTATAAACTTTTGCTGCTTGTACTATTTTTTTTTTTTTGAGGAAAAGGTGGAATAACTTTTGCTGCTTGTACTATTTTGCACAGAGGTTTCGACCCTATTAACTTAAGAATTATCACTTCTGATATAAGAGAGAGTTTTAACCTACTGAGTTTAGTTTCCAACCCAAGTGACAGATCCTGATTTCGAGTCTCGAGCTGTGAGATATTACCTTTTTAGTCTCTGCTGGTCTGCATTTTCAGACTGCAGAATTATCGTAACATCGACTTATTTGATAGTAAAATACCATGTAAAAAGTATTAGAATGCAATGAAATTTTCCAGGAACCTTATAGACATGCTGAGGGTTCACCTCAAATTTTTGTAGATTTTTACAGTGCATTTATACCATGTTTCCACCCCTTAGGAATTAACATCTAGTTGCTGCCAGAACAGCTAATCTACAAAGAATGGAGTCTTTAACCTAGATGCAGTCGGAATTAGCAGAACCTTAATGAATATAATTTGTAGCCCTTTCTGTCTAGATGTCCATAGCATACTGGAAATTCGAATTTGGAGTTGTAATCTAGGAGATATCCCTATTTTAGTGTAACTGTGTCAGCTGTTCCAGATTTGTCATTTCTTGTTTATTTTGTGCAATGCATCATGTTGCTACATTATTATCATTCCCTTGACATTCTTATAACCACTTGCATGTACATATATGACTTAGTAATAAAATACTAAACAAGTCGGGGTTTCTAAGGGTTGACCTAGTAGTGGACAGTCTCAGAAAATGTACTCGGTAGAAGGTGGAGAATTACTTGTGAAGACGTGAACTTGTTATCTTGTTATCTTGCTACATGAACTTGACATGAAAGGTGGAGAATTACTTGTGAAGACGTGAACTTGTTATCTTGTTATCTTGTTACATGAACTTGACATGGAATGTGGAGAATTACTTGTGGAGACGTGAACTTGTTATCTTATTATCTTGTTATCTTGTTGTCGTGATACACTGAGTACACACTCTGTAGACCCCACCACGAAGTCTAAAACGAACACTGTTGTACGTGCACTGAACCTGTGGTATGGGACGCAGTAGTACGTGCACTAGATAGGAGGAACAAGTTGATAATAGACCTAGTTGACATGTATATATACTCGATAAAGACCATTGCTATTAGTACCATTATTGTCATTGCAATTTGATCTTGATTCATATTTCCTACATGTACCTTACTCCTTTACTCTCTGTTTTCACTACTTGCTGTTCGTACTTGCTCTAAGGACATTTATTTTTCTTCTTTAGTTAACCCAGCCACAGGTGAACCTGAGGATTTGCCAGAAGGAGTTGGCGAACAGTACTTTTAGATCGGAGCAACTGCATAATAATAAACTATTTCCTTTCATGTTCTTCTTCATTCATTGTAATTCATTTGTTTACTTAGACTTGTATTCCGGGCTTTTGACCCGTAACTGCTACTTGATTTCTCAGTATTGATTATCATGTTGGATTATTAAATTCTTGAATTCAAATATTGTTCTGTGATGTTATTATTTTGCGTGGTTGTAATTAATTTTCCGAGTATTGTTGAGTTGAGACTGGTACAGCTTATGAATGATATTAAAATCATTCGCTGGGCCTTCGTCACGGGCTCGTATTCCCGTATTTTGGGAAGCAGGGCGTGACATACACACTTGCAGTCGACTGCTTTAATTAGCAGTCGGCTACTAATGACTTCACCAAGTCAGAGAGCAACCAAAATTTTCTAGTGGTCGACTACATTGTATTGTCTCTTATGTTGTTTTTTTTTTTGAAATAAAGAATGGCATGAGAAGTGCCATCCGACTCTTATATATATTCAATAAAAGATACACCCAAAATACATCAAAAGATACATCCAAAATACATCAAAAAGTACATGAATAGTTACATCCAAGATACGACAACAACATCAAAATAGTTACAAGTAGACTCCAAAATACAAAAGATTTCGGTACAAAAAACGGTATATATACTAAACCGTCCAGGATCCGAAAACACCTCCATTTCTACCACCGAACCGACCAAACCCGATCAGTTGTTGACACCATCTCCTGGAAACAGAGGACCAACTCGAACTTTCTTCCTAATACCTGGAATTTTAAACCAAGAAGTGGTAAGAGAAACAATTCGATAAATAAATTGCACAAAATTGGAAGAATGGTTTTGAAAGAATAAATTATTTCTATCAAACCAAATGGCCCATAAAGATGCAGCCACAACGAAATCTCATTCCCTCAACTTCTCCTTTACTACCTCTGAACCTCTAAAATCTCCCCACACCTGGGGGACATTGCTAGGAACTCTACTGCAACCAAAACCCATGAGGATGAAATCCCAATTACATTTAGAGTTTATACATTCCAAGAAAAGATGGTCAATAGATTCGTCTAGAAGGTTACATCTCAGACACAAAGTCGACGCGATGAGACCCTTCTTAAATAAATTTACTCTAGTTAGAACTGCTTCTTTAAGCACTAACCACATGAAAGCCTTAACTTTATGAGGAGCGTTCGTCCTCTAGATTATACGATTCTCCGCACTTCTCGTACCCCCATCACACAGAGCTCGATACATGGAATTAACTGTGAACTAACCGTTGCAATCCAATCGCCAACTCCTCTTATCTTGAGAATTCAAGTTGGGAAAGTCCGAAGTCTCTAAAAGTGTAAGAAGGGAGCCACACGGAATTTGAACATTAACATCACTGGGAACCACCAAGTTGATTTACCAAGCTGTACTAATCCAATAGTCGGCAACCAAGGCAAATTTGTTACATGTGAGATTGAAAATCTCCGGGAAGAGACAACTCAGAGTATTGGGACCCACCCAAGAGTCTAACCAAAATCGAGTATCAACTCCGTTCCCTACCCTACTTGGAGCATTGACATGAAAGATATCTCCCAATTTGTCAATCCCCTTCCAAACAGGAGAAATACTTCGACGATGCTGCCCCCCCCCCCCCCAAACCTGAATCGTCTACGCCCTCGGTAACGAGCCCAAACAAAGCCTTGGTTGGTAGAATAGCGGGAATGAATTTTCCACCACCACATACAAAGAAGGGCTTGATTCATTTGTCGGAGGTTAATGATGCCCAAACCCCCGAAATCTTTACTTCTACAGACCAAACTCTATTTAACTAAAGGAAGGCGCCTACCATCTTCTTCACTCCTCTTCCATAAGAAATCTCTACGGATTTTGTCAATTTGGTCGATAACCCAGGAGGAGAACTCATAAATGGACATCCAATAAATAGGTATATTAGAAAGAACCGCATTAATCAGGGTAATTCTACCACCTAAGGACACGTGATTTTTCTTCATCCAGGAAGCCGCTTCTGAATACGCTCCAAAAGATGATTCCAATCGTTCCGAGTCAGCCTCCCAGGACGCAACGGAACTCCCAAATATTTAATGGGAAATTTACCCACTTTACAGTCCAAGACATTAGCCAGAAGAGCAGTAGAAGTAGCGTTACCTCTCCCAAGACCAATGAGATTACTTTTCTCGAAATTAACTCCCAGTCCGCTCCAGGCTTCATAGAACAGAAGAATACCTTTAAAAATCAGGACCTCGTTAGTGTCGTTCTTCCCAAAAAGGAGCGTGTCGTCTGCATATTGCAGAATAGGAATACCACTAGAGCCATCCAAACATCCAATACCACGTAAAAGATGTTGTTGGTACAATGTAAAATCATTTCTGACAATGCGTCAGAAACCAGGGTAAATAGCAAAGGAGATAACGAATCACCCTACCGGAGCCTTCTTCTACAAAAAAATGAGATTACGTGGGGTCCCGTTAATCCACACGGCGGATTTACCACCAGTTAAGCACAGATTGATCCACCCAATCCATCTGGCCCCGAAGCCTCTTGAATGTAGTACCTCTACTACACTTTCCCATTCCACAGTGTCATATGCTTTTTCGAAGTCGAGTTTAAGCATAAACCCTTCTTCTCTAGCTCTATGACATTGAAAGATGGTTTCGTGGGCAGTAACGATACTGACTAAGATATCTCTCCCAGGGATAAAACCACTTTGGGCTGGATGAATGATAGAATTCATCCACGGGTTCGATATGTTAGCCAAGACCTTAGTGATGATTTTGAAGGATGAGTTCAAAAGGCTAATGGGCCAGAAATTCACAATCACTTTAGCGCTATTGGATTTGGGAACTAGCACGATATTCGCATAATTAAAACGCTCTATCTGAACCCGATTCTCAAACATCTCCTCAAAGATGTGGAATAGGTCCCCATTAATGACATCCCAGAAGGCTGTGAAAAAGAAGATGGGAAACCCATCCAGGTCTGGCGCTTTGTCCTTACCAAGATCTTTGATAGCAATGAGAATTTCACTGATCGAGAAAGGAGACTCAAGCGCTTCTAAACCCAACACGTTCGAACGAGACCAGATGACTCATTAAGAGAACAGAACCGATTCCTAGACACTCCTAATAATCCTCGAAAATGATTCTCTATGTGATCACGAACGAGCTGAGGCTCAGAAACCCACCTATTCTCAATCTGTAGACCTGAAATGTAGTTGGATCTACGTCGTCCGTTAGCAATCCTATGGAAATACGCTGTGTTAGCGTCCCCATCTAGGAGCCATTTGTCACGCGACCTTTGGCACCAATAATCATCTTCAGCTTGGAAAATACTATCCAAATCTGCTCTGTCATTATGAAGACCAAGTAACTCATCTCTATGAAGATCTCTATCCTCTTGCAAAATCTCCATAGATTGAATATTATCCACAAGACGTTCCTTAGCCTCTTTAGCTAATTTACTCTCTTCCCCTGTCCAACGTCTGAGGACTCCTCGCAGTCTACGAATCTTAGCATTCCAAATGTCCATCGCATCCCTTTGAATGCCTGCCCTCCTTTGAAGGGGCGTATTCCAAGAAGCGGTTACAAGTGATCTCAAAGCACCGTTCCTAAGCCATGCCTTTTCAAAACGGAACGATCTAGCGCTGGGGCCAGTCATCGTACTAGGCAAGAGAATGATAGGAACATGATCAAAAGTATGACTGTCACGCCCTGCTTCCCGGAATACGGGAACACAGGCACGTAACTGAGGCCCAGCGAATGATATAAGTATGCCAACTCATATCATCCATAAGCTGTACCAGTCTTAACTCAACAATATAAGAAAAATGAATCACAACCACGCAGAAAAACATAATCACATAAACGATAATGAAATTCAATAACCAAATCTGAAATACAAGAACTTACCAAATAGCTTGAGGAACTCCGGCTCCAATCGTAGAAGAACTGCTCACCAATGCCTTCTGAAAATTCTTCTTGTACACCTGTTACTTGTTCATCTAAAAAGAAAGGATAATTTGTCCTTAGAGCAAGTCGTGGACATGCAAGTGGAGAAACAGTGAAACAATGACAATAAAGGTATAACAATGAATTCAAATGAATGATGAAGTCGATAGTATTGAACAGTGTAAAACAGATAACAATATAATATGCATTAAATACGATTTACCACAATAACGATAAACAATACCAATAAGGGCAATAATAATGATAACACTGTTCATTGAGGTAACAATATACAATGATAATGTGGTGGGGCCTTAAGTCTATTATTCACTTTTTTTTTTATCCTAGCTAATGCACGTACTACTGTGTCCCATGTGTGCCGTACCACAGGTTCGATGCATACAATCAATTTCGCTTAGACTAAGGTGGTAGATTCTATAGTTCATGTACTCGGGAACATTATTCAATAATGACCGATGATCGAATCAATCGAGATACTGCAGTCAGTAATCTGCAATTAACTGATAACCGATATAACCAATAACCAATAACCAATAACCGATATACCGATAATTAGGGAAACACGGGCCCCTCTTCCGAGTACAGTTACCATATCATCAACTACCCTAATCAACCCTTAACCCCGGCTTGCTTTACTTTCTTTATTCAATTAACTCACAATAATGCAATTAGTAAGGGACGCTAGAAAAGGTGACAACACAACCCTAGGATAATGCAATATACTATATACAATTAAATACACTAAATATAACATTATAAACACAATTGTACATTTTAAAGCATAGAATCCCAATTCTGGCCAGTAGTAGGTTGCTGTACCAAAATCAGTATTCCCGTTGCTACAGGACAGCAAATGTGGATCCGTCAGGTGGTCTAGAAACTAGACTCCCGCCCGGTTCCAACGCATACTTAAAGTCTATATTCCGACGACGGTAGCTAAGTGAAATTTGGTGTTCTTTATTGGTTTTAGTTTCTGGCTGGGTGTAGATGTTGTCTAATTTTAATTATAAAGGCAGTAAATAAATATTATAAAAATCAGTAAAAATACTTTTTAACACCCTAAACATGTCATTTACAAATCTGGAATTTATCTTGGCCATGTGTGATTAATAGTTCACTTAATTCATTAGCCTAAGTTGTTATGTACGTGAATCTGTAATTTCAGCGCAGCTGTGGTAAAAGGTTCATAACTGGAGCTGTATAACTCCGAATTCGAAAGTTTTGGTGTCTATCGACATCTAGACAGATAGGGCTACAATTTACTTTCAGGGAGTTTCTGATTTTAATGAAGTGTTCTAGGTCTAAACAGCACGTTAAGGTTCAGATTAGCGTAATTTTCTGAATAGTACTCTATATGTTCAATTTAAGTAAATGATAAAAATAAAATCTAATAATAATAATTTGGAGTTTAATTAATCTTAATCGCAGCGAATCAACCTTAGGTGAACATGGTATAAATGTAGGTGATGTCTAACATTTTTATAATCACAATCCAACAAATTAGCAATAACAATCACATTAACAATCAACTAATTTTCTACAATCTACTATAGCCATTTGTCATTTAATTTCATGATATGAAATATGTCTACAATTCCCTATTTTTATAATCAATAACTATAACTATATGGTATATGAACATTCTATACTTTAGAGGCAAAAGATGGCACGATGTCGAGACTACCACTTGGATTCGCTCGTGTAAATCCGTGGCATCTCGACGATTGATACAACAATATTTTACGATTTTAAAATAAGATCCACTTGCGGAATTTCAACAATATTTATCGAATATGATACAAAAAAAATACATTCGATAGAAGTGACTTGCCTTTAGGACGACGTTAGATCCGATATATTGAGAATAACGGGATAGAAATCCCGACAACGAGCAAACGACCACGATAATCACGATCGGGCACGGATCTCGATGGCGATCACGATCAAGATGAAGATCCAGCGAATACAACGGTCGAGATCAGAAATAAAACATATGAGGATTAGAAGGGAACAAAAATATATCATGTTTTATAATTGATGAATAAGAACAAAAATAGATCAAATCTTTACTCACCAAGCGAGGAGGCCGAATGAGACGATCAAAGACTGAGATCAAATTGATCAACCAATCGACGGCCGAGATCGAGTATCTTGATGATGATGATGACGATCGGGTCGGATCGACGATCGGATTGTCCAGATCAAGAGATCTAGATTAGATCGGACGATGTTCAAGATCGGACGGCCCACAATCGAAGAGATCAAGATCTGATTGAATGGACGGCCCAGATTCAATCAATCACAAAACTTCATCCTCCCTCCTTCTCCTTCACAAACAGAGAGAGGGAGAATGACGCCAGTGGCACGGAGTGGACGACCGGCGGGGGAGCGACGACTGCAGTTGTGAGACGGCGGACTGGCAGCGGCGCGGCGGACGGCGGCAAGGCTGGCTGCTGCTCTGGCTGTCGATGGGGACAACACAAGTATGCCAGGACAGTGGCGATGGGACGATGGCACACCAGGCTGCCAGCGCATTACCGACAGTGTTGCGAGGTGAGCAGGAGGAGGTCGGCGACTGGCGGCACACGGGGAGGTGTACTGCGGGGCTTCGCTGGCGTCGGGAGAAGCAGCGCATGGCGCGCTGTCGCTGGTCGGCAGTGTCGTCGACGGTGCAGCGTAAGGGAGAGGTGGAGACGCTGTGCAGGGCGCCGGCTGTCGGGGGGGGTGATGCGACAGGGAGATGGAGAGGGCATCGAAGTTGGGTTCGATGATCGCTAGGGGAGAAAATGGAAGAGGAAGAGAAAGGTAGGCGGCTGAGTAGTTAGGATTAGGGTTTATTAGGTTAATTAAGAGTTTAAATAGAATGGGTTATTGGGTTTGGGTAGTGGATATTGGATATGGGTTGTGGGTTGTAAATAGGATAGGGTATTGGGTTTTAAATGGGTTAAAATCCATTAAAAATAGAATTAGGGTTGTAGGATTATTAAATCCAATAGAATATTTTTTTTTTATAAAAGTATTAGATAAAAATACGATCCCTATAAAAATATAATTTGCATTACACTATAGAGTTTATTCGAAATAGCTGCAAATACCATTAGTAAATAAAAGTGGATTTTTAACATCCAGTCAAAAATTTCAATAACAACCACGATACTAATATAATAATAAAAATACAAATTGTGTTACAATATAATAATAATAAAAATCATAGGAATAGTTGCAAATAAATTTATTGATTGAAAACAGATTTTAATAAGATATTAAATAGTACAATTTGTCAAAAGAAAGGTAAAGTGGAAAAATAAATTTAAAAGTTTTAACTGTAGAAAATACACAGAAAATACATCTATATATGGGAAACAGGGGTTACAATGACGCTGGGCTACACGTGCCGTAGCAAGAGGGAAATTGTTTTCCCAATCCTCTGAGACAAGAATACGATCCAATTTAGCAAGAATTGGAGAGTCTTGCATGTTAGACCATGTGAATTTCCGATCAGGAAGCTGAATTTCCCGAAGCTCTAAGAAGCTAATTACTTCGTTAAAGTTAGCCCCCTCCGATGTGCTGCATCCCCTGCCTAGGTGTTCATCAGCGAAACAAGTATGTTGTTGCTATCTTTTTCTTCCAATATTCACTCTGATTCATCTTCTCGCTTCACATGTTTTCTCTTCTCATAGAATCTAGTATGTAATACATATACTCAACACTCACTCCAAGGAAAAGTTTGCTTGCTTGCTTTATCTGGGACATGCATGACTTTTCCATAGAGTATTATATCTTATTTTGTTTTCAAATACACCAATTAAACACTAGAAATCTAATCCTTGTAGCTAACTACATCGTACCAAATACAAGTAATTCAATTCTTACAGGTTGAGTTAAACATGTTCGAACAACATCGATTGACCAATTATAGTAGTTCAGGTAGGGGGCATTTGGTAACGTGAAAGTGAAATTGAAGTGTGAAAATTGACTGAAAGTCATCCCGTCCATTTTCATAGTCATGTAACTACTACTAAGTGGTTTTAACTTCATTCAACCATAGATGAAAAAGATTGACTAAATCGAATCAGGATCACTAGGTCGGATCGGGTTTTGGGGGGGGGGGGGGGGGGGGGGGGGGGGGGTTCCAATTCTCCTTCAAATGATCGGGATTGGCGATCAGGATCAGGGATCAGCAGATTGACATGGGATCGTCGGATCGGACCGATCTAGGACTATACCACCAATCCTCCCCTCCCCCTTCCCCCCCCCCCCCCCCCCCCCCCCCCCCCCCCCCCCCCCCCCCCCCCAAAAAAAAAATAAATAAATAAATAAATAAATAAATAAATAAATAATAATAATAATGATGATGATTGAATTGATCAATTAGTTTTCAAATAAATATTAGAATATTTTAAATAGTACAGAAAAAAAATATATTGATTGAATTGATCAATTAGTTTTCAAATAAGTATTAGAATATTTTAATTAGTACAGAAAATATTCAAATATCTTTTTTACTTAAATACGCCTAATACTAAATCCGATGCACCAATGATGAACAGATCCGATACCAAAATCTTAGCAACCCAATTCCCTTCTCGATGCCGAGAATGGTTGGACCATGCATTCAACCAAACTGGCCCCTATTGATGTGCTTCAGGTTAGATATTTCATTTTGACAGCCGTAAGTAGAGAGGTTGAATGCAATGCCAAAAACACATGTATGTTAAAACAAGGTGAAATTTCATACTCCTGGTAACATGAGCTGGCCCGGGCCTAGGTCCATTTTACATTCCAAAAAGCATATAATTAGGAATTAGGGGTGTAAAATAAACAGGACCGTCCGTCGTTCGTCCGAGTTCGGAAAATGACCCGACCGTGGACCATCCGAACTGTTATACGAACTGGACTTGAACAAATTATTAGGTTTGATGCTTTACCGAACTTGAATGACATAAGTCCATCCGAGTATTATTACGATCCGATGCTTTACCAGACCGAGTCCGGACTATAAAAATTTGGTCCGACCTAGACCAAGCCGGACATAAGCCCATCCGAATAGAATTTCGGTCTGAGCTTGAAAATATGGTTGTCTGGTCCCGCCCGGTCCGATTTACAGCCCTATTAGAAATATACAATGTAATATATTTTTTGTGACTATACTTTACGTATATATATCATATATATCATATTATAAGTTATAGCCAGAAGAGTGCGCCGTTGGATGACCTAAAGATCAGCATTGGTATAAATACCCAAAATCTGAATCCAACCCAGACCCGATCCGGACCCGGCATTGGACCGGAACCGACCTGGCCTATCCGGGTCCGGATCCTAAAATGGGACCCGTTGTACTTTTGGGTCAAGGTCAGGGTCCGCTCAAAAGGGACCCGACCCGGACCCGAACCTGGACCCGTTAAAAAAACCTTAAAAATCAACATAAAAATAAATATTCTATCCTCATTCCTTCCCTCCTTCCTCAATTCTAAATCTTCCTCTTCCAAACTCAAAACTCATGTCTTTCTCTTCTCCCCCTTATTCTAAATCCTCCAATCGCCACCTCCACTTGCCACTCACACTCCCGCTCCTACCCGAACGGGTAGGAATATTTTAATAGGACTCGGACCCGGAACCGGACCTGGTCCCCACAGGTCCGGATCCGGGTCGAATTTTTGGACCCGTAGGGGACCGGGTCTGGATCCGGATCCGGGTAGTGAAGGACCCAACCCGCTCCGATACCAATGCTACTCAAGATGTACACACCATGCATCTTCTCCAAAAGGAAGAGCATGCTTTGACAAAGATGCTGACCCATCCAACGGTGCACTGCGCTCCTGAGTTATGGCAGGATCATACAGAGCCATCAAACAAACAATTGCCTAACACTTCCCTCAAAAAAACAATTGCCTAACACATCAATACATTTTCGGGACAAAGTGAGTTCCACTTACCCATCGGAGGCAATGAGTGGATAATGAAATTATCAAAAGCACATATCATTTCTTTAACCTTGCATTACCTACAACAATGGTTAACAAATACTAAGAATAACAGAAACCATCCATCATATAATAATTACAACAAGCTCAACAACCGACAACAAGAAGATAAATATGTATGTACATTGCATATTACATCAAGATCCATGTTCAGAGGTCGTTGTTTTCTTGATCACCATTCTCCCGGACTCATCCTTCTCGAACACCCTCACAATCAACTCATCCCAGCTGAGCCTCTGCCTTGCTATGGATGATGAGGAAGTTGATGGTGAAGAAGATGAGGCCGGTCTCGAACTGTCATCAAACGTGCCGTAAGCTGATGGGGAGTAGGCATCGGGTACCTCCAAAGTCACAGCCCTGCGGAGGGCAGCCTTGTGCTCCTCAGTGTGCTCTCTGGCTAGGGTCGCCTGCAGCTCCATCCGCTGCTTTGTCGGGATCTCCATCATCTTGTCGTCTTCAAGCATCAACTGCAGTTACATCTCAGAAGGTAAAAATTTTAGTGGTAGATGTCTGGTTGAAAACACGGGTATGAAAATAAGCTTAGATTAGCGACTTGGAATATAGGAACACTGACAGAAAAATACATATAACTAGTAGATATCATGATTAGAAGGAATATTAATATAACTTGTTTACAAGAAACAATGTGGGTAGAGGAGAAAGCTAAAGAGATTGATAGTTTTAAATTATATTACACAGGTAAAATTAGAAATAGAAATGGAGTAGAAATTTTAGTAGATAAGCAATTCAAATGAGATGTAATAGGTGTTAATAGGAAAGATGATAGAATAATATAGATTAAGCTTGTATTAGGAGGAAACAAAATTAATATCATTAGTTTTTATGCATCCCAAGTAGGATTAGATGCACAAGCTAAAAATAAATTTTGGAAAGATATGGATGGGATAATTTAATGAGTACCCTTTTAGGTGAGAAATTATTTATAGGAAGATATTTTAATGGATATGTAGAAGAAGATAACATAGAATATGAGAGGGTGCATGAAGAACATGGATATAGAAATAAGAACAATTGTGAAGAGGCACTTTTAGATTTTACGGCTTCGTATGATCTTATAATAGCAAATACTTATTTTAGGAAGAGGGAGAAATATTTAATAACCTTTAAAAGTTGGGCAAATAAGAGCCAAATTAATTTTCCCTCACTAGAAAAGTGGTTGCGTGACATGTAAAGATTGCAAAGTTATACCGGGAGAGTGTTTAACCTCACAACATAGATTAAATGTGTTGGATGTTAAGATTGGAAAACACATGTGCGAGGAAAAAGACTAGGAACCCAAGAATTATGTGGTGGAACTTGAAAGGAGAGAAACTAGAGGTTTTAAGAGATAAAGTCCTTAAATGAGCATCATGAAATTGGGAAGGAGAGACAAATATGATGAGGACTAAAACGGTTACGTACATAAGAGAAATTTCAAAGGAGATATTTGAATAATCCAAAGGTTACGTACATAAGAGAAATTTCAAAGGAGATATTTGAATAATCCAAAGGTAGAGGGTTGCTAACTAAAGAAACATGGTGGTGGCAAGAAAAAGTCCAAAATATTGTGAGAGAAAAAAGATCGACCTTCAAAATATGGTAAAAGAGTAGAAATGAATAGGATTTGGAGAGATAAAACCGTTAAAAAAGAAATTAAGAAAGCGGTAAGATGCAAAAGAAAAAGCTTATGATGATTTATACACAAAATTATGAAAAATAATAAGGAGAAAATAACATTTACAAGCTTGCTAAATAAAGGGATAGAAAAACAACAGATAAGAATACAATTAGGTTTACTAAGAGCGATGATTCAAGAGTCTTAATAAAAGATGAGGAAATTAAGGAAAGATGACGAAATTACTTTGAGAAGTTATTAAATAAAAATGGTATGGGCAACTTAAATATAGAGAACTCGAGGGAGAGTTGAGAGCATATGTTTTTCAGTAGAATTAG
This sequence comes from Hemerocallis citrina, assembly GCA_017893485.1. Classification (NCBI taxonomy): domain Eukaryota; kingdom Viridiplantae; phylum Streptophyta; class Magnoliopsida; order Asparagales; family Asphodelaceae; genus Hemerocallis; species Hemerocallis citrina. The sequence goes on along the minus strand of CM030367.1, from coordinate 210,040,809 downwards.
GACCTCGGAGGTTCGAATGCTCTAGGAATGATGAAAATAGGAAAAGATTTAAGACCGGGTGGTATACCCATTAAAGTATGAAAGTGTCTTAACGATGTAGGAGTGGATTGATTAACAAGATTATTTAATGAGATTTTGAGGACTAAGAAGATGTCCGGTGAATGGAGAAAGAGTATTTTTAGTACCTATATATATAAATAAAGGAGATATACAAAGTTACTTCAATTACCAAGTGATTAAATTAATGAACCATACGATAAAAATTTGGGAGAGAGTGATCGAACATAGACTAAGACTAGAAACTACAGTGTCTGATAATCGATTTGGATTTATGCCTGGAAGGTCCACAATGAAAGCAATTTATGTACTGAGGAGACTTATGAAAAAATATAAGGTGATTAAGAAAGATCTACATATGGTATTTATAGATCTAGAAAATTCATATGATAAAGTCTAGAGACATAGTATGGTGGGTGTTAAATAATAAACGAGTAACTATTCGGTATATTGAGGTAATTAAGGATATGTATCAAGGGACAATGACCACAATTAGAACAACCACAGGAGAAACCAATGATTTTCCTATCACAGTATGTTTACACCAAGGTTCGGCTTTAAGCCCTACAGCTTTGCTTTGGCTATGGATGAATTGACGCGAGGAATACAAGATGAGGTACCTTGGTATATACTTTTTGCCGATGGTGTCGTCTTAGTGGACGAGACTAAGCATGAGTCAATGCTAAATTAGATTTGTGGAGAGAAACTTTGGAAGGTAGAGGCTTTAGAATAAGTAGAACTAAAACAGAGTATATAGAGTATAACTTTAGTGATATTCAAAACACAACTGAGAAAGTAGTGAACCTTAATGATCAAGAGATACCTAATACAGACCGTTTCCGATATTTATGTTCAATTATATAAAGAGATGGGGAGATCTGTGAAGATGTAATACATAGGATCCAAGCATGATGGCTTCAGTGAAAAGTGTCAGCGGTATTTTGTGTGACAAATGTATACCTTTGAAGATGAAAAAAATTTATAAGACGGTTGTTAGACCATCAATGATGTATGGAGCAGAGTGTTGGGCAATAAAGAAACATCATGTCCAAAAAATGAGTGTAGCGAAGATGAGGATGTTAAGATGAATGTGTGGTAAAACCAGAAATGATAGAATTAGAAACGAGCATAAACGAGAAAGATAGCTCTTATCCAAGATAAGTTAAGAGAGAATCGCCTCAGATGGTTTGGACATGTCACGCGTAGACCTAGTAGTGCCCCCGTTAAAAAGACTGATTTGATAAGTATTAAGGATAGAGTTAGGGGTAGGGGAAACCTAAACTTACTTGGATAAAAACAGTGAGAAAACTTATGATAATTTGTGACCTTACAGAAGATATTGTGCTAAACCGAACAGAATGAAAAACCAGGATTCATATAGCCGACCCCAACTAGTTGGGAAAAAGGCTTTGTTGTTGTTGTTAAGTTTATACTTTATACTACTGTAGTGCCAATAGGACAGAAACGTATGGACCCAATAAGTGGGCTCCATATGACGTGTCTAGTACTACGAAAAGTTACAAGTACTCTTCAGGTATTTCTTATGCGGATATGCGGATATGCGATTTACGATAGTATTCATCTATCTTCACTTAGAAAATAATAACTTCGGTCATCATAGATCTATATTCAAGCAAGCTCTAGATGATCAAACAAAGGTTTGCGAACTTACATCTAAGGCCCTTTGTGCTTCCCTCTCTATCCAAATTATTGCGTGGTCTGAAGTGGCATTGCAAGAGAGAACAATGTGCTCAAATCTTCCATCGACCGATATGGCCGTTCTGACAACTGGGGGATATCTCCCACACCTGTAACATTGGCCGAATGCAGAATATTTTGTCAAAAGGACGACAAAGAAGCTCAAATAATCTACGTTTAAAAAAGGGGGATTTTCTATAGCTTATATTGGAGGATGGTATTATGTTGAAGTGAGAAAAGTGAAGGCTAAGAAGTGCACAAACAAGTATAAGAATAGAGACGATATTAATACAAGAATGCAAAATTAAACCAGGAGCAAACACTTAGAAGAAAATGGAAACAATTGATGGAAAGGACCTAGTCTATTGGGATCTGAATTTCATAAGCCTTATTTTTTGTTGTATGTTTTGTTAAATTCTTTTTAATAAAACGCGGGGGACATTCAACCCACCGTTTATGATCAGAAAAAAAAAAAAAACAATTGATGGAAAGGAAACCAAGGGAATCTCTAAGAGGGGTTGTAAATTGGGAAAATTTAGACAATATAAAGGTAAAAGTCTGGTCAACAGCATTTCATAAATTTGGAAGGATATTAACTGATACAAATCATAGAAAAACGAACTTTACTTAAAGAAAGAATCCCAATGTTTATCATGATGATGCAGCTGATCTGCCGAAATGATGAAAAATGGATGCTTTCCCACTGGTCTTCCTGTTTTGTTTTGTTTTGTTTTAAAAAAAACTAACTATTAATCCAACCACAGTTTTTATCTTCAAGGAGGAGAGTACTCATGCTTCCATGATTGCGGCACTTCGAGGATTCACTTTATGGTCGTTTACCTTTATTTGCTATACAGTTTCAATACAATTTCCTACACATTATTTAAGCAATTTAAGTCTCATGCTGATAGATATGCTAAAAAAATTGGAGTTGCGACCTCTACTTGCAAAAGCAGCTACATTATAGGAGTGTCATTCTAAAGGATATCTTTGGTTCAAACCTGATCACAAAGTGAGATTCCACTGCATGATCAATAAAAAAGTTGTCTACTAAGCAACCAACTACTATTCCATAATTCATGCAAAACCCCGTCTTGCTCATATCATTTCTAGCCATGAATTTGACAAAATTTTAGAGAGTTTACATCAGGTTACTCAGCATTCGAGAAATGGGGGGTAAATCTTTCATGATCCATAGCTGACCCCATTTTAATAGGAGATAAACGCAGATAACTACGAAGTGTGCGATGAAAGACTTGCATTACGAGTAAGTCATATTTGATATAGATATTTGATCATTATTTGCTTTAGCCCTCTTCATTTTTAAAAGACTTGTATGACCTTTAGTTAAGGACGGGGGCCGAGGGTAAAATTAATAATTTAGCGTGTGATCTTGCTTAACTGGCAAACAGTGAAGATACAGAGAGTCATAATAACTCAGTGTGCCAGCTCGCTAAGAGGGGACTGATTACTTCGGTATCCTGCCCTAAGTGCGGGAATGGAGAGGAAAATTTGGGCCATCTGTTCCTGGATTGCATTTACAGTAGGCAAGTTTGGGAGTTCCTCCTTTTGGGGTTTGGAATCAGCAGATTCCCTTCAAATGTTGTTCAATTATGGGGGGAGTTTCGGGTGTCGGAGATCGGGCGAGAGCGGGAGAGAGAGTGGGATTGTTTAGTTGCAGCTACCTTATGGGTCATTTGGCTTGAGAGAAATGATGCATGCTTTAGAGATCGTTGTTGTAACTTTACTCAGTTAATTTATAAAATCATGTCTCTTACCGCTTTCTGGCTGTCTGTACCAGGTGTGAGGAAGAAAGTCAAGACGAGGATCGTTTTCCAGCCAGAGGAGGGTGGTCCGGGGTACGGCAGCTCTTGATTTAGAAAGCCCGTCTACTCTATCATGACTGCTCTGTTTATTGCTTTTCTTATGTTGTTCTAGAGATATGAGGATGATGTATTTTGGGAGTGGATGTGGACTTAGTTGTTGTATCAGTTAGTTCTAGAGATATGATGTATTTTGAGATAGGATGTATTTTGGGAGTGGATGTGGACTTTGTTGGTTGTATCGGTTATGTATTGACTTCAGTTGTTTAATGAGATCCGATGGCAATTCTCGTGCCATCTTTTATTCAAAAAAAAAAAAAAACTCAGTGTGCCAGCTAAGAGGCTGACAAGCTCATTTTTTGATTACGTTAGGTGGAATATCAATGTGATAAAGACTTCAGTAATACCTAATTGAAAAGGTAGTAAAAATGAGCGAAGAAATCTTACTTGAAGGGTTTTCTCTCAACAATGTGATAGAGACGCCCCGGTGCATAGAGCCTTCTTGGATCTCTTAATTTAACATCTTCTGGTATGCATGTGTCCCTCATGCATCCTAGACATAACAAGCACGGCAAGCTGTCTTAAAATGACCATATCAGCTTTTCCAATAAATGTTAGGGGAAAAGAAATATAAGACAGCATCGTCAACAAAAAAGAAATATAGGGAAAGAATTCAAATTGTCAATAATTAGTCTGCTCTATTATCTCAGGCTTCAATATCCAACAAGCTACAGTTAAGTGGTTATTTTTCCCTTCACTCATTGGATGCCACAAACTTTCCCTTCTGTTGACTGTGTTTCCGATATCACCCCCAAAAAAATCCATATTTTAAAATAACCTTAAAAATTTGATTTTATAACCACATTAAACTTTAAGTTATATGAGTAGACCTCAGAAAGGATGAATTCAGAAAAAATGTATTGTTAGATATTATATAGATATTATATTATGAGAGAGATTAGTTTAGTCTCATATCGAATAATGTATTGGTTTAGTCTTCCCTTCTCTCTTATATAGGAAATATATTGTACTCAGTTTATTCAATTCAATAATCAATAATAAATCCAATAATTCTATCATAGTATCAGAGCCTATAATTCTATAAGGCATATACTAATTTGATCCTCGTAATCGAGGTGGAGTGATTCTCGTCGGAATCACTCCACCTCCCAACATCTCTCCCGATCAAGTCTCCAAAACCCTAGTTGTCAACAAACAACAAGATCCAAAATCCTAACCGTCATCCACTACCTCTACCAAAACCCTAGCCGCCATCAACAACAACAGCAACGACAACAACTTCTCTTCCACCAACAAACATCCACTACAGCAACTCCGGCGAACTCCAAATCCTAGCCGCCCGTCGAGCAACAACATCAATCTTCGAACTCCACCTCCACTGTCTTCAATATCAGCAATCACTCTTCCACTCCAATCCCGTTGGCAACAACCACCATTCCCGGTGCCACCATCAACACCATCTATTCTAAACCCAATCCCGATCGACTGCATCCATCAACGACAAACATCCCTAATCGTCGGCACCTTCATCATCAACACTGCGAATCTGAAACCCATCATCCTCATAGACACTACGAATCTGAAACCCATCCTCCTCGTCTTCAGCGAACTCCAATCCCCGAACTTCAGTAGTGACATCTCCAACAGCCCCCATCACTCCATTCCCGCTGCATCTTCTCACCAGCATCCTCATCACTCCATAACCGCCACCCCCAAATTTGCACAGCCCAAAACCCTAGCCGCCCTCTTCTTCCTTCGTTCTTCAAACCCTAACCCACATCTTCTATCTCTCTAACCAAATACTCTATAACCCGACCCGATACCCGATACCCGAACCTTATACCCGTTTTTGTTTCCTATCCCAAAAAAAAAAAAAAAAAAAACCTAGACCCCATATCCAAACCCGATACCCCATACCCAAACCCACATCAAATCCAAAACTTAACCTGAACCATACCCAAACCCATTTTCTTTTTTTTTTTATAAAAAAAAATCTTATAGGTCCTTCAGCTTCCATAGTGTTTGTCAGCAAACTCACACTAAGTTTGAGAGGGAGAGATATCAACATCATCACAGTTCTTAGTTCAGGGATAATTCTCAAGTCAGGGGTGCCACTTCCTTCCACAACATACGACAATTCTCAAGTCAGGGTTGAGATCCCAGCATGCCCCAATAGTGCGCCACTTCCTTCCACAACATACGACAATTCTCAAGTTAGGGGTGAGATCCCAACATGCGCCAATAGTGCGCCTTCCCTTTGCCATCGAGCGCCTTTCCTGTGTCATCGAGCACCTTCCCTGCGCCATCTACTTGAGCGTCGACCCTGCATCACTGTCGTTGTACCTGTCACATCAACTGAGTCGCCGTCCTTGTCACATCACCTGAGTCAATATTCCAAACTCATGTTGTGTGAACCACCTTGAGTTTAAGAGGGGGTGTTAGATATTATATTATGAGAGAGATTACTTTAGTCACATATCGAATAATGTATTTGTTTAGTCCCTTCTCTCCTATATATAGGAGACATATTGTACTCAGTTTATTCATTTCAATAATCAATAATAAATCCAATAATTGTATCATGTATTAAGGGTATCTTTATCATTATTTGGAGTGTCCTTCATATAACATCTAGTTTGTAAGTTTTACATCAACATATCAAGTTTTGAGGGTTAATACCAAAAAAAAAAGGAAACTTTTGATGGGTGATATGAAAAAAAACACTTGTTAAATAAAATTTATACAAATTTCATCCTTAATTCACTTAGACCCACTATTTACCTTTCGGGTGAAACATTAGAACTCTGATACCAAAGAAAAGAACAATACACTGTATTTATAAAATTAAAAATATCTCAGCCCTCGATGCTTTCGAGTGTTTTAGGCTTCTCGCATCAGGTGGAACTCATTGATTTCCTAGGCTAATCAACATGGAAGGGGAGAACTTCCATATAGAACCATATTTCTTCAACTATTCATCTCAAACATTAACATGTCGCAATTTAAGGCAGACCGGCAGACCGAGGTCATCTTCACAATTCGAGGAAAAATGAGATCCCTATAAACCTCTCTATGAACTGCAACAATCTATCTAATGTTGATTAGTAAATTGGACCTATACCATGTCTTAACGTATTCTATCTATCCCTCTCTTCACACTAAAAGCTGATAGGAATGATATCTTTAATTTTGAAGCAAAGGTAGAAAAAATTAGTCCAAACTATAAGACAATTTTCAAAAGCATATTGATGCACTATTTATCAAAAGACCTGCTTTTTATAAAATCAACAATTTGAAATAGGCATGGTACCAATATACAGATGGTGGCTATACCAGAAAAGAGACTTGAAAATGTCTTCCAAAGGAGTAGCAGTCCTAGGTAAAAAATCATCCTGCATCATAATATCATAATTAGTAGCTTTAAAATATAACAGAAACTGTTAGTTAAAATAAGATGATAAACATGATAGCTACATTTTTTCAAAAAACTTCATATATAATGTACATGAATGAGATATATAGCATGTGCAGCAAACTTCCGGTTGAAGAGGAAAGAGTTTGGGGAATTTCCTAAAAAAGCTCGAAGCTATTTAAGAAATCATATGCTGTATTAAGCAATTGACCATATGGTATACATATCATATGGTTTTGGTAGCTTTTAAGAAGCATGGACATGCTGATAAGAGTAGGATCAATTTGACACGACACACCGACAGGGAGAATATTTTGAAAAAAATACCCTTGAATATCAAGCGTCGTGTTGGATTGTGTGTCTCACACAGGTGTTTACGGCTAGCAAATTGAAGTGTTTGTGATTCATAGGGTAGCATAACTCAACATAGTATTCACGACACCAAAATGTAAAAAAGAAAAAGGAAAAATGGAGATAATTGACAAATCCATGAAAAGTGATGATTCTTAGATGAATCCAACAAGCGAACTAAATTACTGGACATAGAAAATTGGTGTTTCTGAAAGGTACAGAAATTTTCATTAAAACCAAGTGAAAAAGGAATAATATACATCCATAATATTTCAAAGCTAACAATAAAATGAGCAATTAGTATCATCCGGTACATGCCATGGAAGAAGCAATATATACATCAGCTATCTGATCTTAGACTACAACAACAACAAAGCCTTTTTCTCAACTAGTTGGGGTGGCTACATGAATCCTAGTTTTCATTCTGCTCGGTTTAGCGCAATATCTTTTGTACGGCCACAAAATATCATATCTTTTCTCAGTGTTTCCATCCAAGTAAGTTTAGGTCTTCCCCTACCCCTACTCTATCCTCAATACTTAATAAATCACTTTTCCTAATAGGGGCACTACTAGGTCTACGTGTGACATGTCCAAATCACCTGAACCGATTCTCTCTTAATTTATCTTGGATATGAGCTGCATTTACCATGTCTCGAATATGCCCGTTTCTAATTCTATCCTTCCTAGTTTTATCATACATCCGTCTAAGCATCCTCATCTCTGCTACACTCATTTTTTGGACATGTTTCTTTATTACCCAACACTCTACTCCATACATCATTAATGGTCTAATAGCTGTCCTATAAAAAAAATTCTTCAACTTCAAAAGTATACGTTTGTCACACAAGACACCATTAGCACTTCTCCACTTAAGCCACCCTACTTGGATCGTATGTATAACATCTTCACAAATCTCCCCATCTCTTTGTATAATCGAGCCTAACTATCGAAAACGATATCTCTTAGGTATCCCTTGACCATCAAGCTCCACTACTTCCTCATTTGTGTTCCGAATATCACTAAAATTATACTACATATACTTTGTTTTAGTAATACTTATTCTGAAGCCTCTAGCTTCCAAAGTTTTACTCCACAATTCTAATTTAGCATTGATTCCTGCTCTAGTCTCATCCACTAAGACGACGTCATTGGGAAAAAAGCATACACCAAGACACCTTACTTTGTATTTCTCGAGTCAATTCATTCATAACCAAAGCAAAAAGGTAGGGACTTAAAGCCAAACCTTGGTGTAACCCAACTGTAATAGAAAAATCACTGGCTCTCTTGTGGTTGTTCTAATTGTGGTCTTTGCCCCTTTATACATATCCTTAACTACCTCAATATATCAAATAGTTATTCTTTTATTATTTAACGTCCACCATACTATGTCTCTAGGGACTTTATCATATGTTTTTTCTAGATCTATAAACATCATATGTAGATATTTCTTATTCTTCCTATATTTTTTCATAAGTCTTCTCAGTACATAAATTGCTTTTATTATTGACCTTCCAGACATAAATCCAAACTGATTCTCAGACACTGTAGTTTCTAGTCTCTCTCCCAAATTTTCATTGTATGGCTCATTAATTTAATCCATCGGTGATTGGAGCAACTTTGTATATCTCCTTTATTTATATATATAGATACTAAAATAATCTTCCTTCATTCATCGTGCATCTTCTTAGTCCTCAAAATTTCATTAAATAATCTTGTTTGCCAACCCACTCCTACATCCTCATCCTCAAAGACACTTCCAAACTTTAATGGGTATACCATCTGGTCCTAAAGTTTTTTCTATTTTCATCCTTTCTAGAGCTTTTCGAACCTCAGAGGTCCTAATTGTGTGGAAAAACATATGCTTTCGACTCTCCCTCAGGTCCTCTATATTTAGGTTGCCCACAACCTTTTCATTTAATAATTTCTCAAAGTAATTTTACCAAGAAAAATGATGAATCCTATCCATCAAATATATATCTAGATTATTATTTGTTTTATAGCATGTCTACTACCAACCTTAGTTCATAGCAAAAATTAAAATAATTAAAATAATAATAGAAATCTACAGTCTTGGAGGGAGAATTTTGTGAAGGCTCAAATACTAAACATACATAAGAATATAGCAATATGTGAATGTGAATAACTGAATATAGTGTATCTTTGCTGGAGAAACACAAAGAATTTAGTAATTAAACTAAAACCATGGAGATAAATATTATTATATCTCAGGAACACCTTGAACATGAGCTCACCATAAGCACAAGTTAAGACCATCAAAATATCAAGATAGTAAACTAAGAAGGCAAATAACACTAAGATCAAAAGTGAACCATTACGTTGGATTAAACCATATCAAATCAACCCTGAAGCTACAAGAATGAAGTGTCTCTCACCTGAAGCACAACCGAATTGATCACATCCGCGTATCTAACAGCCAAATTCAGAGACATACACCTCGCAGGTGCCATTGCATAACTTCTAATCCTCTTTCTCTCCACATTCCCCAACCTATCTCTATTCTGAACAACCAATATGGCCAACATTGCTGCCACACCAGCTCCCAAAGAATGACCCGCAACGGTAAGGGTATAACTCGGATATCTCTCCAACAACTCCTTCAAAACATCACACTCTGCATCCAAAATACACGCGGCCGCCTTCAGAAGCCCATTATGAACATACCCACCATCCAACATCATCTTCCCAAGCTTATTATCTAACAACAATGCATAATCCGTCTCTTTAGCCATGTTAAGGCCTCTTATAGCAAGAACTACATCACCATGATCATGATCAAGGTAAATCAAGTAAGGAGGGGCTAGGCCTTGGGTGTCCTCATAGGTCTTCCGGGACAAGACCCATTGAGGGTTCATCCGGTACCCTCCGGGAGGGGCCCATACAGGGTTCTCTAGGTCATCCTCATAGACTGCGAGAATGTATCGACACATCCTAGGGACAGGTTCAAATTCCTCAGGGGATGCAAGGCCCCATGTCTCGCTGTCATGGCCAGCGCTGTGGAGGCAGCGCTTCCACACCCAGCGGGCACAAGCGAGGCAGTACACACATTCAAGAATGGGTAGGCAGCAGGCAATTGACATGGAAATGGGTCCACGCTATGGTTCAGGCATTCCATCAAACACTTTGTGGGCAAGTTGTAAAACTCATTGAAAAAACGCCCCCACCGATTTGGGTACCTTGGAAATGGCTGAGAATTGATGGATTGACGCTCAGTTTCTGAATGGAAATCAAAATGGAGCAGAACTTGAATGACAGGGGGGGAATTCAATGGAATTTGGCTTGTTTTGATTTGGTCAACTTGGAAATGGCTGAGAATTTGGTGAATTGAAGTGGGTTTTATAAGAGTAGTTCAGAACTTGAATAACAGAGCAAAGACTGGTAGTTGGAACTAATGGGAGCAAGTTGGAGTGAACAGAAGGGTTTAAAGGTGACGGAATCAAATTGGGCAGTAGAAAAGAGATGGGTATTTTGAGTAGAGAAGAATTCAATTAATGATTCCTCTAAAAATGCAAGAGAAATATTTGATTTATGAGGAGAAAGGAGCTCTTTATTTATATAGAGAGAGATTTAATACAACCAAGGATTCTGTGATGCTTTCAGGAAATTAATATATGAAGAAATGTGTGAATCTGAGAGGGGAAAACACAAATTGCAAAGGCCCAAACTAATTGCGTTTTCAATGAATAAATGATGAAAATAAGTTTACAAAAAAAAATTTTGCCGAAAACGAAGAGTTGGTGGTGTAAACTGAACTAAAAAACAAAATGAGAATAGGAGGCAAAGAGTAAAGCTACACCTACTACCAATTTGGCAGTAGTCCTAACATTAACCCTGAAGCCCCAGAGGGTTTTTTCCACATAGGTACCCGGATAACAAGTATCAAAATTTTATATTAGCCCCCCACAAATCAGTATTTCTATATTAATTCATCAGTCAACAGTAAACCCCAGTATCAACCATTCAGGTTGAGACAAAAGTGCAATATGATAAAAATTATGATCCATTTACTAGTTTTACAGAAATTTTTTTTAAGTAGAATGGTTTAGAAAAAATTAATATCTCTAAGACCATCCCAATCATGCTAGCTATCTTTCAATTTTAGTCAGAATAGCTAATATAAAAACAAAAATATGCTCCAACGGAACTAGTCAAACCACTCGCCAAAATAGATTTCTAATATTCACTCGCCAGATATGGCGAGTATGTACCGCTCGCTAAACTTCTTCCCAAAACCACAAAATTGCGAAATCAATCGCGACAATTGCAAAATCAATCTCGAATATTGCAACATCAATCGCGAAAATTGCAAAATCAATCGTGCAAAATTGTGAAATCAATCGCGCAAATTGCGGAATCGCGATATTTATATTTCTGTTGTTGCAAAATCGCAGAAATCAATTGCAAAAATTGTGAAATTTTATTTTTGGGCTTGAAAATTTTATTTTGTATTGCACTTTTTTATGGGCTTTTATTTTATATTTTCATTTTATTTATTTTTGGAGTTTAAATTATGAATGGTTATTCAAAATAGATAATATGGTTGGAATTGAAACTTTTTTCGCCAGCCAAATTATCCATTCGTTATCCATTTTGACTATTTTAGATAGTCAAAATAGCTAACGTGGTTGAAGATGTTCTTAGATATAAAGACTACCATGAAAAAATTCTATATCTCAAGGGTAATGCTACACCTATAACCTTTACAACCTTTACAACCTTACAACCTTAGGTGTCTCAATCTCATTGGAGATGTGTACAACCCACTTCTACTTATTCTACAATATATTTCAATGAAGTTGTGCCACCTAAGGTTGTAAAAGAAAGGTTGTTGTAAAAGAAAGGTTGTAAGAATAGGTTGTAGGTGTAGCATTACACATATCTTAAAGACTACTACTAAAAAAATTCTATATTTTCACTTAAATAATTAAAACCATCATATCTAAGTTACAGTTTGTAAGGGAAACAATATATTTATTTATTCACAAGACTGATTGAGACGCAAATTTAGCATTATTTTTTAGAGAATTTATAGAAAATATGGACGATTATTGATCAGGTTTATATTGAAAAAAACCCAACTGCTCGTCAGCAATGAGGGAAGCAGGAGGGGAACTCTAGGTAGCCAACTGTGAGTCAAAAACTTTGAGAATGATGGACACCTGAAATCTTTTGATTAAATTAAAGCATGGACACCCTTTCATTATGAATTAGTATGATGGTGTTTGGGAAGGCCTCTCGAATACTGAAGATATCATGATGTCAATTCAATCATTTTGATCTGAATTGTTTAAGGATAAAGTGTTTTGACCTTTTTAGGAATATATTTAAAAAATTTCATTCTGTCAAATTCTAAAAATTTCTCTTTAGTTATTATATACCAGTAATTTACACGTGCGAAGCACGTTTTAATAAATTTAGTTTTTAAAAGTAAAAAATTCGATATAGTCACAAGTTTGGGCTTTAACCTGATATCTTCTTTATAATAGTTATGTATAGGTGATACACGGATTTATTTGTTTACAAATAACAACTCCAACTCTCCCATTATAATATTAGAGATTTTTAAGAACATGTATTGGGGGAAAATACTTTCAATCTTTTTTATTTTTTCGATGAAAACGGATAGAGTCTGTCGACTCCAGCCACACCAAAATAGCATATATAAACTCCAAAAGTAATGTACAGAAAACTGTTTTACAAGTGGTAAAACACAAAAAAGAATCGCATAAATACAATCGTAAAACAAAAATAAGACTATACAATAAGAAAACGAAAGTCTGGGGCGATGATTGTTGATTCTTGATTTTGATGATCACAACACACTGCACATGTATCTATGCTAAACTTATAGGTGCTATACACAAAGGACTCACTACTATACAGCTGAACAAATGAACAAACACAAAGGCTCCAGATAAAGACAATGGTTAAAGCTTCATTCAAGACTCAAGCCAAGACTCAAGACTCAAGCTCAAAAGTGTCAATAAATTGTCATGTCTTGTAAACAATGTAATCTTATTTTTGTTGAGTCTTAGTATGATGTAAAGCCTTGTCACACACACATACACTCACTATTTTATAATGTGTGTTTTTCAAAAATATCAAAAAGAGTCAAAACAGTTTGAAATAATTTAACTGTTGAGTACCAGTCGACACCGATGCTTATATCAGTCGACTGGCAGTACAAAACTGTTTAAATTTATTCAAACTCTGACCAGTCGACTCATTATGGCAACCCAGTCGACTGTTCGAGTGCTTTTGACCGTTTTCTGTTTTTAAAATCGATTTTTCAAAATCAAAAGCTTTTAGATCCGTTGGTTGACAGTTGAGATAACTGTCTCCCAACGTCCAGGAGTTCTAACTCTATAAATAGAGTTCAGAACTCACTGAAAATGATCTATCAACACTTTTAAAGATTTCCGAGCAATCTTGAGCATTTCTAAGTGAAAAAGAGAAAAATCTTTCAAGTTTCAAAATTCTGGTTCTCTACACTCAGTCCAGTATAACATTGGAATTCGTTCTGGACTGGGTATAGAAGTCGACCTCTTTTTAGCCACGTTCTACATCACATAACACCAACAAGGCTATAGGTTGACTGTAAATTTTTTGTTTCTTTTGCTCTCGGTTGGAGAGTTAGACTCTAGGGTGTAGAGTCGGTCGTTTCACTCTTGGTGGTAGAGTGGGTCTACTTTTTCTGGTTGAGAGAAAGGACTACGGGTTAGACAAGGTTGTTGTCTTAACACCGTAGGGTATTCTTGTAAACTCGTTTTTCAAGAATAGTGGAAATCTCAAGTGGGTTGCTTGGGGACTGGATGTAGGTCGGAAGGACCGAACCAGGATATATCGTGTGTACTCTGTGGTTGCTTCTCTTGATCTTGCATTTACTTTTTGTTTATTTAAGTTCTGTGAAACTTTTCTGGACAGTCGACTTCTTACATTATCAGTCGACTGGTCAGTCTCGTATAAGTTGAATATTAACTGTGTCTTCAGTCGCCTGTCTCAACTTTAAGTCGATTGCACAGAGTTGTTTGTATTTGCTCTTATTTGGTCATCTTAGTCGACTGGTTCACTCCTAAGTCGACTGCACCGAAGAAAAATTATTTATTCCGCAGTTTATTTTTATTAACACTATTCACCCCCCCCCCCCCCCTCTAGTGTTTGTTGCCTCGCCTACAGGATCCAACACTTGGCATCAGAGCAAGGTTATAGGTTATGGCAACTTATTCAAATGCAAATCAGTACCATGAAGGCCAATCTACACAAAGGCCACCTCTCTTCGATGGAACAAACTACAACTACTGGAAGTGCCGAATGAAGATCTACCTCCAATCCATCAACTATGAAATATGGCACATGACGGAGGCGGAATACACTGCCCCTACTATTCCATATGCACAATGGAATGATGATCAAAAGAATCAAACTATGAATAATGCAAAAGCAATGAATGCATTATTTTGTGCACTCACAAAGGAAGAGTTCAATCGTGTATCAAATGCTACAACCGCACATCAAATCTGGCATACACTCGAGGTAACTCATGAAGGAACAAATAAAGTGAAAGAATCTAAAATCTTTGTTCTTGTTCACAGGTTTGAGATGTTCCGAATGAAGGAAAATGAAACTGTGTCCGAGATGATCACCAGATTTACTGATATTACAAACTCACTTGTGGCACTTGGAAAGACATACACTCAAGCAGAGATGGTTAGAAAAGTTCTTCGTGCACTCACTCCTGAATGGGAAAAGAAAACCACGACAATAGAAGAAGCAAATGATTTGTCACAACTTTCTCTTGAGAATCTTGTGGGAAATCTCATGGCATACGAGGTTCAACTTGAAGATCGAAAGAAGAATGCAGAATCACAACAAGCAAAGAAGAAATCATTAGCTTTTAAAGCCATGACAGACTCAGGAGATAAGGAAGAAGATGAAGATGAGATAGCAATGTTCACTCGAAGATTCAAAAAATTCTTAAAGAAGGGTAAGTTCAATTCCAAAATTAGAGATTCTAATAACCCTACTACTTGTTTTAGGTGCAATGAAACAGGTCACATGAAGAAGGATTGTCCCTTAGAAAATGCAAAGAACAAGGGAAAAACATCCAACTTCAAGAAGGACAAATACTCAAAGAATAAGTTTGCCAAGAACAAGAAGGCTTATCAAGCAACTTGGGATGATAGTGATTCTTCTTCAGAAGAAGAAACGGATGAAAACAATGAAGTTGCAAACATGTGCTTTATGGCTTCACAAGATCATGTAAGTAATGACTTTGATTCAGAAGATTTACTTGATGCCTTTAATGAAATTTTTCAAGAATTGAAAAAGGAAAAGATTAGAGTTAAGAATCTAGAGAAAGTTAATCAAACACTTTCTCAAGAAAATCTTAACCTTGATAAGGAAGTGAAATCTTTAAATTCTCGCAATGCAAGTTTAGATACTGATCTTGAATCTCTAAAAAAGAATTATGAAGAGATATCCAAGAACGTGTCTAAGTTTAACAAAGGCAAAGAGAATTTAAATGATGTCCTTCATCATCAAGTAAAATCTAGTCAAAAATATGGTCTTGGTTTCAAAAATTCTTCTATAAAAGAATCTTCTTTTAAAAACACTAGTAGAAATAAATCAGCATCTATTTCTAGTGTTACACATAAATTATATGAATTTTTTGAAAAGCCTAAGGTAGTAAATTTGAGTGATAAAAGCAAGTCTGACGTTCGGTTAAGTCGACTGAGTCCATCTAGCAGTCGTCTGTCCAGAGGAATTGAATCTTATTCAACAAGATCAAAACCTCATGTAAGTCGACCTAGCGTATCATCCAGTCGACTGACTCACACTAGAAGTCGACTGAAGGATACTATAAAGTCGACTGGACAGAACAAGTTTGTATGGGTTCCAGTTAACTTAAATCAGAATGAAGAATTGCGTATATCAATTCATATTTATTCAATGTGTGTAATTCTATTAATTATATTCCTGCTTATGGAGGAAAATCAAACTCTTTATGGGTTTGGTTTCCCCCAAATTAATATGTTTTGGACCCAATAAAAAGGGTACCATATTTACCTTGAATATTTTATAGGTACCCAAGAAAGATCGCTGGATACTTGACAGCGGGTGTTCAAAACATATGACCGGACATGCCAACCTTCTATCCACCATTCAAAGCATTGATGGAGGAACAGTTACCTTTGGTGATAAGAACAAAGGAAAAGTCATAGGAATCGGCATGGTTGGTAAAAATTCTAATCCCACTATAGAAAATGTGTTGTTAGTTAATGGTTTAAAGCATAATTTGTTAAGTATTAGTCAATTGTGTGATAAAGGATATAAAATAGTTTTTGAAAAAGATGCATGTTTGATTTATGATTCTACTATGCAAAATATTATTTTTCAAGGTTTTCGCAAAAATAATATTTATGAATTGTGTTTGAATACAATTGAGTTTTCAAATGATTTTTGTTTAATAGCTTCTAACAATGGATCTTGGCTTTGGCATAGAAGTTTTGGACATGTGAATATGAAGAATCTCTCAAAATTATCTAAATATAACCTAGTTAAAGGACTGCCAAAACTATCCTTTAAAAAGGATAAGTTATGTGATGCATGTCAACTAGGAAAACAAATCAAATCCACTTTTAAAACAAAAGAAGTAATTTCTACTAGTAGGTCGCTCGAATTAATTCATATGGATTTATTTGGCCCTACTAGAGTTGCTTCTTTAAATAAAAGTAGATATGTATTTGTTTTAGTAGATGATTTTTCAAGATTCACTTGGACATTCTTTTTAAAATATAAGAATGATGCTTTTAATGAATTTGCAAATTTTTGTAAACGTATTCAAAACCAAAGATCTCTAACCATAGTCACAATTAGAAGTGACCATGGTGGAGAATTTGAGAATGAAACATTTACAGAATATTGCAACAAGAATGGTATAACACATTCATTTGCATTTCCTAGAGCTTCACCACAAAATGGAGTGGTTGAAAGAAAAAATAGGACTTTGCAAGAATACGCACGTACCATACTTGTTGAAGCAATTTACCAAAGTACTTTTGGGCTGAAGCTGTTGCTACAGCTTGTTATGTTTTAAATAGGATTCTTATAAGACCTAAGCTAAAGAAAACTTGTTATGAGTTGTTTTTTAACAAAATTCCTAAAGTCTCTTATTTTAAGACATTTGGTTGTAAGTGTTTTATTCTGAACACTAAAGATAATTTAGACAAATTTGATCCTAGATCTAATAAGGGTATCTTTTTAGGATACTCAAATAGGAGTAAAGCATATAGAATTTTCAATAAGTCTACAATGACTATTGAAGAGTCAATGCATGTTACATTCGATGAATCTCTGCCTTCATCAAATTTAAATAAAGATGATGAAACTGATTCATCACCTTTAAATAATGTGATTAAATCTTTAGAACAAACTAGTCTGGCTGATAAGTCAACTGATAAGGAATCCCAATCGACTGAAGAACCTGTCAAGTCGACTGATCCTATTGTGATATCTTCAACTTTACCAAAATCCTTTGTTGAAGTTAAAGATCATCCTCATAATTTAATAATTGGTGACATCTCCCATGGTATTCAGACACGTTCACATATTAATATGATTTCTCATACAACATTCTTGTCGGATTTTGAACCGAAAAATATACAAGAAGCTTGTGAGAATAAATTTTGGATGAATGCCATGCAAGATGAATTAAACCAATTTATAAGAAATGATGTATGGGATTTAGTTCCACGACCACCTGATCAGACTATTATTGGTACCAAATGGGTATTCAAAAATAAGTTTGATGAATCAGGACAAGTTGTAAGGAACAAAGCTAGACTAGTTGCTCAAGAGTATAATCAAGAAGAAGGCATAGATTTTGATGAAACATATGCTCCTGTTGTTAGACTAGAATCAATTCGTATTTTATTATCTTTTGCTTGTTTCATGAATTTTATACTTTATCAAATGGATGTTAAAAGTGCTTTTCTTAATGGGTTTATTAAAGAAAATGTTTATGTTAAACAACCACCAGGTTTTGAACATGAACAATTTCCAAATCATGTTTATAAATTGAAAAATGCTTTATACGGTCTTAAACAAGTACCTCGTGTTTGGTATGATCGTCTGAAAACTTTTCTTTTAGAAATAGGATTTGAGATAGGTAAAGTAGACACTACCTTGTTTATTAAAAGAGTTAAGAATGATATCTTAATCATACAAATATATGTTGATGATATAATTTTTTGTTCTACTAATAATAATCTATGTCAAGAGTTTGCTAATACCATGAAAAACGAGTTTGAGATGAGTCACATGGGTGAACTCAATTATTTCCTTGGACTTCAAATTAAACAGTCCTCAAATGGCATATTTATTAATCAAGGAAAATATGCAAAGGAATTACTCAAACGGTTTAACATGGATAGTACTAGTAGTAAATCCACACCTATGGCTACTGCTACTACCCTTGACAAAGATATATTAGGTAAGAGTGTTGATCAAAAACTCTATAGAGGTATGATTGGTTCACTCTTATATATTACCGCAAGTAGACCAGATATTATGTTCAGCATATGTTTATGTGGTAGATATCAGTCTAGTCCTAAAGAGTCTCATTTAAAAGCGGTGAAACGAATTTTAAGATACATTAAAGGCACATCTGATTATGGTTTATTTTATCCACGTACCGATAATTTTCAACTTTTGTCATATAGCGATGCTGATTTTGCTGGTAGTAAAACTTATCGCAAGAGCACTAGTGGGACATGTCACTTTTTGGGACATTCACTAGTTTTTTGGTGCAGTAAAAAGCAAAATTCCGTATCCCTAACAACTACAGAAGCTGAATATATCGCTGCAAGTTTGGCATGTGCACAAATCTTGTGGATGAAACAAACTTTATTAGATTATGGTATTTCCTTTGAAAAATCTTCAATTATGTGTGATAATACCAGTGCAATTAATCTATCTAAAAATCCGATTCAACATTCACGTACGAAACATATTGATATTCGACATCATTTTCTACGTGATCATGTTTTAAAAGGAGATATATCTTTAGACTTTATCTCTACTGATAAACAAGTAGCAGACATCTTTACCAAACCCCTTAAAGAAGATACTTTTATTAACTTAAGAAGAGAACTAGGAATATGTAATTTTATTGACATTTGTTGAAAATTTCATCTGTTAAGTCGACTGTGTTATATTCTTATATATACTTATTTTGTTCTCTGACCAGTCGCCTGATCCTTATTCAAGTTGACTGATCAGCAGATATAAAATTAAGTCTCTTCTCGACTAAGTCGACTGCTCTACCCTATCAGTCGACTGTCGCGAGTTCAACTGTCTTCAGCGACGATTCATCACAGTTTTTGAGATAAAAATTTCACCTCTTTTCACCTGTGACTACTCAAATCAGCCGTTGATCTCTACCCCTTCAATCTCAGCCATCAATCTCCAGTTAAAAACCCTTCTCCCAGCCTCCTTCTTCACCTTTTACCATTACCCCCAATTTCAAAACCCTAAGTCAGAGAAGAAGAAGAAGTCAACTACATTGCTGCTGCTGCTCGACTCCTTGCTGTTCTTTCCCCTTTCTCTTGGTAAAATCTTCCCTTTGCTCTTTTCTAATGGCACCCAAGCATTCTAAACGATCTCATGATGATAGTTCATCACAAGATTATTCCCAATTTCTTTTAAGTCCTGATCTATTAGAACGTTGGTACCTAATGTCTAGCATTGTCATTTTTCCTGGCCGATTTGTCAATTTTGGTGATTTAGATAGGTTTAATCTAGTTCCCCTTTTCCAAAATTGTAGTCTTTATGACTATCTCTCTTTAGCCAATCAACCCGACTATTATCCTCAACTAATCTATCTTTACTATACGAACATGAGAGTTGTTCAACTGAAAGATGGAGATGTTGTGATCCGTTCCTCAGTCAAAAATACCAAGATGACTCTCACACCCGAGAGAATCAATCTTATAATGGGTATTGATGACGAGGGACTCGATCTAGGTGACATTATCCTTGATGATTTCTCTATTTTATCTAAAATATTTTTGCTCAATCAAGGACCCCCAATGACTAGTAAAAATATAACACCTGTTGCAAAACTAGTTGCAAGAATACTTGCTTATAACATTCTTCCCAAACGAGGAAGTTATGATCAGTATTCTATGGAACTGCAACAAGCTGTTTATGCCATTTTTGGTAAAACAGCTATTAATTGGGGTCGTGTCATTTTTTCCAAACTTGAACAAAATCATATTCACTTTTTACCATTTGGAGGTCTCCTTACTCGAGTCTTTCAGGCTTATGATATTGATCTCGACTCCGAGACCAATGTCGTTAAGCAGTATGAATGCTTCGATCGTGCTAGTTTAGTCCGTATGAAGCTTCTTGATCCTCCACCTCCTAGAACAACCCTTAGGTCTCCTCTTCCGTCACAAGTACCTTTAGCATCTTCTGCTAGACCTTCAGCATCTTCTAGTTCATCTCGTCCTCATGCTAATTATGAAGATCCATCCACTCTTTATCAATGTGTCAATTATCTTATGGCACATTCAGTCTCTGTTGATTCTCAGCTTGACTCCCTTGACACCAAAATTACCCACCTAACCAATCTTTTCACTTCTCAATTTCCCCCTCCATCTCAAGCTGCTGATGAAGATTCAGAAGACGACAATTGAAGTTTTTTTTAGTTATTATGTAATTTTTCCTTATTTCCTATGTATTGATGACCTTGTTAGTTTATGTATGCGACAGTTATTTCTGTTTATTTATGCAAGAGACTGGTTATTTTTTGTTATTTTTTGCTGATGACAAAGGGGGAGACATACCTTTTAGTTATGTACTGTGTTATGTGTTTAATGTGTTTCGGTGTGTTTATGTGTTTATGTGTTTATACTATACTGTGTTCTGTGTTTAATGTGTTTCTGTGTGTTTATGTGTTTATACTATGTTCTGTGTGTATTTTATTTCTTCTGATAAGTCGACTGATATCATCATAAGTCGACTGATCTGCCTGTATTTGTGTTTCACATATGTCCTGTGTATTCTTTCTCTGGCCAGCCGACTGCTTCTATTTTAAGTCGACTGATACCATCTATTTTATGATACATTCTTATGTATGCATGTTGTGTTTTTAATAGGGGGAGCATATCATTACTATGCTTGTATTATTTTCTGTTATTATCAGCTATTGTGTTGTCATCATCAAAAAGGGGGAGAATGTTGATTCTTGATTTTGATGATCACAACACACTGCACATGTATATATGCTAAACTTACATGTGCTATACACAAAGGACTCACTACTATACAGCTGAACAAATGAACAAACACAAAGGCTCCAGATAAAGACAATGGTTAAAGCTTCATTCAAGACTCGAGCCAAGACTCAAGACTCAAGCTCAAAAGTGTCAATAAATTGTCATGTCTTGTAAACAATGTAGTCTTATTTTTGTTGAGTCTTAGTATGATGTAAAGCCTTGTCACACACACATACACTCACTATTTTGTAATGTGTGTTTTTCAAAAACATCAAAAAGAGTCAAAACAGTTTGAAATAATTTAACCGTTGAGTACCAGTCGACCGATGCTTATATCAGTCAACTGGCAGTACAAAACTGTTTAAATTTATTCAAACTCTGACCAGTCGACTCATTATGGCAACCCAGTCGACTGTTCGAGTGCTTTTGACCGTTTTCTGTTTTCAAAATCGATTTTTCAAAATCAAAAGCTTTTAGATCCGTTGGTTGATAGTTGAGATAACTGTCTCCCAATGTCCAGGAGTTCTAACTCTATAAATAGAGTTCAGAACTCACTGAAAATGATCTATCAACAATTTTAAAGATTTCCGAGCAATCTTGAGCATTTTTAAGTGAAAAAAAGAAAAAGCTTTCAAGTTTCAAAATTCTGGTTCTCTACACTCAGTCCAGTATAACATCGGAATTCGTTCTGGACTGGGTATAGAAGTCGACCTCTTTTTAGCCACGTTCTACATCACATAACACCAACAAGGCTATAGGTTGACTGTAAATTTTTTGTTTCTTTTGCTCTCGGTTGGAGAGTTAGACTCTAGGGTGTAGAGTCGGTTGTTTCACTCTTGGTGGTAGAGTGGGTCTACTTTTTCTGGTTGAGAGAAAGGACTACGGGTTAGACAAGGTTGTTGTCTTAACGCCGTAGGGTATTCTTGTAAACTCGTTTTTCAAGAATAGTGGAAATCTCAAGTGGGTTGCTTGGGGACTGGATGTAGATCGGAAGGACCGAACCAGGATATATCGTGTGTACTCTGTGGTTGCTTCTCTTGATCTTGCATTTACTTTTTGTTTATTTAAGTTTTGTGAAACTTGTCTGGACAGTCGACTTCTTACATTATCAGTCGACTGGTCAGTCTCGTATAAGTTGAATATTAACTGTGTCTTCAGTCGCCTGTCTCAACTTTAAGTCGACTGCACAGAGTTGTTTGTATTTGCTCTTATTTGGTCATCTCAGTCGACTGGTTCACTCCTAATTCAACTGCACCGAAGAAAAATTATTTATTCCGCAGTTTATTTTTATTAACACTATTCACCCCCCCTCTAGTGTTTGTTGCCTCGCCTACAGGATCCAACAATGATGGCTGTAGGCATCGAGGGCTGCAACGAAATCGCTCGAGTATGCTAGCAAGCGGAGCAAGGAAGACATCACAGAACGATAGATCATAATGAGACCATCGGCAGGTAAGGCGACCAAAACAGGGAGCCACCGGAAGGGACCGCAACGCAACAGTGCGGATCGGAGGAGCTGAAGGCTACAGCAAAGCATTAGAGGGACCTGATACGCTCGCTGGATTCCTGCACAGTGAGCCAACAAAAACCAAAACCAATGGATCCCAATCACGTCTAACAACGTCAAGGCATCAACTCTTCAATGCCCACATAATACCAGCAAGAAGACTTCGCTAGAGGGAACACCGCACCCCTGCCAGGCATAGCCGGAAACAACAACGCACCACACAACACAACTAAAAGAGAGATGTTCCACTCACAACCAACAACCTAAGCTCAGAAAAGCCACATTAACGAGCTCAAGAAGAACAAACACCAAGCAATAAACGAGACGTCAAAATAACGAAACATACCAGGTACAGAGATAACTCGATCAGCCAAGACAACGACCAATTAAAGCCAATCACAAAGCTAACCACAAAAGGATGCCAAAGAAAAAGAACATCAGCACATATATAATTAACCACTACGGGAACATCCATAAACTCCCCAGGCTCACAAAGCCAAAGACCAAAATAATAAACAACCCAAAAGAAGAGAAGAAGATAGGGAAAGAAGAAGATAAACTACCAACCGAGCGTAAACCCAGAAGAACAAAAAATGGGGGAGTTGCTTCATCACAGCAAAAGGCAATAGGGCCAGAAGCTCCACTAGAGGGAGATCAGGTCTGCAGGGGAAACAGAAAGAAAGCACTGTTAAAATCAGTGAATAAATAGAGTAAAGCATTTTTTAAAAAATATTGCTAGGGAAGTAAAGCTTGCAGGTTACTGAGACAACACACAGAGTCGGTAAGTTTTTAAAAATCCAGAGAAGCTCTGCCTTTGTAAGAAGGGCCCGAGCACCAGAGCTTGAACAAAAATGAAACTGATTCAATAATAGCCATAGTAGAGGAGCAGCGATGCTCAAACAATCGCTGGTTCCTTTCTTTCCAAATAATCCATATGATGATATGAACAGACAAAACCCACGCGCCTTTGAACAAAACGTTCGATGGCTTTAAAGACCAAACATTGGCTAAAGTGGGGGGAATAGATCCCGTATCCCACGCAAGAGAACAGATCCTCCATAAAGGAAGGATGGCAGAGCACTGAACGAAAAGGTGATTGACGTCTTCCGGGAGGTGAACACATAGAGCGCAACGCTGCCCCCATGCTAAATTCCTCCTATTAAGAGCATCAACAGTGAGCAGTTTACCATGATACGCCAACCAAAAATTAATCTTCACTTTAAGGGGGCGGCTGACCCCCAGAAAAGGTTCGCGACAGGTGATTGGACGCCCCTAGAGTTAAGAAAACTGTAGAAGGATTTAACAGAAAAGGATCCAGATTCAGTCTAGCGCCAAGCAATACCTTCACTAGACCTCCATTCGAAGTGATCGAGGTGAGAGATGAGATTATTGAAAATCTCTAAGAGAGGTGGATGAAGGTCAATCACGAAGGGAATGATCCAATGACGCGTGCCGTCAATGATAGTAAAAGACTCTGCAACCGTTGCAGAGGGGTCTGAAGCCAGATGAAATAGTGAGGGATACTCAGAAGAGAGTTTGATGTTACTGAACCAAATATCCGTCCAAAATTTCGCTCTAGATCCGTCTGCACGGGTGCGAGAGATACTACAGTGGAAAGCGGCTGATGCCTTCCAGACACCCTTCCAAAAGGGGAAAGTTAGGCGATTAACAGTCGCAGGGAATTCCCACCAGCAGTGAAGGCGAGAGCGGTAATCCTTAATGCACCGAATCCAAGGTAAGTTGTCACGGTGATGTAGAACCCACAGCCATTTACCTAGGAGGGCGATATTATGGTCTCTGAGATTCAGAACACCCAGCCCTCCCTCCGGTTTGGAGGTACAAATCATTTTCCACTGGCAAAGGTGGGAGCCTGGTTTATAGGACGATGATCCCGTCCAGAAGAAGTTGCTTCTGATTTGATCTAACCTCTTAATAACCCAGGAAGGGAGGTAGTAAAAAGACAAAAAATAAAGAGGCATAGCTGATAACACCGAGTTGATGAGGATTAATCTACCACCTCGGGAAAGAACTTTGCCTGACCATACACTGAGCCTGGCTTCCACTTTATCAATAAGTGGAAACCAGTCAGATCTATGCAGTTTGCCCCATCTAAGGGGGATGCCAAGGTAAGTGATAGGGAAAGACGCTGAGGGGCAATTAAAAAAGTTAGAGATCTCGACCTGTCGGTTGGGAGACCCTCCCAGCCAAAGGACCAACAATTTTTGGAAATTGATTGACAACCCCGATGCAGCTTCAAAGCAGTAAAGAAGAAGTTTGAGGTTCTGAAGGGAATGGACATTCGGTTTAGTGAAAATGATGGTATCATCTGCATATTGCAGGTTAAGAACCCCCTCAAAGTGAGGAGAATGACCGAGTCCCTCTATCATATGCGAACTCCAAGCATGCCTGAGGAGCCTGCTGAAAACATCAGCAACTAGGGCAAAAAGGAGTGAGGAGAGGGGGTCTCCCTGGCGAAGGCCACATTTGACTTTGAATTTGTGGCCTTCCGAGCCATTGATGAATAAGGAGGAGGTACCTGAATACAAACTGGATCTAACCCAAGAGATCCATTTGGGGCCAAACCCGCGGTGGGTGAGAATGTTTCTTGGCATACTCTGTTGAGAATTAAGTAAACCTGAATGTCCAAGTCAACTTTCTGACAGCACCGCACGATTCTGGAATTGATTGAATTGATCGGTTGTGTTTGCAGCAGGAAGAAAGTGTGAGAACGACTCAAGATGTGGATTACTCTGTCTTTAAGAAGTTATTCGGTCGATTCTGGAGATGAATCGTTGATCACCAAACACTTCCTCCAGGATGCAACGAGCTTCTGTTTACAGTATTGCCTAATACTCACTCCAGTGACAACACGTACCAACTTGCAATACTCAAAGTAAAAAAAAAAAACTCAATAACTGGAAGAACTATTTGACAAGAGAAGAATAATATATTTTTCTATGGATTCTTCTTTTTAATAGAAATTTTCTTTTTATAACCAAAAGAATAGAAAAATATTTCCTTTATTTTTGCCATTAACAACATGATTTATTTTCGTCATAAAAGTTCTCTTGATTTTTTTCTTAACTGGTAAAAAACGGCTAGTAGCATTTGATGTGGCTGGAAAAGAAAAACGTTTTTGATGTTCAAATCCGATAATTTAAAACCAACAAAAAAAAATCTTTTTTTTAAGAGACCTAATGCCCGACCCGGTCAAAGATATATAAATATTATATATAATATGTGAAATATGGGAATTGATCCTCCAACCTCACGTGAGCTCAAAACTTTAAGCCACAAGACAATATTGACAATAAAAAATAAAGATGTGTTTTAAATGTATACTAAATTCCAACATACTCTTTAGGGGTGTTTTGTTGCACGTAAACTTTTCTGAAGTTGTAAGATTACTGTAGAGAAAAGAAATATGTGGATTTAAGTTCTAAAAATGTGTTTTTGTTGGATGTAATTTTAATGTATTGTAGAATAGAGATGAGAGAGAACAAAATTTAATGTAGAAGGTTAGGTAAAATTATTTTATTGGATAGAATAAAAGTAGGAGAGAGAAATATTATAAAAATGTTACAGTAACACTATCGTAGTCTTACAGCAGCTTTCACTTGAGTTCCGATCTATTTCTTTGGATTTTTTGGGGTGCAACAGTAGGAGAATATTTTCAACCACTTTCAAGACAAACAAATCGGGGTGAGCAGTGATTTTTTACTGAATTTGAGTTCCAAAGAGTAAATTTCAGGAGGAACAAACACCCCTGTGTGTAATTGGTATGCTGCATTTCTTTGTGGAATTCAATTAATATAATGTGGTGTATTACATGATCACTTGATGAGTTCTGTAAAGATTAACTTCTTTTCTTTAATAATAATAGTTTGTTAGTTTGTGGACATCAGATTTCAGGCAAAAATTCTGAAACATCAATTAAAGTTTTTAGTACAACTTAGGCATTTAGCATTTTTTTATATTAACCTTTTAGCTTTTGGAAACGAGGGACTTCAAAAGAGGGACTTGAAGTTTATTCACAAAGTCAAAAGTAATATCAAATATATGAACTACTAAATTAATTATTTAGCTTATAGTTGATATAAAGGTCAATTCAATTATGGACTAATAATGCAAGGATACTAACGCTTGATGTAATTTGTTTTTTTTTTTCTTCACGAAAACAATAAGAAATCGGTCATACAGAGCAAACAAGTTGCAGTCGCCAAATTGGCTAGTAAGTTTTCTTTTTAGCATTTTGACATTAAGTCAACTTCGGAAATGAATTTTCCATCCCAAATTAAATTCCATCTCAGGAGATTATCGAATATGGTATCTCTAGCTTAATATGAGAAGTCTTGTCAAGTCCCAACTACATTGCACTGCAAGTGTTTGACAAATAACAACTATTAAGCTACTAGCTTCTTTTAAAATGCATACTTTGAGATAGATATCACCCCAGCCAGGTCTTTGAGTGGATGTCCATCCGATGCCTAATTAAGTATTTGTAGAAGAAATGATATATGTGAAAAAATATGTTAGAGCTTGAATGTTACCTTACTTTGAGCACAAAAAGGGGGTTATTTATAGGATAAGTGTGAGGTTAGCCCACCATTAGATGTAGAACAGGTGTACTTTCTAGGCTTATTCCTACTATTTGACTCTGGACACTTTTAGCTTCGTGTTTGAATCCAACTTGAGTCTTCTACAACAATATCCACAACCCTAGCTGAGAATTGAAACAGGTCTTAATTTTTGACTCATTATATACCCGCATAATTATCGGGGTTCAGGTACCGGGTATTTGTAACAGCTCTAGTCCATAAATCCCTAACCCAATTTTTTTGCCGTAATAGGGCACTTTTTAAAAATATTTGCAATTTTAAGTCACTGTCCAAACTATTAGCCTTTGTGAGTTACTTGCTGCCACGTTAGCAGCGCCTGCTATTCCTTTTAGCGACATTTCTTTTGGAGGTCTCTAATGGGAATAGCGGCAACTTTTTTTAATTTTTTTGAAATTTTTTGTTTGCTGCCGTTATTCCTATTAGCGACCGTCGCATATATGAAGTCGCTAATCGGAATTGAAACCTTAAATGAATGTATTTAGACACTTATCAAAATCAAGAAAGCTCTTGCTTTTTGAAAGAAAAAAAAATATCGCTATAGCTAATAGGGTCGGGCTCTCACTCTCACTCTCTCTACTTTATTTTATTTTACATGAGGTCGACATCAGTTAACATTAATTTATTTATTTTTTCAAGAGAAGAGAAGCTATCTAGATTTCGCTAAGTGTCTCCGTACAGTTCATTAAATGTCGCTAATCCTATTAGCGACTTCATATATGATTTGGTTGCTAATGGGAATAGCGAGAGTAAACAAAAATTTCAAATTTTTTTGTAAAACAGGCTGCTATTTCCGTTAACAACCTCCAAAAGGAAGAGGCCGTTGCTGATGTGACAGCTACTGGCTCACAAACGCTAATAGTTTTGAAAGTGCCTCAAACTCGTAAATAGTTTCAAAAAGTGACATAGTACGACAAAAAATTCATGTAACAGGTCGGGTTTGGGTCGGACCCATATAAGCCCCGGTCCAAGCCCGAAGTTTAAAACATAGGTATGAACCCGACTAGACTTTTCTTCGGGCTTAAAAATTAGGCCCGGGCCGAGGCCCGAATTAGGCTCAAAAATAGGTTCGAGTCTAGGCCCGAACTAGTTAGGCATGCTCTAATATATAACTTTCTCATAAAATAAAACCACATCAAGAATAATATACGACAAAACAAAGAAATAACAGGAATACTACAAACATTTAAGTAATTTACATATAATTTGTCTACTTTTATTTAATTTTATATACAACATATAATTTTTCTATCTATAAATTTTAACACTCATTTCAATTTACTTACATGAATATTTTAAAAAAACCCTCACAAATATACATGATGTACATAAATATACACATGCATATATAAAAATTTAATTCGGGTCCATCGGGTCTAAACCCTTGGGCCTAAATCTAGCCCAAAATAAATATTATTAGCTCAAGCCCACTAATTATTGGGTCGGACCTTAGCGGTCCGGGTCTCTTTCGGACCAATGGCCACCCTTACCCGTAACCCTTCCTCTCCAACCTTCTCTTATTTCTTCAGTGCCAAACACAAGACAGACCTCCAGAACTCACACCCACGACATAATGCAGCCACTTTCTCACCCACCACAGCGGGCCCACTCCAACACACCCTTCACAAACCCCAGTCCCAATTCCGAGTCACAAAACCAGAGTCCTCAACCTCAAAAACTCAAAATAACATCCATCTCATTGCCAATCCCTTCCATTCTTCAATTTGGCGAAACCCTAACCCTAAAAGATCAACGGAAGAGGTACGATTTCTCATCAATGCGAAATAATTTTTTTTTCCGAAATTTTGTTCATAATTACTTCCGATTGTAGAAACCCTATGTTTGTTGTGATTAAAATTGTAAATTTGCGATTGTTGATGGCCGATTTGAAGGTGATTGGCAATGGACGTGAATAAAGTTCCAGAAGAAGAGGAGCAGGTGAAGGAGGTGGAGGTTAAAGAGAAGCCTGTGCATTTCGATCCAAGCCGAAGTAAGAATTTTCCTTGTTATTTGTTCCAATATTATTTTTGGGGTCTTTTATGCAATGATTGAATTTAATTATAAATACAGTCAAGCGAGTAATTGAATTTGATATTGGATTGATGTGGTATTTGATTAACTCGGATGGATGAATTTCGGGAGGGTGGTGGGTTGGAGGTGGGGAGATGTAGGGATAGTGCTAGGTAGGGATTTGGTTGGATGTAGTGGTGTTTGTGGGATGGATGCAGAGACGTGGGTGGTACTGGTGTGGAGTGGTGATTGGTGATTGGAGAGGTAGTGGGATGTGTTGGTGGAATATTTGGTAGCCATGACGTGTCAAACGTAAAAATTGGACACTACTCTTGCCATTTTAGTGTAGTATTTCAGATTTTTCTCCGTGTCAGTGTATGTGTCGCATCGTATCCGCAGAATGCTATTGATCATGAAATAATTTGGACATGAAATAATTTCAGATTATAGTGTTGTTGATCATGAAATAATTTGGACACCCCGTACAATTACAATGGCAGAATTAGTCGAGAAAATTTATAAGGAACTAATTGGGCTAGAGATCATTGGAAATTTAAAATTTTAGCTCGATATGCAGCGGGTAAAGGTGAAGGTCAATATTTTATGACTGTGCCCATAGCAAATGACAACGTCCTGAAGTCCATGATTGCTAGGACAGTTGATCCAAATTATAGTTGGTGGGCATTGGAATTATATATTCAGCGAATCCAAATTAATAATGCTCGGTCACATGCTAATCCTAGTTCAAGCTTCGTACGAGAAGTAACAACACAGAATGAGTTCTAACCCAGTTCAAACATCACATGCAATCCCACACTCCCCACAAGAAGACACATTCACAATAACAACAAGCCCGGATCCTACAGAAGTTGAGTTGCCATGTCAACCTAGTTTGGTTCAAGATTATGTTCAATTAGCCAATGTCTATGGAATATTTCAAAATGCTACCGTCAACAATAAATTATTAGATGATGATGAAGAAGATGAAGAAATCGACGATGAAGTTGATGAGAGTGTAGAAATTGATGACGAAGTGGAAGGAGATGAATATGTAAATGTTAATCTAAATGTGAGAAACGATAATGACGTGAACGTTACTAATGCCTTTAATAATGTTAATGTTTATGTTACTGAGGGGATGTCACTAAGTGATAGAGTAAATCAAGTTCCACAAGAGTCGTCCGGTTCATCGAACGTCGACGAGTTGTACAGTGGGCAGGAGTTTTAAAGTAAAGAATTGATCCAGCATGTGGCGAAGCTATGCTCCATCAAGAAACATCGGGAATTTGTCACATTGAAATCTACACCTACCCTATTACCGTGAAATATAAATTGGCACCTAGGAAACGTACCATTGAGGAGATGGTGCAAATCCCACCAGTCATAAGTGAGGGTAGTTGTTCGTGGAGATTACGTGCAATCGTTTCAAAGGGTAGGACAAATTTCGTGGTAAAGAAAATTGTAGGGCCGCTTATATGTTTGAATCCCACGTTGAATCAAGTCCACCGTAAAATTGACGGTAAACTTGTATGCAATTTGATTGTGAATGTCGTTAATGTTAAGGTTAGGAATAACACCGCAGGCCATTATTGAGATAGTCAAACTACAGTTGAATTATCAGATTTCGTATAGGAAGGCTTGGATTGCAAAACAAAAAGCTATTGAGAGGTTATTTGGTACCTTTGAAGAAGCATATACTAAGTTGCCTTATCTACTATTAGCCAGACAAGCAGCAAATCCAGGAACTGTTGTCCATTGGGATAAGTATGAGTTCAGTCCCGACGAGGAAACATTCAAAGGAGTATTTTGGGCTTTTGGTACTTCAATTGAAGTGTTCAAGTCTTGCAGACCTGTTATAAGCATTGATGGAACACATTTGTATGAAAAATATAAGGGATGTTTGTTAATTGCGGTTTCACCGAATGCAAACGATAGCCTTTTTCCGTTTGCGTTTGCAATTGTTGATGGAGAGAGTATATACTTGGACATGGTTCATGAGCTGCATTCGTTTTTTTGTCACGGATCGGAATGAGTTATGTGTTATCTCCGATCGTCATACAGGTATATTGGCCGCCATAGAAATGCAAAACGGAGCATGGAACGAACCAAATGCATTTCGTCATTATTGTATGCGACATTTCGCTACAAATTTCTTCACAAAATTTGGTAGCAAAGCTATGAGGAAAAAAGTTAAAATAATAGCATGCCAAAACCAACCCAAAAAATTCCACAGTAAACTCGCTGAACTAGGAACTGTCAATGTGGAGGCGGCTAACTGGTTGAAGGAGAAACCCGTTCAGAAATGGGCTCTTCGTGACGAAGGAGGTCGTCGATATGGCATTATGACTACAAACCTATCGGAAGTTTTCAACTCGGTTTTGAAAGGTATGCGTAGTAACCCGTAACTGCAATTGTGGAAATGATCTATTACCGTCTAAATTCTTACGTCGTCACTCGTCAGCAATTAGCAAACACACTTATAGGCGAAGGAAAAATTTTCGCTCCAAGGGTTGAGGATTTGATTTCCGCCGTGAGAGAGCAAACTTGCATGAGGTCACAATGTTTCATCATCAATCTGGAGTTTTTTCAGTCAAAACGGGTATACCAAGAGTAGGTGGCAATTCAAAGAGTGGGAACCTACACACAGCGTGAATTTGGGTAGTAGAACGTGCACTTGTCAGAAATTTCAACTGTATCATATTCCATGTTCCCACGTGCTAGCAGCTTGTGCATATCGTGCAATTGATTACAAGGGATTTGTCGACACATTTTATTCCACTAGTGCCTTAGTACAGAGATCGGCTCCCACCTTTCATCCGACACTAGATTCAGTATATTGGCCTGTGCTTAGTGGACCACGCCTCATTGCTGATACGAGCCTATGTCGTTGTAGGAAAGGATGGCCGAAGACCACGAGAATTCGTAATGACATGGATGTAAGAGACGGGTCGAGCACTGGTACGGGGATGACTTGTTCCAAATGTGGTTTGAAAGGTCACAATATGCGCCGTTGCCGGAAACAATCAAGTCAAACGTCACAAAGCCGTGTATGAATTATATCTCGCATTTATTTCGAACTCATGCTTCGGGTTATTGTCTTTTGCATTACTTTGGTAATGGAATTTAGTTATGTATAATTTCAGTAACAAAGGCGTTACATTCGTGGACTTTTATTATGTACTATTTTGGTTGTTTGAGCGTATGAATGCAAGGAAGAATGCTCTGAAATTTGAGATTGAGATTGAGATGATATGAGATGTGAATTCTGTGATTCGATATTGAAATTGAGATGATATGAGATGTGAAAATTTGAGAATTTTGAGATGGAATATGTGGAGTGTGTATACAGGGATGTGTTTTAGAAGTTCACAAACAGTTTGTGAATATACCTAGGCTCGCTAACTCAGTTAGCAATGCTGGGGTCGCTTACTGAGTTAGCGACTGTTGGAAGTTCTTACTTCTAGAGACTTGCAAGTCTCTGAAAATTTGGGAATTACCACAGTCGCTAACTCAATTAGCGAACCTGGTTCGCTAATTGAGTTAGCGACTGTTGGAAGTTCATACTTCCAGAGACTTGCAAGTCTCTGGAAAATTGGGAATTACTACAGTCGCTAAATCAGTTAGCGACCCTGGTTGAACTAGGTTCACTAACTTAGTTAGCGATTGTTGGAAGTTCATACTTCCAGAGACTTGCAAGTCTCTGAAAAATTGGGAATTACCACAGTCGCTAACTCAGTTAGCGACCGTGGTTGAACCAGGATCGCTAACTCAGTTAGCGAGCATGGGTATATTCACAAATTGTTAGTGAAATTCTAAAACTCATCCATGTATACATCTCAAACCCAGAATCATCTCATATCATCTCAAACCCAGAATCATCTCATATCATCTCAAACCCAAAATATTCGCTTTATACAGTAACTCATATCACAATCCAAAATAGAAGTTGTACACACATAACATTCTAAAAAAAATCTTTAATGCAGAATTGAATTGAACTTCCAACACACATGTAGTTATACGCCCCAACACAGACACATTCCCAAAAATCTTAAACACAAAATTGAATTGAACTTCTCAAACCCATCAACACATTCTCAAAATCTCAAACCCAACTCTAGACCTGAAGGTCATGTTGCCAAACATGCACACATTCTCAAACACATTCCCAGACACATTCCCAAACACAGACATGTACTTATACTAGTTATAGAAACACAGACACAGAAAAAATAAAGTGCACAGTCCATCTTACAGTCCCAAATTTGTACAATTTAATAACGATAACAAAATAAATAAAACTTACACAACAAATCTCCAACAGATTACGGGTCGGGGGTGAACAAGTCTGGGGGTTTCCTTATTCGTTTGGGACGGCTTGGAGTTGCTTGAGTAAGTCCGGAAAGAGGATTGTTTTCATCATCATCTTCTTCTTTCTCAGCGGCGTGCTCCTCCTCTCTTTGTTCTTCTAGTACTCTTTGACGATACAGAGGTCTTGTGGCCATTGCCTTTCGACGACCCGTTCGGTGCAGCAGACCCGACAATAGGACATCCAGCCTATTTCCTTCGCCAACAAGGTCAACCTGTGCCCGACAAGAACTTATCATTTTTTGTCCAAACACCTTCATCGGTTCGACAACATTGCTTTTCAACACTTTTGCGCATTCTTTTGCCTAAATCCATGTTTGGGTCATCTGCATTCAAACAAATAACACGTATTAAAAGCATAATCAATTTAATGCAAAATGTATGTGTAATGTAAAACAAATATACACAAACTAAAACTTACGATATCTCGAATCAATGTTGACTTTGGTTGAAACATTGGCAAAGGAGTGTTCATTAGCTGGATCAGCGGCTCGTCGTCGGGTCGATACTTGCACACCCACCGACATTTGGGATGTAGGAGATATATAGAGCCTAGTCATTCTCCGATACCACAACATATACGATCCATGAAAACCGGCATCGGATGGTGGAATATTAACAATCACATTATCAAAACGGTGATTGTTCCATATATCCACGTGGGTATGCAAACAAGCGGCCCAATCGTGACCGGGATGCCGACCCATACTGGTAATACCATGCAAATCCACATTGAGTGGTTTTGCGACCGGAATATTTTGACGGCGGCCAAACTGTCGAAGTACTCTGTCGACGTAATATGACTCCACTGTGGCGAAGTTGATAAGAGCATTTTTTGTCAACCACAACTTAGGAGTCGCCGTGCACAAGGGTGACAATCTCCCTAAACGTTCCTCTGTATAAGGCTCCCACTTGACACACTCATCTGTCAACGTATCAAACTCGTCCCTGTAGTATGTCAAGCATCGATTTGGGTTAGCCTTCCATGTTAGGGATCCGGTCCAGTATACACTCTGTGGTAGTCTCATGTGCGGGTCATCGGGAACATGATACCACTTAGATCATTGCTTACTGACTACAGGTCTGCTGATATGTATGCGTTCCCAACTCCAGACCTGTAACAACAATATCGGGCTGTTCATCTGGCTAGCACCAAGAGCGCATTTGCACAAACTCCGGTATAATGTGGCCAACGCGGCACTACCCCAACTGTACGCCTCAACGGTTCCTAGATCAGTTATCAGATGTAAGTACATAAGGAGAACGGAAATACCGGTGGAGTTCAAGAGCATTACACCTTCGAACAATGACATAATATACACTCTGCAGTAGCACTCCACTTCGATGTCGCTCGAATCATCATTCAACTTATCGGCGAACGTATCCTTCAACCATTTCAATTGAAGAGACTTCCCTACAATAGCCCAAGGGTCCGCTTCTACCGCAAGGTACTCTGTGATCAAAAACTCTGGATCGAAGTCCATTGTTCCTGACGGGAAGACCTGTGATCACTGCAACATCCTGTAGTGTGACAGTAATCTCCCCTACTGGCAAATGAAAGGAGTGTCTTCGGACGCCAACGTTCGAGAAGGGTGGTTAGAAGAGGACAGTCGGCCTTAATTAAACTCATGAGGCCGATGTCTTACAGCCAACAATCCCTTAACAGCTCGTGTATACGTGGATGCATTGGCAAAGTGGCGTGCTGCCGAAAAGTACACTCCTTCGATTGTTCGTCTCAAACGTCCTTCGAACGATGTTGTGGTTGCAATGTCAACAACTTTGGGTCGAGAGGACCGGGACCCACCGTTGGAACATAGGATGATGAAGAAGGCCCCGCCTCATTTGGGGAAGAAGACGGGCATGGTTGATTTGGCAAAGCAGACGGACCCACCGGTGGAACATAGGATGATGAAGAAGGCTCCGCCTCATTTGGGGAAGAAGACGGGCTCGGTTGATTTGGCAAAGTAGACGGACCCGGCTCATCTTACACAACAAATAACAAAACACATCAATTTTAAAATATACTAATTTATTAAATTGAAATCAAATTAATCGAAAGAATACAATCATCTTACATTTGGACGCCTTTGTCCACCACCACGACCACTACTTGGGGGTCGTTCATAACGAGTCCGTGGGCCCCCGCGGCCTCGGTTACTTGGAGGTCTACTACTCTCTCATTTTTCATGAATATTCCGCGTTCGTACTATATCTAATAGTGATGAGAATCCTACAATTTTAAATGTTTTTCGCTATATTCATATAGTAGAATTGCATACTTTAAAACAAAAATTGTACTCTCTAAAACAATAAAATTTAACCAATTCAACATGCTCTCAACGACAAAACCAACAAAACCTACAGTTTTAAATGCTATGGCCAATATTGTTTAAAACCAACATAACCTACACCAATTCAACATGCTCTCAACAATAATATGGACAAATGTTTAATAATCATAATCACATTCATGCGAATTGTATCAAAATTTCTTATCATCAATTTAACACCAATAAAAGTTCTTATGAACAACTTACACATATAATTAACCAACATTGCGTTCTGAATTTCTTAACCCCAATCAATACTTCGGACTATACTAATCATCATACAAATCACCATTTTTCAACATTACGTTATAATTGCAAAATCAAATTGCTCACAAAATTAACCCACAAACAAATTTAACCCAAATTCTAATTGCAAACATATGAAGACTTACCAAATGATAAATAAGTACTTTAGGTTCTACGGTACACGAAATACTCTTCACCGTTCGTCCCACGATCCTCTTCACCGTTCACAAAAACAACCAAAATCGGGATCAACGGTGTAAGATTTAGGGTTTTAAGAGTGGGAGTAGAGGGAGTTGAGAGTGATGAAGTGAATTTGGAGAGATTTTCGAAGAATTTTGTTGGGAAATTCACTAGTTGGTAGGCTAGGGTTTGTGGGCTTCTTTCGGATTTGGGAGAGAAAAGAGAGTATTTCGATGAAGTGAGAGAGATTTGAGATAACGAGTCTATAAAAAAATTCCCAAATGACACCCGCTAACTGAGACAACGAGTCTAAGTCCAAGGAATTTTAAATTCGTCCCCAATCTAAACTCGCTCGCTAGCGAGTATGAACTTGGTATTTTTTCAATTTTTCCCACAAGTGTGGAGAAACACATAACCATACACTCGCTATCCCAGATAGCGACGAGATTTTAACCAAACTGGCAATCATAGGATAGCGACGAGATTTTAACCAAACTCGCTATCTATGATAGCGAGTGGGTCGTTTTTGTAAATACTTTCGGAAGTGGGCCAGTTTGGTAAATACTTTCAAAAAGTTGGTCATTTTGGTAAAATTTCAGTTCCCGGAGGCCCAAGGCGAAAGACCCAAATAAATATTTTTTGGGGACCCTAATTACAATATAATATTTTTTGGGGACCCTATATTTAAAAGAGGAATATAAATTTGGGGGCCCCTAAAAATGCAAAAAATTCGGGGGCCTGAGGCGGCCGTCTCACCGGCCTCAAGGTGGGGGCCGGCCCTGCGTATCCATGTTGTGCGTATTAGGTTGGTGGTGTTGGAAGTGAAAGGTGGTGTTAGAGGAGATGAATTTAATAATTGCTGTGGTGAAGTTGTTAGATTATGGCCTTTATGAGGGTGGCAGAGGTTGTGGAGGAGGTGGAGTGTTATGGTGGTGGGAAGCGTGGTGATGGGAGCAGAGGTAGTGGGGGGGGTGGAGATGGTGGATTATTGTGATAGGGGGTTGTGTTGGTGAAAATGCGGTGGTGAACATGGTAGTGGCGGATGGTGGATCTTTTTATTTAATTAATTTAACTATTAATTTGTAAATGTTAGCAAGTAAGTTGACAATGTATGTATAATTATCTGCATAAAGTTTGATTAACCGCTCTATGGTTAAGCTATTGGTAGTAATACATGAAAAAGGAATAATTTTGACTACAAGTGAACAAGGTAAGGGATCTGTAACACTTAAGGCCCTGTTTGGATACGGAGGTTAGTGGAGGTGACTTGTCAACCTGTAGGTATCTAACTTTGATACATTTGGATCATATTTTGGCGGTACACTACCTCCATTTTTTTCACCCCAAAATTAGGAAAAAACGTAGGTTATGGTAGGTATGTAACCTCCACTCCAACCAAATTTATTTTTAAAGCTAAAATGAAGGTACAAGTATGCAACCTACAGTTTGTAAATCTCTGCCTTCACTTAAAAATTACCTATAGGTAGCCTACCTTTGTATCCAAACGGGGCCTAATTCTTTGGGGAGACCTTAAAAGAATATCATAATGTGAGGGTCATATATGAAAAAGCCACTTGATATTTCGTTTGGATGACTCAAAATTGTCCCAAAAGTATCCTCATTCTTGCACTTAGATGCCCCGTTGCTTTGCTGTTAAAACATATCATGGTTTATCCTGATGTCGATACACCTGTTTTCTTAAAAGTAAGTTACTCTTTCCTAGAAACTATTTGGCTAAACAATTCATTTTAGCGATGGTTTGTCTTTTCATTGTTGCGGATGAGCATTAAGAGCAAAACCAAAATTTACAGAACATACACTTGAATAACTCAACACAACTGTTAATGGGTTATATGTCATTAATGAAGCCTTAGGGTATTTAATTTGAAACTGGAGCAAAATCTATAACCACTCAAAATTATATACCATCACACAAGGAGTATATGTAAAAGTGACAAACTTTAGGGTGTCTGTAAAAGGTGATGGAAACTTTAAGGTAGATAGCATCTATCATAAAATACTTTACTAGATATTCTTTGCCTTTTTAAACGTGATGATCCTACATCAATTGGTGTCAGGTGCAATTTTAAAGAAGAAATATCTAGGAAGGGAGGAGCTGAGCTGGTGGACTGTAGAGATTGCTTTAGAACCTTGAAACTTTAGTGGATACGACTGGATGCTATACAGAGGAACATTGGATTGTCGGTGCACCTAGTACTAACCTTGGTCAGCTTGAAATCGCAATAGGAAACTCTCAAATACACATATTTCTTATACGTTTAACAGTATCCTACGAATTGGACATGTAATTGATTATATCTGGTAGGAACATATGATGCTCGAGTTATTTTGAGAGCCTCCTTCTGTTTGAACTTCTACATACTGTAGGTTGTTCCCGGTTTATTAAAATCTTCCACATACTTTAGAACTTTGTAGTATTTAATTTTTTTAATATTTATTCTGATGAGGACATCAATTCTGTTTAGTTTATTTTGAGATTTAGCCCTGTGTAGTAGCTTTATAATTTGCACCATTTTCTTTTATGCATTAAAATATTTTTGAGATTTGAGTATTTTGATATTTGTATCAAGATTTGTTTTGAGCCTATATATAGGCCTTGAGATTAATGAGAAGTTATGCTATTCTTGATTAAAAAATTTATTTTGTTGAGTTATTGCTCTTCATCCCTCTTTTTGTGTGAGACAATTAAGAGAATTAATAGGATTTGTGAGAAGTCTTAATAAAATTTTAGGGTTTGTGATAAACTCTAAAACTATCCTCAAATCCCCAAATTAAAAATTCTAAACCATAATCCCAACTCCAAACCCTAGCCCTCTTCTTCCCCACCATCTTCTTCTTCATCTTGAATCCCGAACCCAACACCCCAGTCCACCATCGCCAACCCCCGATCGACCTCGCCACCCGCCACTGCCACCGACAACCCATCACCACCCACCCCGTGACCTCGATCGCTGCCATCGCCGCTGTCGCACGGCCATCGCGACCACCCCACGACAACTCCACCTCGACCACCTCGTCCTCCTCCCGCTACCTCCCGACCACACTGTCGAGCCCCCATACCCCCTTGCCGTTTACCCTTCTCGCCTTCGTCCTCCCCCGTTCTCCTCGCCTTCATCCCGGCTGCTCATCCTCATCACTGCTCGCAAGCCCAAGTCAGCCAGCCCGCAGTCGACATCTTCGCTATTGTTTGCTACCGCCGAAGTTCTTGTTCGTAGTCGACAGCTCTCCTTGCTGTGTTCTTCGCTGCCGACAACCCTCATCTGCAACCCTGGTAAATTCTTTCCACTTCTCATTTATTTGTGATACCATCTATCATCTCTATAATATTATTTGATTTATCTGCCGTCCACAAATATTGAGAGTGAGCGTTTCTACTTGCTAAATCTACAAATTAATATTGCATCTTTTACTTGCTAAGAACGCTTAGGAATATAATTATTGATTGCTAGAACTGTATCGTTATTTGAGCTTGTTAAACAAATTCAATTCTTGAAAATCCATCGAACCGATTAACTATTTTAATTTCTAACTTGATCTGCCTTACATATTGGTAAAATTAATCCTTTAAGATTCTTAAAAATTCTCTATTCAGGGTTAAGTTTTACATCATTTTGGTATCAGAGCCAGGTTCTTAAAACCCTAGTTCTTACATCATTTAGGTATTATTTTTGCATTCATTTAGAATCGTTTAGAGTCTTTTTATTTTATTTTTCTTTCGTTCTTTTAGATCACTTCAGATTTAAAAAAACAAAAAACAAAAAAAACCTTTTTAGGTGTATCTAGGACACATTTCCCCAAATTTCAGTAAACACATATCACACGACCCATAGAATTCCGCGAACCCCTCCTCGAACTGAGATGGACAACTTTGATATTTTCACTACCCTAGCTGCCATTCAAGCAATTCTTGCCAATATCAATCATAGACTTGAAAAAGTGGAATTAAATCAAACTGTTGTCCCTGAGCTTCATGCTAATCGTCAGAATCCTCAAGGAAATGATCATGACAGCCGACGTCAAAATCGTGACATTGACGAACAATACAAGAACGTTAAGGCTAACGTTCCCTATTTTGAAGGCCGTATGGAACCCCAAGCTTATCTCGATTGGATCCGTGCCACGGACCGCTACTTTGTGTGGTTTGACATGAGTGCAGCTCTGAAGGTTAAATTTGTCACTATGAAATTGACTGGTAAAGCTCAACAACACTGGACCAATTTTGAACACGCCCGTAGAGGCCGAGGCCTGATACCCATAGCCACTTGGGAAGCCATGAAAGAGAAGCTCACTGAGAGATGTATACCGTTATCGTTCCACACCCGATTGCTAGATTCGTGGAACCAACTCTATCAAGGAAGCAAATCCACCCAAGAGTATGTTGATAAGTTTGATGACTTTCTTATTCGGTGCAATGCCTTAGGTAAAGAGAGCGAAGAACAAACTCTCTCTAGGTTCAGGGCTGGATTACGAGCCGATCTGAGGAACGAGCTATTTCATATAAGTGTGGACTCATTAGCGGCAGCTTATGTCCTTGTCCTCGATATGGATTCCCTTAAAGCAAGTTCCTATTACAAGTCTAGCGATTCGATAGATCATTCCTCTAGAATGACCCCTCCTGATCCCTCTAGGCCTGAACACTTTTCTCTTCAGTACCCCAACAAGTCTTACCCAAGCAAGTCTACTTCAAATCCCTATTCACTTAGAAATGAGACTATTCTAAGATTGATCCTCTCACTAAGTGTAATAAATGCAAGGGATACGACCATGTTACTGGCAACTGTCCCAGTCCAAGTAGGATCAATATAGTAGATGGTACCGCTGTCATCGCTGATGAGTCCGACAATGAGTTTACTTATGAACCTCATGTAAGTGATGACTTTGATGAAGCAGAGGATGCCCATCCTCTCAACTGTATTCGGTCGATCCAATTACCTCCATTGAATATACCAGAGTCACCCATTTCTTCCCAAGTCACTTGGCAACCTATAAATTTTATCCATGTGTTAGAACATCCTAAAGTCACAGAGTCGTCACCCACAGTTGCATATCACATTCATAACTTGCTTAGAGAAATTTTCAAGGAATTTAATGAGTAATTTTAACTACAAGTTAGTAGCAGTAACTAGAAGGAAATTTAAAACTCTTGATGCTAGTGACGAAGTGATGGTTTGGATTCGTCCGGAACAGTTTCCAGCTGGATCCGTTAAGAAATTGAATGTATGTGCTGCAGGGGTGGACAACTATTATCCGAACCGACCAATCCGAACCAATCCAATCCGAACCGACCGGTTTTTAACCGAACCAATTGGGGGTTTGGGCTGGTCCGGTTCTTGATCTTCAATAACCAACTGGACCGGATCGGTTGTTGGATGAAGCTTTCAAATAACCGATGAAACCTAACCGACCGTACCTCTATGCATTATTCCATAAAAATTCTAGTTCTCCTTTAATTTTTGAATATACAAATAGTCATTTCTCATTTTCTTGGAGATACAAACGTCTCCTTTAATGTCTTTAATACAAACCGAGCAGTTATTCTACCTATGTTTTAATTCTCTATAATTAGTGTGTTATGCTGTTGAGAAATGCTTGATTTACAGTGTGGCTTAGCTTAATAGAATCATAAAGTTGATGTAACATTTAGTAGTTACTTTAATCAAGCCAAGCATAAATTATTTTCTATTTTTTTTATTGTACCTAAAATTCAATTAGTTATGGTTATTGATGTTTCTTTATGAGAATAAACTATGATTACAGAAGTATGCAGGTGAAAAAGTAATGTATCTCACCCATTTAAACGTCATCATCTCAAACAATTAGTGTAAAATTAATTAGTAACTTGTGGATTTATGAATCTTCATTTTAAATTCATTTCTAAACAACAAATAGTAGGTTGTTTCTTAAATTTGATTGAAGTTGATCTTTTAAATTTCAACGAAATTGTGAATGATGTTGGAGGTGAAAAGTAGCACGCCAAACTGACCATCCAATTTAATCCAAACTGAGCTTAATTGGCTTGGATGGAAACCGATCCAATTAAGGCTTGGATTGGTTGCGGATGAGAAAACTAAAAAACCGATCTTCTTTGGATCCGTGGTGGACGGTCCATATTAGGTCGGATACCGACCGATGCCCACCCTTAGCTGCAGGCCCATTTAAGATTCTACATAAATCAATGATAATACCTATGTCGTTGACCAACCTGAAGGTTTTGGCATAAGTAAGACTTTCAATATTGAGGATCTAGTACTTTATGAAGGCTCAAAATTTAACTCTAGAAATTCTCTTATAGATGAGCATACTCTGCAGCCTAATGGTGAA
Organism: Hemerocallis citrina; assembly: GCA_017893485.1. Classification (NCBI taxonomy): domain Eukaryota; kingdom Viridiplantae; phylum Streptophyta; class Magnoliopsida; order Asparagales; family Asphodelaceae; genus Hemerocallis; species Hemerocallis citrina. Next base: position 209,997,551 of record CM030367.1, on the reverse strand, counting down.
ATTCACACATTTACCCCTCCACCTGATATTATTTATCCACTGACAGAAGAATTGAATAATATTTTAGATGATCAGATAATCTCTACAAGAGATGGTATTCATAGGTATTTGGTGAGGTGAAAGAACAAGCCGAAGGCGGATGACACTTGGGGTAATCGTGAGGAGCTCCTGCGCTTGGATTCATATCTTTTGGAGCACCATGACTGGATCACTGGTTTTGACTCGACTCGGTCGAGCTCTCTCCCACTCGAAGAGAATGATGAGGACATAAATTCTGTTTAGTTTATTTTGAGATTTAGTCCTATGTAGTAGCTTTACAATTTGCACCTTTTTCTTTTATGCATTAGAATATTTTTGAGATTTTAGAATATTTTGAGATTTTTATCAAGATTTGTTTTGAGCATATATATAGGCCTTGAAATTAATGAGAAGTTTTGCTATTCTTGATTAAAAAAAATATTGTATTGAGTTATTGCTCTTCATTCCTCTTTTTGTGTGAGACAATTGAGAGAATTATTAGGGTTTGTGAGAAATCCTAATAAAATTTTAGGGTTCGTAATAAACTCTAAAACTACCCCCAAATCCTCAAATTAAAAAATCATAAACCCTAATCCCAACTCCAAACCCTAGACCTCTTCTTCCCCACCATCTTCTTCTTCTTCCTCTTGAATCCCGAACCCAACACCCCAGTCCACCATTGCCAACCCCTGATCGATTTCGCCACCCCCCGCTGCCACCGACGACCCATCACCACCCACCCCGTGACCTCAATCGCTGCTACTGCCCCTGTCGCGTGACCACCGTGACCACCTCACGGCAACTCCACCCCGACCACCTCGTCCTCCTCCCGCTACCTCCCGACCACCTCGTTGGGCCCCCATACCCCTCCGTTGTCTCCCCTTCTCGCCCTCGTCCTCCCTTGTTCTCCTCGCCCTCATTCGGGCTGCTCATCCTCGTCACCGCTCGCAAGCCCAAGTCAGCTAGCCCGCAGTCGACATCTTCGCTATTGTTTGCTGCCGCCGAACTTCTTGTTCGCAGCTGATAGCTCTCCTTGCTGTGTTCTTCGCTGCCAACAACCCTCGTTTGCAACTCCGGTAAATTCTTTCCACTTTCCATTTATTTGTGGTACCATCTATCATCTCTATAATATTATTTGATTTATCTGCCGTCCACAAATATTGAGTGTGTGTTTGTACTTGCTAATTAGTGTACAAATTAATATTGCATCTTTTACTTGCTAAGAACGCTTAGGGATATAATTATTGATTGTTAGAATTGTATCGTTATTTGAGCTTGTTAAACTAATTCAATTCTTGAAAATCCATCGAACCTATTAACTGTTTTAATTTCTAACTTGATCTGCATTACATGTTGGTAAAATTAATCCTTTAAGATTCTTGAAAATTCTCGATTCAGGGTTAAGTTTTACATCATATTCTCATCTTATTATTCTTTGAAGTGATTGGCATCATCAAAAGGAAAGCCTTGATAAAAGATCTTGCTGCTGCTTACCATGCTGAGTGTGTTGCCCATTGTCAAGAACTCCAACGACTTCAAAAAAAATGGGAAGAGGTCAGCATTATTTTTTTCTTTTTTCTTTCTGATACTTAGTTTAAATGTTTTGGTGGCTGATGCATACTTTTCATATTAACTATTCCTTGGAGTTCATTTACTTAATTCTTTTTCTAGTAGTATTCAATAAGAGTGCCACTGTTTATGCATATTACTTTCTTAGGAAACCCAATGCGTGGTTTATGACGAAAACTTTTTTTTTGGTAATTTAAAAAATGGCTGCTGGAAAGCAAAAAATGAGGTCTTTATCCTTGTTGACTAGTGTGTTTTCAAGAAAATTTTCTGTGATATTCAATGAAGTATGAGGCGTGAGTTCTTTTTGTGTTGCTTGCATATGTATACATGTAAGTAAATATAAAGGAGAGTACATTTGTTTTTATAACTATGCTCACAATATCTATACGATGTTTAGATACTGTGCATGGGAAGAAGCTCCTCTCTTTTTTTTCACTTTAGAAAAAAAAAAATTATTCATGACCTCAATTTATGTGCATTTACTTTTTTCGATTCCTAATGATACGTAAATAATTAGTGATAAATATCATAAAGTGATTTATGCTTCATGATTATGATCTAATTTCCGATTTGGTCTTAAAATTGGAGAAAAGAAAATGCACATAACTCTAGTAGCTGCATAAAGTTTATGTATAGATCATTAATTAATTAATCATGTAAATATATTTACACTTTTCACTAGCAAAATACTTGCCTCTTGAACTTCTTAACAGAGTTTACTGTAACCCACTTCCTAAGTTGGAGCATTTTCTAAACATATTAACTTTTTTATAAGAGACTAGTTTGATATCCATATCCCATTAAAGATAATATATATGTAGGAGTACATTCGGCAATACATTTTTCGTGAGGTTTCAAGTATCTGTTATTACCATTTACCAAGATGCTAGTTATATTGTACCAGTGTTATATCGTACTATTGATAAATGCCGGCCAATCCGATACTATTAGAGAGTTTCCTGACCATGGTTTTGTGGAAGAAGTGTTTCATCAGTTATAGGAGCTATGTCCAGTCAAGTGTTTGAAATAAAAAGATACATTGCATAATTGAGAACACACTATACAAGTGCGGGCATGTGTTTGAGCAGGTCCACAAAGTGTTACTTTCTGTACAAGATGGACATGAAAGTGTCCAACATTGGGTACAACCCGATGATAGAAGTATCACTGTTACATAGGTTGATTTCTAAGGGCGAGGGGAAAGAAAGGTGGCAGTGAAGTTGCTTGGACGTTTCAAATTTCAGTTATTTTTTTACATGTTGGACATTTGGACATTCCATAATCCACATATTAAGCCATCATATCAAAATACAACCATCTGTTCTTGTCTATGTAGATTTTTTTCATATAAAAGATGTTTATCATCTGTCCTGCCCACTAAAGATCCGGATTTTTTTAATACAACTGTGAATTATGGTGATGAATGAGTTCACACAGATACATGAATATTCTGCATAAACATTTAAAGCATGACTGTGTACCATTTTCGATTTCTCATAGGAAGGTTTCTGTGCCAAATTATTGGAGCTGGTTCTTAATACCCCGTTCCTTTATCCAACTAGAACTTCTCTTCAGCTGTCTTGACCAATACCCCTCAACCTTCAAATGCACTCCTTCTTTGCTTTGAAAATAACCTCAACAGAGATGTTAGTTAGCTTGAGGTGCTTATGGGATAAAGGTCTATTAATTTTGGCCGACTAACTTCAATGGATTAATGGCAAATTAGTCTAAAAGTTGTGAGTTATGACCCAGAAGGGAAAACATTAATGGTATATTTGGTAAACCATCCATCCATCCATCCATCTCTTTCCTTTTTACACGTGGCTCTATTGCTTCAGGCACAACCTCAAGATTAAAGAGTATATTTTGGGGTCTTCCTAATAAATGATAGGATTGAATGCATGATTAACAACGGCTTGTCAATGTTGGATGTTATTTATAGCTGATTAAAACAGAATGTTTTCATTGAGCTAGCTCTTTTCTGGGACGTGTTGCAATTGTTCAAGCATTTGGGGTAAATTGTTATTATGAGTTTTTTCTTTGTTAAGTAGGATTGTAAGTTTGAGTCTCAAGAAACAATGAACATATTTTTGAAGTTTGCTATAAAGCTTCGATCTTAGCAGGTTGCACTGAATAAGATTTTTAAGGGGAGCCGTCAATTTTTATTTTAGTCCATTATTTGGCTCAATCAGTGGTTCTTGCATCACACGGAGATGTAGTAGTGTCCCTATTAGAAAGAGTGATTTGATAAGTATTGAGGATAGAGTTAGGGAAAGACCTGAACTTAATTGGGTAGAGACGGTGAGAAAAGATGTAGTAGTGTCCATGTTAGAAAAAGTGATTTGATAAGTATTAAGGGTATAGTTAGTGGAAGACCTAAACATACTTGGGTGGAGACGGTGAGAAAATATATGATAGCTTGTGACCTTACAGAAGATATTGCGCTAAACCGAGCAGAATGAAAAACCAGGATTCATGTAGCCAACCCCAACTAGTTGGAAAAAATTCCTTGTTGTTGTTGTTGTTGTAGTGGTTCTTGCATTTTTAAAAAAAAAATTTATATATATATATTTATTTGTTTTTTGGTTCATTGTTTTTTTTCTCAAACTAACCAATTGATTCTCTGATGTGAAATTTGTTAACTTAGGAAGTTGGCGACCTTCATACCTGATATGCAAATTTTAGACAAACATGTGGATTTAACTTACTAAAAATCTGATATATATTTTGCTCTCTCATATGACTTTCCACCACCACCACCAGCAGCAGCAGCAGCAGCATGCTGAAAGAAGAAACCCAGACAACACAAAGCAGATGATGAGGCCCTCAAAACGCCAGAAGAAGGGGCTCTAGACTAGCAGGAATATTAATCCATCTATGCAATTTCTCCCCAAACATGACACTTCCTTTCAGGAGTGCTGGAGTGAAGCATTTTTTGTATGATTTTCCCCCAAATATATAGATAGTAGAAACGGCACAAGCCCAAAATGTGATGTAGCTTTTTCCTTTCCTTTTCTTTCCTATTTCTTTTCCTGTAAAATTTACTCTGGGCTTTCTTTTCAAGTTGGATGCTAATCACAAAAAGCGACAGAAAAACATTCCCCCCCCCCCCCCCCCCCCCCCCAAGTTCCTACCAATCTGCATCAACAATTTTATTATGTAAATAGTTAAAATGCAAATGTAGCTTTACCACCCTACATGCATATACTTCTTGATTCACCTCCGATATATACATGTGTCGTCTCCTTGGATTTGCGTGCTTTATCCATATCGTTAAATGGATTGGTCAAGTTTTCTATTTGCCTCTCTGTCTATAACTAAAGCAAATTCTTCAAGTAATGAAATTCAACTTTCCTTTCTTATGCGTTAAATTAAGAAGATTCTTTAACATTTACTCTAATTAGTCCCAACACAGTAAATTTAATGTCCAGAGAATGATACTATGAATAGAAACATGTCTTCGTGAGTCTCTGTGAGTCTGTTTCTAGCATAAGAGACTGAGAAGAGACTAATTTTAGGGGTTTTGTTATGCATGTAGTTTGTGAGGAGCATAAAGATCTTATTGGCGAAGGTAAGTCAGGCTCATTGATCACCAATGTGCCTCTTTTCATCTCTCTGTCGGTAGAGGCGGTCCTTCTAATGTCTCAGGACATCACGCTGGATGCACGTTTTTGAACGGGATCCAGTAAACTCTGCTTTACCTTTTCATTACCATATATTCTCCAAGAAACAATGGACTTGTATGTTGAAATAACTTAGCCAACACAGTATCAGAGAGTCTTGAGAGAACTGTGATTTATTTTTCTCATTAGTTTGTCATGAGAACTTAGCGGAGTCCCTTTTTTTTAAAATCATGCTAGTTCAATGAATCCTTCATCCCCAAAGGTCTTGCTCTGTCCCTTTTGATCAAGACATTGCAAGTTCGTTTCTGTGCCCTTTGCGTTCGCTCCTCAATGTTTCTTTTGGGAACTGCCAATCTTTTCGGTTTTGTTAAATATTTTTTTTTTAAAGAAAAAAAAAAGATTTTGTTGAACAAGGTTGGTAGTCTGCAATATCGTCCATTCTTTTGTTTTTCTTACCAATCCGACGCATATATCTCTAAACAAGGACAAGGTTGTAGGATGGTTTGGTAGGATTCTTGAAGTTACTACCTTTTAGTTATACTTTGTTTTAACTCCAACCAACAACAACCAGCTAGGGTGCAGGTGGATGATGAGGAAGGAGATGATGAAAGGTCCAAGCCAGTTGCGATGAAGTGGAATGGGCCACTAAAAGCCACCAAATTTGTTCATATCAGTTGTCACATTAATTTGTTAGATTATATTAAGCATGAAGCCGTTGTAACAACGGCTTCAGTGATTTACAATGGAGCATTGCTCTTAAATATAAATATATATAACCCAATTTTGAACCTGGCACAAGAGCAAGTGGAAGCAGAGGTTGGTCATATCAACAGACACTTTTGAACTCCCTGATGGCGTCAACAGCAATTATCGGTTTACCACATTAGTATGCCAGAGGGTGGTGCGAGACTTTTCAGCTAGTTGTATAACGGGTTGGGCGGAAGAATGCCCGGAATGGCAGGTATCACCTATTCAGCAACTAGTTACTTCTCAAACCTATCTGAGGCTTCTCCGATATTAAGAATCTGGATCTCCCCCATAGTTCATTTGGAGGTTCATCCAATACAATTTCGTACTAAGTCCTGCTTGCACCTTCGCAGCATCAACCTACATAGAGCGAGCAGCATCAACCTACATAGAGCGAGCGTTTATTGCGCTTGCCTGGCACATTCCCTCAAGCATCAGAATCATCTCTTTTTTCAATGTCATCTCCCCAAACTTCATGGAACCATCAACACCTATATTTGCAAATGCCTACTTCCTTTCACAACTCACCACATGGTTCAACTCCCTACCCACCAAACATTCTCTGCTTGATAATATTATTGCAAAATCCATCTCTTACACCTTCTGGTCTCTACATGGAAAGCAAGAAATAAGCGCACCTTTAACTCTAATCCCATTGCCCCCATCGACAATTCTTTATCTGAGTTGATTTCATGCAAAACCTAGATCGAAAAGCAAATTACCCTACATTACTCATAACTCGTAAGGCTAATTACATTCCCGAGGATCAATCTTAGCTTAACAAGCACAATCACGAAGATACAACCTCTCGGACCCTTGAATATATTTCCAACAGTGACTACATATTACAAAGGAAATATGCCAAGTGATTTACATCAGAGATTACCCTAGGTAACTGCAAAAATATAAGTAAATTCAGTTTACCTGTATCTTGAAACTACATATCTTGTCGCTGGAAGCCAGTTGACTACTCCAGTCATCTGCATGATTTGGGAATCTCCATTGTATATCCTTCTTATCATAGTTTCTTTCCAAGCTTCATGCCACACAATTTGGTAAATTAAAAAAGCACAAACCCCATCTTTTTACAATAGCCAATACTTAATATTGTATAGTTGTAGAACAGGAGATAGGAATTGGAAGCACACTAGAAACAATCTATTCATTTGTGCGAATGCAAGCTATCAAAATCAACAAGAATCTATAACAAAGCGCAACTGAGAAAAAAAGATTTTGTGGACAAGGCCAATGCGCGAAAAAAAAGGGAGCAAAATCACCATAATCGCTAATCAGAGACTGTCTTACAGAATTCAAGGATGTCAAGCTGCTGGAGCGGGACACACAACTGTGCAATACTTGCATGAAGAAAGATGAGGCCCAATAAACCCAAGTTTCTCACCTTCTAAAGTACAGTCCTCTCTTGCCCATCAACATACACATCACTAAACCCTAAAAGAAGACACCCTTTTGTAATTGTTACAACATTCAAGAGTAATCCAGTCCAAAAAATTCCTAAATACCCAACTCCAAGTCCTTACCAACCAGTAAATCGTGTGTGGTTGACCACCTTTGCTGACTTGAAAAATTGTATATATAGAATCCTTATGTACCTTGTACATAGTTTATGCAAACAAAAATTAGGGGTATACACATAGGAGATCACCGTTGCTATCACATATTAACATTGGATAATGCTACACCCACTACCAATTCCACTACTTTTCTCTTCACTACCTTAGGTGTCAAACATTCACATCCTTTATAAATTGTGTCTAGGTTGGGGTACTCTAATTTCAACATATTGCAGAATCAGTTATATTCTAATCAACACTAGCATACCTCAAGTTAATTTTCCTCTTGTTGGCCCATCTGAAGAGGAATAGTAAATTCGTAGATCTTTGCATAATGGTATACACGAATATTGCTCAAACATCACCTATCACATCGCCTAAATCAAATCATAACATTTATAATTAAAATAGATAAAGATTTTTCGAATTTATATCATGAATTTTGTACACAGTTCGGAAGTATCCTGTTTAACTCCTAGATTTATTGCAGGCATCAAATTTTGAATGCAATTACATACAGCATATCAATCATCTTTCCCCTTCTAAGCCTTTGCCTAGTCTTGGAGGGCTTAGATACCAGTTGACCTTTCAGGATCACTGCAACTTGCAAGCCCCTGTATGGTCTACAGTTTCCTGTGTCAGGATTATAGCACTAACTAAGAGAGGTGTGGCATCAAATTGTTAGTTGTAGACATTCAACAATATATCGGGTTCCATAGTTGACCTCACTTTCAAGAACAATTGTATAACCATAAACTGCCTTCCACTTGATAAAAAAAACACACAACAAGCATAATCTAGTAGAATGAAAATCTCTTACAAATAATCAGCAAAGGATCTCAAATTAATTGTTCAACTGAAGAAGCCAAACCAACATTATTAAAGCAAGTATGGAAACATATTCATCTTACACAAAACTCCTTGTGAAATTGCCAGCTTTTTCCAACTCCTCCAATACACCCATTACCATAATCCTGTGAAGGAAAAAAACACACATATCATCAATAATTCCTAATTACATGCATGCTAACTTTTTAATTATCATTAGGGGTGGACATGGGTCTGAGTCAGCATGAAATCACATGGGTCGACACGATTTTTTGTGGTACATGGGCTAGTACCATTTAGGAACGGGTATGGCTTGGGCCTCTAAATTGAGGCACTTTTGTGTTTGAATACAAATAACTGATCTTTTTATTTGATCATTTGCACACTTTTTTACCTGAATTTGAAGTTGGATTCTAGCTACTATATACTTGAAATAGACTTTAAAGTTGTATTATGTAGGCACGATATTGAACACTAAAATAATCACAAATGAATGTCTCGATGTGCCGGCTCATAAGGTCCATGGGTCAGCCCAAGCCCAATAAGACCAGTGTATGGGCTCATCAATCTAGGCTCAGACACGACCCATGAGCCTCGGCTAAGCTAGGCACGACCCAGGCATAGCCCACGTCCACCTCTAATTATCAAATATACCTCTACCTCTAGCTAAGTGTTTGGCAGTCTAGATTTAAGATAAATTGGCTCAGCGTGGATTTTAGGCCTTGTTTGGGAATAAAGTTAAGAGAACCAAAGTTATCTTAACTTTGGAGGTACATAGTTTACTAATTTGGTGGTCATACTTTTACCTCCATATTAATTTATCTTCATAGTTAAGACAAATTAGGTAAAAGTTGAGTATAGATAACTATGGGTTTCTCACCATTTTCGGTATGATAACTGTAGTTATCTTAACCCCAAAATGAGTTCCAAACATGTCAAATTTAGGATAACTAGATTTTTTTAAAGTTACGAGAGATAACTCCGATTATGCTAACTTAACTTTGTTCCCAAACATAGCCTTAGATAATTCTGGTTGTCCCAACTTTAGGGTGCAATATCTGTAGTTATTTTAACTCTAAAATGAGTCCAGAATTGCACAAAGTTCTGATAACTGACGTTACTTGAGACAACTCCACAAAAATCCAGATATCATAACTTTACCACCATTCCCAAACACACACGTTTTGACAAGTTTGATTGAAAACTTTTGACAAACACTTAATGAGCACCAACAAACGAAAAGGGTTTCCTCCTACTAAAAAAAACGCACCAACAAACGAAAAGGGTTTCCTCCTACTAAAAAAAACCATATCCATTTGATACCCACAACAAAGTTAAACTGTGTAAGGAATTTCGACAAACACTTACTGGGCATCAAGGACTACTCAATTGGAAGAGCATATCTGCTTCAACTTGACAGCTGCTTTGGGATTAACAGAGTACTTTTGGAGGACCCAGATGGAGTGGGTGTAGGCTCGACCGAGGTGTTCGTCAAGGGAGGGGAGGTGGTCGGCTTCTCGGAAGTTAACGAAGTTTTCGCGGGCGAATTTGGCATAGTACGGCCGAGTTTCCGGCGGAAGGCGGCGGACCAGCCTCAGCACCTCCATGTAGGCTCTCAGTGCTCTCTCCATGCTTTCTCTGTTGCTAATTCACTCTTGGCTTATTAGATCCACACCCATTTGTACTCTTTCTTCCAATTTTTTGCCGTATACCTTGGCCACTTTTAAAAATATTTGCAATTATAGGCCAGTTTCAAAACTATTTGTGTTCATGGCTACTTTGTGTCACGTTATCAGCGGCCACTATTTTTATTAGCGGTTTGTTCCATTTAGAGGTCGCTAATGGAAACAATGGTCTCTACTTTAAAAAAAATTGAGAATTTTGTTTACTGTCGATATTCCCATTTTCGACCAAAGCATATATCAAGTCGCTAATGAGATTAACGACCTTCAATGAACTGTATTCCAGCACTTAGTAAAGTATAGAGAGCGAACACTTGGCAAAGCTTCTCTCTCTAGAATTTCTAGAGAGAAGCTCTCCCAAAAAACCACAAAAAAGAAAACCCTAACCCTAGATCTGAGTTTGGGGGGGTGGCAGCTAGGGTTTCGTCGCCCCCCCCCCCCCCCCCCCCTCTCTCCCTCCCTCCGCCCTAGCTCCTTCTTCCCCTCTACCTCAGGCACCGAGTCTCGTCGCCTCTCTTTCCTTCTTGTTTCTTCTCCTCAATCCCAACTTTTCTTATGCTCACCGGTCTGAGCCTCATCCGCGAGACGGAGAGGAGGGGGTGGATGGTCGTGGCCATCACTCGGGGGTGCTCTGGCGTTGGCGTCTTGTGCGAGCGGCAGTGGGTCCCGATTGTTGTGCGGAAGACGAATGCGGAATACGAACGAACTACCAATCAAAGAGAGAAATAGCGAAAAACAGAAACAAATCAAACACAAGGACACAAAGATTTATGTGGTTCGGCAAACAAGTGCCTACATCCACAGGGGCGGTTGGGGTTTCTTCACTATAATCACCAATGGGCGAAAACAAACCCTTACAAAGATGACGACTGCAAAATTCGAATAGAGGTGTTACTCTTTACAAAACCCTAACGGGTGTATTTATAGGGAAACTACTGGGCCTTTCGAAATGGGCCTATTCTGGTTTACAAACCCGCCGACAGTCGACTGGTCTTCTTATCAGTCGACTGGTAATTGTTCTGGACAGTCGACTGAGATCCATATTCAGTCGACTGGTGAATCCCTGCTGCTGTATCCTTAGCTCCTTTGAAAATTCCTTCGGGACAGTCAACTGAGACCCATATGCAGTCGACTGGTATACTGGAACTTTCGATTGCTGTAGATACGATGGATATAAACAACTGAACCAGAATCGAGCCATTATCCAACAATCTCCACCTTGGCGAGATCTTCCAAGTAGCCCAAGCAATCTCCAAAAATACTCCAAAACAAATGCTCATCACCAAATGTAACAACAAACCAAACTCCATCTTAGTATGATATCACATACTAAGCAAACACATAGCGAAACACCATTCCAACCGCCCATTCCAAATCATCAAGCATGCAAAATATTAGCCAGGTTCATGCAATGCTTGAACTTGGCTGTCCCAACAATTTTGGTCAACATATCAGCAGGATTATCAGCTGTCCCAATCTTCACCAGAAGAATATCACCATCCTTTATCAAATCACGCACAAAATGATAACGGACATCAATATGTTTGGTCCTCGAATGATGAACTTGGTTCTTCGCTAAATGGATAGCACTCTGACTGTCACAATGTACCTCCACCTTCTCCCGATGAATTCCCAAGCTCTTCAAAAGTCCATGAATCCAAATGGCTTCCTTCATGGCCTCAGCAACTGCCATGTATTCAGCCTCAGTAGTAGACAATGCTACAGTGGACTACAAATTAGACCTCCAACTTATAGGTGCCCTAGCCATAGTAAACAAATAGCCTGTAGTAGACCGCCTCTTATCTAGATCACCTGCATAGTCAGAATCAACATAACCCACCAATAACCTGCTAATATTGTTATCCCTTTCAAACTTCAAACAAACAGAATTTTCCTTCCCAGCAATCTTATATCCATCTGGCTGTAACATATAAATTTCTTCATCTAGGTCCCCATGTAAGAATGCAGTCTTCACATCCATCTGTGTCAATTCAAGATCAAACTGTGCTACCAATGCCAATAAAATCCGAATAGAAGGATGCTTCACAACCGGAGAGAACACTTCATTATAGTCAATTCCTTCCTGTTGAGCATACCCCTTTGCAACTAGTCTGGCTTTGAACCGAACACTGTCTTTTGGACCTTCTTTCTTCGTATATACCCACTTGCAACCGATGGCTTTCTTCCCCTTTGGCAATTGCACTAGATCCCAAGTCTTGTTCTTATGAAGAGAGGTCATCTCTTCATCCATAGCAACTTTCCAATCTGCATTTTCAAAACTTCTAGTGGCTTCTTTGAAGTTGGAAGGAACTTCATCATCAACAATGGGAAGAGCAAATGCAACTGTTTCTGTAAAGCGAGATGGTCGTTTGATATCTCTTCTTTGCCTTCTTGCTGCAATTGATTCTTCCTGCTGGGGAGGGTCTTGGATAGGAACTTCTTCCTCATCCTCAGTATCAACCACATCATCTTCATTTTGGGCAGGAGTAGGATTTTCAACTGAAAGTTTTTCTAACTCCACCTGTTGGAGAACTCTCGCACCAGTCGACTGAGAGCACTTGTCAGTCGACTGTCCCGAGCTAATCTTCTGCTTCTCCTGATCACCAGTCGACTGAGGATGAGTCCCAGTCGACTGTCCCGAGCTACTCATGCTGGTCTCATCAAAGGTAACATCCCTGCTGATTACTAACTTTTTCTGTTCTGGACACCACAACCTGTAACCTTTGACACCAGTACTAAAACCAACAAATATAGCCTTTTTGGCTCTTGCATCAAGTTTAGTTTCAGTTACATGAAAATAAGCAGGACAACCAAATATATGCAAAAAACTATAATCAGATGCAGGTTTACCACTCCATACCTCAATAGGTGTTTTGCCTTTAAGTGCTGCTGATGGTAAACGGTTGACAATGTGGCTTGCATATATAACAGCTTCTGCCCAAAATGTCTTCTTCAATCCAGACTGTGCTAGCATACATCTCACCTTCTCAAGTAAGGTTCTGTTCATCATTTCTGCAACTCCATTTTGCTGTGGAGTCTTCCTAACTGTGAAGTACCTCTGGATCCCTTCATCTTCACACAATTTCAGAAACGGATCGTTCTTGTATTTTCCTCCATTATCTGACCTCAGAACCTTAATCTTCCTTCCAGTCTGGTTTTCAACTTTCTTCTTCCAACTTGTGAACAATGTCAAAACTTCATCTTTGTGTTTCATGGTATATACCCAAACTCGTCTGGAGTAGTCATCAACAAATGTAACAAACCAGTGTCTACCACTCATAGAAGGTGTCTGAGTAGGGCCCCAAACATCTGTGTGCACATAATCGAGGATACCCTTTGTCTGATGTACAGCTGTACCAAATTTCACCCTAGTTTGCTTACCTAAATCACAATGTTCACAAAATTCCAACTTGCAACCTTTAGCATCTTTAAGCAACTCTTGCTTCACAAGCCCCTGCAAGGTCTTTTCTCCTGCATGCCCGAGTCGCATATGCCACAACCTTGTAGAGTCGGGAACAACCTGTTTAGGCTTTTCAGTTACACTGGCAGCCTGACCCAAATACGTTTTTCCCTGCAAGAAAAACAAGTTCCTTTTTCTTTTCCCTTTCATCACCACGAGTGATCCGTTAGTCACCTTCAAAATGCCACCTTCACTAGCAAATTTCAATCCACTGGCCTCCAAAACACCAAGTGAAATCAAATTCTTTTTCAAATCTGGAACATACCATACATCTGAAAGCTCCCTAATAAGACCATCGTGCATTAGCAATTCAATCTTCCCAATTCCTACCTTCTTACAAGGTGCATCATTTCCCATCAAAACTACCCCACCATCCATATACTCTAAGAAAGTAAACCACTCCTTTCTCCAAGACATATGATAGGATGCTGCTGTATCAAGAAACCATACATCTTGATAAAGTGAGGGACTAGTAGCAAGTGCAAAAGAAAAATCATCATCACTATCTAAATTATCAACAGTCACATTTGCAGTCGAATTTCTCTTATTTCGCAGCTTCGGACAATCCTTTTTCCAATGCCCCTTTTCATGACAGAAAGCACATTCATCTCTGGCCGGTATCTTTCTGTCCTTTGAAACTCCTCTCGATCTGAAACGAGATTTGTTTCCTTTATTCCCAAATTTGGTCTCAGATCTGGTCTCAGTTCTGCCCCTTACAATCAATGCTTCAGAAGTTTCTCTATCAACCATTTTATCCCTTCTCCTAGTTTCATTATTCAACAGAGCATTTGCAACATCTTTATATTTAACAGTATCTTTTCCATATATTAAAGTTGTTGCTAAATGATCATAACATTCGGGTAATGAATTCAACAGAATTATGGCTTTATCTTTATCTTTAATTTGCTCATCCAAATTTAACAAATCAGCCAATAATTTATTAAATGATTCAACATGAGCGTTCATAGACATACCTTCAGTATAGGTGAAGCGAAAAAGTCTCTTCTTCAAATACAGCCGATTCTCCAAACTTTTCCTCATGTATTTGTCTTCGAGTTTCTTCCACAACACCGCAGCAATGGTATCCCTCATCAAATCGTACTTCTGAGCCTTCGCGATAAAGAGCCGAATAGTCCCACACGCAACTCGGTTCAACTTCTTCCAATCTACATCGGACATATTCTTTGGTTTTTCTTCCTCCAAAGCAACATCTTGTTCTTGTTGAACAAGAACATCCAACACCTCACACTGCCACATCCCGAAATTATTTGTTCCATCAAAATTTTCAACTTCAAATTTTGCGTTGTGAATCGTTGTTCTGGACGAACTTGATCCCGCAACATCCTTGGTTGCATCTGCTTCACTCGCCATCTCTTTCTAGGTCGAACCTGACGCTCTGATACCACTTGTTGTGCGGAAGACGAATGCGGAATACGAACGAACTACCAATCAAAGAGAGAAATAGCAAAAAACAGAAACAAATCAAACACAAGGACACAAAGATTTACGTGGTTCGGCAAACAAGTGCCTACATCCACAGGGGCGGTTGGGGTTTCTTCACTATAATCACCAATGGGCGAAAACAAACCCTTACAAAGATTACGGCTGCAAAATTCGAATAGAGGTGTTACTCTTTACAAAACCCTAACGGGTGTATTTATAGGGAAACTACTGGGCCTTTCGAAATGGGCCTATTCTGGTTTACAAACCTGCCGACAGTCGACTGGTCTTCTTATCAGTCGACTGGTAATTGTTCTGGACAGTCGACTGAGATCCATATTCAGTCGACTGGTGAATCCCTGCTGCTGTATCCTTAGCTCCTTTGAAAATTCCTTCGGGACAGTCGATTGAGACCCATATGCAGTCGACTGGTATACTGGAACTTTCGATTGCTGTAGATACGATGGATATAAACAACTGAACCAGAATCGAGCCATTATCCAACACCGATTTGGCGGCAGTCTTGGCGGGGTCGACGATTGTGCGCGAGGAGGTTGGGGGGATCCATCGGGTGCGAGTGGGTGCGGGCATTACGTCGGAGTCTTGGCGGGTGCGAGCGGCGATGGGTCCCAATTTGGCAGCAGCATTGGCTGGGCCGATGGCTGTGCGTGAGGAGGTTGGGGGATTCATCGGGTTGGGGGCTGCCATGAAGGCATGTGGGGGAGAAAGGGGAGAGAGTCAGGGGGAAGGGGAGTTTTGATTTGATTTGGAATGCTGTCATAAGGGGAATTTTGAATTTCAAATTAAGTTTTGAAATTCGAATGGACGTTGAGGAGTCCCTAAAATCCAAAGTGTCCCTAATATCTAAATTACAACTGATTTATAATTAGCAGCGAAATATTTCCTAACTGGTGTGGGCGACGTTGGTCAGACAATTTCAGGGTTTGGGCTCTTCTTTGACCTGGTTTGGTCAAAGTGAGGAGTGTCGTTGATTTCTCTCACGTCAGGGGGGGCTTAGAGTGGTCAGGTGCGACGCCTGCTTTCGTCGCGATTTGGCGATGAGAGTCAACTAGGGTTAAGCGAGGGGAAGAGAATGAGGACTCAATCTAGACAGGGTGTTATCAGATTGACGGAATGCCTGCGATATCTCTCTTAGAGTGCTTAGTCTTGACGTTCGGCTCACTGCTGCGGGCGACGGAGGCGATCGTGCGATAGTTGGAGAGGAAAAACGATGTACAAGCGAGGGTCTGAGTGAGAGCGTGAGCTCAAATTGACACGTGAAATTTGTTGTGGCTTGGTCGGCCGATCAATAGGATTAGATTTCGTTGTTTTGTTTGTTGGTTGGGGTGTATGAGTTTCGGAACCCAGACTGTTGGGATCTGAGCTTCATAAGCCTTATTTTTGGTTGTATGTTTTGTTAATTCCTTATTAATAAGACGCGGGGGGCATTCAACTCACCGTTTAACGATAAAAAAAAATAGAGAGTGCAAAAGCTCTTTAGATTTTACTACCAATTTATTTTTAAAACTGAGGTCGCTATTTGGAATAGCGATCTTAGTTGTACAAAGGTCGTTATTGCGAATAGAGGCCTTAGTTGTGTGACTATTTTATAAATTTTACAAAGAATAAGGAGATTGAGTTTCCTACTGCGGTCGCTATTGCGAATAGCGACCAAAGTATAACTAAGGTCGCTATTGAAAATAGCGACCTTAGTTGGATGATTATTTTGCAAATCTTACAGAGAGCAAGGAGATTTAATCTTCTACTCAGGTCGCTATTTGGACTAGTGACCTCAGTTTTATTTTTTTCCCAAGAGAGCAAAAGTTCTCTAAAAATTGTTAAGTGTCTCAATACATTCATTTGAGGTCTTTAATCCCATTAGCAACCTCATATATACTTCGGTTGCTAGTGGGAATAGTGACAGCAAGCAAAAAATTTCAAATATTTTAAAACATAGGCCACTATTCCTATTAGCGACTTTCAAAGTGAAAAGGCCGCTAATGAGAATAACGGCCGCTGCTGACGTGGCACCAAGTAGCCCATGGGCGCTAATAGTTTCGAAACTGGCCCATAATCGCAAATATTTTCAAAAAGTGGCCTAGTATGGCAAAAAAGTCGCTTTCTCACTAGATTATTAGCACGTGCAATGCTTGTAATTATAGTTTGCTGATGTTACTTACAAAAATTTGGAAGATAATAATAACCAATTAGCATATTATGCATTGGATATTCTTTGTTGGGAAAAATTCAAGAAATTTTGGTCATCTCTTTCTTAATTATAACAACTGTTGGTGAGAACAACAGTCAATCATCTAACCATTTATTAGATTTATTCTTATACTATGGAAGATTCTCGGCGATGAGTGTTGTAAAAGATAGCGTTGGCAACGAGATTGAGGATGATTTATGATTGTCTTTCAAAGTATGGATATTTACGTTGAGAGAAAAATAGTTGAAATTTTTAGTTTAGTTTCAGTACGATGAATATGTTTACATGAAAGAACACAGATCGCAGTTTTTCTAAGTTGGTCATGGGTTGTCATGATTGTCTCAGTTTTTTACTCTGATCTTCTTCTTTTTGAGACTATAAGCAAATGGCTTCTTTCATACTGTATCGATATATTATTTTTTTTGGCTTTACAATTAGCTGTCAAATTAATATTTTGATTTGTCGTAAGCTGACTGCCCGGGCAAAAAATTTCTACCTTCATCCCTGCTTGGAGTGACGTCCAGTATATGGATGCTTTCTGCAAAAGCCTCGCCATATAGGGGATTCTACGATTTACCCAGAAAGAAAGAAAGAAAGAAAGAATGATATGTTTTTTTTTTTTCTTTTTTTTTTTCTAATAATGTAAAAGTGACTCATTAATAAACTGTTAACGAAACATAGAAATCTTCGTTACAAAACAACACCTACTTAAATCTTACATAGACCAAAATCCCACCCACACATCTATCACAACAATAACAGTAATACGAGTGTCTGCAACGCGAAACACCCATACCAACACAAAAGCTCCTACATCTCTACCCAACTGCCTCCCCGTCGGTGCGGAAGGATGTACTAGTAGACCTCGGCCACTGCACTACACATTATCCATGCGCAGCTAAAGAATGATATGGTTGTTTTTTTTTTTTTTTTTTTTTTGATTAAAAAGATGACCGAAGTCATCGCTTCATTAAAGAGAAATTAACGAAACAGACATAGTAAATACATATAGAGCCCGAAGGCGAAGAACATCCAAAGACATCTAATTTGGGCGAAACGGCCTGAACCTCGAACAAAATACATCAAAGTAATAAAGCATCTAATACATCAGACCAAAGGCTAGTTGTCCCACTCCCAGACGTGTAATGTCCCCCTGCTTGCGGACTACTCTTCCTCCTCTCCTAAGCGCATGTTCTTCCTGGATCTGTTGAGACCTGTCCATTCATAACAACATAAGTGAATTTTTTGTATCAACGATGAAAGTGTATGACGAATGCCATTGAAACAGAAATCGTTACGGTCTAGCCATAGGTTCCACAAGATAGACGCCACAACAAGGTCCCAATCTAATCTGACCTCTTTTCTAATCCTGTTGGATCTAATAGCCCCCCAACCCTCAGCACTAGACCCCGGACAATGTAACACCCCGAATATAATGCCCCCGACCCATCTAGCTCTATGACAATTGAATAAAATGTGGTTCGTATCTTCTTCGTAGGACATACATGTGCTACAAATCACGTTGTCCACGATTCTCCGCTTCCTCAAATTAACCCCGGAGAGAATAGCATCATTCTCCACCAACCATAGTAAGACTTTCACTCTGGAAGGGACACTGATACCCCAAATAACGTCCGTAATCTCGTTTCTAATACCACCAAATGATATGGTTGTTGATGCCTACAAATGGAAGCGTAAAAGTAGCAGATAAAATTCAGGAAGTAGTCTTAAAGAGATGCAGGATAATCACAGTCTGTCGTCCAAATTCTCAATCAGATGCAAGTGTTCTAGAGTGTAAATTAGCAGACTGGTGAATTTTTTGTGGAGTGTCTGTTACATCTACTTCATCTATCTTCTTCCTATTTCTTTTCAGCTGCGAAAAAGAAAACAGCGATGAACACAAACTAGTCAATGACTTCATTTAACTCTGTACCTGAATGCTACTATCTGCGTCAAAACACATT
Source organism: Hemerocallis citrina (assembly GCA_017893485.1). Lineage (NCBI taxonomy): Eukaryota > Viridiplantae > Streptophyta > Magnoliopsida > Asparagales > Asphodelaceae > Hemerocallis > Hemerocallis citrina. Next base: position 209,978,440 of record CM030367.1, on the reverse strand, counting down.
AATTCTAGCACAGAATCCTTGTTCTGCTACATGGATTTTTGTCGCAGAATCAAAGCTCATCGAAAGCCGGTTAAATGTGCATACTACGGGGAACTACATAAGGAGAAACCCCTGAATTTTTATTCCAAACTTTGGTAGGACTTTCAAGTTCAGAACCCTTGTGTCTTATGGAGGTAACACTGTCCTAGCTACTACTTCTGTTATCATCTTGCCCTATACCAACTTCCCCCATAATTGCCGGGAACGAGACTGACATGGTCTCACTTCTTTCTTTCAAGAGTGAAGTAACTCAGGACTCTTCGCTACTGTGAGTTCATGGAATGGAATGATACCAACCATTTCTGTAACTGGATTGGAGTCTCATGCAGTAGTAATACAAAGTATTTCCAAAAGGGTCATTTCCTTAAACCACTGCAATTTAAGCATTTCAGGCTTCATTTCATCTTCTATAGCCAACCTCAGTTTCCTCAGCAATCTCGGCCTATCAAAAAACCGTTTCTATGGTATAATACCACCCCAACTAAGAAGCATGCACCGGTTACAATTTCTCAACCTTAGCATCAACTCGCTGAATGGTGAAATTCCTGTTGGTTTGACCAATCGCTCGAGCCTGATGAAACTCAACTTAAGAACCAGCAGTCTATCTGGAAAAATACTGGTGGAGATGATTGGCTCCCTCTCGAAGCTCACTTACCTTGGTCTTTCGCAAAATAGACTCACTGGATATATTCCGTCTTCAGTTGGCAACCTCTCGTCTATAAAATTCATACTAAGTTCTAACTAATGACCGGGAGGGAAGTATCCCTTAAGAGAAATTGGCAGACTTTGAAATCTGCAAGTTTTTCAAGTATCTGATGATAAACTATCTGGTATAATTCCTTCCTCCCTATTCAATCTGGCTTTGTTATCCTATTTTGCTCTCGCTACTAACCAAGTGATCCGGGCAGTTGGGAGTTTCTAACTTCAATGGACCTTTTTGCAGCCAGTTGGAGACGTTGAGCTTAATCTACAATAACCTCAGTGGCGTGTTGCCGAACCCGCTAGGGAACGTTCCTCTCTGCACATCTTCCACAACTAGGATTGTATGGAAACCACATAACTGGCCACGTACATTCCTTGAGGAATTGGAAACCTAGTGAATTTGAACGTGCTTGCACTCAGGTTCAAACCTTTTTAGTGGAGTTATTCCTGAAAGTATCGGAAAGCTTAAAACTCTGCAATATTTTGCAGTTTATTTGAGAGCGGGCTAGGAGGAAACCAGCCTTCATCTTTAGGATAGGCAACCTAACTCACTTAACATACCTCTATTTAACTGGAAATGATTTGGATGGTTCCTTACCTCCAATCCTTGGAAATCTTCAACACCTCGAAGAACTGAAACTTGGAGAAATTAAATCCATTCAGTGGTACAATACCGAAACAGATTTTTAGTCTCCCATCTCTAAAAAAACTCAATTTATCGTATAACTCTCTTGTCGGTCACATTCCAATGGAAGTCAAAAACTTGAACTACATAGGAGAGTTATATATTGCTGGAAACAAAGTTAAACCATAAAATTTCCAGTGCATTAGGGGATTGCCAACTCTTAGAAATCCTGGACTTGAGCCAAAATAGTATAAGTGGAAACATCCCTTCGTCATTTAGCAATTTGAAGGAATTACAACGACTAGATCTTTCTCGAAATAACTTGTCAGGACTTCTACCACAATTTTTAGAGAGACAGTATCTTCCAGAATGCAACTGCAACTTCGCTCCAAGAAACTGATGGGATTTGAATTAACTAGCAAAAGATATGATTCCAATTGCTTGCGTTCTATTCGTTTTGTCCGCTTTTCTACTTCTCATTTACGTACTGCAAATCAAAAGCCAAAACGAGACACTTGTACTTCACCTTTATCAGAGAATCAGTACCTCAGAACTTCGTACATCGAACTTGCAAAAGCAACTGATGGATTTTCTGTATCAGAGGAGGAAAGTCGTTCATTACCATTAATGGGGTTCCGGGAAAAGAAATCAAATGCAAAACGGGGTTAAGACAAGGAGACCCATTGTCTTCCCTATTGTTTGCCATTGTGACTGACGGGCTAGCAGAAATGATTGCAAACGGCATAAGAGAGAACGTTTATCAAGGCATCAAAATCAAAGGAATACATGAGGCTATCTCAATCATTCAGTACGCAGATGACACCCTATTATTTGGTTCCGCGTCTAAGGATGACATCATGGCAATGGGAACGATTTTGGGGTGCTTCGAAGCCTGGTCCAGAATGAAGGTCAATTTCAACAAGAGCTGTATCATTCCGCTTAGTGACAGATGTTCCATTCCCATAAGTTCTATCCAGCAATTGTTAGGTTGCAATAAGGGCGATTTCCCCTTAATGTATTTGGGGATTCCAATTAGACCGGAAACTCTAACAAGGGAGGATTGGCAGCCCTTAATAGAAAAGATCGAGAAAAGATTAGCTTGTTGGATGTATATGTATATTCTCAGTATAATAGGATAATATTGTGTATATTATTCTATGGGGCAACACGGGTTTACACGTGTTATGTATTAATTATTGGAACGGGTTGAGTGGGCTAAAAGCCCAGTACCCTAAACCCAGTCTAATCTCTATATAAGCTGGTCTAGAGGTAGTGCTCTGTGACATTCCAATACTGATAAGCAGGGGATAATATCTTAAGCGGCTAGAGATTAACCCTAACCCTAATTTCTCCAAATCAGTGTCAACAATCTTAAGATATTACAAACATACCTCGGCCGCCGCTGTCTCCGACTAAGGTCGCCGCTGCCGTCAACGATCACATCCCCGATCGTCGACGACGTCAGAGGAATCGCCGTCACCGATCGTGACCACAGCCGCAGTCGTCATCGCGGATCCAATCGCCGTCGTCAACGCGAATCAACATCGCTGTCGACTTCGCAGATCCCGAACGGACTCGTCGTCGCGGATCCCAATCGTCGCTGCAGACGCCCCGGCCGTCGCTGCCATCGCAGGGGGCGCGAGCCGCCGTCGCTGCCGTCGCGGGGGCACGAGCAGCGAGCCGCCATCGCTGCCATCGTAGGGGCGCGAGCCGCCATCGCTGCCCTCACAGGGGGCGCGAGCCGCCATCGCTGCCGTCGCGGGGGCACGAGCAGCGAGCCGCCGTCGCTGGGCGAGAGCCGCCGGAGGTCACCGGAGGTCGCCGAACCACCCTCTGGAGACTGTAGTCCGTGCTGCCTCTTCCTCCACCATTATATCCATTGGTCTTTGTGTGAGATTGAAGGAGAAGAAGGAGACTACTCAGATCCAAAATTTTGATTTTTTCAATTGGTGGATTATGGTGTTCTGTGTTCGGATGGTTGGAGTAGATCCAGATTCAGATCCAGTCCAACAGCTTCTCTATTGGTTGGTGACTGCTGTTTGGTGTTAGGACTGTTGGATCAGATCCAGATCCAGTCAAAATGAATCAAATCTAGATCTAACTAGTACAGACAACCCATTGGATATTGATTTGTAGTCCGTGTTTGGGCAGAAGACGAGATTTGCTGCAGATATAAATTAAAGATAAGTTATTCACCAAATTTAAATTGATATTTAATTATTTGTTTAATTTTGTTGCTAAGTGCTAAAGTTCAAAACCATATTAAGCATTGTTTAATTAAATACAAATCTGAATAACTGCTTTGGCTACGTGCTATGGATCAAATATTTATTTTGATAAATTATAGTTTTGACTATAAAGTTTGGATCTCCAAATTAAATTATTGCTAGAATTAAATGGTGTCAATAATTTGTTTAATTGGCTAATCTTTAACAATTTGATGAATGTAGGAACTTCAAAGTTACCTGCAAATTGCGTGTTGGAGATGATGGATATGCATTACGGTTGAATAAGTCTGCACTACGCAGGCTTCTCCATCGAATTTGGAAAACACTTCTAACTTGAAGTGTCGGTATGATCTACTCTAACTTTCTTAATATTTTTCATGTGATGAATGTGTTAACGTTCTGTGCGTTTGATCATATGATTGAGAGTTTTAGATCATAGTTATTCTCGCTTTGGAAAACTAGCATGTTAGGGTTGTTAAGTATTTTATCATACTATGTGTATAGATATTTTGATAAATCCATTGTTTGCAGTTTGTGTGAGATTATATATTTGCTTCTCTAATAATCAAAATTTTTGTATAAGATCTATGACAAATGTCCGTAACTTAGATAGGAGCATCCTGTAATGCAGAATATGACTCCATTATTTACGTTTTGTTCTTTATCGTTCATTGTACTGTGTGTGCAAAATTGAATTATAAAATATGGGTCATTATCTCGCTTAGTGTTTCGAAGATGATGAAGAACGAATAAAGAAAATTATAGCTAAATTTGTTTGAGCATGTGGACATTGTTAGAATCACTAGAGAAAGCAAACAACTTTGAAAAATGTGATAGAGTAATCTTGTATTAGCTCTTATAATGTGCTTACACTGTCAATCGCATGTATAAGTTGAGTTTAACAAATGAAACAATTAATAATAATAGTTCTAATTATGTTCTTGAACCTAGCATAATTGGCTAGGATTTGAGAAATATATATTCAATTGTTTGTGAAGAAATGTGATCTAATTATCAAAACTGTGGGGAAACGGAGTTAAAAGCTATTGAGTCAAAAGTTTTAACATCCAAGTTGTTTTGAAATTTAGAATCACTGTGAACTATATATTAATTTGTTTGTTCTTGTTAAAACTCATAACTCTGCCAAATGACACTTCATTAAATATGACAAATATAAAAGTTGTGCTCAGATTATGATTACTAGAAAATCATTTAGTATGGTCTCTAGGAGCACACAATTTCTTGAGTCAATACATTCTGACATTTGTGATCTCAGTAGCTTTGCAACTAGATGAGACGATTATTGGTCAGAAGTATTTAATCGCTTTTGTAGATGATTAATATAAGTCTGTCATATATATGAAGAATGAAGCACTTATTATTCTTAATGAATTAAAATTATAGTTGAATGCTAAAAATCAAGGGTTCAGATTTGATAGAGGCGGTGAATATGTTTAACAACTTTAGAGAAGTTTGCATTGGGCATAATCTCTACTGCACTCTACTTACAACAATCAAACAGTATTGATAAAAGTTAGAATCAAACTCTTGGTGAAATGTTGAATTCTATATTATTGACTGTTGTTTGATGTTGTATTGTTAATCATATCTCTAAATGTGCTACTGCACTCTAAATTGAATACACCTTGTAGATCAAGGCATGAAAACACAAATAGTTTTGTTAAAGTGAGATTTTGTGTTGTGATACTTATGTTAAAATACATAACCCTAGAAGGCCTAAAGTAGGACCTACAACAGATATTTGTGAGTTTAGAAAGTGCAGAATGTAGTTCGGTGGACAGATGTTTGATCTATCTAATTTGTATTAGAAGAATCTAGACTTGCAGAGTTCTTTGAGGATGTGTTCATCAAAGATAAATGTATGAAATAATTTAGTCATACAGACATGCTCAATGATTCACAGTTGGAATCAAGAACTAGTCTTACTGACACTTAAAAACATGAATGACAAATGAACTAAGAATAGTCTTTAGTAGACAATGAGATGATTTTGTGTCATACAATAATACTTCAATTTAGTTGATCTGCCAAAAGAGGCTAAAACTATAGTAAGTAAGTGGGGTTTTGTAGAAGAAACTTAATTTTGATTGTTCAGTAGCAATCTTAATGCTTTTTAGTAGCTAACAGATTGACTGAAAAAATGGGGTAGATTTATTTGATGTCTACTCACATGTTTGTCATATTGCTATAGTAAGTATTTTTCTTACCCTTACATCTATTGAAAATTTTGTCATTCATAAAAGATATTTAAAGGTTTTGTACTTGATATTTTGTACTGAACAGTTTTGTACTGGAAAGTTTTGGACTAATATGTTTAGTGAACAAGATTTACAATTTAGTAAAATCATTGTATGCTTTGAAACATGTAATATAGCTATCGTATAAATAATTTGACAAATTTCTCAAAGAGCATAGTATATGAATCAAGTAACTCAGATCAGTGCCTTTAACTTTGTGGTGTGTCAAATATAATGGCTATTATTTACTTAGTTTTATTGACATGATTGTTGGAAGTGACATCTCTATTATAAATGGAGTTAAATTGTGCTATCCAAATAAATTTAGCTTGAAACACCTAAGTATTGTGGTCACCATATTACGTATAAGGGTGAGTTTTGATTGGCAAGGGATAATCCTTAGTCAAACTCGATAAATCAATAATGTGTTTCAAAAGTGGGGATATAGTGATTGAAAGTGTGTTTTGAAACACCTTATGATTATGATAAAAGGGTTGACACCTAATGATGGTGCAACTATGAGACATGTTGAAAAGACATAGCCTTTGAGGTAGGTATGATCTGCAGACTCATTAATAATCCCATACACATTTGAATGCCCTTAACAGGCTAATGAGATACCTGAGTGGTACTCAAGAGTTTGCTTTGTGCTACTCAATGTTTAGTGAAAGTCGACAACTAGTGGATATGTGTTCACACTAGGAGGAGCAGAAAAATTATGGAGATTAATAGGCAAACAAGTGTTGCGTTCTCATCCAAGAAATCAGACCTCTATGTGTTATCCTCTGCAGGGAAAGAGGCTGAGTTGATTGAATGACTTATTGCTAATCATCCATTTGAGAAGTTTAATGTAAATTCTCTATTCTGTTATGCGACTATCAAGCTATAATGCACTGTAGCTCATAACTCACTCTATAATAGTAAGAGGAGTATATTAAGGCTGAAAGAAGCCTAGTTGAACTTTCTCATACATAAAGTGCAATTGTGACAAGTATGGCCAATGCTCTTGCTAAGAGACTTGAAAGTGATCTAATTATCAAAACTGTAGGGAAAATGGAGTTAAAAGCTATTGAGTCAAAAGATTTAACATCCAAGTTGTTTTGAAATTTAGAATCCAATTGGAGCCATAGAGAAGTTCAAACTGAAGCATCAATTTTAGGCAGTTGACATGCTTTAGATAATTTGAAAAGTTCTATGTAAATTCTGTTAATATATAATTTCATTCCAATTTTGATGATACTATATATTTTCATAATTTACTTAGAATCATCTCATTATTCCAAAAGAAAGCATGAAAACTTGTCGATGTGTTTCCGATGTTTAGAATGGTTGTTATATCATTCCAATTCTGATGATATAACTCTTTTATGGATTCATGTTTCATTCCAATTTTGATGATTCAGAATTAACCATAATTGATTTGACTGTTCTATCATTCCAATATGAAACATAGTATAGTTCTTGTGTGGAAACTATAATAGTTCTTGCTCTTTATTTTTATTAAAGAAACTTGATTGTGATGCTTGCGTTACATTTTGCTAAGCTATCGTTGAATTGTACTAAGTTCTTTAGTAGAACCAGATACTTTATGAAATTTGCTAGAATTCTTAGAGATATGTCTCTTGATATTCTTGTCTTCAATAAGCTAGCAAAGATGGAGGAGTTAAATCTGTCAACATAGATTTCAGAATAATGATTTGCTCAAAATGGAGGAGTAAACATAAAGCAGTCTGCAAGAATATAGTTTTGGTTTATTTATCGAAAGAATAAATTTGCCAATTGCTTGATAAAACTTCTGTTGAGTTTAAGACTCTTGTGTTCATGAGCTTAAAACTCATATTTTGTTCTTGAAGTTTATTTGCTTTGATTGATTTTGAAACTATGACAGTTTCTCTAGTTGGTTTAGTCACTGTGAACTTTTCTGTTCTGATATGGTTTTAGAACTATTTGATTATTTTGGTTTAGTCATATTTGAACTATTCAAGTTATAATTGATTTAGTCTATTATCCATGTTCTTTATGATTCAATAATGTTTGAATTTTTGTGATCCAATATTATGACATTGCTTAGCCTAATATATTGAGAATATAGGAGGAGATTGTTGGATGTATATGTATATTCTCAGTATAATAGGATAATATTGTGTATATTATTCTATGGGGCAACACGGGTTTACACGTGTTATGTATTAATTATTGGAACGGGTTAAGTGGGCTAAAAGCCCAGTACCCTAAACCCAGTCTAATCTCTATATAAGCTGGTCTAGAGGTAGTGCTCTGTGACATTCCAATACTGATAAGCAGGGTATAATATCTTAAGCGGCTAGAGATTAACCCTAACCCTAATTTCCCCAAATCAGTGTCAACATAGCTGGGTGGAAAGGGACCCTGCTTTCTTTAGGGGGACGGATTACTCTTCTCAATTCAGTTATTAACAGTATTCCCGTGTACTTAATGTCTATCTACGAATTACCAAAGTGGGTAATCAACAGGATCGATAGGTGTAGAAGGAGATTTCTCTCGAAGGGGGCTAATGAGGGAGGAAAAGGGATAAATCTTATAAGTTGGGGGAGGGTTTGCAAGAGGAAAGAGTTTGGGGGTTTGGGTATTGTCAATCTCAGAGATATGAACATGGCAATGCTCAGTAAGTGGTGGTGGAAGCTAGCCAACAGGCAAAACAATTGGTGGTGTAAATCATTCATAAAGTATCGAGTGAGGAGGAAATTTAGATTCGGAGGAAAAACCGTTTACAGCAGGAATTCCTTCCTTTGGAAAGGGATTTCCAAAACGGGTGATATTTTTCACAGCAATACTATTTGCAGGATTGGGAATGGCAAGAATACAAGGTTTTGGAAGGATAAATGGTGCAGAGACAATACTTTGATGGGACTTTTTCCGTTAGCAGCAAATGCAGTCATAAGCACTGATTCATTGGTCAGCGATGTTTGGTGCAGGAACAGTTTGAGGTTAGAAGTCAACGACATTTTAGATCAAGAAGCAATCACCCAACTACAGAGGCTCAACAATTTCATTCGTATTGAAGGGAGGTATTCTCAGGAGGTGGAAGATGAAAGACGGTGGACTCTGGAACCCAGTCACAGGTTCACAATTTCCTCAATGTATAAAAGGCTCAACGATGGAGGAAGAAGAAGTGAGTTCGCTGACATCATATGGCATACTAAAGCTCCGATGAAAGTAAAAGTTTTCCTATGGTTGGTGGAAAACGATGCCATATTATCGAAAGTAAATTTAGCGAAACGAGGAAATACGGTAAATGTAGCCTATACTAAATGTCAAATACAGGACGAAGATACTAACCACATCTTATTCAATTGTCCTAGAGCTAGATTGATATGGCAGATGAGAGGCCCTAGATTTGGAGTCCTCGTCAGCCCGGAGTTGGGTAGGGAGGTCTGGGGTTTTATTAGATCAAACACGGTTAGAAAGGAGGACAGATTAGTCTGGGACATTGTTGTTGCCTCTACGATTTGGAATCTATGGCTAGACCGTAACGACCTGTGTTTTCGTAATATTAACCATAGACTCTCTGTACTGATGCATAAAATTTACTTCTTTTCTCATGAATGGACAGAGCATATAGGGTCCAAGAAGATAGTGCGATTGGAAGAGGAGGACGAGTAGTTTTGTCCCGGGGGGCGACTCTCATGCCTCTACAGCTTAATGAGAGCTTTTGGCTTTTGGTTTTCTTTTGGTGGAGTCGCAGTTAGCTTTTCATGTGGTTGTTGACTTTATTTTTAGATTATGTTTGTTAAACTTGCCTGAGGGGTTTTTTTGTACTATTATATGTATGTTTCGTTAATGATTATTAATGAAGTGATGACTGAGTCATCTTCTTTCAAAAAAAAAAAACTGATGGATTTTCCCAGGCCAACCTCATAGGAACAGGAAGTTATGGTTCAGTGTACAAAGGAACTCTAGCTGTGAAGATGTTCAACCTCGAAGACCAAGGAGCTTCGAAGAGTTTCATAGATAAATACAAGGCTTTAAGACACGTCAGACACCGCAATCTCATCAGGATCCTACCTTCTTGCTCGTCAATTGATTCTCAAGGCAATGACTTCAAAGCTCTGGTATTTGAATTCATGCCAAATGGAAATCATGAGGCATGGTTACATGCCGGAAATAGTCTTAGTTTGATTCAGAGATTAAACATAGCCATTGACCTTGCTGATGCATTAAACCACATGCGCCACAACTGCCAAAACACCCATTGTTCACTGTGACCTAAAACCTAGCAACATTCTACTTGACAGCCACGTGGTTGCTCGTGTGGGTGACTTTGGGCTCGCAAAACCCGTTCATGATTCAGATTGTTCAGTTGGGATGAGGGGAACCATTGGATATGTTTAGGGATGGCAAACGGGTCGGGTCGACCTGCGAACCGCCCGCGACCAGCCTGTTTAACCTGGCCTGCGTAACCCCGGTTCGGGTTCGGGTCGAACTCGTTAACGTTAACGGGTTGACCCGGGTCGATAAATTTGCGAACCCAACCCGTTAACCCGCGAAAAATCTCCCAACCCGCCCGCCAACCCGCGGGTCGACCCACGGGTTGCGAACCGTTTGACCCGAGCGGGTCAAACGTTCGACCTGCTCCGGGTCGACCGTTGACCCGCGGGTTGAACGGTCGCAAAACCGGCACTGTTCACTAGAGCCGTTGCCAACGGCTATAGTAGCTGTTTTTTGTGGTTTTTTGTGTTCTTTTTGGGTTTTCTGTTTATTTTAACCCTATAAATACCCCCAAAATACTAAAAAAAAATTAACACTACTCTCTTACTCTCTCTACTATTATTACTCAATTTATTTGAATTTGTGAACAATTGAACAAAGAAGCTAGCAAGTCATATACACGATCAAATTCCGATCGTTTCGAAGTCAAAATTCAACAACGTTCTTCAAGTCTTCAACTCTCCTCCAACTCCAAGTGATCAAGTCTTCTACTCTCCTCCAAGCTTTCCTCGAGTCTTCAATTCCAGATTTCTACTTCTACTTCTATTCTTATTTTCACAGGTTCTTTTATATACGCGTATCCACGGTGAACGGTATCAAAATTTTATATCCCTCTTCTTCAGTTTCAATTTATTTTTTAGTTATAATTTTTGGTATGTTGTTTGCTTGTTGGTTTTTTGATTTTCTCTCTCACAACCCTATTGTTTTCTAGATTTTTTTTTGTAACTTATCGCCCCTACATTGTGTAGTTTTTTTTTTACATACACTACTACATATAAACATGTCTAGATCACGCGGCAGCGGTCGTAGCCAAAGTGGACAAGATTCCACTGGCACTTCCCGTAAGCCACCAATTGTCCCACATAATGAACCCGTCAAAGAGTACCATGATCCTCCTACCTAACAATGGGGTACACATGATGAATTTGTAGGAGACATACAATTAGAAGAAGAACCACAACAACAACCAACCGAAACAACACAACCCCCTAGTGGTAGGAAAACTAGAGGAGAAAGTAGTGATTGGCATAAATTTTACGATTATATCCCGGACGAAGAAACTCCAGGTATAGGTTTGAAAGTTTGTAAAACATGTTTTAAGCAATACAAATGGAAGAGGGATGAGGGCACGGTTACAATTAAGCGACACATCCTAAGTGTCCATAAAGACCTTCTTGTTGACCTACCCAGCCAACAAAAATTCCACCCTGGGACCGGTCTAGTTGATAGCCACCCTTATGATCCTGATCTTGTTCGTCGGAAAATGGCCCGATTAGTAATAAAGGAAGAGTTACCATTTTTCTATCTCGAGAGTAGGGACTTGGAAAATTTTAATCAAACGGCCTTAAACCCTCATTTTAGAAGCATCCCGAGAAATACTTACAAATCGGATTGTTTTAAAATGTACACTGAAATGAGGGATGCTTTGATTACAATTTTATGGAGTTTAACTTGTAGAGTTAGTTTAACTTCGGATTGTTGGACGGGTCGCAACAGTATTCCAATGATGAGAATAACATGTCATTGGATCGACAATGATTGGATTCTTCAAAAAAGAATCATATCACTTGCCGCGTTGCCCTATCCTCATAGTGGCGTTGAAATAGCAAACCGTATTTTAGAAATTTGTGATGTTTTTCATATTCGTAATAGAATTATGTGTATTAGTTTTGATAATGCATCTAACAATAATGCATCAATTAGTATTTTAAAATTCGCATTAAACCCTCCATTTAACAATATTTTTCATGTTAGATGTGCATGTCATATTTTAAATTTATGTGTTCAAGATGCTTTAAAAATAGTCATTCCATATATAGTTAAAATTAAAAATTGTGTACATTTTATTGCATTAAGTGACACCGTATTTCAAGAATGGAAAAATTGGTGTAGGATTTCAAATGTACCTTTTAGAAAATTTCCAAAAGATGTTAAACACCGATGGAACTCTACTTTTGATTTACTACATGTTGTTACTGAATATGAAGCATGTATAAATAATTTTTGTATCGCAAAAAATATGCCCAATTTTGAAATGACTCCCCCCGATTGGTATTATGCCGAATCGTTGTTGAAATTTTTAGAACCTTTTAAAACCACAACTTTAAAATTTTCAAAATCATATGAATCTACTTCTAGTTGCATTTTTATTTCAATAGCTACTATGATGCAAACTTTTAACGAAATGTTAAATGATGCTTTTGTTGGTGATATTGTCAAACCTGCATACAAAAAAATTTTGAAGTATTTTAATCCTCCTCCTATGTTGTTTTGTATTGCTACCGTTATGGATCCTCGTATCAAATTAGAAGGTACGAAGAGTTTGATTGAAATATTTTTTGCATTACTTAGGGATGAAGAAACTGAAATTGATTGCGCTTCTTTTTTAGTTAAATTTGAATCTACATTAAATAACTTGTATGATTATTATGATAGATGTTTTGCTTCTAGTAGTACAACTTCTGTAGTTAGTTCTTCTTCTGCTACTTCTAAAGGTAAGGGTAAGAGTAAATTTGATGATAGAACATTTAATTTACTTGCACAAATTCAATCCAAAAAACCTAGGACTAATCAACCAAATGAATTAAATTGGTATAACCTACAAGATTCTGAGTCTTCTACTTCTTCACTAGATATTTTGCAATGGTGGAAAGACCATGAACACACATATAGTATTCTTAAATATATGGCTAAAGATCTACTAACGCCTCTTGTCTCTACAGTTGCTTATGAAAGTACATTTTCTACACGTGGCAGGGTTCTAACTGATTACAGGAATCGCTTGAAGCCCGATTGACATACTCGTTTGCACTGAAGACTGACTGAAGGCTGAAGATAGAACACAAGGAAAAACATTATCTACGTCCACAAGTGGGAGCAACTCGCCGGAAAAACAACAACAACAACAACAATAGCAACCATAATGAAGAATTGTAAATAGATAAAAAAAATTGTATTAAATCTTTGCTTGTTATTTCAAATTAGGAAAATTGAAGTAAATTGAAATTGTATATAAGAAATATGTTAGTGTATAAAACAAATTTGTGAAATCTTTATTTCTTATTAGAAATTGTGAAACTTGTATAACTTGAAATCATATGAATAATATATCATTTTTTTTTGGCAATTTCACTCTTTCAATCTTATTATTATTATTACGATTTGTAATGTTTATTATTAAAAAAAAAAGTTAAGTTAACAAAAAAAAAAAAAAAAAAAAACCTATCTAAATGGGCCAACCCGCGACCCGACCCAACCCGACTCGGGTTGGACCCGAAAGGGTTCACGGGTTGGGCGGGTCGCGAATTCAGATCTTCGACCCGGCCCGGTTAAGCCTCCAACCCGGCCCGAACCCGCCCAAGTCAACATCCAACCCGGACGGGTCCGATCCGACCCGGCCCGGCCAGGTCGACCCGAATGCCAACCCTAGATATGTTGCTCAAGGTAAAATTTTGCATTTAATTGTCTCATTTTTTTCAAAACTTACACGCGAAAGATTGACATCTCATTATGTAAGCTAACAAAAGATGTGTAAATCGCAGAATATGCTAGAGGGGGCAATGTGTCTTCTACTGTCAACGTACACATCTATGGAATCCTACTACTAGAAATGTTTACAGGACGGAGACCTGTTAATAATATGTTTAAAGATGGTCATAGCCTTCATGAATTTGTCAAGATGGTCATAAGCCTTCATGAATTTGTCTAGATGGCTTTCACAGACAGGGCCGGCCCTCACCTTGAAGCTGGTGAGGCCGCCTCACGCCCCCAAATTTTTTGTAATTTTAGGACCCCAAATTTGTATTTTCCTTGTAAATATAGGCAGGTATTTTTCGTATAAAAATTTATATTATTATTAGGGATTCCCCAAAAATAATTATTTGGGCCTTTTACCTCGGGCCCCCGACAACTCAGGGCCGACCCTGTTCACAGATAAGAGTTACGGATATTGTAGACCCATCACTACTGTTACAAACTGCAAGTGAAGATTGTAATGGCCAAGCGATAGTTGCCTGGAATTTAAGAGAAGTACAACAATGTATAATCTGTCGTAGGGCTTGGCCTTCCATGCTCAAAAGAATCGCCAAGATATACACTAAGCATGACAGCCACATCGATGGAGTTGCAAGGTATAAGGGATGCATACAATGGACACCGACTCTATGGTAGTGCACTGTGCTTTTCATTCTCATTAATGGCAAGCAAAGATATCTCACATATGGTCAGTTACATTGTAAAAATCCCTGTGTTGTGTTTGTTTACTCTGCAGTTGTATGTAAGTATATAACAGGTATTGAACTGACAAATAAATAAACCCTTGCATCTATCCCTTTATAAAATAAAATAAAATAGTAAAATACAGACCCTTGAAATGAGCTGAACCGATAAGCCTCTTTAGCATTCCTTGATTAACATTAGATGAAGAAAAAGTACCATCTTTCCTCTTGTTTTACAACAATTGAAAAAAGAAGGTTCATCGCAAAGTGGAAAGCATGCCTGAACAATGTATTGAAGCTATATGGAATAGATAAACCAAGTGATAAAAATGTTACATCTTCGTTGTATCTACATATCAAAATACAAGATATAGTAAGACTAAGAGCTGGTCATCAAGTTACAATGAGCAGCCAGCCATGCAAGAAACTCAAACCTCCATAGAGTGATGAGCCTTGTCGTTCGACGTGGGGCCTGAGCCTTCCCACAGCTCAAGCAGTTCCTTTCTAATCCATGAGAGAAACATCACAGGTCCCAGAGTAGAAGGTACCTGCACCATATTATCTCTCACATAAATCAAATACTAAGAAACATTCCTACAAGTAATGTAAACTGTGGACGCTCTGTACTATGAGAGTTTTACAAACAAAAAAAAAAACACCCTTTCGATGGTTCCAATAGTTCTTTTCTTAAGAAAAGTATGCTCATCAAAGGTGAGCCCCATTAATAAAAAGATTACAAATGATACAGCGTTGTGTTCAATGGGAGGCCACACATGGCTCTCTATAACGTAAGCAAACGAAGAAGCCCTAGAAGATAGAACAAAGGGCACTCTCGAGTATCTATCAGTACAAGGGTGCTTTGAGCAAAACAGTCATTGTATCGGGAGATTTCTACGATTTACCAAAGAAAGAAGAAATAAATGGAGTGTTTGATACCAACAAATGGAAGTGTAAGTGTAGTAGTTAAAATTAAGGGGAAAAGAGCTGAAGCGAGTCCCCAAGAATGTAGAGATGCAAATGTTCAAGGTCAATAAATATTCATTCTTTGTCAATTCTATGTCTATGTGCTTTACATCAGATTTGGAAGCAGATATACAGAAGAAAACTGTTTAGATATTTAAGAAATGGAAACAAAATCATAGCAGTACCATCCCTTCATTACAGATTTTTCAATTTCTTCATGTTTTTGTCACACTGACTTCGAAATTTCTCAGTAACTGGGGCAAGCCCTATGGACTTGTAGGAGGAAAAGTAGAAGAACGAACAACAAATTACATGAAGTGTGATAAAGTTCAAGTCTTCAAAAGATTTTTAAATGAAAATAAAATGGGAAGAAGAAAAGACTAGGCTTCTTGCTGTTGTTGTAGTAATTAAGAGAGATACAGCATGAATTGTAAGAATAATAAGGAACATATGCCCTCTTTTTTTATTCATGTCATTTCCCCTGTATCACATTAGAGGATAAACTATTTTCTTTTTTTTTTTTTTTTTTTGATCATAAAAGGTTGGCATACGCCCCCCCGTTGTTTCATTAAAAAGCCTTTAATAAAACAGAACAAAAACTCCCAAAAGGGACAATGATGCTCATGTGTCCTACATACAGGCCATGATACTCATTGTCTACCAAAATGTAAGTCCCCCTTTACATTATAGAAGACCCGTAAGAACAGTGACAAATACAAAAAAGGAGAAAGAAAGCGACATGGACCCAAAATACAACGAACCACTGTCCCCAAACATGAAACCAAAAGCTCCCAAAAGTATCCTTGGTGACAGTTCTACCCTCCTCCGTGCTCACCCCACGCCATCAACCATCTTCTGCTGTGTCTTCCTCTTCCTGTGACTGAGCTTGATTGGTTGCAATGTCCTTGTACATGTCTTTGATTTTCTTCGTCTGTTCTTCACCTGCCGTTGTAGACCAGAATATTATATTAGCAATAATCTTGAAGAACAATTGTTGATGCATGATGTGTCTGTGTGTGCTTCTAAAAATTCTGTTGTTCCGTTCAAGCCATATGCCCCAACATATAGCCGCCACCCCGATCTCCCACGCGCAGGAGCTGTTGCTAAGAATGTGGACATCTCTCCATTCTCCTTCCCCCCCCCCCAAGCTTCTAGAATCGTACTTGGTCCTGGCCCTGAAATACCTATTCTATTTCGAAAATCTCCCCATATCGGCTGCGCGAAGCTGCATGTTAGTAGAAGATGGTCCACCGTTTCGTTATCCCGGTTGCACATAACGCAGTTAATCGGTCCTTGCCAGTGTCTCCTAGCCAGGTTATCCCGTGTAAGGATTGCGTTTCTGCAAGCGAGCCAGTTGAAGGCCTTCACCTTCAGAGGCGCATGTGCCTTCCATACAGGGTCATCTACTCGGATCCCTCCATCATTTAGCCTTTTATAAGCAGACTTCACCGAAAAGACCCCTCCTTTTTCCGCTTCCCATTTTACTTTATCCTCAGTATCATTACCAGTTGGCTTCCAATCCTGCAAGAATGCAATGAGCTCCTGTTTTTGCCTTCTAGCCTCGCTTGTAAGACCCCTCGTAAGTCTCGGTCTCCATTCCTCATTCCGCCAACATCTTGCTACCCGATCATATTTGTCACTAGCAAACTTGTATGCCTCCGGAAATCTCCTCTTAAGATTTATCGGTCCACACCACTTATCCTTCCAAAAACATGTCGTTGCACCATTACCGATCGAAAAAGTCACCCCTGAGATGAAGATGTCTCTCGTTTTGGTGACCCCTCTCCAAAATCCGGAAGCTGAGACCTTGTTTTTCTGTTGTTGGTGCATGCACCCATTCTTAAAGTAGACCGCCTTGATAAGTGTACCCCATTTTGTCTTCGTTTTGTTTTTTAGTTTCCACCACCATTTACAGAGAAGAGCTTGGTTCATTTGGCGAATATTGACCACACCTAGACCACCATGCTCTTTGCGTCTGCACACAATACCCCATTTGATAAGAGCATACCCTCTCCCTTCCCCCGCCCCATGCCATAAGAACCGTCGCCTCATTCTGTCAATTTTTTTGATCACCCACACTGGAATTTGATAAAAGGACATAAAGTATAAAGGTATAGAGCTAATAACCGAGTTGAGCAAAATGAGACGTCCTCCGAGAGACAGCATTTTTCCTTTCCACCCCTCGAGCCTGGTCCCGATTTTGTCAATGATACCCTGCCAATCCACCCTCCTAATATTGCCTGTTCCAATCGGGAGTCCCAGGTATTTAATCGGTAATTTCTGGATCGGGCAGTTAAGAATATTAGCTATCGTGCTCCATCCTTCCTCTGACTCCCCTAAGAAAGTAATGGAGCTTTTACTGAAGTTCACTTTTAGACCCGACCATTCTTCGAATAAGTATAGTCCCCACTTGAGGAGGGTTGCTTGTACCACATCGCACTCACCAAAAATAACCGTATCATCTGCATATTGGACATTCATTACTGCAGAGATACCCCTCCTCATCCCTAGACCATTGATCAGACCATTCTCTCGGTAAGCATGTAGCATTCTATGCAGTCCGTCCCCCACTAAAGTGAACAGAAGTGGTGACAGCGGATCACCCTGTCTGAGCCCTCTCCTGCATCGGATTTCCTTTCCAGGCTCCCCATTTACTAGCACATTGACCTTAGAAGTAGTTAACCAAGTGTTAATCCAGCCTATCCACCTGTTTCCGAACCCTCGTCTCTGAAGGATCTCCAGCAGGCATTTCCATTCTACCTTATCATAAGCCTTCTCGAAGTCTAATTTTAACATGAAGCCCGCCCTCCTCCGTCTCTTCGTGTCCTGTATAACTTCCTGTACTAATGCCACTCCTTCAAGGATGTCTCTCCCGGAAATAAACCCAGTCTGATAGTCCTCTATAATGTCCCCGATGATCCTTCCTAATCTGTTTGCGAGAACCTTGGTGATGATTTTCACTGAGCAGTTAATGAGGCTGATCGGCCTAAAGTCAGTAACCTCCCTCGCAGCTTGTTTTTTAGGAATAAGGCACACATGAGCGTAATTGAGTCTTTCCAGATTCAAAGAACCGTCATAGAAAGCATTCATGATAGCCATAATATCGCTCTTCACAATGTCCCAGAATTTCCTATAGAAAAAGATCGGGAAACCATCCGGCCCTGGTGCCTTGTCCTGTCCCATCCCCCACACTGCTGCCTTCACCTCCTCCATCGTGAATGGGTCCTGCAGTGCCTCCACTCTGTTTCTAGTATCACCTTGCAATACCTCCCATAAATTCTCATTGGACTCACATTGTCCCACCCTGTTCTGTCCGAATAACGCCTTAAAGTTGGCATCGACATGGTCAACAATCTGACTTTCGTCTGCCACCGAGATACCGTCAATGTCCAATGAGTGTATGTAATTGTGTCTTCGTCGCATACTGGCTACCTTGTGGAAGTAATTGGTGTTCGCATCCCCCTCTTTCAGCCATTTGATCCTCGATCTCTGTCGCCACATAATTTCCTCATCGATGTAGGTTTGCTGGATCTCTTGCCTACATATCGATAATCTTTGGAATTGAGTATCATCCAGGGCACCAGATTCTTCCTTTTTCTCTAGATCCTCGATTTCGAGAAGAATAACCTTCTTCCTATTGAAGATATTCCCGAATGTGTCTTTATTCCACTTTCTAAGCCTCCTTCTAAGGGTAGCCAATTTTTTGTTAAGTCTGGCAGCTGCTTCCGTCAGCCCTAGATCCTCCTCCCAACATTTCCTGACGATATCTTGACAATTATTGTTGTTCAGCCACATTTTTTCGAACCGGAAGATTCTCTTTCTTCTTCTCCCTACTTCACCCGTATTGATCATGATCGGAACATGATCCGATGTATTCCGAATACAAGACCTTGCCAAAGCCAATGGGAACTTGTTTTCCCAGCTTGTAGAGACAAGAATCCTGTCCAGCTTAGCAAGAACTGGTTCCCTACGTCTGTTGGACCACGTAAAGCACCTGTCATTAATAGGGATGTCCATCAAACTCAGCCTTGCTATCACCCTATTGAATCTCCTCATATCGTGTCCGTTCCCTATCCCTCCACTCCTCTCGAAAGTGTGCCTGACAATATTGAAGTCCCCCCCCCACCACCCAAGGTAGACTCCACCTTCCCCTAATGTATTGTAGCTCATTCCAGAACTGTTGTCTTAGCATTCTATCATTCGGGCCGTAGACCGCCGTAATGATTTGTTGCCATCCGTCCTGCCTTCTTTTAACGATAACCGAGACCGTGAACTCCCCAACCCAGTCATCCAGTAATTCAAAATTACTGGTATTGACCCCCACCATAACCCCCCCTGACGCACCTATAGCGTCCCTTACCCTCCATTCCTGCAAATGGTCAGCCTTTAGCCCCCTAAGAACCCTACTCGTTGGTTGAGCTAATTTGGTCTCTTCCAAGCAAGCAATATCTATATAATTATCCCTAATAACTTCGCCTACCATTCTACGCTTGGTCGCCTTGCCAAGCCCTCGAACATTCCAAAATAGGATGTTATACATTATCAACGTCCACCCCCCCTTGTACCTGTCGATTTGAAACCGACTCTACCAGGTTACGGGACACGCAATCCATGCTTGTCCCCCCTTGGCTAACCCTTTGCGCATTAGCAATATTGGCTAATTCTCTACCCCGTATATCGTCAATAATGTCCGTGTGTGAATTATGATGCAAGTTCAAGCCGTAGACATTTGCAAGTTGAATTAACATATAATCAGGAATAGAGCCAAAAATAGAGATATTCGATTTTGTACCTGCAATGTTTTCATAGGCCTTTCTTTTTCCCACCTTCTGATAGATCTCTTTAACGGTCATTGGCTTATCCCCTTTACTCTTCTGTCTGACGCTGCGCCGGAATCCCTCCTTTTTCTTCGGCACTGTAAACCTCATGCCCTCTTTAACCGTCTCTGCTTCCTCATCAATGTTGACTAACTCTCGCTCATCTCCCGATGTATGCTGTTCGGATTTGTCCGACTCCGAATCCGACTCTGAAGCTACCTCTCAATGAACTAGGGTATTTCTTTTATAATTATAATGGTAACTAAATACTAGTAGGAAATAAAAATCAAACACTATTAACATGAACAACCCATAAAACAATTCCTCCCATGCTTTGAAGAAAGAACAAATCCAAAACCAATATAACGATCGGATAATCTTTCACCCCTGCTCCCCCAATTAAGGGAGGTTTGTTTCCACTGAAAGGTGAGAGAGATTTGGAGGGAGTTTGTCTCCAATAAGAAGGTGGCAGTCCTTCTCATGCCTAGCCACAGAATTGTCTTTGGCTTTTTTCTCAATTTCTGTTTCATTTGCCTAATCTACGTGCAATTTCTTTTTGTGTCTTTGTGTCCCTGATCTATAGGCTTCCTTGGTTTCTGTACTAATACAGAGCTTGTTTATTTTCTAAACTGAAGCCACTTGGCTTTATCCTTTCAATAAAAAAAGGATTTGTTTCCATATATATCAAAATCCATTTTCTGGTTCTATTTCAAAAGAAATTGGTAGAAGTATATAATAAAAAACATAGTAATTATGTTGTTCATCACATTTTCAACAAATTTTTTATCAAGAGATCATAACATGGGGAATGGAAAAGTGCATGTTTGCCTTTTCTGTTAGAAAAAAAAACAATGGAAGGGAATAATGTTTCTCTCTTGGTAGTAATGAAAGCAGCACACAAAAAGTAAAACAATTAGCATTGTTCTTGCTTTTTCTTGAGCTATAGAGTTAAAATATCATTTTCGAGATACATGATGGCATCAATAGCATGTAAATATTAATTATTAACGAGAAACCCAACAAAATACAAAATTCAAACTTGCTAACGAAACTCACCAGATAAAGAAGAGCAGGTTGAGCAGATTGCGACAAAATTCCAGCAGCTAAAGCAGTGACAAGTCCGACGGCATAGCTAGAGCAGTAGCCGTTTTTGGTGGTTTTTTGTGTTCTTTTTTGGGTTTTCTGTTTATTTTAACCCTATAAATACCCCCAAAATCCTAACAAAAAATTAACACTACTCTCTTACTCTCTCTACTATTATTACTCAATTTATTTTAATTTGTGAACAATTGAACAAAGAAGCTAGCAAGTCATATACATGATCAAATTCCGATCGTTTCGAAGTCAAAATTCAACAACGTTCTTCAAGTCTTCAACTCTCCTCCATCTCCAAGTGATTAAGTCTTCTACTCTCCTCCAAGCTCTCCTCGAGTCTTCAATTTCGGATTTCTACTTCTACTTCGATTCTTATTTTCACGGGTTCTTTTATATACGCGTATCCACGGTGAACGGTATCAAAATTTTATATCCCTCTTCTTCAACTTCAATTTATTTTTTAGTTATAATTTTTGGTATCTTGTTTGTTTGTTGGTTTTTTTATCTTCTCTCTCACAACCCTCTTGTTTTCTAGATTTTTTTTTTGGTAACTTATCGCCCCTACATTGTGTAGTTTTTTTTTTTACATACACTACTACATATAAATATGTCTAGATCACGCGATAGCGGTCGTAGCTAAAGTGGGCAAGATTCCACCGGCACTTCTCGTAGGCCACCAATTGTCCCACATAAGGAACCCGTCGAAGAGTACCATGATCCTCCTACCTAACAATGGGGTACACATGATGAATTTGTGGGAGACATACAATTAGAAGAAGAACCACAACAACAACCAACCGAAACAACACACCCCCTAGTGGTAGGAAAACTAGAGGGGAAAGTAGCGATTGGCATAAATTTTACGATTATATCCCGGACGAAGAAACTTCGGGTATAGGTTTTGAAAGTTTGTAAAACATGTTTTAAGCAATACAAATGGAAGAGGGATGAGGGCACGGGTACAATTAAGAGACTCATCCTAAGTGTCCATAAAGACCTTCTTGTTGACCTACCCAGCCAACAAAAATTCTACCCCGGGACCGGTCTAGTTGATAGCCACCCTTATGATCCCGATCTTGTTCATCGGGAAATGGCACGATTAGTAATAAAGGAAGAGTTACCATTTTTCTATCTCGAGAGTAGGGACTTTAAAATTTTAATCAAACGGCCTTAAACCCTCATTTTAGAAGCATCCCGAGAAATACTTGCAAATTGGATTGTTTTAAAATGTACACTGAAATGAGGGATGCTTTTATTACAATTTTATGGAGTTTAACTTGTAGAGTTAGTTTAACTTCGGATTGTTGGACGGGTTGCAACAGTATTCCAATGATGAGAATAGCATGTCATTGGATCGACAATGATTGGATTCTTCAAAAAAGAATCATATCACTTGCCGCGTTGCCCTATCCCCATAGTGGTGTTGAAATAGCAAACCGTATTTTAGAAATTTGTGATATTTTTCAAATTCGTGATAGAATTATGTGTATTAGTTTTGATAATGCATCTAACAACAATGCATCAATTAGTATTTTAAAATTCACATTAAACCCTCCATCTGACAATATTTTTCATGTTAGATGTGCATGTCATATTTTAAATTTATGTGTTCAAGATGCTTTAAAAATAGTCGATCCATATATAGTTAAAATTAAAAATTGTGTACATTTTATTGCATTAAGTGACACCGTATTTCAAGAATGGAAAAATTGGTGTAGGATTTCAAATGTACCTTTTAGAAAATATCCAAAAGATGTTAAACACCGATGGACCTCTACTTTTGATTTACTACATGTTGTTACTAAATATGAAGCATGTATAAATAATTTTTGTATCGCAAAAAATATGCCCAATTTTGAAATGACTCCCCCCGATTGGTATTATGCCGAATCGTTGTGGAAATTTTTAGAACCTTTTAAAACCACAACTTTAAAATTTTCAAAATCATATGAATCTACTTCTAGTTGCATTTTTATTTCAATAGTTACTATGATGCAAATTTTTAACGAAATGTTAAATGATGCTTTTGTTGGTGATATTGTCAAACCTGCATACAAAAAAATTTTGAAGTATTTTAATCCCCCTCCTATGTTGTTTTGTGTTGCTACCGTTATGGATCCTCGTATCAAATTAGAAGGTACGAAGAGTTTGATTGAAATATTTTTTGCATTACTTGGGGATGAAGAAACTGAAATTGATTGCGCTTCTTTTTTAGTTAAATTTGAATCTACATTAAATAACTTGTATGATTATTATGCTAGATGTTTTGCTTCTAGTAGTACAACTTCTGTAGTTAGTTCTTCTTCTGCTACTTTTAAAGGTAAGGGTAAGAGTAAATTTGATGATAGAATATTTAATTTACTTGCACAAATTCAATCCAAAAAACCTAGGACTAATCATCCAAATGAATTAAATTGGTATAACCAACAAGATTCTGAGTCTTCTACTTCTTCACTAGATATTTTATAATGGTGGAACGACCATGAACACACATATAGTATTCTTAAATATATGGCTAAAGATCTACTAACGCCTCATGTCTCTACAGTTGCTTATGAAAGTGCATTTTCTACACGTGGCAGGGTTCTAACTGATTACAGGAATCGCTTGAAGCCTGATTCGTTAGAGATGCTCATTTGCACTGAAGACTGACTGAAGGCTGAAGATAGGACACAAGGAAAAGTATTTTCTACGTCCACAAGTGGGAGAAACTCGCCAGAAAAAAAAACAACAACAACAACAATAGCAACCATAATGAAGAATTGTAAATAGATAAAAAAAAATTGTATTAAATCTTTGCTTGTTATTTCAAATTAGGAAAATTGAAGTAAATTGAAATTGTATATAAGAAATATGTTAGTGTATAAAACAAATTTGTGAAATCTTTATTTCTTATTAGAAATTGTGAAACTTGTATAACTTGAAATCATATGAATAATATATCATTTTTTTTTTGGCAATTTCACTCTTTCAATCTTATTATTATTATTACGATTTGTAATGTTTATTATTAAAAAAAAAAGTTAAGTTTAAAAAAGAAAAAAAAAACCTATCTAAACGGGCCAACCCGCGATCCGACCTGGGTTGGACCCGAAAGGGTCCACGGGTTGGGCGGGTCGCGAATTCAGATCTTCGACCCGGCCCGAACCCTCCCAAGTCAACATCCAACCCGGATGGGTCCGGCCCGGCCCGGTCGACCCAAATGCCAACCCTAGATATGTTGCTCAAGGTAAAATTTTGCATTTAATTTTTTCAAAACTTACACGGGAAAGATTGACATCTCAATATGTAAGCTAACAAAAGATGTGTAAATCGCAGAATATGCTAGAGGGGGCAATGTGTCTTCTACTGTCAACGTACACATCTATGGAATCCAACTACTAGAAATGTCTACAGGACGGAGACCTGTTAATAATATGTTTAAAGATGGTCATAGCCTTCATGAATTTGTCAAGATGGTCATAAGCCTTCATGAATTTGTCTAGATGGCTTTCACAGACAGGGCCGGCCCTCACCTTGAAGCTGGTGAGGCCGCCTCAGGTCCCCAAATTTTTTGTAATTTTAGGACCTCAAATTTGTATTTTTCTTATAAATATAGGCAGGTATTTTACGTATAAAAATTTATATTATTATTAGGGATTCCCCAAAAATAATTATTTGGGCCTTTCGCCTCGGGTCCCTGACAACTCAGGGCCGGCCCTGTTCACAGATAAGAGTTATGGATATTGTAGACCCATCACTACTGTTACAAACTGCAAGTGAAGATTGTAAAGGCCAAGCGATAATTGCCTGGAATTTAAGAAGAGAAGTACAAGAATGTATAATCTGTCGTAGGGCTTGGCCTTCCATGCTCAAAAGAATCACCAGGATATACACCAAGCATGACAGCCACATCGATGGAGTTGCAAGGTATAAGGGATGCATACAATGGACACCGACTCTATGGTAGTGCACTATGCTTTTCATTCTCATTAATGGCAAGCAAAGATATCTCACATATGGTCAGTTACATTGTAAAAATCCCTGTGTTGGGTTTGTTTACTCTGCAGTTGTATGCAAGTATATAACAGGTATTGAACTGACAAATAAATAAACCCTTGCATCTATCCCTTTATAAAATATAATAAAATAGTAAAATACAGACCCTTGAAATGAGCTGAACAGATAAGTCTCTTTAGCATTCCTTGATTAACATTAGATGAAGAAAAAGTACCATCTTTCCTCTTGTTTTACAACAATTGAAAAAAGAAGGTTCATCGAAAGTGGAAAGCATGCCTGAACAATGTATTGAAGCTATATGGAATAGATAAACCAAGTGATAAAAATGTTACATCTTCGTTGTATCTACATATCAAAATACAAGATATAGTAAGACTAAGAGCTGGTCATCAAGTTACAATGAGCAGCCAGCCATGCTAGAAACTCAAACCTCCATAGAGTGATGAGCCTTGTCGTTCGACGTGGGGCCTGAGCCTTCCCACAGCTCAAGCAGTTCCTTTCTAATCCATGAGAGAAACATCACAGGTCCCAGAGTAGAAGGTACCTGCACCATGTTACCTCTCACATAAATCAAATACTAAGAAACATTCCTACAAGTAATGTAAATTGTGGACGCTCTGTACTATGAGAGTTTTACAACAACAAAAAAACATCCTTTCGATGGTTCCAATAGTTCTTTACTTAAGAAAGGTATGCTCATCAAAGGTGAGCCCCATTAATAAAAAGATAACAAATGATACAGCGTTGTGTTCAATGGGAGGCCACACATGGCTCTCTATAACGTAAGTAAACGAAGAAGCCCTAGAAGATAGAACAAAGGGCACTCTCGAGTATCTATCAGTACAAGGGTGCTTTGAGCAAAACAGTCATTGTATCGGGAGATTTCTACAATTTACCAAAGAAAGAAGAAATAAATGGAGTGTTTGATACCTACAAATGGAAGTGTAAGTGTAGTAGTTAAAATTAAGGGGAAAAGAGCTGAAGCGAGTCCCCAAGAATGTAGAGATGCAAATGTTCAAGGTCAATAAATATTCATTCTTTGTCAATTCTATGTCTATGTGCTTTACATCAGATTTGGAAGCAGATATACAGAAGAAAACTGTTTAGATATTTAAGAAATGGAAACAAAATCATAGCAGTAACATCCCTTCATTACAGATTTTTCAATTTCTTCATGTTTTTGTCACACTGACTTCGAAATTTCTCAGTAACTGGGGCAAGCCCTATGGACTTGTAGGAGGAAAAGTAGAAGAACGAACAACAAATTACATGAAGTGTGATAAAGTTCAAGTCTTCAAAAGATTTTTAAATGAAAATAAAATGGGAAGAAGAAAAGACTAGGCTTCTTGCTGTTGTTGTAGTAATTAAGAGAGATACAGCATGAATTGTAAGAATAATAAGGAACATATGCCCTCTTTTTTTATTCATGTCATTTCCCCTGTATCACATTAGAGGATAAACTATTTTCAATGAACTAGGGTATTTCTTTTATAATTATAATGGTAACTAAATACTAGTAGGAAATAAAAATCAAACACTATTAACATGAACAACCCATAAAACAATTCCTCCCATGCTTTGAAGAAAGACCAAATCCAAAACCAATATAACGATCGGATAATCTTTCACCCCTGCTCCCCCAATTAAGGGTGGTTTGTTTCCGCTGAAAGGTGAGAGAGATTTGGAGGGAGTTTGTCTCCAATAAGAAGGTGGCAGTCCTTTCTTCTCATGCCATGCCACAGAATTGTCTTTGGCTTTTTTCTCAATTTCTGTTTCATTTGCCTAATCTACGTGCAATTTCTTTTTGTGTCTTTTGTGTCCCTGATCTATAGGCTTCCTTGGTTTCTGTACTAATACAGAGCTTGTTTTTTTCTAAACCGAAGCCACTTGGCTTTATCCTTTAAATAAAAAATGATTTGTTTCCATATATATCAAAATCCATTTTCTGGTTCTATTTCAAAAGAAATTGATAGAAGTATATAATCAAAAACATAGTAATTATGTTGTTCATCACATTTTCAACAATTTTTTTATCAAGAGAACATAACATGGGGAATGGAAAAAGTGCATGTTTGCCTTTTCTGTTAGCAAAAAAAAACAATGGAAGGGAATATTGTTTCTCTCTTGGTAGTATGAAAGCAGCACACAAAAAGTAAAACAATTAGAATTGTTCTTGCTTTTTCTTGAGCTATAGAGTTAAAATATCATTTACGAGATACATGATGGCATCAATAGCACGTAAATATTAATTATTAACGAGAAACCCAACAAAATACAAAATTCAAACTTGCCAACAAAACTCACCAGATAAAGAAGAGCAGGTTGAGCAGATTGCGACAAAATTCCAGCAGCTAAAGCAGTGACAAGTCCAACGGCATAGCCAAACAATGCATACCATACATATTTGTGCTTTTTAGAGGATGTGTCGCCCGTTGCTTTGTTCTTCCGATGATCAAAACAAAGAACCAAAGCCAGAAGCATACCAGGAATAGCCTACAAAATCAAGTCACATGGTGATCACTGAATATTTCGGTATTATCAAGCTCCTTTTAAGTCTTAATTTTCGAGAAATAATGTACAGCAAAGGGACTTTATCCCGCATTAAGAAAAAATTGGCCGGCAGATTTCTCAAAATACCCTCAACTTATCCATTCAAATTCTTCAAATGATGTCGAGTTGAACCATACAAATTAATATATCCCAACAAGACAGAACTTCATGTTTTCTAGAAATTCGAAAATGAAGGCAAACGTGATTTCATTCATTTGAACACATTACTTCCAGCAGTCTACAACAACAACAACAAAGCCTTTGTCCCAACTAGTTGCGGTCAGCTACATGAATCCTGGTACCTGAGGCGATTCTCTCTTAACTTATCGTGGATATGACCTACCTATAGCATGTCTCATATATGCTCGTTTCTAATTCTATCCTTCCTGGTTTTACCACACATCCATCTTAGCATCCTCATTTTTTTGGACATGTTTCTTTGTGCCCAACACTCTGCTCCATACATCATTGATGATCTGACAGCCGTCCTATAAAATTTTTCCTTCAACGTCAAGGTATACATTTGTGTCACAAAACACCACTGACACTTCTCCACTTAAGCAACACTGTTTGGATCCTATGTATAACATCTTCACAAATCTTCCAATCTCTTTGTATAGAGCCTAAATATCGGAAACGGTCTCTCATAGGTATCTCTTGACTATCAAGCTTCACTACTTCCTCAGTTGTGTTCCGAATATCATTAAAATTACATTCTATATACTCTATTTTAGTTCTGCTTATTCTAAAGCCTCTAGCTTCCAAAATTTTTCTCCACAATTCTAATTTAGCATTAACTCCTGCTCTAGTCTCGTCCACTAAGACGACATCATCGGCAAAAAGCATACATCAAGGCACCTCATCTTGTATTCCTCGCGTCAATTTATCCACAACCAAAGCAAAGAGGTAGGGGGCTTAAAACCAAACCTTGGTGTAAACCTACTGTAATAGGAAAATCACTAGTCTCTCCTGTAGTTGTTCTAATTGTGGTCTTTGCCCCTTCATACATATACTTAATTACCTCAATATACCGAATAGTTACTCTTTTATTATTTAACACCCACCATACTGTCTCTAGGGACTTTATCATATGCTTTTTCTTGATCTATAAACACCATATGTAGATCTTTCTTATTCTCCCTATATTTTTTCATAAGTCTTCTCAGTACATAAATTGCTTCCATTGTTGACCTCTCAGATATAAATCTAAACTGATTCTCAGACACTGTAATTTCTAGTCTCAGTCTATGTTCGAACACTATCTCCCAAAATTTCATCATATGGTTCATTAATTTAATCCCTCAGTAGTTGGAGCAACTTTGTATCTCTCTTTTATTTTTATATATAGGTACTAAAATACTTTTTCTCCATTCATCGGGCATCTTCGTAGTCTTCAAAATCTCATTAAATAATCTTGTAGCTAACTCACTCCGACATTCCCAAGACACTTCCAGACTTCAATGGACATACCATCCGGTCCTCAAGCTATTCCTATTTTCATCCTTATTAGAGCATATCAAACCTCCGATGTCCTAATTCTACGTAAAAACATATGCTCTCGACTCTTCCTCGAGTCCTCTATATTTAAGTTGCCCACCGACCTTTTTATTTAATAACTTCTCAAAGTAATTTCGCCATGTTTCCTTAATTTCCTCATCTTTTACTAAGATTCTTGAATCCTCGCTCTTAATACACCTAATTGTATCCAAATCTTTTGTTTTCCTATCACTTTCTTTAGCAAGTTTATAAATATTGTTTTCTCCTTCTTTTGTTCCTAATTTTGTGTATAAATCATCATAAACTTTTTCTTTTGTATATTTTAACGCTTTCTTAACTTATTTTCTAACGGTCTTATATTTCTCCAAATTCTCTTCATTTCTACTTTTTTGTCATATTTTGAAGGTTGATTTTTTTCTCTCACAATATTTTGGACTTCTTCTTGCCACCACCATATTTCTTTAGTTAGCAATTATCTACCTTCAGATTCTCCAAGTACCTCCTTTGAAATTTCTCTTATGTATGTAGCCATTTTAGTCAACATCATACTTGTCTCCCCTTCCCAGTTCCATAATGCTCCTTTAAGGACTTCATTTCTAAAAACCTCTAGTTTCTCTCCTTTCAAGTTCCACCACCTAATTCTTTGGTTCCTGGTCTCCTTCCTCGCACAAAATATTTTCAATCTTAACATCCAACACCATTAATCTATGTTGTGAGGTTAAAAACTCTCCCGGTATAACTTTACAATCTTTACATGTCAAGCGATCCACCATTCTAGTGATGAAAAAATCAATATGGCACTTATTTGCCCCACTTTTAAAGGTTATCAAATGTTCATCCCTCTTTCTAAAATAAGTATTTGCTAGTATAAGATCATATGAAGCCGCAAAATCTATTAAAGGCTCTTCGCCATCGTTCTTATTTCTAAATCCATGTCCTCCATGCACCATCTCATATCCCATGTTATCTTCTCCTACATGTCTATTAAAATCTCCTCCTACAAATAATTTCTCATCTAAGGATACTCCTCGAATTATCTCATCCATATCTTCCGAAAATTTATTTTTAGTTTGGGCATCTAATCCTACTTGGGGTGCATAAGCACTAATGATATTAATTATGTTTTTCTCTAATACAAGCTTAATTTGTATTATTCTATCCTCTTTCCTCTTAACACCTACTACATCTCCTTTGAATTTCTTATCAACTAAAATTCCTACTCCATTTCTATTTCTAATTTTACTTGTGTAATATAATTTTAAATCATCCATCTCTTTAGCTTTCTCCCCTACCCACTTTGTTTCTTGTAAATAAGCTATGTTAATATTCCTTCTAATCATGGTATCTACTAGTTCTATGCATTTTCTTGTCAATGTTCATATATTCCAAGTCGCTAACCTAAGCCTATTTTCGGACTAGCTTCTTTACCCGCACACGTCGAGATTGGTGCAAGAATTCTTGCTCATACTTCCAGCAGTCTATGACACATATATGATCCATATGATAACCTACCTCTTGGAGTAGTCTACCGACTCACTAGTTAAAAACTCACTAGTTAAAGAGATAACTTCAATCTTACAAAAACAATTTTATGTACAAATAAAGAATAAATCATTTTTAAAATAAAAGGTGAACATTCAAAAGTATCAATTCATCAAGACAAGGGGAGTTTATGGCATTCAGTAATTTCATCTAAAGTAAGTGGCAGACTAGTGATTCATCTTCCTTTCACCAACAATTACGGACATGTACAGTCAGGCATCTTTTGTCTATGTTATTGAGGACGTACAGAACTAACTGCTTTATAGAATACAATCAACAAAATCATGATTAAAGACTCCACCCAGTATCTTTTGAGGCCAGATAGTTGTATATTTTTCTTCATTAAGCAGTCTTAAGTTTATCCCCTCTATCAAATTAACAAGTGCCATATGTTTCTCCATCACCAACAACCCTGCCCCTCTTCCTAACTCACTGTTACTGCTACCATTCTCTGATATACATGCCTAAAACATGGTCAAACAATTTCCCCTCCTTTAATCCTCTTTGGGACCTACTATACTTTAATGCGCATACTTACTCACACCAAACCTTTTAACATTTGTACTTCTCGACAGCTGCTTCATTTACATTTTTACTTTTTACCCATGAAGATGGCTGGTCTTATCTTACAGTAATTGTATACATTTTTTCCGTCCTATTAAATGGGTGCCTCACTTGCTGAACCCATCCTCAAGCAGCCTCCCATTATTTTATCCTCATTCGGAGTCACTCTAGTTTAATTTAGATAATACAAATATACACATTTCTCACTGAGTTTTTCACAATTTCCAAATGCACCTTAATAAAGTCATTCAGCTACTCACAATTACCAAAGCTTATACCCACAAAGCATTGCCAATCAGCCTAATCTTGTTGTTCTCTTTCTATTTTTCGATATTTTGCAATCACTTAACTCTCCAGAACACTTCCCCACTTTAGCCATCCTACTTCAATATTGGAGAATAATCACTTTAACATCCTTAAGAGTTGACTAGAAAAATAGTTATAATAAATACAAATGGTACGCCTAAAAATGACTAAAGATTGACTAGTTTGCACTATGAGCATACAACAAAGTACTTCCCATGAAATACCTAAAATCCAGACAACTACAACCACAGATGGAAGTATCTGATATTAATCTTATGATATCAGATATGAAACATGCAAGATATTAAACATGCGGTCGTTATTATTTTTCAAATTTCCAATTAACTTCATCCAACTTCATTTCCAATGAAAGTGGCACAAATTGTCCTCACAGTGAACATCTTAAATCAAAAGCTCTTATGACTCTTCCGTTCTTTCATACCCTTTTCCATTATTCCTCACAAAGTTTGTAATGCAAGGTCAATTGAAGGGGAAAAGTAAAGGCATTGCAGGGGAGACGAGTCATGTTGGAGCATATCCAACTTCAACAGAAATAGATGGGAGCAAGGAGAAACCCAAGTTGTTCGAACTAAAACAAACAAATGCACATGACCCAAATATAACTGCTTACACGATCATGGTTGAAAAAGATGAAAGAAGAACCGGTCAGAAGGAGGTTAATAATCCAAAATCTTGATTGATGATTGTTACAAACTTTCAATGACTAATCCATACTACATTATATAATGGCCAAACAATGGGAGGAAGGGTGCCTGTCGTTGTTCCCCTCCCTCCCACCCTCCCTCAGTCATTTGTGAGGCATATGGGAAGCGGTAGTCATAAATGCATCATACTTCATAATGATTATCAACTCCTACACGATTCTGAAACTGAGAGAAATGACAAACATGCAGTGCATGTGCAAATAGGTCTAATATTGGAAAGTTAACTTGCCATACAAAGTACATTGGAACTACCAAAAGATAATCTCCTTCGGATACAGTTATAGAGAAATCCTATGGCTGGTAAAGTAAGAGGTAACAATCGTAGGAATATGTGAAGATTCTGATAGTCATCTTTGAGTCAATTCAAGATAATTATTTTTAGAGCCCAAATTACATACAATTAATAGTAAGACATTCTGAGGCCTCTGACATAAGTTGAAGTCATAATGGATCTATTTGTGCAGATGTCACTTGCTTTTGAATATCCTAATGTCGGTGAAAAGGCCACAGAGGCATTATATATAACAGCATAGGTAAACTAGTTGCCTTCCGCAGACTGACAGTAGAAATCACTCGATGAACAACTGCTTTGACTTATAAATGATAAATAGTACTCTGTTTGTGATCCACATCCCACATCGATAGTGTAAGCTTGAACTAAAGTTTTAACAATATAAGTAGTTCTTCATGGCCTACAATATTGCTTAATATAACAAACAAATCAAGTTTCTCAACTACACTACATGTGCAGCATATCTTGAGTCTTGACATATCTAATAGCAAAGAACATGGTAATCATTAAACACAAAGATTATTATGTTTTCAACTGCATGTATGAGCCAAGCAAATTCGATGACATGGACAAAATAAAGTAATACAATAAAATTTTAACTGTACAAAAAAATTAATTAGAAAGTCCTACCATATCGCCAAGGCCAAGCATCAGATAATCCACAGCATTAGTACCCGGAACAATTCCACCCAACAAATTTCTAGGGAACACAAGCTTAACAGGCATCTCCAACTTCTTCGTAATCATCTCCAGCCCAGGAAGGCTCAAACTATTGGCCACCATATGAACCGGATTAGATGCTTTCTGCGTTGCAACAGAAACCATGACATTTGCTCCAAAGAATCTCTCAGAGAAGAAGACCCAGAAGATATCATACACAAACAAGCAAACAAGAAGCAGTGCACAAATCTTAATGTTAGGTAATCTCACGTGACTAACAAATGCTATACATATCGAAATCCCCAACACATTGTTCAACACCCAATGCCCCGAAACAAGCCAAGCAAAGACAACCGCCATACAGAATAGAGCTAGAACTCCTTGGGTTCGTGTAAATGACTTTGAGCAACACCGGGAAACAAATGGGCCCATCAAATTAAACTGAGTTTTGAGAGAGGAGACATAAGGGTAGAGGCAAAAGAAGAGAGCGGAGCCTGAGGCAATGGCAGTGAATGCAGTGATGAGGTGGGAAACAGAAGAGAACAGATAGAACATCAGCAATAAGCTGCAAGAACTAGCAAGGGGAATCATTAAGGCTTGTGAACGGTCTAAAGTAATGGAAGATTCAGAAAAATCTAGATTTCTTTCCATCTCTTTGCCATGGTCAAGGGCTCGGGAGGCTGACGCAAATGTTACAATTATCGCAGTCATGATCAGGGTAAGCGATGCCGGTTCAAGCAAATACGTGAGCTTCCATAGTGACTCCATCTTTGAAGAGATCTACCCAAAAATGTCCTCTTTTTATAAATTCTATGAAGTTAGATCAGTGAAAATTTGCAGTCTGCGCAGCAAATCGGTAAAATAGATTCCTTATCAAATACCCATGAGTTTTATACAACTTTTTGGGTTAAACACCTGCAACACACAAATTAAACCTTATCATTATCAGGTCAACTCCCACCAAAATGCGGTTGATAAATTTTTACGAGCAAACTATCCTCGTATGTGCCAAATCAGGAGGTTATACCTAAGCTACCAGTCAACACCTTTCAATATCACACATAATCACCAAAAACATTTTAAGAGAAAAACGTCAACAAATTTAACTAAATACTACAATTTACAAAATGGGCTGAAAATTTAACCCAAAAATGATTTTAAAACTGCCATTTTTTGCCACACAAATTTTCAGTATCTCCACCTGTAAATTATCCAGTAAACGGATCAAAGATCCAACCTTTTTCCTTTTTTTATTCAGAGAAGTTACTAATATAACTGCCCAATAACTTGATCTGAATTTTTTTGAGAAAGAACAAAAATAAGAATCTAAATGTACAAAAAATACCCAAAAAAATATCCATCTGTTAATGGGATTGACGAAGAAATTGAGAGGTGGGTACCTGTAGATCTGAAAATCGTAGAATCGGCGGCGATTCCCGCCATCAAAGGGAACGGAATTCAACTGAGTTCGATTGATAAAAGGGAGTTTTTTTTTTTGTTTAGGGGGGGGGGGGGGGGGGGGGGGGGGAAAGAGAGTTTATTTGCAGGGGCGAGGGTTTTGGAAAGCTGGTGCTTTTGGTTGATAAATGGAGATTACAAAACAAATAACAAATTTATATTTAATTGAAGATGGCTTAATTTTCATGGGAGTTTTGTGTATAGGTACCTAACAGAGCTTGGAATTGCGCACCTCTCTTCTCCTTATTAGATATCAATACTTGCAATCTTGTATATTTGTACCAAATGATGGGGGGTTCACTTTAAAATGACTGGTATAATGTACGTGCGATGCACGTCTAAAAAAAGTAAAGTCATCAAATTAAACAAACATATATCAAATAAAAAAAGTTTATATTTGAATGTTTTGATTTGAACTACACGTGCGGTGCACATTTATATTTGTTGAATATAATTTGGAAATGTATTATACGTGTTTGTATAG
This sequence comes from Hemerocallis citrina, assembly GCA_017893485.1. NCBI lineage: Eukaryota > Viridiplantae > Streptophyta > Magnoliopsida > Asparagales > Asphodelaceae > Hemerocallis > Hemerocallis citrina. The sequence continues at coordinate 209,942,952 of CM030367.1, read as the reverse complement.
TTACAAAGTTAGGGTTTGTTTGTTACAAACCCCAACTCTCCCATTAAAATAGTAGATAGATAGAAGATAGATAGATATAACTTCAAAATAAATATTTATTTTTGAAATTTAATTTGGTGACTAGTTTTTTTAAAGCTAAATTTGAAAAAAAAAAAAAAAAACCTTGAACTATTTCTTTTATGTAGAAAACCTCACTGAATTTTTTTTGCTCAGAAAACCACACTTAGGTATGGTTGCAACCCCCTAAGTATATTTTCAAAAAACCACATCTAACTTTTCTACTTGAATTAGATAACCTCATTCATATTAGCAAGTTGATTCAGAGAATATCGTGCATCTTTCTCATTATTTTCAAAAAATCACACTCAACTTTAGCAGAAACCACATGCTGTCAGAGTGAATTTTTTGCAACTATACTTAAGTGTAGTTTTCTGCGTTAAAAAAGTTCATTGAGATTTTCTGCATAAAGAGAATAGTTCAAGGGTTTTTTTATTCAAATTTAGCCTTTAAAAAACTAGTCACCTAATTAAATTTCAAAAATAAATATTTATTTTGAAGTTATATCAATCATTTTAAAGTGAACCCCACATCATTTGGGACAAATATAAAAGATTCCAAGACTTTGAACCTATTAGCCAAATATATATGATGTTATACTTAGGCCGTAATTGTGAACTGCGGTCTCGAAATCTAAGATGTCGTAGTTGGGTACTGCATTGGTCTAGTTTGAAAATTAGTTTCGAAAGTAGCCTGTTTTGAAAATTAGTTTTAAAATGGGTAATACCACACCTACTATCAAATCTACTATTTTTCTCTTCTCATGTGGTGGTAGTAAAGAGAAAATTGGCCTATCTGGGGATAAAATTGGCCTATCTGGGGATAACTCTCATTCTTTTCTGCCGTCCATATAGTCACTTCAATATGACTTTATGGGCTTATGGGGACAATCAACCCTATGGAAAAATTCTAAGTTTGAATAGATTTGTTCACTGCGGAAAAAAATAGAACATGCCCAGCACTGGGAAATAATTGGCATAGGGTGTAACATTTACCATTATGATGATCTGTCATGTGTGATGTGTAATGTAAAAACTGTACTGGCTTTTACGTTCAATAGAAGAAAAAAGGTGTAGACTAAACAGAGAATCTCAGAGGATACATTGAGTAGTTTAGCATTAAAATAGCACAGCTTCAACCTTACAAAAATAAGATAGGGAATCCAGGATATGGCATTATAACAGCCCTCAACAGCAATCACAGACGAAGTCCTTCAGTTCAAAAAGAAAAAAGATGGGTCTGAACATTTTGATATGGTTATTCACTGTACTGATTCTTCTCTCTATCTGAGCAAGAGGATGAAGAAGACTGAAGAGGAATACCAGGAATCAGATAGGCAGCTCAGGCATCTTAAAAGGCCTGCAATCAAGAGCATTAAGGTAAGAAACTCAAGCAGAACTTATGTACATTGCAATATTATATATGTACCCAAACAATCAATGCTAGTCTACATCAAGTTGTTTATTTAAATGAGCTGACTAAATTATGGAAATATCATACTTTCATGATAATAAAAAAACTTGTTTCGATGTGCAGGACATAGATGGTGGTGTAATTGATTGTGTCGATATGAACAAACAACCTTCATCGGATCATCCACTACTCTTTTTTTATTTTTTTATCGTAAAAGGTTGGCAATTGCCCCCCGTATTTCATTAAAAAATTTAACAAAACAAACAACCCAAAATAAGGCTTATGAACTTCAGATCCCAACAGGCTGGGTTCTGGAATTCATACACCCCAACCTACAAACAAAAATACAACGAAATTTAGTCCTACTGATCAGCCACCCCCGCCAGAACAACTTTCTCGTGCCAATTTGGGCACACTCTCTTACTCAGTCCCTCGCTTGTACGCCGTTTATCTTCTCCAATTATCGAGCGCTCTCCCTTGTCACCCCCAGCAGTAACCCATACGACAAGCGTAAGCACCATATTAGAGACCCCGTAGGCACTCCACCAATCTAACATCTCCATGTCAAGATTGAGTCATCGTTCTCATCCCCTCGCTTCACCCTCGATGACTCACCACAACCTCGCAACGAGGGTAGATATTGCACCTGACCTCTGCGAGCCCTCTGACATGAAGAACCAAAGGCACCCCTCACTTTAACCAACCAAGGTCAAGGTAGAACCCAAACGATAAAATTGCCCGACAATCGTCGCCTATACCAACTAGGATATATTTTGTTGCTAATTGTAAGTCGGTTGTAATTTGGATATTAGGAACAAATTTGGATCATAGGGACTCCACCGCGTCAACTCAAATTTCAAAACTCAATTTGAAATTCAAATCGCCCCCCTACCTCAGCACTCCCAAATCAGAAATCCCCCTCCCCCCCTACTCTCTCCCCGACCTCCTCCACATGCCTCCACGACAACCCCGACTACCCCGTAGTTCGCCGCTCGCCGCTCCACGCCGGCGCTAGGCAGCACTCCCGCCACCAGCCCGACGCCACTCGTCCGAGCACCGCTGCAATCTGCGTCGCCAGTCCCAGTAAGCTCATCCCACAACCACAGCCACAAACGACGAACTACACCCCACACGGCACCTTCGGCCCCGCCAAAGATGCGGCGTTCTCGACCATCGCCGTCGCATCCTACCATTGCAGCTTTCTCGACCATCCGACCATCGCGAAGTTCTCGACCATCACTGCCGACCATCCGATGATCGCGGCCATTCAACGGCATCCCCAACACCTCTACTCTTGAATCATCCTCATCGGGTGTTCCTTTATGCGGTAATGATTTAATTTATTATTTACATTAATTTTAATTTTAATTTTATAAAATTGTAAGGGGGAACATCCCTGGGGCTTTTCTTGGTACAGTTCAAGAAAACAAAATAACCACATACGAAAGGAGGAGCAAATGATCCTCATCCCCTGTAATCAATCCAAAATACACAAGCATGATACAGAGTCTCCCCACCAGTCCTGAACAGAAAATGCATAAAACATAAGTACACTCCATATCCCTCCTGGTAACAGGAGCAGTCTTCAATTCTTCTGAAAGCACCTAAAAGACTTTCTGGAAGTGTGAGCCCCCCCCCCCCCCCCCCCCCCCCCCCCCCCCCTTCTCTCTCTCTCTCTCTCTCTCTCATATTAGATATGCCAGGGTCTGCACAAGCAGGTCAGAACATGTTTAAAGTGCGTACCCAAAAAACAGGCAGGGTTCAATTAGATTTTGGTTCAAAAAGCGGGCAGAGTGATTTTATACTTAAATTCTATGTAATTATTTTTCTTCTCTGTTAACTTCATTAATATTTAATTATCTAAAAGATTAAAAGTAAAACCTATCTTATTATCTATAAATAGAAAACAATTTGGTATATAAATAATCATATTAGATAAAATTAAAATATGCTTTAAAAACGGGGTTTTTTTTATGGGTGAGGTCGTGTAAGAGGTTTCAGGTTTGGGAAAGTAGTAATCAAAAGCAAATGTTTTTGGTCAGGTTTCAAATCTCTCAAGAGTCCTCTTCATTGGTTAGGAGGGATAAGATTGGGTCTAAGCCAACCTGCTAACCTACATCTTTACTGTTCATCGTAATTTTAGCAGCTTAATAACAGAAATTTGTTTACATAGAAACTGATATTTGCTTCTAATATGAAACACAGAGGAGGCCATCATCTTTATCAGAAGGAACACCCAAAAAAATCATCCGAAGAAAAAATATATATTTGGGCTAGGAGAGGAAGGCTGCCCAGTAGGGAGGATTCCAGTCCAAAGAGATGATAAAGATATTTTAAGAATCAAAGGCTTAGGAAAACTTTCAAAGGATACACGGGAAAGTTCCCATCCACTGGATGATGCCTCACCACATTATAGTTTTGATGTAAGTAATCACTCTTTAAACTGAACTTCGCTAACAAACGCCGACAAAGTATTGGTTTCACAATTAAAGAACATAACAAATGTGATGAGGACATCTTTCCAGTTTAGGATTTTTATTTTATTACCATTTTTTTATTTCTGGCAATTATAGCCATATGTAATCTTTTTGTAATTTTTTAGATTTTGAGAATATTTTGGAGATGTGTTTCAAGATGTATTTGAGCCTATTTAAAGGCCTTGAGATTAATGAGAAAACATGCCATTATTGATTAAAATTTGTGTTGAGTTTTGCTCTCCCTCTCTCTCTCTTTTGTGTGATACAACTGAGATCCAAATTAGGGTTTGTGATAAATCCTAATCTAATTTTAGAGTTAGTGATTAGCTCTAGAATCTACCCCAAATAAAACTACCCAAACCCTAATTTTCCAAATCCCCAAAAAATAAAACCCTAATCCCTCACCTCCTTCCCCAAATCCCGATCAGATCCCTTCCCCTCTACCACCTCCCGAAATCCCTATTCACCATCGTCGTCTTCAATCCCTCACCTCGACAACAACCCCGACTTCTTCCTCTGTGATTTCCGAGTACCCAACCGCCGCTACCCATCACCCCAACCCAGGTCCCACCGCCATCGCCAGCACTGCCTCCAACCTCCACCTCCGATCCTGTAGACCCACCGTCGAGCCATCGTCGCCATCAACCAGTTCCCCGTCGACTGCCATAGTCGGCCCGATCGCCCCTCGCCGTCAACGCCGCCCCGCTCGCCGACCACCCCGCTGCCGGCCAGATCTGACAGCCTTGGTCTTGTTACTGCCGTGATTGCCAACTCCAAGATCTGCCCTGGGTTGTCTACATATTCGGTATACTCTTTTCACTATTAATATTTGTGTTTTACTGCCTTATCATCTAGTATATTATCTAATTTGCCTGTCGACCACAAAATAATTGAGATTGAGTGTTTCACATACCTGAATATCGTACGAATCAATATTGAACTTCTTACTGGCTAAAACACGTAGGGGTTTAATTGATTGTAAGGTTGAATTATTAGTTGGAACTGTTACACTTATTCAATTCTTGAAAATCCATCGAACCTGTTAATTGTTACAAATTTCCAACTTAGATCAGCACTTTCATGTTGGTAAAATTAACCCATTAAAATTCTTGGAAATTCTCTATTTTAGGGTTGGTTTTACATCATTTTGGTATCAGAGCGAAGGTTCTTAAAACCTTAGTTCTTGCATCGTAGGCATCATTTTTGCATTCATTTAGGATTGTGTAGTCTTTTCTTTTCTTTTATTTTATTATTTTTAGTTTATTTCAGAATCATTAAAAAAAAATAAAAAAAAATAAAAAAAAAACTTGGACACACACCCCATAGTTTCCACTTTTGGTGAATGCGTCTTCGCAGCACCATCACAGACCCTGAAGAGCCTTTCCTATCCCTTCCCAATCACCCAATTAGGAACCCTAGACTTCCCAGACCTGAAATGGACAACCCTGATATCTCCGCTACCCTAGCTGTCATCCAAGCAACTCTTGCCAATATCAATCAGAGGCTTGAGAAAGTGGAGCTAAATCAAACCGTTGTCCATGAGCTTCATGGCCATCGTCAGATCCCTTAAGGGAATGTTCATAACGATCAACGTCAAGAACGTGACCCTGACGAACAATACAAAAAGAACGTTAAGGCTGACGTTCCCCAATTTGAAGGCCACATGGAACCTCAAGCTTACCTCGATTGGGTCCGTGCCATGGACCACTACTTTGTGTGGTTCGATATGAACGAAGTCCTTAAAGTTAAATTTGCCACTATGAAATTAACGGGTAAAGCTCAACAACATTGGACCAATCTTGAACATGCCCGCAGAGGCCGATGCCTGGCACCCATAGCCACTTGGGAGGCCATGAAAGAGAAGCTCACTGAGAGGTATGTACCGTTATCGTTCCACACCCGATTGCTAGATTCGTGGAACCAATTGTATCAAGGAAGTAAATCCACCCAAGAGTATGTTGATAAATTCGATGACTTCCTTATTCGGTGCAATGCGTTAGGTAAAGAGAGTGAAGAACAAACTCTCTCTAGGTTCAGAGCTGGACTACGAGCTGACCTTAGGAACGAGCTAATCTATAGAACGTGGACTCAATAGCGGCAGCCTACGCCCTAGTCCTCGACATGGATTCTCTTAAAGCTAGTTCTCATTCTAGGTCCAGCGATTCGAGAGATCATTCCTCTAGAATGACCTCTACTGACCCATCTAGACCTGAGCACTCCTCTCCTCAGTACCCTAACAAGTCTTACCCAAATAAGCATACTTCAAATTCCTATCCACTTAGAAATGCCAATACGGGTAAGAACACTGAAAGAGATTACAGTAAGGTTGACCCTCTCACTAAGTGCTATAAATGTAAGGGATACGGTCATGTTGCTGGCAACTGTCCTAGTCCAAGTAGGATTAATATAGTAGAGGGTACCGCAGTCATCACTGATGAACCCGATAATGAGTTTACCTATGAACCTAATATAAGTGATGACTTTGATGAAAAATAGGATGACCAGTCTCTCAATTGTATTCAGCCTATCCAGTCACCTCTATTGAGTATACCCGAGACACCCATTCCTTCCCAAGTCACTTGGCAACCCATAAATTTTACTCATGTATTAGAACATCACAAAGTCACAGAGTCTGCACCCACATTTGCATATAATATTCATGACTTGCATAGAGAAATTTCCAAGGAACTTAATGAGAATAATTTTAACTACAAGTTAATAGTAGATACTAGAAGGAAATTTATAACTTTTGATATTGGTGACGAAGTGATGGTTCGGATTCATCCGGAATGGTTTCCTGTTGGACCCGTTAAGAACTTGAACATACGTGCTGCAGGCCCATTTAAGATTCTACATACAATCAATGATAATACCTATGTCGTTGACCTTCCTGAAGGTTTTGGCATAAGTAAGATTTTCAATATTGAGGATCTAGTACTTTATGAAGGCTCAGAATTCAACCGTAGAAATTTTCTCATAGATGAGCCTACCCTGCAGCCTAATGGTGAGATTCCCCCATTACCTCCACTACCAAATATTACTTACCCATCGACAGAAGAATTGAATAATATTTTAGATGATCAGATAATCTCTACTAGAGATGGTGGTATGCACAAGTATTTGGTAAGGTGGAAAAATAAGTCGAAGTCGGATGACACTTGCAGTGATCGTGAGGGGCTCCCGCAACTGGATCCAGATCTTTTGGAGCACGATGACATGATCACTGGTTTTGACTCGACTGGGTCGAGCTTTCTCCCACCCGGAGAGAATGATGAGGACATCTTTCCAGTTTAGGATTTTTATTTTATTACCATTTTTTTATTTCTGGCAATTATAGCCATATGTAATCTTTTTGTAATTTTTTAGATTTTGAGAATATTTTGGAGATGTGTTTCAAGATGTATTTGAGCCTATTTAAAGGCCTTGAGATTAATGAGAAAGCATGCCATTATTGATTAAAATTTGTGTTGAGTTTTGCTCTCCCTCTCTTTTTTGTGTGATACAACTGAGATCCAAATTAGGGTTTGTGATAAATCCTAATCTAATTTTAGAGTTAGTGATTAGCTCTAGAATCTACCCCAAATAAAACTACCCAAACCCTAATTTTCCAAATCCCCAAAAAATAAAACCCTAATCCCTCACCTCCTTCCCCAAATCCCGATCAGATCCCTTCCCCTCTACCACCTCCCGAAATCCCTATTCACCATCGTCGTCTTCAATCCCTCACCTCGACAACAACCCCGACTTCTTCCTCTGTGATTTCCGAGTACCCAACCGCCGCTACCCATCACCCCAACCCAGGTCCCACCGCCATCGCCAGCACTGCCTCCAACCTCCACCTCCGATCCTGTAGACCCACCGTCGAGCCATCGTCGCCATCAACCAGTTCCCCGTCGACTGCCATAGTCGGCCCGATCGCCCCTCGCCGTCAACGCCGCCCCGCTCGCCGACCACCCCGCTGCCGGCCAGATCTGACAGCTTTGGTCTTGTTACTGCCGTGATTGCCAACTCCAAGATCTGCCCTGGGTTGTCTACGTATTCGGTATACTCTTTCCACTATTAATATTTGTGTTTTACTGCCTTATCATCTAGTATATTATCTAATTTGCCTGTCGACCACAAAATAATTGAGATTGAGTGTTCACATGCCTGAATATCGTACGAATCAATATTGAATTTCTTACTGGCTAAAACACGTAAGGGTTTAATTGATTGTAAGGTTGAATTATTAGTTGGAACTGTTACACTTATTCAATTCTTGAAAATCCATCGAACCTGTTAATTGTTACAAATTTCCAACTTAGATCAGCACTTTCATGTTGGTAAAATTAACCCATTAAAATTCTTGGAAATTCTCTATTTTAGGGTTGGTTTTACATCAAAATGTTTTTTTTAATTTTTAATTTTTACTTTTTTGGAATGCAGTTCTTAGAATTAATGGCAAGTATCGTTCTAATGTCCCGAGCCCGGCTCAGCTGCGCACACGCCTACACGTGCGCACACGCGAAAAAAAAAGTCCTAACAATGGCCGACCAGAGGCTTGCCTCACAAAAAGTGCTATAGCTTATTAGGTACCTCTTGATCATAGACTTCTATATTTAAACTTACATACTTGCACATTCCCCACCGATGTGGGATAATTAAACCACACACACCAACTCATTATCATCACTCCAAGCTCACGTGCATTACCATGCACAATCGGCAAAACAAATGCCAACTAATCCTCCTTTGGGCCTTTTATATTAATTAATCCCATTTATTAATCATGGCCCAAACCAATCCCAACTCACTTTATATTAAGCCCACTAACACTAATTATTTCATGTGTGTGTGTGTGTGTGTGTGTGTATTATACTCCATATAATACTATATATACATATACTCTTAAGGATACGGGGTATTACATACACCCCCCCTTAAGGACTCAGCTTCCTCGCTGAACTCGGGACATACAATCTATTACATGATCGTCTTTCTAGCCGATGTGATCCACACATGGATGTTATTTATGTATATGTACTGGCCTTACAACCATTGTGGTATGTCATTTCTGTAACTGTACTGACCTTACAACCATTGTGGTATGTCATTTCTGTAACTGTACTGACCTTACAACCATTGTGGCATCACCCTCGGTCTCGAAGTCAGCCCATTGTGGCATCACCCTCGATCTCGAAGTCGGCTCTGATGCCATTTGTACTGCCCCAAGCCCGGCTTAGCTGCGCACGCACCTACACGTGCGCACACGCGAAAAAAAGTTCTAACAACGGCTCACCACATGCTTGCCTCACAAAATGTGTTATAGCTTATTAGGTACCGCTTGATCATAAGCTTCTATATTTAAACTTACACACTTACATAATCCCCACCGATGTGGGATAATTAAACCACACACACCAACTCATTATCATCACTCCAAGCAGACGTGCATTACCATGCACAACCGGCCAAACAAATGCCAACTAATCCTCCATTGGGCCTTTTATATTAATTAATCCCATTAATTAATCATGGCCCAAACCAATCAGCCAACTCACTTTATATTAACCCTACTAATACTAATTATTTCATGTGTGTGTATATATATATTCCATATAATACTATATATACATATACTCTTAAGGATACGGGGTATTACATAAAGATGTAATACCCTGAAAATAATTAAGAATTATTTTATACAATAATATTTTGTATATAAATATTGTTGCATAATATATTATTATTTTTAGGCACAAGAATGTTGTTGTACGTGAATTTTTGCACATTCTTATTGTCGTATACACATGAGTTGGAATCTAGGAAGCACCGATTCGGGTGCGGGGATGCGGGTGCGGGGATGCAGGTGTGGGGATGCGGCAATTTTCAAAACAGTAGGATGCGGGTGCGGCTGAGATTCGGCCAATATTTAAATAATTATTTTATACACTATATATTTATAATAATATTTATATTTTTGTATTAAAAACCAAAATCGTTGTTAATAATCATACATTAACCAAGATATTTCACCTCATACAATCACAGCAAGCAAACATATTATGTATATTTGAGTTCATACAATCACAACAAACAAGCATACTATATTATTATGTATATTTGAGTTCATACAATCACAGCAAACAAGTAAGCAAAAAAAAGTAAGCAAAAATGATTAATTAAGGTTGTACGAACTTTTGTGGGGTCGTACAATCACAACAGGAAGCAATAAAGGATTAATTATGGTCATACAATTACAACATAAAGCAAAAACTATATTTATAACTTCATCACAAGTGAAGTATGTGCACCAATCTCAAAGCAAGTTTAGTGGTGGATATTGGCAAGAGGAAGCAACAAAGTTTAATGGTGGATTACCAGAGAGAGAAGGCGGTGACGTCAAAGAGTGGAGGAGTCGACGGTGGAGGAATCGGCAGAGTCAACGGCAGAAAAAATGATGAATTAACGACGACGAGTGGAGAAGCCAACGGAGAGACGAGGAGTCGACAATGGCGAAAGAGAGGATTAGGGTTTTGATCGGGATTTAGGAATCTAGGATTCTTGAGAGAGGGGGGAGAGAAAACATCAGATAGAGAATGAAAAAGAGTGGGATTTAGGGATTTTTTTTTTATAGCAAAGGACCTTGCCGCACCCGGCCGCACCCGAACCGCATCCTAGCCGCACCCATTAAAAATGTTAATATAAAATACTGGGACACGCACCCCTGCCGCACCCGAGTCTGATACGAGTCCAACTCGGGTGCGAGAACCTCCGTAAAGAGTCTAGGCTTCCTAGGTTGGAATTAAACTTACATGGACTACCATACACACTACAGACATACACTACACATACAATTGTAGCCTACATTTTTGACTTAGCCCACAATTGTTGACTTACATAAAGGGTTGTGTAATTATTTAAAACCTAAGGGGTTATGTGTAAATGTGGGGACACCTAAGCAAACCCTAGAGGTTTCTACACCCTCCCAAACAAACCTTACACTCTCCTAACCCTAGAATGGCCGGCCAACCCCCCCCCCCCCCTCCCCCAATTCTCCTCCTATATATATGAGGGTTAGAAGGAAACCCTAGTTCATTTGATGGAAACCCTATCCTATTTTCCATATTCCAAATCCTAGCTCATTCCATTTCCATACACTCTCCATACTTCATTCACTCCATACAAAACTTCATTTCCTAAAGTTCTAGTTAACTAATTGGAGCCAAGAATAAGGAGTGGAAGAAGTGAGCAAGCAAGGAGGAGGAGAAAGAAGTTAGGAGAAGCTTGGAGCTTGGAGATTTCATTTCTTGTCTACACTTTGAGGTGGGTGTTCTCCAAATGCTCATGATTTGTTAATTTGTGTGTAGTGTAGACTCTTTTTCTTAATATAGATGGCATGAAACTATATGGTGCATGTGGTGGATGTTTATTTTGTGAATAGCTTGGAAAGTTGCATTTTTTCTATCATGAAATTTAGCTCCAACTCCGAAAATCATAACTCCTTGAATTTAAGGAATTTAAGGTTGAAATTTTCACATCAACTTCTTATTTGTGTCTAGAACATCTCTACTAAATTTCATAATTTTTGGATAATATTTGCTATTTTAATAAAATCCGAAACCACTGTTGGTATGTAAGGCAATTTGCCCTGTTTATTACTTCTATTTCAAAAATTCGTCTCTCTAACTATTTGGTATTTCAAGTTGAAATTTTTATATGTGATACTTGTTGTCTAGAACATGTTCAACAAATTTTATGATTTTTGAACATTATTTAGTATTTTAAATTAATTTCGAAATCATGACTGATTAGCAGTTTTTAGTTTCTGAAAATTTGTACACCTTTCAGTTCTTGATCATTTTGGCATCTTAAATGAAGTATGTTGAGAAAACTTCCAACTAAGAAATTATAGTAGACTCACTGACCTTTCTTTAGAACATGAGATATCGAAATTCTGAGAAGTAGGTGATTATGAATAATTTTTAGAAGTTGCAAGAACTGCATTTTTTTGTTTTGAAGTTGTTGTTTTTGGAGCATGCAAGTTATCATCACTTTAAGGCCTTTCAATAGACTTAGAAGTCTTGCTTATTAACTTTTTGCCATTATGTGAATATATGTTAGAACAGAGATAGGTGAGTTAGAACATACCCATATGTGAGACAACTTGGTATAGAAGAATTAATGAGTTAGTACATGACTATGTGAGAGAGAACGTAGTGTGGGGAATTCACATAAATATGATTCCCTATGAGGTTGATGTCATGTTTACATATATTTGTACAAGTGCATATATGTGAATCTGTGATAAATGGTATTGGAGATTGTGTGTGCAAGTTGGTATTGTTTGGGTTCGAATAATTATTTGGAACAAGTTCTGGAAGAGAGACCGGTGGGGTATGCTAGTACTAAGTCGTGTGACCATCGTCTGTAAGAGCAGGCACTAGTTATGCGTGTACTGACTAGTCAAGGGGACACGTGCGGTGGCGGCTCGTATGGAACACGTGCGGCGTTGTCTCGATTGTTAATTTCTAGGATCTAGTAATAAGAACGGGACACCATCCTGTCGGAATCTAGGGGATGGACCCCTATGAGTATGACTATGTTCTGAGTTATTCATACAAACAAGGAGCAAGAGTGTAACTCTGAGTCTCTTGGTGGAGTTGGCGATGCCTTACTGATTTGCCTTAAGTTCATGGTAATTTTGGTAGGGGCAGGAGTGGAAAGGAACCACTGATTCCGGCAGAACTGCATGATTACCGGCCTAACCGAGAATGGAAAAAATACTGATCTTGGCAGAGTGGAGAAGAAACCACTTATCTGATCGAACAGAGTGATCACTGTCATTCGGAGTGAAAAGAACCATGATCCGACTGTAGTAGAGGTGGTGTACCACATAAACTGTAGACTCTACCAGTCACTAGATGAATGTCAGAAACATAAAAGAGTACAATAGTAGGATGCATGGCGAGGGATCAAACCCTATCATCTGGAGAACACAAACTTGATTTGGGGAGTGTAGTATGAGATGCATATGTTTCCAAAACTAAGTTTGCATCAGAGTAGGAGAATGATGTGCATTTTGGGTTTGTGCATTAGAATCTAGGTCATAGCATACACCAACACTTCTATTGTATGATTTCCATATTTTTTCTACATTAATAATGGTTGTTGAGGTTTTGGGATCATGGGTTTCATCTGCATTGCGTCAATTGCATTCAACTAACGTACCCACAGTTGGTTAGTGTGCAGAACTATCTCATCGTGGGAACTGGAGACTCGAGCTGCGAGAAGCATCGGAGTAGAGGATATAGTTTCCTTGTGCAATATAAATTATTGGTGTAATTCATGATGTAAATTTATGTAAGACTACATTGTACATTATGATAATGTAATAAAAGTTTTTAATTTCATGTGGTTTCCTGTGTTGTGTACTCAATTGAAGTAAAGATCCCGGATTGTGTCACAAGTTTCCGGTTTAGGGAAATTGGGGCGCTACAATCATGGCTCAAGAGCACGCCTCGATGTATGGGGAATGAATGTCACGCAGGATCAGTTTAGCTCATTATATATTTGGATCCAAAATGGACAGGATTCAATCCAAGCTGGATGGATGGTAACATCTATATTTGCAAATTTTACCACACGTTCATCTAAATCATGAATCCATCGTGAATCCTTTATAGAAATCTTTTTTCTCCATTTAGCTTTGTTAAGAGCCCACTTCACTGGCAAGTTCAAAACATTCATATCGTTCTTAGTTGTCTCAATCTTAAATTATTTAGGCTTATAAGAATAGATAAATAGACGAGTTGCTGATAATTTTAGCAATTACACATACTTCCTATATTTATATTTTTCAGTTTTCTAACATATCTACCTACTTCAATTCTCAAATTAGTTAAAAACTTATACGTTAAAGCTTCTTTGAATATCTAGTGTTCCCTCTTAACTAAAAAACTTATCCTGGTTTCTATTAACATCTCAGGTGAATCCAAAGATTTTTGGTGACAGCAACACTCATTTCCATGTCAGTTGGACTGTAAGTTCAAATCCCCTTAGCAATATGCCCATAGATTGGTAATTTACCAAATCTATAAACACATTATCATAACTTAATTTACAATCACTAGGCTCCTAAGGGTCAAGTTGTGTTAATCTCCTTTGCCAAGGCTTTGGGGATGCTGATAAGGAAATAGCACTCGGGGGATCAATCATACCCGCCTAAGTCAATGATGGACCTAACTATGATATAATCATCAAAATATACAAGGCAATCTAGAAGACCGTATTACTAATTTACTATAGAAAGGATGATCGAATTTTTCTTCCTTCCATAATTTGTTTGGACTAATTTATATGCATATGTCCGATTGCCTGCATGACAAAAGGACCCATATTAAGGAATTTGGTGGCTACTATTCGGAATTCCAGACAATGAAAGAAGTTAAGGATATTGGCCAAAGTCTCTCTTCACAGATTTAGCAAATGTCTATGGTCCTTCCAACAAAACTAGAGTGCCAATGGGAAGTGGACATTTTCCAGGGGAGTTGTATGGAAAAGCATGCTACACTAAGCAGATTCAACTCGTAGACGATCAGAATAAGCCAGTTGATCCTGGAAATGCAGATATATTTGAAGACAGTCTCAACTATTACAGAGCATTAGACTTGGCCTTTGACGATAATCGAGGAAAGGTACCTTACTTTGGAGGGCCAGGGGATTGTAATAACTGACCCAACATGTTACCTACTCATTAAAAGGTGGTTTTGTGGTCAATATGGTCTATGGAAGTTGCAAACATCATCGTATCTAATACAAACACTAATATGGGACTATGCAACAGAAATATAAACTTCAGATTTCAAATTTCAATAGACTAAAAAACTAATGAAGAACCAAATAGTAACAAGGCACAGCTACATTATCTACCCAATCATGCCATCACTTAAATAGCAAAAGTTCCAAATGTTCATCAAGCTAAGATTTGAACATGATAGATGCCCACAGCCCACCATCTATGCCCACCATCAGAATACACGAGATCACTTAGAAATAACCTTTTTTCGAGAGAAATAGATAATCTAACTCTGGAGGTACTATCTACCGAACTTCATATACTATATACTTTAGTCGGGAGAATATTCAAGTAGCGTAAGGGACATTACCAAACATGAATAATCCATATTTAGTTCAAATCATATACAACAAGCTACTCGGAAACAAAGAATTTACCTCCTGGAGATTAAAAAGTTGAAGTTGATAAATTTATGGAATCCAAAAATTACGAAGAGGCCTGAGCAGATGGAGGCTTTCTCAACGAACATGAGGACTTGAAAGCCTCAATTTGTGCCTGGCATTTCACATAATCTCCTTTGTTTTCCTCCAAACATTTCTTCAGAGCTTCAACATCACAGGGGGACAATTTTTTTGTGTTGCTTACAGTCTTCCCTTCCATACTGCAACCAGTACTTTGCTCTGCAATAAAGAACCCACATCAGCAAAAAGAAGAGTTTCTATAAGATATAAGTGGTTTGGATGACTAGATAAATATCCATTTAAGTCTAAAATTTCATCTATGCATAGTCCATGGAAATTGTGTCATGCTAAAGAAGCACGGACATTGAATTTAGTGATAAATTGACAATCTGCCCATAATTTGAGGGTTCTGTTCACACTTCACACAGCAAGTGATGCATATGCTAAGTCTGAAAGGTACTTATGGCTAAAGACGAGGTATAAGTTTTTGGACAGATTCAATCCTAATTCGCAAAACTTTAGTGGCAGGTTCTCATTTTGGACCCATTTCTTTATTCCCATTTTGGGTATAAAAAGTAGAATTTAAAATTAGCAAGAATTGATGGGGGAAGAGATGGACCTAATTGGAAGAGAACTGCTGACAAGCTTGAGCGTTGCAAGTTGGGAGTGAAAGTATAACTAAGAAATACCTTTAGCTGAGTATAATGATCCAGTCAATAGATAGAAAGTCAAACTCAAATCGATATTTGTGTGAAAATTTCTAATTTTGCTAATGTCATATTCGAGTTAGTGGTATTAATAGGCTCAGATGACCCTTAATCTGGGCCATGTTGAACATATATGGATCCTCTGAATTTCAATTTCATCCCTTCTCCATAGCTACACTTTCAGCTATTTCAAGTCTATTTAGCACAGTGGAAAACTAAAAAGCACGAACATGGATATGCCGACACGGACACAATCCCACATGATGCATGAACAAGAAGAATATTTTGCAAAACTAGACCAGAATATCGAGCATTGTGTCAAATTCATGTGTCCTAGAAGTGGTTGTGCCATGTCCGACATGATGATTACCAAATAGAAGTGTATGTGCTTCATAGGTGGAAAGCCTCCTAGCAGTGAGCAAGAGGTCTAGAGGTCTGAGGTTGAGGTTCAAATCCTGCTTTGCATAAGGCCATGAACTCTTCTCCTTAAAAAAAATTGAAGAAAATAACTAGGAAAAAGTAATAGAGGATTGGTTAACAAAAATAAAATAATCCCTATAGACGACTCTTAACAAACTTGATTTATTCACATCTTCCAATAAAAGGATAGTCAACCAGCATACAAGTGTAGAGTATCATTACATCTTGTGCACAGATATAACCAAGCGAAATTTTAGCAGGGGGAAGTGTCCCATACATCATATTTCAATATGTTGATCATTTAGGCCTACTTAAATATACAAGGTTAGTCTACGTAAGCCTCAGCTTATAATAAGCACTTTGAATGTCCTAATTTGTTTTCCGTTCTCAGAGAATGATAATGTCCAATGTTAAAATGCTTGACCCATACTGTATTCCCACACAGCTTATTTCGCTGGAAATTACCCTAAGTTCACTACTTTCTCGTAATACCCTAATTGGTGTTTAATCATGGGTAACTACCCTAAAGTGCTTCTTAGCCTCCACTACAAGATAGGTGTAACAGAGAATGCAAAAAAGCTAAACTTCACACCCTTTCCATCTTTTCTTCTCCAAAAGTTCCGAATTTTGAATTGTAGACACTGGGTTAGTTGCAGATTACAAAATATGAATCAGGGTGTTCACTATTCTACCGTAAAAAGCAACAACCTTTTGTGTATTTCTGATAAATTAGTCTTCCCATAGTCCATAAGATTAAGCTTTTCGGTAAAGTGACATTACACAGCATCAAAGCACCGTTCCAAGATGTTCTCGGTTCATACCTATTAGCAATTTAAGACCCTTCATCTGCCTACACTTACCCTTCGTACCGAACAAATAATCTTTTTCCTAGAGGAATTCTCATGTGAGTCTGTCACACCTATATGGGGGTGCCATTAAGCGTTAAATTACTTCCTACACACTTTTGCTCACAAACTACGATCCGTCAGCTACAGCTTAGGCTTTCGTAAATTGGCTTCGACACATAATGTTAGGCACCACTTCAAAAACTAACATAAACAACATGGGTTTAATTAGTATTTCCCCTTGGCACTTGAAACCCACCTACAATGCTACTTGTTAGACTATAAATATTAAACCCTCACCCTCACCACAACTTTAGAGTTTTGTTTGGAGTTTTGGTCTATCGGGTATTTCACATGGTATTAAAGGTTCAAATCCCACTGGCTACGCAATTAAAATGCGGATTAAAAAAATAAAATAAAATACAGCTGTATATATATAGTTCAGGACTTGCCCCACAAAGATGGCCATCAACCTGCGGGGCCATGTTAGAATATAAATATTAAACCCTCGCCCTCATCCTCACTACAACTTCCCTCACCACAACTTCGTAGTTTCGGTCCATCACCTTTGGCACTTGAAACCCACCTACAGTGCTACTGACAAACCACCCAATCGAATATCAACGAGTTCCTTCCATCTCAGACATTTCAACAAACAGTTGGGAGGACAACTTAATCACCAAATGGGCAAACCACAACTTATCAGTATTAACTAACAACACACAAGATTTGAGAAACCCAACAATTTTCTAACCAAAAAAAAGAATCTAAGAGATCAAAATCATGAACATGGGAAAGGGAGGTAAACCGACTTACCTTGTGCTTGAAACTGGAGTTTCCGATTAAATAAAAAGTATATTTATGTGTTTTAATACAAAGGAAAATTAGGGCATCCAGAATTAGATTCTGGTACGCACGAATTGAAGCATGAAGGGCACAATAACCTTCGTTGGATTTGCTTTATTATGCGCGCAGCCATCATGTCGGGTCCACTTTATTAAAGCCGAACCCGAACCTGTCAAATTGTCCCCCGCTCCTTCGATTTGTTTTTTAATTAATTATTATTTTGCAGTACTACGCCAGTTTTTGAAAATATTTGCAATTTTGGACCACTTTTCAAACTATTTAGTGTTAGTGGACTAGTAGCTGTCACATCAGCAGTGACCACTATTCCGATCAGCAGTTTGTTCTTTTTGGATGTCGCTAAAGAAAATAGCGGCCTCTATTTTAAAAAAAAAAATTAAAGTTTTTGTTTACTATCGCTATTTTTGTTAGCGACCAAAACATATATGAAGTCACTAATAGGATTAGTGACCTTCAATGAACTGTATTACAATACTTAGCGAAGTCTATAGAGTTTTTGCTCTCTGGAAAAATAACAATCATTTTTTTAAAAACTAAGGTCGCTATTCGGAATAACGACCTTACTTGGGTGATTATTTAGCAAATCATACAGAAAGCAACGAGATTTAGTCCCCTGCTGAAGCCACTATTCGGAATAAAAGCATCCACAACAGTTTGCTAAAAAATATGGCAAAAATGACAAATGACAAATAGCAATTTGACAATCTCTTGCAACGGTTCTTTGCTATAATTCTGTCAAATTTTTTTTAAAGCGGACGGGACAACATGTCCCGTCTCACTTCAATTTTTTTTATTTTAAAATTCTTAATTCTACATTAGATTAAGTTAGTTAGAAATTAGTAGTAGATTTAGAGTATTTTATTATTAAGTAGGTAATTAATTAGGATAATTAGTGATTAATTAGGGTTAGATTAAAAATTAAACCAAAAAGAGTCTCCCTGGATTCTTGGATTGGACATTTTTTTGCTTAAGACGGGACAACATGTCTCGTTTGAGATTTTTTTCATTATTATTATTATTATTATTATTATTATTGACACGGTACAATATTATTATTATTATTGAAACGGTACAACATGTACCGTTTGATCATTAAAAAAAATCTTCAGACGAAACAATTTGTTTCGTTTTATCCCATTAAAAAAAACGGAACAACATGTCCCCTCCCCTCCCCTATAATTTGAGAATCTTCATTTCATTTGACAAATTTGAGAATGGACTATAGCGATTTTGCCAAAATATGGAAAAATAGTAAACCGTTGCAGACGTTCGTTTCTCATAAAATGGCAAATTGGCAAAAATAGCAAACCGATGTGGATGCTCTAAAGGCCTCAGTTGTACAAAGGTTGCTATTCGGAATAGAGGTCTTAACTGTACTAAAGTTGCTATTTCGAATAAAGGCCTTAGTTGTGTGAATATTTTGTATATTTTACAAAAGAACAAGGAGATTGAGTTTCTTACTGAGATCGCTGTTGTGAATAGCGACCGAAGTATACTAAGATCGTTATTCCCAATAGCGACCTTAGTTGGGTGATTATTTTGCAATTTTTATAAGGAGCAATGAGATTTATTATTCTGCTCAGGCTGCTATTCGGACTAGTGACCTTAGTTTAAATTTTTTTTCTTTCCGAATAGAGCAAAAACTTTAAAGAAATTAGCACTGTCACATTTACCCGATACCGGGACCTAACCCGGATCCGGCATTGGACCAAAACCGATCCAATCTATACGGGTCCGGGTTCGGGTCCGAGTCCGCTCAAAATAGAACTGACACAGACCCGGACCCGTACCCATTAAAAAATATCCCAAAAGATATGGAATTTGAATAATAGGGTTATAGGAATATACATATAAAAGTAACCGTTGAAGATAGATGTGTAAATATAATATTTATTCATCTACTTGAGTGCAAAAATTGTTGGAACCGTAGGGTATCGGGTACAAAAATTCTTACGTGCAAATATTTATTCCCCGCTACCGAACCCGCAGGTATATTTTTTCAACTAGGACCCGGACCCAGACACGGTTCTTACAAGTTCGGGCCCGGGGTCCAATTTTTGACCCGTGAGGTACCGGGCCTGAGTCCGGGCAGTATAGGACTCGACCCGATAGGACCCGATACCAGCTCTAATAGAAATCGCTAAGTATCTCAATACATTTATTTGAGGTCGCTAATCTCATTAGCGATCTCATATATGTTGCAGAATCTACCAACAACTCGTAGAGCTAATCGCGGAAACACACCACAAGCAATAGAAACTTCCTAATAACTATACTAGTAATCTACACGTGTGATGCATGTTCCAGTCAAAAAAAAATTATACAGTAAATAATAAGACGTAATTCGGTATCGAACCTAAGACCCCCCCCCCCTACTCATACATACTCGTTACAAATTACCCATAGTGGCACAAACTTTTGTAAATAATTATGTCGTAAATAAATTTGAACTTTTAGGATATTCTAGTAACTAAAAACAGTTGAGTAAATGAATGGTTAATATAACTCTCATTTAAAAATGAATAGTTGAAATTAAATGGCTGAATGCATGTCTACAAATTATAGGTTATCTACAAATGACAACCCAAACCCTCCCATTATAATATTAGAAATGGATAAAAAATAAGCCACCACAATATATGCAATATCTTTTAAGAACACAATCAATACGTAGAGATAACCAATACTTCTTATTCCGTAATAAATACAAAGATTACAAAGAGATTATAACTTTCAGTATCAATCTTTCACTTTTGAAATACTCGGCACAATCCCTCTTGAAGTTGAACAGTGATAATGGCTCACCTTTTGATCTCATCGATACAAACCCTAGAGTCTACATGCATATATATAGCCTCCAAGTAAACCTTAAAAGATAAACACAAATACAACTAATTGGGCCTGAATCCCGTCAGCCCAAATAACACACAGCGCTGTTGACGGTTGACCGCAACGTGTCGAGTCCACTCCTGAAGCCCTAGTCGATCGACTGTCCCGCTTTCTGTTAAACCATGTACACTCGAAGATACCTAACAACCTAGTTGCGGTCGGGGTGGTCGATGACTGCACCCTAGGACAGTCATCCGCAACTATCCAGCTTCACTTATTCTATGTGTTGTTGCCTCCTTTTGCTGTCATCGTATTATCCTCTTCTTCGCCAACTTCAAGTACTTGATGCTTACGTGTATTTGAGGCCACAATCCTAATAATATATACTTAGGTCGTTAGTGGAAATAGTGACAACAAACAAAAAATTTCCAAATATTTTAAAACAGAGGCCACTATTCTTATTAACGATCTTCAAAATGAAGAGACCGCTAATGAGAATAGTGGCCGCTATTGACGTGGCACCAAGCAGCCCACAAGCGTTAATAGTTTCGAAAATGGCCCAAAAATGCAAATATTTTCAAACACTGGCCGAGTGCGGCAAAAAATTCCGCTCCTTCTTTAGTTTTTTTGTCTACATAGACCAATTTTTGAAAATATGTGCTTTTTTTGGCCAGTTGCCCAACTATTAATGCTTTTGGGCTACTTTGTGTCACATCAGCAGCAGTCGCTATCTCAATAGCGGCTTCTTCATTTCGAGGTCGCTAATGGAAATAGCAACCTATGTTTTAATTTTTTTTGAATTTTTGTTTGCCGTCGCTATTCCCACTAGCAACCTTAGTATAATGAGGTCGTTGATGGAATTAGCGACCTTTAATGAGATGTATTCTAACACTTAGCAATATTTAGAGAGCTTTTGCACTCTGAAAAATGATAATCAACTTATTTTTAAAACTAAGGTCGCTATTCGGAATAAAGGGCTTTGATATGGCTAAAAATAGGATTAAATCGGGACCGTTCACATCGGACACGAATCTCAAAGCTCAGGGGTAAAACGGTAATTTCACCTACCAGCGGGTCTGAAGCGGGTACTGGGTCTCCTTCTTACAGATCCAATAACCCGCGAACGGATCCACTCCAACTGGGTGGCGACCCAAGACAAACCCAGATCAGCAAGAGGAAAATCAGGGTTACTGATTTGACCAAATCAACAGGCCTGATTTGCTCTCACCGGGAATTAAGGGATTACATTCCTAATCTGATTACGAAGATTTTATGCCTTATCAGATCACAGGAATCACATTCCTAATCTGATCCCAACGGCGACTATAAATACCCCCCACCTACCACTGTTAGAGGTTAATCACCTTTTTACCTGCTTAAGCTCTTTTTTAATCTCTTCTGGTTACTGACAAGAGCGTCGGAGGGTGCGTCGCCGGGATCAACCCCGGTGTTTCGCACTTTCCTTGCAGGTGCACGGCGGGAGTCAGCAGCCCAACTCAGACGAACAGGTTCGGATCTGCTATTCAGGTTTTTCTACGAACCCACAAATTCTATCTGTTTACCCCCACACCGAAATCAGCGGTAACAGATTGGCGCCGTCTGTGGGAAAACCATACGAATAGCCTTCGCCTCTTCCTCGTCGACTGGCTCTTCTCCAGCCATGCCTCCCAGAAAGGTCAGATCTAGGGGGTCCAACCGTGGACCCAACCCCGCTGATCAGCAAGAGGTAGTCCCCATCCAACCCGCTCCGCAGCAGGGACAACCCCCGCTTCAAGTGGAGGACCCTCTTCAACAAGATCAGCCTCCTCTTCAGAATCAGCAACCCCCCAGGGTTTCCACCAGTCCTCAGAATGCCGGTGCGGGGGGCTCTCATATGAAGCAACCGCTCAATCAGGACCGCGTCTCCATACACAACACCTCTACGGATTCCATGGCCTCTCACAATCCCCAAAATCAGAAGAAGGAAGGGGACCTATGCCACCGTCTGGACGAGAAGCGGGCCCGAGAAGGAGCCTCCCGCCGACAACGTCCGGGTGAGCGGTCCCCTCACCACCGAGATTATAGAAGGTCTCCTGTCCGAAGGGGAAGAAGAGAGTCACCCTGGCATTACAGGAGGAGGCGCCACTCTCCTGCCGGTCGGCATCAGCCGAGGAATAATGAGGCGCCCATCACTCGCGCTGAGTTCCTGCAGTTTCAAGCAACAGTGTTACAGGCTCTTAACCTTCGACCCAACAACAATGAGGCCCAAAGGGTTCCTTCGCCCCAACGGGTTCCCAGTCCTCACCGCAGGTCCGCCTCTCCTTCGCCGGTTCCTAACCACCACCAGCATGATCTTAACCCTCGCCGCTCCCGGGATGACCATCGTCGTAGCCCCGGCTCCCCCTCCTACGAAGACGAGTCCAGAGGCTCGTCCGACTACCGCGGGAGGGACGATGCCCTATACCGCCGTCTCCATGAGGTGGAGAGGCGAATCGGTCGGATGGACGAGGGGGAGGGGTCGAACAGCAGAACCATCCGTCCGAGCAGACCCCCTCTCTCCCGAACCATCATGGAGGCTCCCATCCCGAGGGGATTCGAACCCCCGAAGTTCGAAACTTACTCGGGGGAGTCGGTCCCCGTGGACCACATCGAAAGCTTCAAGACCCTCATGCTCATCCACCAGGCTTCGGACGCCTTACTTTGTAAGACCTTCCCTGCCACCCTGAAGGGGTCGGCTAGGGAATGGTACTCCCGCCTTGCTCCCTCTTCCATTTTCTCCTTGGAGCAGTTCGAGACCCTCTTCATCACCCACTTCATGAGTAGTAGACACACAGAGAAGACCAGCCTCTCATTACTCCAGCTCCGCCAGGAGAAGGGAGAGAAGTTGAGAGACTATGTGAAGAGGTTCACTGCGGAGGTCAGGTCCATAGCCTCCCTCGACCAATCCGTCGCAACAGCCGCCTTCCAATCCAACGTCTTCAATTCCAGCCTCCGCTCCTCTCTTGCTAAGAAGCCTCCACGGAACTTTGCCGACCTCCTTCTCAGGTGCGACAAATACATTCGTGCCGAAGAGGCCGCCTACCTTCCAAGCTTCGGAGGGTCTACCTCAGGGACGAAACGAAAGTTGACCGAAGAAGAAGAGGCTAAGAAGCTTCAAAGGGATGGCAATGGCCAGCGCCGCCCGACTCCTCGGTTTGAGAAGTTCACCCCCCTCGTTGCCAATATATCAGAAGTTCTTATGGAGGTGGACAAGGAAGGGCTCCTACGCGCTCCCCCGAGAATGAACACACCTGGCAAGAAGAGGGACAAGCATAAGTGGTGCCGCTTCCACAGGGACCACGGCCACGACACGGAAGATTGTCGGGCTCTGAAGGAGGAGATCGAAGAACTCATACAGCGGGGGCACCTGACCAAGTTCGTCCAGAAAGAGGGGGCCGAGCTTCCCCCCTGAGGAGCCAACAAACGAACCGAAGGGCCCGCCGAGCTTTACGACTCAGAACCTCCCGGCTCTTCCCAAGAGGTCTTCACCTTATTGTAGAAGAAGGACCCTGATTTTCAATAAGGCCGATGCTTGTAATCCGGCCGATAGCATGTAATAATGGCTCGCCATATTGAAGCGGCCACTTAGTTTATTTCAAACTTTACATCTTTTCATTAAAAATTATTGCTCTTACTTCTCTCTTAAATGGTGGGTTCGGAGTCCAGCTTCTTTTACAGGGCTGCTCCCCCAACTTACTAACCTTAAACAACAAGTTCGGAGTCCAACACTTGGCTCGATTCTGCTTCAAATAACCTGCTCTTCAGCGGGTTAGAAGTGGTTCGCCATTCGGAATTGCTCCCACAACCGTTGACTACCCCTACCGATGGTTCGGAGTCCAACACTTGGCTCGATTCTGCTTCAAATAACCTGCTCTTCAGCGGGTTAGAAGTGGTTCGCCATTCGGAATTGCTCCCACAACCGTTGACTATAAGTACCGATGGTTCGGAGTTCAACACTTGGCTCGATTCTGCTTCAAATAACCTGCTCTTCAGCGGGTTAGAAGTGGTTCGCCATTCGGAATTGCTCCCACAACCGTCGATTCTCTCACATAAGCAGCGAGTTTGGAGCTACAGCTCTCCCCTAGAGTTGCTCCTCACACTCGTCTCACAAATGGCTCTCTTCCAGAACCGAGCTCTTCCCTCCGCTCGCCTCCGAAGCGGACCTCTTCCCCACGAATTTGGAGCACAACTCTCTCATAGAGTTCTTCCTTACACTTGTCTCACAAATGGCTCTCTTCTAGAGCCGAGCTCTTCCCATCCGAGCTCTTCCCGTCCGAGCTCTTCCCATCCGAGCTCTTCCCATCGGAGCT
The DNA here is from genome assembly GCA_017893485.1 of Hemerocallis citrina. Classification (NCBI taxonomy): domain Eukaryota; kingdom Viridiplantae; phylum Streptophyta; class Magnoliopsida; order Asparagales; family Asphodelaceae; genus Hemerocallis; species Hemerocallis citrina. Next base: position 209,917,774 of record CM030367.1, on the reverse strand, counting down.
CTTCCCGTCCGAGCAAGAATCCGAGCTCTTCCCATCTGAGCCCCAACATCAAAGAGCCCGGTCGGATGCCGAGCAAGTGCCTTTCCGAGCCTGTAAACGGAGAAAACTCACTTTCTCCTCAACATTCGTGCAAGATCTCGATCAGACGGCCCAGATCTTGCCAGCGTCGCTAAACGACAAGATAACGTTTTCTTGGGAACTGAGCCGTCTCGAGATTCGTGCCATCATCCAACGGCCCAGATCCTGCCAGCGTCGCTAAACGATAAGATAGTGTTTTCTTGGAAACTGTGCCCGCCTCGAGATCCGCGCTGAGATCCAGCGGCTCAGATCGCTCCACGTCGCTCAGTATTCCTAGCCGAGCGACTAGCGATCCGACCCACTCGCGTCTCTTCTTCGCCCCTAGGGTCTTCCTAGCCCAAGGGTCTTCCTAACACATCTTCTCCGCCCCTAGGAGTGGAGCTCCTCTTCCAAAATCCCCAAGACCAAAGTACTCATCAACTTCATGAAGACAAGCATGTTGCGGGACTATTTTGACCATGAAGGAAGGTGAATCTTCATCCCACTCCTGAAGAGAAGTTGTAGATCTTCGAACTAGCTTCGAAACGAGGGGTCGCACGCCCCGATCGGACCTCCGTAGCATCAGGAAGTGGATCTCAATGCAGCTGCGCCGAATAAGCTCGGAAATCCGAGCCGAGCCACTCGCATGAGGGAGAAATCCGAGCTCTTCCCATCCGAGCTCTTCCATCCGAGCTCTTCCCGTCCGAGCAAGAATCCGAGCTCTTCCCATCCGAGCTCTTCCCGTCCTGGCAAGAATCCGAGCTCTTCCCATCCGAGCTCTTCCCGTCCGAGCAAGGATCCGAGCTCTTCCCATCCGAGCTCTTCCCATCTGAGCCCAAACATCAAAGAGCCCGTTCGGCTGCCGAGCAAGTGCCTTTCCGAGCCTGCAAACGGAGAAAACTCACTTTCTCCTCAACATTCGTGCAAGATTTCGATCAGACGACTCAGATCATGCCAGCACCGCTACACGACAAGATAGTGTTTTCTTGGTAACTGAACCTGTCTCGAGATTCGTGCCACCATCCAACGGCCCAGATCAAGCCACATAATTCGGATCTCCAATCCGAGCTACTGTCCTGCCGAGCTTCAAAATTGCAAAAAAATTGCCTCAAAATCCGAGCTCGGATTTGCACAAAAAAAAAGGGGGGGCACAAGGGGTCGGGTTCGGACCCGTTAAGGGGATCCGACCCGAACCCCTTCCCATCTCCCTCCTTCTCCAATATCCTGGCGCCAAAACAGAACCCAAGAAAAAACCCATACAGCTCTCAGCTCCTTTCCTCCAACGGCGAACTCGAAGCTCCACCTCCATGGCTGAGCTCCATCTCGCCGACGAGCTCCGTATCCACCATCGCTAGCCATGGCTGAACCACTAGCTCCACGCTCGCCAACCCATCAAGCCGAGCTCCAGTATCCACCAGCGTCGAGCCGCCTCCATCCCGAGCTCCATCGCCAATGCCGAACTCACCCCCTTCGTCGCCAAGCTTCGACGAGCTTCGCCGTGGCGTCAAGCTCCGTCACCGAGCTAGCATCCATCACCAACAGCCATGGCCGAACCACTAGCTCCTCGCCGAACCCACCGTTGCGGAGCGCTCTCTCTCTCCACTGCCGAACTCTCCATTGACGAAGAAGAACTCCTCTTCTCACCTTCACCTCCACCGAGCTCCCCCCTCCGTCGCCGACTGCCTCCGACGCCAGGCTCGCACTTCCATCTCCATCGAGCTCATCAAGCTCAACCTACCTCCGAGCTCCGACTCCGTCACCACCAAGCACGCCTCCAAGTCGCGAGGTCCTCTCCCATGTCGAGATCACCATCGACGCTCCCCACGACCGCCGAAGTCTCGCTCACCAAGCTCCGCTCCAACTCCTCGCCGAGCTCCACGGACGAGCTCAGCCCTCAACAGCGTCGAGCTTCTCCGTCGGCGAGCTCAGCTCCGAACTCGCCAACCTCCACTTCGTCCAAGCTCAAGAAGAGAACCCAACTCTTCTCCGAGCTCTCCTCACCGCCAAGCACCTTCTCCTCCTTCGGCGAGCAAAGCATCTCCACCACGTCGAGCTCCACTCTCCCTCTCGCCGAGCTCCGTGGACGAGCTCCGCCCTCAACCAATGAGGCCCCCCGTCGACGAGCTCCATCAACGAACTCGCCAACGTCCACTCCATGCCGAGCATTTCCATGCTCCGAGCTCTTCAAGCTCCGCTCCAGCTCCACAGCATCGAGCTTATCCTTCGGCGAGCTCAGCTCCGAACTCCGGTGGCGATCTCAAGGAAGGAGGTGGAGTCGGGGTCGGAGGCGTTGTCGAAGTCGAAGGTGGGGTCGAAGTAAACGAAGAAGAAGAAGAGAAAAAGAATAGAACATGTGGAGACAGCGCGGAGAAAGGAAAAAAAAATAATTAATTTGTGCCACGTGGCTGCCACGTGGCTGCTCGACATCGGTCGGCTCCAAAGCAGGCCCAAGTGTTCGGTCGGGGCCGAGCAACCCCCTATCCGAGCTTCACAAACGGAGAAAAAATCAGCCGAACAACAGCAGCCGTTGGATCTTCCAGAAATCCGCGCTCCTGGTGATGAACGGCTCAGATCGCGCCACGTGCGCTAAACGACAAGATAGCGATTTTTCGAAAAGCGCGCTGCCTCGAGATTCGCGCAGGAATCCGACGGCACAGATCGCGCCACGTGTCCCAGGATCTGACGGCGCAGATCGCGCCACGTGTCAGGTATTATTTAAATTAATTAATTTATTTATTTAATTGTTTTTTATTTAAAAAATCAGAAAAAATATTTAAAAAATCGGAAAAAATTAAATAAAAATTCTAAAAATAATTATAAATTCAGAAAAATTATTTTAAATTCTGAAAAATATAATTATTTAATTAGAATAATTATTTATTATTTTCGATAATTAATTATTTAATTCGGAAAATGAATAAAAAAATCAAAAAAAAGAGAAAAAATTCAGAAAAATCTGGAAAAATCACCAAAAAATCCAGAAAATTCTGAGAATATTTTTGGGCATTTTACAAGCCCATAATAACACCGTTACACCCCGAGCAAGATTCCAAACTCCTTTAAGAACACCGATAAAATCCCGTACGCCATTAGAACAGTAAAACTACTCCTCAAAGGCTGATCAAACTCAGTCTTCTGGAGTGGGGGGCTCGTGATATGGCTAAAAATAGGATTAAATCGGGACCGTTCACATCGGACGCGAATCTCAAAGCTCAGGGGTAAAACGGTAATTTCACCTACCAGCGGGTCCGAAGCGGGTACTGGGTCTCCTTCTTACAGATCCAATAACCCGCTAACGGATCCACTCCAACTGGGTATGGGTCCCGACCCAAGACAAACCCAGATCAGCAAGAGGAAAATCAGGGTTACTGATTTGACCAAATCAACAGGCCTGATTTGCTCTCACCGGGAATTAAGGGATTACATTCCTAATCTGATTACGAGGATTTTATGCCTTATCAGATCACAGGAATCACATTCCTAATCTGATCCAAACGGCGACTATAAATACCCCCCACCTACCACTGTTAGAGGTTAATCACCTTTTTACCTGCTTAAGCTCTTTTTTAATCTCTTCTGGTTACTGACAAGAGCGTCGGAGGGTGCGTCGCCGGGATCAACCCCGGTGTTTCGCACTTTCCTTGCAGGTGCACGGCGGGAGTCAGCAGCCCAACTCAGACGAACAGGTTCGGATCTGCTATTCAGGTTTTTCTACGAACCCACAAATTCTATCTGTTTACCCCCACACCGAAATCAGCGGTAACAGACTTTATTAACTAAGGTCGCTATTCGGAATAGAGGGCTTTATTAACTAAGGTCACTATTCCGAATAAAGGCCTTAGTTATATGACTATTTTGCAAATTTTTTTAAAAAAAAGGAGATTGTGTTTCCTACTGAGATCGCTAGTGACCTTAGGTAGTGTTCTTTTTCTCCTCTTATAAGAGTTTTTTTACCTCTTATAAGACATTTTTTTCAAAATATCTTATAAGCCTAAAAGACTTCTAGTAGCCTCTTTCAAATTCTTATAAGACTTCTATCACTTAAAAAGTCTATATTATAATTGTTACTAATTAAACTAGTTTATATATTAGTCTATAGTAGCCCGGAATATGCTATCCTAGAAAAAGTGTAATCATATACATAGTTGATTGTAATATGCTATCCTAGAAAAAATGTGGGAATTCAGTGTGGGAATTCATTCTTCACAATCTCGAACAATTATGTTAGGGATGCTGTCGAAACACTGATTTATTTAAAGATATATATATTTACGTCCAGTAAGTACATTACTTGAGTTGTGGCTAGTTGATTTGTCCTGTTATGATGCCACCATGTTCAAATCCTGCAGCCGGTAAGGGTTTTTTTTTTTTTAAAAATTTTTTTTAGTTCTTTTATTTATTTACAGCTAAGGGAGAATTTATATTAGCCCATTGACCTTAAATTTTTTTAATCCAACTTCTTTGAAACAAATTATTATTATTTATATTTATACATACTAATTTTAATACTAATTAAAAGTCTATAGTAACCTGAAATTATAATTGATGATTTACACTGATTTATGAATTTAACTTGCCATTAAACTAGTTTATATATTACTAATTTGAACTTATCTTTTCTTGTCCTTCATCTCACTATTTTTATACTTTGGGGGTAATATAGACTTTGGGGTAATATAGACTCTTGTAAGAGGTGAAAAAAGAACAAAAATCTTTTATAAGAGGTTCTTATAAGAGGTTATTTTTATATAAAAAGAACACCTCAAAAAGAGGCTCTTACAAGAGGCTCTTACTGTAAATCTCTTATAAGAGGTAACCTCTTATAAGAGGAAAAAAAAAGAACAGTACCTTAGTATAATAGCGACCTCACTTTTAAATTTTTGGGGAAAGTTTTTTAGGAATCGCTAAGTGTCTCAATACATTCATTCGAGCTGACTAACCTCATTATACTAAGGTCGCTAGTGGGAATAGCGACGAAAAAAAATAATTCAAAAAAATAAAATAAAACATAAGTCGCTATTCCCATTAGCGACCTCAAAATAAAGAGGCCGCTACCGACGTGACACAAAGTAGCCCAAAAGCGCTAATTGTTGGGGAACTGGCCCAAAAACGCAAATATTTTCAAAAAGTGGCCTATGACGGCAAAAAATTCCTTCTTCTTCATCCTCCCAAATCCCGTAACCCTAACCCTAAACCTAAATCTAAACCTAAACCCATCAAAGAATCAAAATTCAGGAAATTCTCGATAGGGTTCAAATCGGAAGAAGTCGACGATGCCTACTGAATCGAACCCGAAACCTGCACTGAAAGTGGTGAAATTGAACAAGGCACTGAAATTGGTAAGTTTTAAAAGCTAAATATACAATTTTTATTTTGTGCTTCAAATTTTTATTGTTGGTTTAGTTTTGGAGTTATAGTGGGTATCTATATAACTTGTATTGGGGGTAAAATCTTAAGTATTCTAGTACAATACGGGTCACCTAGATAACATTTATTAAGTACTTGAATAGTTCAACAGTTGGTATCAGAGCTAAAACCTCATGTCAAAGTTTGATAGTCGGAGACCGCAACTATGGGGATAGATTGGAGTTATTCGTAGTACCATGTATAGGTGACATCGAAGTTAGTAAGTTTGTAACCCGAATTGGAGTTCGATAGTTTAGAGTTGGAATTTTGAAATTTTGCAAGTCTTTGATGGCATTATCGTTATCTAACAATTGATTTTCATTCAAAATGAGGTTGCTTTGATTAAAAATCCATATTGAGTAGGATATGCAGAAGATTCGGAATAATAGTACAGTTTACCGTCAACTTGACATGAACCCTCGAATCTCTGTGGCAAGTGTAGCTGCTGTGGGTTTAAAAAAATAAAATTGCCCAAATCACTTGCTAACACCAGAATGGATTAAGTAAAGAATGTAACTTTGAATGACTCCATTTCAATATGTTGGGGGCCAATGAAAGAACATTTTGCTAAACATATGTTGCGCGCTTGAGTTTATCGGTACCTCAAGGTTGAATTGTAATCTGTTATAGAACATTATTTTTTGTTATTTCTTTGAAATGTTTTACTGTATTGTAGGAGAAATAGATCCCAATTGATTGTTTTGGGATTTTAACAAACCACTTTCAATAGCTACCTCAGTTAGGGATATGGCACTATGTGAGAGAGGGTTGACATATAGTTGATAAAATGTTACAGAACTTTGTTACTTCAAGGATCCCAAGCCCGATATCACATCTCATCTAATTGAGGGAATTTTGTTTGATGATTTGGCTTGGTAAATGAAGCAATGCTGGAAATGGGAGACTCAGACATATTGCTAAAAGCCTACCGCTAGCACAAAAAATCATAAAGCTCCATCTGAACCTGTGAAGAGAATACCCTTGTAAACAACCTTGTTTTCATTGAATAATTTTAAGAAGGGAATATGATCAAATGATACCCAAAGTTTATCATAATTTTTAAATAGCACCCAAACTTTTTATAATATCCAAATAGCACCCGAAGTTTTTAAAATATGACCAAAAATTACATGCTGTTAAGTTAATGGAATATTCCTCGAATATATCTCTTAACAGGTTTAAACTCATTAATAAGCGTGTGAAATGTCGACATTGTCCTTATCTCCTTATACAAATTACAAAACCTAACCACCATCACCACTACCAACCACCGACCACCGACCACCATCTCCACCACAAACCACCATCTCCAAACACCACCATCTCCACCATCTCCACCATCTCCATCAACTACCACCACCACCACCAACAACCACAATTTCCACCACCATCTCCATCAACCACTACCGCCACCATCTCTAGCCACCATCACCATCACTACCACCACCACCGACCATCATATCCACCATCATCTCCAACCACCACTGAAACTCATCACCATCACCTCCGAAATCCATCTCCACCGACCACCACCGACCACCATCTCCACCGACCACCATCTCCACCGACCACCACTGACCACCACCTCCACCACCTCCGAAACCCATCGCCAGCACCTTCATCTCCACTAAACTAAAAAAAAACAAAACAAAACAAGAAAAAATGAAAAAATGAAGATAAAGAAGAACTGAAAAGAGAATAAGAGAAAAGAAGAGAAGCTGGTCATATTTAAAAAACTTTGGGTGCTATTTGTGTATTATAAAAACTTTGGGTGCTATTTCGTCCTTTCCCCTTTTAAGAAATAGTGCGTGAATTTGATGTGGCTTGTGACAAACTGGTTTCTATTGTGTCTGATTTGAATCCTTAGGAAAGTAGTTTTGAAATTCAAAACACATGTCATTTAGTTGGTGCATACTTTAGTTTCAAGTGTATGGTTTCCTTGAAGTTAAAGAGTTTTAGCTAGTGACTTTCCTTCCTGAATCCATTATGTAGATCCTAGTTTTTCAGTTGAATCTCCAAATGAGAGCTGCTGCCAATCTATTTGGTTAGCCGCTTCCCAAAACACGGGATGCAAGCACGTGACACGGCCCAGCGAATGACTTACGTCACCCATAGGCTGTTAATGATCCAACTCAACAATATAAAAAGTAATAAAACAGCCACGCATGCAATGAAAGAGTAATCACATAAATAACAATATTGGAAATTAATGCATAAAATTAACCAACATCAAATAACTCAACATCTGGAAGTTTAACAACAATATTCGGGTCGAAACCCACAATACAAAGAAATAACATTTATCCAAATTTATTTAAAGTCATCAAATGAAACATTATTTATTCTAGTGCCACGGCAAAATCCCTTCACTAATGATGCTCTCCTATTCCATTTGGTAAACCTTCCTGATTGCCTGTAAATTGTTCATCTAAAAAGAGGAAAAAGGAAGTCCTTAGAGCAAGTCGTGGACATGCAAGTGAAGAAACAGAGAAACAATAACAATAGTGGTGAAGCAATGAATTCAATAAACAATGAAGTCAAAAATGTTGAACAGTGGCAATGAGGTAACAGTATATTATGCAATAACTATGATCTATCACAATAACGGTAAACAATATCAATAATGACAATAATAACGATAACACTATTCGATAAAGATAACAATATGCAATGATAATGCAATGAGAGCCTTATGTCTATTATTCATTTTTTTTATCCTAACTAATGCACGTACTACTGTGTCCCATGTGTGCCGTACCACAGGTTCGATGCATACAATCAATTTCGTTTAGATTAAGGTGGTAGATTCTATAGTTCATGTACTAGGAATGATGACGATAGCGATAAACACGGGACATGTGTAATTTCTTACACGATGCCGATAACGATAAAACACGGGACATGTGTAATTTCTTACACGATGCCGATAACGATAAAACACGGGACATGTGTAATTTCTTACACGATGCCGATAACGATAAAACACTGGCCATCATCCGAGTACACTTACTATATTGTCAACTACCCTAATCAACCCTTAACCCCGGTTTTGATTTACTTTCTTTACTCAATTATCATACAATAATGCATTTAGTAGGGGATGCTAGAGAATGTGACAAAACAACCCTAAGATCATGCAATATACTATATACAATTAAATACACTAAATATAACATTATAAACACAATTGTACATTATAAAGCATAGGGTCCCAATTTTGGACAGCAGTAGGTTGCTGTACCAAAACTAGTATTCCCGTTGCTACAGGACAACAACTATGGATCCGTCAGGTGGCCTAGAAACTAGACTCCTGCCCGGTTCCAACGCATACTTAAAAGCTACATTCCGACAACCGTAGCTAGGCGAAATTCAGTGATCTTTATAGGTTTTAGTTTCTGGCTGGGTGTAGATGTTGTCTAATTTTAATTATAAAGGCAGTAAATAAATATTAAAAAAAATCAGTAAAAATACTTTTTAACACCCTAAACATGTTATTTACAAATCTGGAATTTATCTTGGCCATATATGATTAATAGTTCACTTAATTCATTAGCCTAAGTTGTTATGTACGTGAATCTGGAATTACAGCGCAGCTGTGGTAAAAGGTTCATAACTGGAGCAGTATAACTCCGAATTCGAAAGTTTTGGTGTCTATCGACATCTAGACAGATAGGGCTACGATTTACTTTCAGGGAGTTTCTGAATGTAATGAAGTGTTCTAGGTCTAAACAGCATGTTAAGGTTTAGATTAGCGTAATTTTCTGAATAGTCTATATGTTCATTTTAAATAAAATGGTTAAAAAATTAAGGATAGTAATTGGAGTTTAATTAATCATAATCAGAGCGAATTAACCTTATGAGAACATGGTATTAATGTAGGTGATGTCTAACATTCTAATAATTATAATTCAACAATTTAGCAATAACAATCACATTAACAGTCAACTAATTTTCTACAATCTACTATAGCTAATTGTCATTTAATGCCATGATATGAAATGTGTCTATAATTCCCTATTTTTATAATCAATAACTATAACTATATGGTGTATGAACATCTCTATACATTAGAGGCAAAAAGATGGCACGATGTCGAGACTACCACTTGGATTCGCTCGTGTAAATCCGTGGCATCTCGACGATTGATACAATAATATTTTACGATTTTTAAATAAGATCCACTTGCGGAATTTCAACAATAATTATCGAATATGATACAAAAAAAACATTCGATAGAAGTGACTTGCCTTTTACTTTGTAGACGGTTCGAAAATAATTATAGAATAACGGGATCAGAATCCTGAGGAGCAATCCCAAGAGTGCGTGCGAAGAAAACTAGTAGATAGCAATAATCCTCCACACAGGATCCGTCCAGAACAGCAAACGGCAAAAGCGATCCGCTGTGAACACAACGCGGAACAGCAAACCCACCAATCAGATCCTCCCGCACACCGGATCGAAGCCCAGAACAGCGAACACCAATTTTGGGATCCAGTCACACTCAACACCAAACAGGGAAATCGACGAATGGGCAATCTCCTTCTTCCTCGGCAAGGAGACAGAGTGCCCGGGGACAAGCGGCGACTGGAGGCGCACGGGACAATGGCGATGGTTGCGGCAATGCCAAATATGACCACCGCGGCGGTGGTGGTTGGTCGGGAAGCGACTCAACGCCGGCTTGATGGCGGCTCTGTTTTTCGCGATCGAACAGGGGAGCGATGGCGGTGCGAGGCGTGCGGCTGTGGAGAGGCGATGCGGGGTCTGGCCTGCGACACGTGACGCGGTGACGGGACAGTCACTGCAACGACGGGATGGGAGAGCTTTGGTTCTTCGGTTGGGTTGGGTTCGAACGGAGGGCGACGGAGATGGCTGGTTTGGAGGTGGTAATGGCGATGGGTAATGGCGTCGATGATGGTGAAAATGGGTTCGGGAGTGCTTGGGTGATGGTGGAGGTGAAGTCGTCGATGGAGGATGACGATGGTGCTCTGTGGGGACGGTGATGGCGAGGCGGATGGAGATGGAGATAGCGAGGTGAAGGTGATGGGCGGTTGAGGTGGAGAAGACGAGGTGTTTGGGTTTTGTATTGGTTTGTTTGCTCTGTTTGGGTTCAAATCAGAAGAGGGAGAGAGAGGAAGGGAAAGGCTGTTGTTGTTTTTGTTTTGGTTTCGTCTTGTTTTGGGTTGTTTTAATCAGAGGAGGAGAGGGAGAGAGATAATAGGGAAAGTTACAGATAGTGGGAGAGATTAGAGGGCCAATTATTAGGGATTTAGTTGCCCAATCATTGGGAGTTACTGATTTTGGAGAGTGAGAGGAGTGATTAGGGGAATTGATAGATTAGTCCGTTAGGGAGAGATTGGGGGGTAGTATGGGTTAGTGGGTTTGGGTGAGAGATCCATTAAGAGATGGGTATTGGGTTATGGGTACAAAGTGAGTCAAATGAGGTCAATTCACAACCCAAGGAGGCAAGGCAAATACTCTAAAATTAATCCGAACCAAAGCATCCAAGGAGTGGATTTTTAATGAGCAATTGAGATGAGAAAGAATTGATAAATAACATTCGACCAAATATTATTTAACACAAAATGGGGCAAATGAAATGAATTTAAATTACAATCGAGATTACAATTGGAAATCAAAAATAGAAATAGGAAAAATGAAAATGGGAGTTAGTTAGTGTAGAACTTGTATACAAGGGAACTCCATATAATCCTTTTGTTTCTAGTCCTTCTATCTACAGATTCATAGAACTCAGATTTCTGGTTGGTAAATGTAGTTCTGGTTGTGTGTACAATACTACAATCTGAAATTTGTTCTCTCATTTAATTAGCAAGCTTGTTACCACTTCAATAACCAAATCCATTACCTATTATATTAAGTTATTTTATGGATGATAAGCATAGTAGGTTAAGAATAAATTTTATATAAGTTAGAAGTATGATCTGAAAAATAAAGTGTCATTTTTTGTATTGCCATCCATTTATCTTGTTAAAATTAAACTATATAAAACACACATCTTAAGTTATTATAATCCATTAGCCTATACTACTAATATACTTAAGAATATTATTCTATTACACTCTTACTTTCATTGTTCTTTTTGTGTTCTCTTGATTATTTTTTCTCACTTACACTCTTTTGTTAGTGTGGCCTCATTTGTAGCTGTTGCACTCGAGAATGAATGCAATCCGCTAACTGATTGCATGAATCTTAAGTCTTCTTTCCCCATATAATCTAACCTGAATTTTCAGGCAAGTATAAGTTAGGTAAGCCGGAAACCAAGTTCACTAGTGCATTGTCTTTGTTTCAGACTGTCAGTCAATACTTGAAACCATAATAAAAAGATAGTTTATTCAACTTTTAGAATGGAAACTTCATCCATGACCAAATTCCTCTACTGAAACTGTTTTCTCATGTCTGACATCTTCCTCAACTAGAAGAAAATCCATGCCTACCGTCGAAGGGAACTAGCACCCCGCAAATGAGAATCCTTCGAAGTAGTGAATGAATAAAGAAGTAAACTATGGTTTACATGCTATTACCAGCAGATAAAATGAAAGTCGAGCAAATTCAAATATCTCCATTAATTTTATCATCTGCCTTAGTCTTATACAAGATCCGTAAGCTTGTTGAATAACCTCTAAATGGTGTATTGCTTTGTCAGTATTCATATAAGTTAGTTCCCTGTATAACTCATGAGTGAGTTGTTCTAATTCTTTTAAATTTATTTATAATCAGGGCAAATGTCTACGTATCAAATAGTGTATATAATCACACTATCGAATATTCTTTATATGGTCCCCACCGCTCCTCCCCTAATTTGGCATGTGTGCTCCACAATCTTTGTTATAACTATTTTGGTTAACTTATCAGGGCACTTAATACAGTTAATACTTTCACAGGCTGAAGCGTGGGTGAACTGTATGAGTAAATCGGGAATAGAACCAAAAGAAGTTGATTTTGAAGGTCGACCAGCAAGGTTGGTTAGTTTTTTGTTTTCTCTTAGTCCATTTTATCATATATTCTCGTGGGAGTTTGGGCTGACTTGTAAAATCTGTATGAAGATTGGGCCTAGGAGCCAAAAGTGCACTAAATGCAAAAGCACCAGCTGCAGTGGATCCTGTCGAAAGGAAATTACTCGGGAAGTTGAATGCTGCCAAGAGACAATCAATGGAAGATTCTAGAGAACGAAGCAAAGCTGACGAATGTGAATCTAGTGGAGATGATGACGATGAACCTGAGAGCAGAACAAATTCTTTCTCCAAAAAGAGAGCAATGCCTCCGATGACAACTCCACAGTCGAAAAAACGGAAGTAATTCATGCAAAACTATCAGCTCTTTATCTTCATTGATGCAGGTACTTGTTTCTTGCACATATTTTTTCCTACTTCAGTTCATTTTTTGTTTATGTTAGACATGATAAGTTTATCTTTGCACTAGTTTTGTCAATGTTAAGAATTACGTGAGGTGTTTATTCAATGTCTTTTTTATGTTTACTTTACAAAAAGATTATTATAAATTCAATACTAGTTTTGCTTTACATGTTCTTTTACTTTATCTATTTATTGGAGTTTTTGTGTTTATTTATGTATAATGGATTGGACTATGAACTTTGCCATCGTGAGAGTTGGACTAGGAATCTTCGTCTATTGAATCTATCATTCGCAGATTTAATATTTTTATATTCATTGGATTTGCTTTGAGATTTGTGAAAGGATGCCGACCTTTTCCAAATTCATGCCATAAGTGATGTAATGCTTCAGCCACTACCAATTTCACTATCATTCTCTTCACTACCTTAGGTGGTATACTTATATTGGAGAGTTCCACCACCTACTCTTATCTTTCCCTACCTATTGGAGTGTGCCACCTAAGGTAGTGAAGAAAAATGTAGTGAAATTGGTAGTGGATGTAGCATTACTCTTAAGTGAAGGGTTTACACAATTCTCGATGAAGTTTCATTAGTTAAAGATATGTGGACTTTCCAATTAAATTGAAACTAGTAATTTACACGTGCGATGCACATCTTAAAAAAAACAATATATATTTTTAAAGTAAAAATTTTGATGTAGTCTGGTCTCAATTTATATTAGTTATACACGGACAATGTACTTTTTAAAAAATAAAAACTATGATGTAGTGAGGACTCGAACATGAAACCTTCTTTATATTAGTTATATACGTGCATCACATGTGTTGGTAGATTGACAAATGACAAGGCCTTCTCCATTATAGTATTAGAGAGTAGAGAGTAGAGATTTTGTATTGCGACCCTCGCCCTGCACATGTAGATTCTACTAGTGGAAATGTAGATTCTGTTCATTCAACTTTTTTTTTTTGTGTGTGAGCATTACACTTGTTATTGACCTTTGCTGTCTTTTTCGGAGCAGATTCCATTCGCAGCGGGATCTATGGTTGAGGTCAAATGTCTTGAGCGATCAACAATAAGATTTTCTGTGTCAAGATTGAATTATGTATAATTGCAGTTTTGTACTTTTTTCTTTGAGGATTAAATCATATGTAACTGCAGTTGTTAGACATGCAATATCGAAGGATTCGATTATTTAATCTAATTTTCGAATCAGCTTAAATAGATTTTCCCCCCCTTCTTTCTTATCCAAATAACCCTAGTTATTGTGTGTTCATTGGAACGTAATGACAACATTAATATCATGGATTGCTCCGTGCCTTCTGTATTTGCTAGTTTTGATGTAAGGTACAAATGGATGGCAACAAGGTTTTAAACTTTCAACTCCGACGTAAATTTATAATTTGCAGGGTTTTTTAGAAATGAAATAAAATTTGCATCTGTTTGGAGAAGCATTGTTGTTTTGCAAGTTCTAATGATTAACAACAACAACAAAGTCTTTTTCCCGACTAGTTGGGGTCGGTTATATGAATCATGGTTTTTTTTCCATTCTGTTCGGTTTAACGCAATATCTTGTGTAAGAGCATTTGTAGTCGTTTGCCATATTCCCAAATTTTCCAAAATTTGGAAAAAAAAACACTGTAGTCGTTGGTCAAATACCAAAAAATTGGGTTCAATCGCTACAGTACCCGGCTATATTTGGCAGTCGAAATGGCAATTGCCAAAATATAACCGGACGATAGATTATCCACCGTCGTTTAAAATTTTTCGATCGAACAAAAGATTATCTTCCGTCGCTTTAATTTTTTTTGTATCAGACGATAGATAATGTCCCGTCCCAATTGATAAAAAAAAAATGTCGGACGGTTGATTATACATCTTCCTAACAATTTTGGCTAAAGACAAAAGTGTTGGGACAGTGGAACCGTCACTCACTTTTGGAGGTTTTTTTAAATTTTTTTTTTTGTTGTTGTTGTCCTTTTGTGCCATTTTTTTTTTTTTTTTTTTTTTTTTGAGACGAAAGATTACCCTCCGTCTGGCCAAATTTTAACTTTCGACCACTACAGCGCGCCGTCTAATTTTCTATTTCCATTTGCCAAATACTCAAAAAAATGGAAAACAACGACTACAGATGCTCTAAGGTCACAAGCTATCATTTTTTTTCCCCACCGTTTTCACCCAAGTTAGTTTAGGTCTTTCTCTACCCCGAACGCTACCGTCCATATTTATCAAATAACTATTTCTAACGGGGACACTATTATGTCTATGTATGATATGTCCAAACCACCTGAGACGATTCTCTTTTAACTTATCTTGGATTGGAGATATCTTTAGCATGTCTCGTATATGCTCGTTTTTAATTTTATCTTCCTTGTTTTACCACACATTCATCTTAACATCTTCATCTCCGCTACACTCATTTTGTGGACATGTTGTTTCTTTGTTACCCAACACTCTGCTCCATACATCATTGCTGGTCTAACAGTCGTCCTATAAATTTTTTCCTTCAACTTCAAAGGTATATGTTTGTCACACAAAACACATCTGACACTTATCCACTTAAGCCAACCTGCTTGGATCCGAGCCTAAATATCGAAAACGGTCTCTCTTAGGTATCTCTTGGTCATCAAGCTTCACTACTTTCTCAGTTGTGTTCTGAATATCACTAAAATTATTACACTCTATATACTATTAGTAGTTTACACGTGCGATGCACGTTTTAATAAATATAGTTTTTTAAAATAAATATTTAGACGTAGTCTTGATTTGAACCTAGGACCTCCTGTATAATAGGCACGGGTTGGTAGAATGACAAAATATTTACAAATGACACTAAGGCCTTCTCCCATAATAATATTAGAGATGTTTTAGTTCAATTCTAATTTAACACTGACTCATGCTCTAGTTTTCATCCATTATGACGTTGTCATCGGTAAAAAGCATATACCAAAATAATGTCATCGGTAAAACGCTTTTACTCAATTACGCCGTCTGTGGGAATCGAACCCACGACCACACGGTTAAAAGCCGTGCG
The DNA here is from genome assembly GCA_017893485.1 of Hemerocallis citrina. NCBI lineage: Eukaryota > Viridiplantae > Streptophyta > Magnoliopsida > Asparagales > Asphodelaceae > Hemerocallis > Hemerocallis citrina. Next base: position 209,901,911 of record CM030367.1, on the reverse strand, counting down.
CTCTACCAGCTGAGCTAAGACGGCTTTATTGCTACAAGTACTAATAATTCAATATATCATTTTCAGCAACTATTCCAGTAATTACTGATTACTGTATATACTGCAAATTTGTCTTTGGTGGTTTCCTGATTAACCAGAGGTTACAAAAGCGGTTTCTCTTATTAAACTAGAGGTTACCAAGGAACTACGTATAGCACACGTATAGCACTGGTTTCGTGATTATACTGGGGGTTATCAAGGAACTATGCTTAAGGGAGCTGTTAGGCTACCCCCTGGAGATCGAAGAGCCATGAAGCCACGTAGACAGTACTGGAATTTTCTCATTTTCTCACTTTCTCACTGGATCTTGGAACTCCCTGGATGTTAATTTTCGGTAGAGCTGACACTTGTAACGTCTGCATTTTAATGATTTGGAAGGAACCAATTATTGCAACTGTACTGAAGATGCTGCTTGCCGGGTATACTTTCAAACATTCAGTACAAATCAAGCATACATGCCTCATGAGGAACACAATAATAGCAAAAGTTGATATCCACATCCATAACACCATTATCCACATTCATCCACATACACAGAGATGACTGACAGTTGTTAATAGAAAAGATTGAACGTGGGAAAAATAGGGAGGGGGAATGAAAAAGACAAAAAAAAAAAAAAACTAGTATCATACACGTGGGTTGCACGTGGAGAAAATGGGGAAGGGGAATGAAAAAGACAAAAAAAAATCTACCAACACGTGCGCTGCACGGGTTAGTAGAATGACAAACATTTACAAATGACACGAAGGCCTTCTCCCATTATAATATTAGAGATTCATCCACATGCACAGAGATGACTGACAGTTGTTAATAGAAAAGATTGAGAGTAGATCAGCCGGATGGAGGAGGGGGATCACTTTACTCAACTCGGTATTTAGTAGTATTCCGATATATCTGATGTCCATTTTCGAGCTATCAAGATGGGTGATCAACAAAATTGACAAATGTAGAAGAAGATTTATGTGGAAAGGAGCAGATGAGAATAATAAAAGATTTCACATCGTCAAATGGAGGAGAGTATGTAAAAGGAAAGAAAACCGGGGGCTTGGTATTCTTGATCTAAGAGATATGAACAAAGCTTTGTTGAGTAAGTGGTGGTGAAAAATGAAAAGAAGACACAATAATTGGTGGTGTAAATCCATTGTAGCTTACCGAGTAAGGAAGAAATTTAGATATGGGAGAAGAAGTAAGCACGGCAAGGCTTCCTTTCGTTGGCAGGGAGTCACTAAAGTGGGAGAGATTTATTACACTAACACATGATGTAGGATTGAGAATGGAAAAGATACTAGATTTTGGAAGGAAAAATGGTGCGGGAACAATACCCTTCTTTGTCTGTTTCCAGAAGCTGCTGCGGCTACTATAAATATTGATACACTCGTGGATGATGTTTGGTTCAATGAGAGATTGAAGCTCAAAGTATCAGAGGGGCTGTCGCATGAGAGCACGACTCAGTTGCAAAATTTGAACAATTTCATTTGGATTGAAGGTGCGTACACTAGCGATACGGAGGACGAGAGATTCTGGAATTTAGAATCTAGTTCGAAGTTTTCTGTGAACTCAATGTACAAATGGCTCAACTTGGAGGGACAAGAAGTAAGAAAGCCGAAACTATTTGGAGCATGTATGCGTTGCCGAAGGTTAAGGTCTTTCTTTGGCTAGTGAACGACGATGTGATTCTATCTAAAATCAACCTTCGAAAACGAAATATGCAAATTGACGTCAGATGTACGAGATGTATCACTGACGATAAAGATACAAATCAAATTCTGTTTCACTGTTCTAGAGCTAGGCTTGCTTGGAAAGTGTGTGTCTAGGATTCAGATGTTTAGATTGTCCTAGTTCGTATTGTTAGATATTATTATAGTCCCATATTGGTTGTAGAGTTGTTTTGATATTTTTTCTCCTCCTATATATAGGTGGTATTGTACCTGGTTGAACTCAATTCAATATTCAGTATTATTTTCATCTCTCTGATTTATCTTAACATGGTATCAGAGCCAAGTTATACAAATTTTCCATTCTTTCCAAAACCCTAGAATTCCAATGGCAAAAAAAAAAAAAAAAAAAAAACTCATTTTCAACCTTCAGAAAATCCCCGAAACCCTGTGCTACTCCGCCTCTCCCTTCCTCCCCACCACCCCTTGTGTCCCTCAGTCGACGCGCAGGCGATCCCCTGGCCACCGCTCCCGTCCGCCGTGTCCCCTGGCCCTCGTTGCCGCCTTCCTGTTGCCGTCGCCTTCCTCCGTTTCGATCGACAGCACCGTCCAGATCCCAAATACCAAACACGCTGACCTCATTCCCCACCCTCTTCTTCGTGCCCTCCCTGGTGGGCCGCCTGGCTCATCTTCTTCTGGATCTACCGCATCGACGTCGCACCATTCCAGATTTGAGGGATCTACGTCGGATCGTTCCAGATCTACATGATCTACTCATTGTGTAGTACTACTTTTCCTCTCATTCTCGTCTCGTTCTCCTTCATCTGGATCTGAATATTTTAGATTTTCACCATGCTCTGGATCTCGCGCCGGGTTTCTGCTCATACCCTCCACTGTTAGGGCTTTGTGATACTACCCTTCGATTCAGGTTTCTGTGGTTGAGGCAGATTATCATCGTCCCCTACCTTGATTGTGTTAAATTCTTTGGCTTACCTTAAAAAAAATCCGAGAAAAAAAAAACAAAAAAACAAAACAAAACAAAACAATATATTATTATTATTATTATTATTATTATTATTATTATTATTATATACAGGTACTACTACTTAATGAAAACTCAGTGTCACGCCTCGCTTCCCAAAAACACGGAATACGAACGCGTGACGAAGCCCAGCGAATGATTTTCATCATTTATAAGCTGTAGGATCGACTCAGCATCATAAAAAGAAATATAACAAGAATATACTCAACCACGCGTGCATGAATAATTTATTAATCAACAGAAATAATTTAAACAAAATAATAATATCCCAATAGTTTTCAAATCTGGATCAAAAGATAAAACTCGGGACTATAAGCCCGTTACAAGATTTAAGTAGAAAAAGAAATAAATAACTCAAAAACAAAATATTTAAAGTAAGTCGTTTCTCCAAGCGAAGCCTAGAACGTCTGCTCACCAATTTCAGCAGGAAATTCGTCTCCAAAGTCTGTATATATAAATATAAAAAGGAAAAAAAATAGAGATAACAAGATAAACGCCCTTAGTTCAAGTTAGGGCCACAAATAGTACAAGCAAGGATATGAAAACAGGTGCAAGAAATATAAAACAAGATTTGGAATCAAGAATGTATAACATAATATAATAGAGATGCAACAAGTAGTGGGATTCAAGAAACTAGCTAGCAAGAAAGACAACTCAAGCGACAAGATTGGGTAACGAGTACTAGTAGTATAACAAGTGGCAAATGAACATGTAATGGTATCAAGCATCAAGTAACAAGTATCACGTACAAGTGTCAACAAGTCTCAAATAACAAGTCTCAAGTAACAAGTCTCAAGTAACAAGTCTCAAGCAGGGTATCAAGTGTGTACAAGTGATAAGTTAATCTTAAATCTAATGTTTAATTCTATCTAGGTAGCACTTCATGCATCCATATTTTTACTACATGGTTGCTACATACAATCAGTTACGTTTAGGCCTAGTAGTGGATTTTATAGGACGGTGTACTCAGGCATCAAGTATCAAGCAAGCATGGTTCATGAATCCGAAAATAAAGTAACAAGTTCACGAAACAAGTTCGTGAATCCACTAACAAGTTCAAGAACCACACAGTGAGATCATGAATCCAAAAAGTTCATGAGCCAAGTAATGGCTTCACGAATCCATCAAGATACAACAAGTTCATGAACCAAGTACTGGGAAACACGGGCCCCCTTCCGAGTACACTTACCTATATCGTCCACTACTATGGTCTTTCCCTTAAACCCCGGCTTGTTATTTATTATTATTATTAACCATGCATGAACGTGTGCGAAACAGGTCAAGTAAACATGATCAAGAACATGGAACAAGTCTAGGCTAGGTAGGATACATGTTCGAGGGTCAAAACAATTCAAAGTATCAAGAACGACGAGAATTCCAAATCTGGACAGCATGACGTTGCTGCACCAAAACTGCAATTCCCGTGGCTACAAGAATGCAAATGTGGATCCGTCAGAAGGTCTAGAAATTAGACTCCTGCCCGGTTTCAACGCATATAATTAAGATATATAAAAGTTGTAGCAATTGATGTCAAAACAGCAAACTATACAGCATTTGTGTTCAGCCAGAATTGGTAAAATTGAGTTTATACATATGAAACCGGGTTGAAACATCATTAATTAATTTTGAGAAAATTAAGGAATGTTCTTTAGGGTATCCAGTATCAGCATACAAAATTTTAAGTCATCTACTTACTAGTAGCATAGTTAAAATAATTGTAAACCAAAGTGGTGCAGCAGTTTTTATGAATCTGTGATTAATGACACAGCACCAGTAAAACTACGATATCTCCTAATCTGTAACTCGGAATTCAAAAAATTTGGATGTTATTGGCAACTAGACACTTGGGGCTACATTTCATATTCAGGACTCAAGTTCATATTTTGGTTTTATCAGGGTCGAAACAGCAAGCCAAGACCGAACAAAAACTAAATAAGACACTTTTTGCATGAAATGTATCAAAATTATACTAGTTGTAAACAAGGGAATTAACGAAGGGTTGTGACTCTTAGATCATGTGATAGATAAGGCAAAATATGAGATCATCAACGATAAACAAAAAGGGGTCACATTTACAATCTACTTGCAGTATTTTCAAGAAAAAAACTTGTACTAGAAAACGAAATGTACAAGAAGATACTTGCCTTGGGGTGTAGACGATGAATCCGACGAAAGAATAACGGGAATGGATCCCGGGCGACGAGCACGTTCGGCACGGATCTCAATAATGATCAAGATCAAGATGAAGATCAAGCGAATCCAACGGTCGAGATCAAAAATAAAACATATAAGAATTAGAAGAGTACCAAAAGAGTAACTATACCATGATTGATAATTGATGATAAGAATAAAAAGTGGATCAAATGTTTAACTCACCAAGTAGAAGACGAACGAGATGATTAATGGTCGAGAACAAGTTGATCAACCAATCGACGGCCGAGATCGAAGATAGGGGAGATGATGATTAGATCTGGAAATCAAGATCTTGATAATGATCAAGATCACCAAGGCGATCGGATGGCTAAGATCTGTTGGTGATGGTGATGATCAGACAATGATGCAGTATCAGACGGACTAGAATCAACTAGATGATGACGATGGAGATCCCGATCGCGATGGGGATCAGACAGCCACCAATCAAGCCATGATCAAAAACCCATAGCAACTGCGATGGCTGCAGACGGCGACCGGACGGGGCAACGATTGTGGCGGCAACGTCGAGGGAAGCTCGACGACGATGGGGAGTGGCCTGCAGTCATGCGACGCTCGGGAGGAGCACAGCAAGAGATGGGGCAGCAGTTGTGGGTGCGAAGGAGACAAGGAAGGTTTGGTGGGGTGGCCTGGTGTCGCGGCTGAACAACGGTGGAGGCGCACAAGGGGAAGAGTTGCGGGGCTGCTGCAGTCGAAAGAGATGGCGCCGGCACTGTCGTCGCGGCTGAGTGACGGATAGGCGTGACGACCGGAGTTCTGGTGCTGCGCGGCTGCCGAGGAAATACAGCAAGGAGGAGGGTGATGGAGAGGAGAGGGTGCATGGGGGTCTGTCGCGGGCGCCGCCTGCCTGGCTGCTGCGCCGTAGAAGAGGGCGTCGCGGCAGAAGGGGAAACCAGGGAGCACCGAGGGGACATGACGACGGGGTGAGGAGAGGTTGATCAGAGGGAGAGAGGGTGGGAGGTAGGGGATGGTAACAGGCGGCTGAGGGTGTTTCAACAGTAGATGGGGTTTAGGGTTAGGTTAGGGTATAAGGTTAATTAGGTTTATATAGATAGGGTTATAGGGTTTGGGTATTTGGGTAGATAATCCAATAGGAGAATGTGTAATGGGTTTGGGTTATAAATCAATTAATATATTTAAATCCAATAGGAGAAAAATAATAAGCATTATAGGGTTTTTAAAATATACATCAAATCAAATAATAAAATACAATTAAATAAGCATATTCGGGCTTTACAAAAATACTAATAATAATAATAATAATAATAAGATTTATATAACAAAATATACATTTATCAAAATAACTCAAACAACAACAACACATTTAAATTTAAATTGAGTAAAAATACAAATAACCGATCAATTAGGAACATGAATTAAAATATGCCATTATTCGAACAAAATATAGTTTTCGATTAGAAAATGCTTTAATAAAAGATCCGAAACAATTTCAAAACAAAAAAAGTGATTTTATAATTAGTCAAAATACAGAAAATATTCAGAAAGTATGTGTTTGGGAAAACAGGGGTTACACTCAGTCTCTCCCACATATTTCTGCCTCCACTGACTTCCCCGATGCAACCGCCTCTCGTTCCTCCTCCAGATTCAAATAGCAGCATCGCCACTTTCAGTCTGCCTCCGGCCTCCTACCTTCTCCTAACATCATTGCTCACCCTACCTCACCTCTACTTTCGACATCAGTAGCACTGTCTTGCTCCCTACCCCAATTGAGACACCAGTAGCATCTCCCTCCACATTGTGCTCTCAGTCACAGCAGCCCTCGCAGTGCGTCGTCCCTCACATCCTCGGCCTTGCCCGTCACTCCAGCCTTGCCGTCTCCTGCTGATTGGGCTAATCTTCAGCAATGCCTCACTCAGCTGGAACTACAGCTCATGGGTCAGTCTATCAATGCTAGCTCCTCTGCTTCTGCACTTTCTGCCACTTCCGGTATGATTTCGTTCTGGATTTTAAATTCTGGTACATCACATCATCTCACTAGTAATCATACACTATTCACCATCTGCACAGCACCTCCCTCTTACTCTCTATTTCTACACACAGCTGATGGCTCACCACTTCTTATTACACACTCAGGAACAATTAGCTCTCCCACTCTCACATTACCATATGTTCTTTATACTCCTCATTTATCAATAAACCTTATTTCTATTAGTGCGTTGTTCGATAGTGATCTTGTCGTTACTTTTGACTCTTTAGGTTGTTCTATTACTGATTCCTCCACCGGTGAGGAGTTTGGGTGTGCTAGTCGTCAGGGTCGTCCATATTATCTAGATTTTCTTCGTGCACATCACTCTCCTTCTAGTTTTTCCGGTATTGTTTCCTCTGATGTTGATCTGTGGCACAAATGTTTAGGTCATACTAGCGCATCACGACTTCAGACTATAGCTCGTAGTGGTGCCCTTGGTTCTCTTACTTTTAAACATTTATCTGATTGTCAGGGTTGTTATTTTGCCAAACACATCCTTTTCAACTTGTTCTGAAACCACTCATCCTTTTCAAAAAAACTTGTTCTGAAACCTACCCTTTAGTAAAAAAAAACTTCTGAAACCACTCATCCTTTTCAACTTGTTCATTCTGACATATGGGGACCCTCTTCCGTACCTTCGTGGAATGGCTATCTCTGTTATGTTGCATTCATTGATGAATTCACTAGACATACATGGGTTTTTCTTATGTGTTAACGATCTGAGATACTTGATATTTACCAGTTCTTTACAACCATGTTTCACACTCAGTTCGGTGTACGCATTAAGAATTTTTGATCGGACGGTGCACGTGAGTACACTTCCACCACTATGAGATCGATCATTCAGTCTCACGACACCCTTTTTCAGCAATTATGCCCTCACATACATGAGCAAAATGGTGTAGCTGAACGCAAGCATCGTCACATCCTTGAGACGGCTCGCGCTCTTTTACTCTCCTCTTCTGCTCCTCGTTCTTTCTGGGCTGAAGCTATCATGATCTCTGTTAGTCTCATCAACATTATTCCCTCGTCTGCCTTAGCTGGTACGATGCCTTATGAGGTTCTTTATCATTCACCATCCGACTACAATATGCTCCGTACCTTTGGGTGCACCTGTTACGTCCTTCTCCCTCCTACTGAGTGCACGAAGCTCTCCGCTTGTACTGCTAAGTGCGTTCACTTAGGTCTGAGTCCTGAACACAAAGGTTATCGTTGTTTTGATCCATCAGCGGGTCGTGTCCGCATTTCTTGACATGTATCCTTTGTGGAAGACTCCCCTTACTACCTGACTCCCCCTGAGGATACTAGATTTCTCGATTCCCCAGTTGTTGCTAGCCCCTTGACTTTATCTTCCCGCATTCCTTTTGATCCCACTCCTCTGGTTCCATTCACATTTCCTGTTGTCCTTACACCTATTGTCCCCCCTACCGAAACACCACCTGCATCCCCATAGCAGCCATCACCCATCCCATCTACTTCCCCACCGACACATGCACCTACTCCATCGTCCTCACCTCCACACCCTGTCAGTCCACCACCTCTTCGTCAGTCTATCCGTTCCACTTCTGGTATTCCTCCGACACGTTATACACCTGATGCCACTGGTTCTTCTGACCAGTTTGGTTTTGCCACCCTAGCTTTCTACTCACAATAGTTTCATGCATATCTCACTGCTATACACTCTACACGTGAGTCCAGAACCTATCAAGATGCAATTCAATATCCTGAATGGAGGAAAGCTATTGCAGAGGAATTCAGTGCATTTGATCAGACTGGCACTTGGGATGTTGTTCCTCTGCCAGAGGGTGTTCTTCCTATTAGCTGCAAGTGGATCTTCAAGGTCAAATACCAACCTGATGGATCTATTGAGCGGCACAACGCTCGTCTAGTAGCCCGAGGATTTACTCAGGCGCATGACATTGATTATGATGAGACCTTTGCTTTTGTTGCACAGATGACTACTGTTCGCACTCTTTTTGTTGTTGCAGCCATCCGCTAATGGCCGTTATACCAGATGGACGTGAAGAATGCTTTTCTTCATGGTACCTTATCTGAGGTTATTTATATGGATCCTCCTTCCGGCCTCCCTACTTCTCCTCATTATGTTAGCAGGTTGCATCGGGCTATATATGGTTTGAAGCAGGCCCCTCGAGCTTGGTTTGAGTATTTTTGCCTTGTCATCACCAATGCTGGTTTTAGTCAGAGTTCTCAGGACCATTCTATGTTTATGCGGTTATCACCGTAGGAGAGGGTAATTCTACTACTCTATGTTGGCGATATGATCATTACTGAGGATGACTCTACGGGCATTACATTCACCCAGAAATACCTTCATCAGCAGTTTCATATGAAAGACCTTGGCAGACTACATTATTTTTTGGGCCTAGAGATTGCTCATGGATATCGGGGGATACTCATTTCTCAACAGAAATACACATCAGATATTATCTCCGCTGCATGTCTTTCTGACAGTAGATCAGCCGATACACCCTTAGAGCTTCATGTGAAGCTTCGTTTCATTGATGGTGAGCTCCTTCCTGATCTCACCAGATACAGACAGATTGTTGAACAGCTTGTCTACTTATATATGATCGGACCCGATATTACTCACGCAGTCAGTGTTGTCAGTCAGTTTGTTTCTGCTCCTACATCAGTTCACTACGGTGCTTTTCTTCGGATTCTCAGATATCTTCGGGACACTGTTACTCGCTCATTATTCATGCCTGCTACATCCAAACCAGAGCTGAGTGCATATTCTGATTCAGATTGGGCAGGTGATCCTACTACCAGACAGTCTACCATCGGTTTCTGTCTATTTCTTGGTGATTCGCTGATCTCATGGCAAAGTAAGAAATAGGCAGTTGTTGCATGTTCTTCGTCTGAAGCTGAGTACAGAGCAATGATAGCTACTACTAGAGAGATTGTTCATGTTCGTTGGCTGTTATCAGATATGAGTGTCACTCTTACAGGAGCTACTCCTCTTCATTGTGATAACCAGAGTGCATTGCACATTGCAAGCAACCCGGTCTTTCATGAGCGAACGAAGCATATAGAGATTGATTGCCATTATGTTCGTGAGCGCTTTGAGGCAGGGACCATTTCTCTCCATTCTGTTACATCTTCCCAGCAGACTACAGACTTCTTCACCAAATCCCATACTGTTCAGAGATTTAGATACTTAGTAGGCAAACTCACACTGTTTGACCTATCGTGAGTATGAGTGGGGGTGTTAGATATTATTATAGTCCCATATTGGTTGTAGAGTTGTTTTGATATTTGTTCTCCTCCTATATATAGGTGGTATTGTACTTGGTTGAACTCAATTCAATATTCAATATTGTTTTCATCTCTTTGATTTATCTTAACACGTATTATCAGGTCTGGGGGGCAGTGGAAAGGGGGTAGAATAAAAAAAGGGGATAATATAGCGTGAGATATTTCAGCTGTAGCTACGATGTGGGGCTTGTGGCTAGACCGTAACGACTTGTGCTTTTGCAATACTGATAATAGATTTCAAGTTTTGATGCATGAGATCTTTGCTTTTATTCATGCGTGGGCTGGTCTAGCATGAGCAAAGAAATGGAAGAGGAGTAGTAGTTTAGTGTAGGATATTTAGGAACTATTTATTGACGGTCCTACGGCTTCATTGTATATGTATCTCCCTTTATGCATCAGAGCAAAGAAAAGACTTCGAATAGAAGATGAGTAGTAGTTCAGTGCAGGATACTTTGGAACTGTTTATTGACGGTCCTATGGCTTCATTGTATCTGTATCTCCCTTTATGCATTAGAGTTCACAGTCTGTTGTTGTTTTTATTATGTTTTTTTGATATATAGGATAGAGTTGAATGACTCTAGCTGAACTCTATATAAATAGTGAAAGGAAAGTAGTGTACAAGTCATAGATTTACAAGCTGTAAAATTGAGACAAAAGCATAGAATACAAACACAAATAAATAACTCAGGGCGGACTTCGCAAATAAGATATTTGGAACTGCCAAACAACACAAAAAAAGAATAGTACGGAAGGTGTAAAAATCGAAGGTAGATAATCGGAACTCAAAACCAGCCAACTGAACATGATCAGCCACAAGAAAGCATCAGCCAGACAAAAGCACCATCCAATCTGCCAAAGCGAAAACTCAGAATGAAGCATCGAAACTAAGAAAACCTGGGGTAAGGAAAGAAAAGAAAGGCCCGACTCCATTGTTGTCTTTATTGTTGCTCTGACTCAGACTTTTTGATTGTTATTTTGTAATATGCACTACTATATTTCGTTTACTTTTCATTAATGAAACAATGACAAGGTCATCTTTTTCAAACAAAAAAAAAAGAAAAAAAAACATTTTCAAACTATTCAGAATTATCACATGTAGCATTTCAAACACACAAAAAAACTTGTATATTTAACTATAATGCAAAACATGACGACATTTCCTGTACAATTGGTACGTTTTCGGTTTGACAAGATGAAAGAAAATCGCAATTCTATTGACTGTAAAAGTTACGGTATTCCCACTGGGTAAGATCAACCAAAATTCTGTCATCAACTATAAGTTTAAGATCATTCTCCGAAAAAGAAAAAAAACGCAAGCTCACTCCCAAAGCTCAAGTATAGTTTCCTCCATTATATATCCCAGAACCTCTTCTGCTATATCAAAGACGGCACCTTCAGTTTCTAATCTTACATTCATCCAACTCCCACGATCCAAGTCTTTCCTTATTATGTCATCCGCTTTGTCTGAGGTTTGAGCTTGAAGACACCTATCAATTCCTGCACACACTTCCTGAATTAAGTTCTCCCCTTTTGGAATAAGTCGAATACTTGGTCTAATGGAATGTATCCATTGGGTGAAACTCACATATTGGTTACGGATTTCATTGAGAACTTCATTAGTACAATCAAACAGAAACTCTGAATCCGGGATCGGTTGATCGTTTGAGGCCTCTGTTTCATTGTATATGTTTGGATCGAGCAACTGATCTGACAATTGCAATCGCCATCTTTCTAAAAAGTGATTGTCGTTTAAGCCTGAAGCTCTTAGAACAGTTCTAACATAATCCAACTTCCTTTGGTTAGGAGAATTGCCAAGCTCTTTAAACGGTAGTTGTTGAGGTCCTGCTGTTGAGTCAACTGCAAAAACATTTACAGACATCATTATAGAATAAATTAACAACCTTATGCTACGCATTGATAAACATATGAACTTGAATAAAAACTCTTTGTTTTCCATATACTCAGCAATATACTATTAATATTAACCTAATATCCAAAATGTAATGAACTTTATCTCTAATGATAATTTTTAAATGGTGTTCTTACAATTCCATAGTATAACTTTTTTTTTGGGGTCACTTTATTCTTTAAAAAAAAACTATTTTTTTTATTTTATCGTTAAACGTTGGGTAGAAACCCCCGCGTTTCACTAAAGAGAATTTAACAAAACATATAACAAAAAATAAGGCTTGTGAAGTTTAGATCCCAACAGGCTGGATTTTGGAACGTATACACCCCAACCAACAAACAAAAAATACAGCGAAATCTAGTCCTACTGATCGGCCGCCTCCGCCAGAGCAAATTTCTCGTGCCAATTCAGGCTCATTCTCTCACTCAGTCCCTCGCTTGTACAACGTTTATCCTCTCCAACTATCGTACGCTATCTCTCGTCGCCCCCTGCTCAAACAACAAGTGTAAGCACCATATGAGTGACACTGCAGGCACTCCACTAATCTGATAACTCCATGTCTAGATTGAGTTCTCGTTCTCATCTCCTCACTTCACCCTCGATGACTCTCACCGCATCTTCGCAACGATGGTAGACGTCGCACCTGACCCCTGCGATTATCCTGACATGAAAGAAACCAAAGACACCCCTCACTTTGACCAAACAAGGTCAAAGTAGAGCCTAAACTATAAATTTGCCTGACAACAGTCGCCCACATCAACTATGGCAAATTCCCCTGCTAATTGTGAATCGGTTGTAATTTGGATATTAGGGACGAGTTTGGATGTTATGAGCTCCTCACCGTTCACTCGAATTTCAAAACTCGACATGAAATTCAAATCTCCCCCCTGCGACATCACTTTCCAGATCAAAATCGAATTTCAAATTCAATTTTGACATTCGAAATTCTCTATCCCCCTACTCTCTCCCCGGCCTTCCCCACGGCAGTGCTGACTACCCCAAGTTTGCCGAACGCCACCTGATACCTTTGCTTGGCAGCACTCCCGCTGCAAGCCCCAATGCCGCATGCTTGAGCCACCCGAAGCCATGGTCGTACCCCTGTGTCCTGAAGTCCTAATCGCGTGCTCAAGCCATGGTCGCACCCCGGTCTAGCTCCAACGCCATGAAGCCCTATTAGTGCGCTCGAGCCACTGTTCCTGAAGCCATGGCCGCACCCTGGTGCCCTGAATCCCTAATCGCGCAATCGAGCCACCAACCCCGAAGCCCTAGTCGCAGCCCACTCCAATCACAGAGTTAATCCCGAGAGGTGGCCGCAACCACCCCTCCTCCATCCCGCCTCGCGGGAGAAGGCTATAGCTCGGCAAACCACCTCGGCAACAACTGAGTGGGTTTGGAGAGAAGAAACGAAGAATGTTAGAGGTGATGAGATCTGGAAGAAAGAAGTCTCCCCCCCCCCCCCCCCCCCCCCCCCCCCCCCCCCCGGGGGGGGGGGCAAAATCAGATCTAGGGTGTAGTTGTTGTTGGGTTTTAGGAGAGCTTCTCTCTCTAGAAATTCTAGAGAGAGAAGCTGTTTTTTCAATAATTCCATAGTATAACTATTGATTCCTTATCTTCTTATTAACTTACTGAGAAAGTTTGCATTATATCTCCTTTCTGATTAGCACAAAGTTAACCTTTTAAATCGTAGTTGAATAGAAACGACATGTGTCCATCTTTTCAAGCAACACATGTTGATTCGTAGCTTGCAAGTGTCACACACGAGCACATGCACGAACACATCAATGCTTTACACACACACAAGGATTATATATGAAAAACAGAATCAACAAACACATCAACGCTTCATACCATGTTTAGTTTCCATCTGTTCAGGGCAGTTGATATCTTCAGAAAAGAATGGCTCAAGAATGGATACTGGACGAGGACAATCATGGTTCTCTGTAGTAATCTCAGAAGATTGATATATTTGTACATATAAACGGTTAGTTGAGATTGCAACCGAGGAAGTCACTTCTTGTGCCTCTTCAAATGATCGCTATAACATTAAAAAGATGTTGTTAACAAAATACTGGAAAAGATGTTCAATAAAAAGGATCAAATAGAAGCAATGAGAGATTCTTGAATCTAGCTTTACCGAAATTGTAGCAGGTTCTTTTTCACTGCATCTATCGCTAATACAACCAGCTTTGTTGGTACTGAGTTCTACTAGTTCAGTTTCAGTACTTCCTGTAAATAGTTTGGTTAACTTAAGGTCATGATTTTTATGCACTCCATAGAGAAATGAATTTTTGTAGAAAAATCTTCGGTTAATTAATAGACATACCATTCAGAGTCGAGTCTTCCATCTGCAATTGAGTTTCAGAAACTGTGGGATTCTTGTTCATCACTTGAACCTCATTGTCTTGATTGCTATCCCTTAATGAGTTTCTAATGGTAGTCAAATCCTCTTGTTTAATCTTTTGTGGAGAGGAGATCATCATTGGTCTTAGCGAATCTACCTCTCTATCTCTAACAGGGCTAAGTCTCGGAGACAATGAGTTATGTTCGGGTGCGGATAGCATTCTTCCTAATTGTTTTGAGACTGTTTTTGGAGACCAGATTTCATTTTGACAACGAGAACTTAGCGTCTCAGCGAGCCTTTTTCTTGCCTCATCATAGAAAAACGATTCTCTATTGAATGTAAGAGACTCTATGGGCTTATTCATCCTCTTACTCAGGAATGAGGGAAGTCGTGAACTTTGTTCAGTACTTCTACAAGTTCTATTTCCCTCATCTAAATTCTGAGACCCATAAGGAACTTTATGTAGAATACCGTCCATGGTGATCAAATGTAGGCCGTTTTTGCTCTCGCCAATCACATTTATCAACCTCCTTTTAATTTCTTTGAGAGAAAAGCGGGATGTAGCTCTTTCGGTAGGAAATGGTTTGGGCGAAGAGGTCGGACTGCTTGTGTTCAAACACTCCTGGTATTTTGAAGGACTCGGCTTCAAAACAACTATCCTGTTTATATCTTGAGAAGTGCTCTTATTTGATTTATCCTTCTTCTTGAAAAAATAATACTTATTTTTCTTGGCTGGCTCCACCTCCAGTTTGTTTCCATGAGCAAATTTACTGGTTTGAGATTTTTGAAGGTCTAGAATATGCTTGAAGATAGGCGAATCTGGATCTTCAAGATGCTTTAAGATTATCTCCTTGTTTTCCTTCAGCATCTCTAGAATTTGTTTTGAATCAGAACACTTCTCAGTTAAAGAAGTATCGGTTACAGTACCTAGAGCCTTTTGAAGGATATCATACTTTTCTTGGCATTTATCGCTCTCACTGAAAAACTCGACCACCAATTCAGCCAGGTTGGCATCAAAGGAGTCGATGTCAGAGGGACTCGACCAAATAGACTGAGAGGACTCCGAGTTGACATTATTTGTTGTTGTGTAATTTTTCTCCAAATTGGCCCCAAACCCTGGTTCGGCTCTCAAACATTCGACTCCCGAACTAGAAATCTGCTTTGAGGTGATTGCTCCAGACATCTCTTCTGCTATTAATGCCTTGATACTATTAGCCCTAACCGAGTTAACTCTTCTTATTCCCTTTAAGTCAGTGTCCTGCACATTAGACAATTTTTTTTTTAAAAAATAATACCTTCAAATGCATGTGTATGAACGACATGTCATATAATGTTGAGAAACAATAAATTTGGTTAAATAAAAATCGAGGAAATGTTACATTCATAATCTCAGATGTCCCAAATCAAATGCTCTAATCTCAAGATTTCCGAGGAAGAATAAGGAGGAAAAAAAAACTTCTTTATTTTTTTTTTTGAAAATAAGGTGACCTCATCACCGATTCATTAATGGGGAAAAAAAAACTTCTCCTTTATAAACAGTAAACATTATACTCGGACAGTTAATTAATTCCCAAAAAAATGTTTCTCTAATGGATGTTTGGATTAACAGGTCTGGCCCCAATAATAATGATATATACACATCCAACAATCATCCATTTGATTTTTTTTTTTGTTTTGTCCATAAGCTTTGGTGAATAAAGCCAACAAATCAAAGATGTATAAACCATTCAAGGTTTACACACCAATCCTGCAAATTGAATCAGTACCGACAAAGTCTAGCTGGAAATGTAATGTGTGATCAGAGAATAATATCTCCCCCCCATTCCTATTCCACGTGAAGTTTCTTATCCCTCTCTTTCAATTTGCCATGTGAAGTCCCACTCGATCTTTCTGAGTATCTGACATTCACAGTAATACATTGAAGGCTGAATTGAATGCTGTTCTGTGCTCTTTACTCCACTAGGCCTCTAATACATGAGCACTATGCAAGATTAAAGTGAGTAGCTCAGGATTCTACATAAGGGCTGATAGATGGGCCATGCATTGGGCAAAAGAGTCGATGTTTTCCATCACAATTGAAGAGAATAACATACGTGGTAAAATTTTCTTTACTAATTTACTGATAGCATGCATACAAAACTGTCAGGAGTGGAATAACATACGTGGTAAAATTTTCTTTACTAATTTACTGATAGCATGCATACAAAACTGTAAGGAGTGGAGGGACGGTGGTGCATGACGGAAGCAACGGGAGGAGTGGAGAGGTGCAGGAGAGTGACGATGGTCGGAGTAGACACCAGAGTGGAGAAGAGCAGCCGGGATTGTTTCTCAATTTTGATTTTCGAATTAGAATTTTGAAATTCAAAATTAGAATGAAAAGGGGGAGATTGGGTTGAAATTTGAAATTTGAATTTCAAATTAGAGTTTTTTGAAATTCAAGTTCAGATTTGGGAAAGATTTGGATGATTTTTGAATTTCAATTTAGATTTTGAAATTCAAAACATATATGGAGGGAAGATTGGGTTGAAATTTAAATTTCAAATTAGATTATTTGAAATTCAAAATCAGAGTTGAGGAAGATTAGGATGATTTTTGAATTTCAATTTGGATTTTGAAATTCAAAACATTTATGGAGAGGAAAATTTGGTTCACTTGTGAAATTCAATATAGATTTTTGAATTTCAAATGGGTGTGAAGGGGGAGATTAATTCGAATTTTAAAATTTCAGTTTAGATTTTTGAAATTCAAAACATATATTGGTTGATGTCCGGGATGTTGGCCCGGATTAGACGTTTGGGTGATGCTAGCCTACGGGCACTTTGTATTTCATATTCCTGTTTCGTTAAGCACTTTTAATGAAGCGATGACCTCGGTTATCTTTTAATCAAAAAAAAAAAAAAAAAAAACATATATGGAGAATAGCGAGAGAAAATTTGGTTGACGTTTGAATTTCAAATATATATTTTTTTGAAATTCAAATTAGGTGTGGGGAGCGATGGCAACGGTAATGCTACAACATTATTGTTCAACTTGAAAGTTCATAGAGGTCTTTGGGATATTTCGGTTGGGGCTATCTTGTGGGGATTATGGCTAGATAGAAATGCAATCTACTTTCGTAATACTAGATGTTCATTTCATATGCTACTTCATAATATCTTATTTCTAATAGAGGCTTGGGCAGGTCAAGCAGCTTCATGGAAGAAGCCTAGATTGGAGGGAGCGCAGTAGAGGAGGGAGGAGCAAGACCGAGAGAGGCGACGTTTTGACTGGATTTAGCAGGCCTATCTACTATTATAGCTTGGGAAAGATGTTTGTACTCGATGTTGTTGCTTTTCGTAGTTGAAATCTCTTTTGTAATAGATTGTAACAAGGATATGTTGTAGTGGTTGGATCCTTGTATTTCATTAATCTATCATTAATGAAACCGGTGACATTATGTCACCTTTTTTTCACAGAAAAAAAAAACTTGAAAGTTCAAGAATACCCCTCCAATCTCTCTATATAATGCTACAACTCTGCAAGCAAACACCTCAAATTAGTCCTCACCTTTTGCTATCCAAATATTTGTGAGTTATAGTTTTTCCTTAGCAAGTTTTAATGGAGTTTTCAGGATCTCGCCGCTTGTTTCCGGCTGCTCTTCTGTTGATGCTGCTCCTAGTTGCTACTGGTTTAGATCTCTCCTGTGTTTTATGAATGTCACATGTTAATGTTCTCTTATATATTATATTTTAGTTAACTGTCATTTATTTTCTACTAATATTTGTAGAGATGGGGCCAACAGTGGTGGTGGAGGCTAGGACTTGTGAGTCTCCGAGCAACAAATTCAAGGGCCCGTGCGTGAGAGTAGCAAACTGCGCTGCTATTTGCAATACCGAAGGATTTCCTGATGGTGACTGCCGTGGACTGCGCCGTCGCTGCTTCTGCACCAGGCCTTGTTAAGTAGTTGAGTTAGGGTCAAGTTCTCTGATCATCATTTGATTTTGATAATCAGTTATGACTATGTGTGTGTCTTTGAGAATAATTTGTGGCTGTGAGAATAAGATGAAGCTGTTGCTGGTTGTTGGGTTAAGCTTTGATTGTCTATTGGCTTGTACTCTGTGTTGTTTTCTTATTTTGAATGAATAGTCTATGTGTTGTTGATATGAACTCTTACGTTGAAGGTATTTGCTTTCGACTTATGGTAATGTTGCTTTATGGTGTCCATCTTATGCTTGTAGAGAAACTCCGATAGTGCTTAGCACTAGCCCAAGACCGTAATACCCGAGAAACCCGAGTGAAACCAAGAGAAGAAATCCTCTAAGTATGAAGAATGATATGGAAGAATACTTAGAAAAGAGAGAATTAGAGAACTTATGAAGAACACTCTTTCTTTAACTTGCTTTTTATTTATTTGTTCAACTTGTTTACAAATGGGAGAGGAAGGAGCTATTTATAGGCTCCAAGAGTACAAAATATCTTTCTAGAACTCTCTACCATAATATCTAGATTTTATGTCTTACAATTCCTAGAATTTTCTACACAATCTTTAGATAATTATTTTATAGAATTCTCTAGAACATCTAGAGGAGGTGATAATGTTTTATGATGTTTCTAGAGACTCTCTAGAACTTGGGCTTAATTTTGGGTTTGGATTATGAACCCATAATTAATCCTAACTCAAAATCAAGTTTAATTTCAATAATGCTTATGTTAGTAGGAGGGAAAACATAGAAGTCGAAGTGAATAGGGAACGGCTGAAAATCAAAAGTAAACTAAGTAGTTGTTTGAGATAAAAGCAAAAGAAAAAAGGGGCAAAAAAATGAAATGAAATGCCATGTTTAATTGTTAAAACATGTCCAGTGGTAATAAATTGTAAGGAAAAAAAATCTCTCCATGTTTCACTAATTAACACTTTTTTGCCAATAAAACTTTGTTAACCGTAGGGGGGAAATAAATACCCTTTTTACAGGTTCTAATGCAAAACTCAATTGACAGTTTTTGTTCTCTTTTGTTTGAATAAATGCATAGGAAAAATAGCTTTAAGAATGAATTGAAAAGCTAGTAAAACATTGCAGGATTGTTATGCAATTCAACCATTGTAAGAAGAGATCATATATTTCTGGCTTAGAAAGTTAGAATAGACGATCCCTAAAAGGACAAATAATAAAGAACTAATCACAACAAGGAATTTCGTCTCCACAAAAGCAGGAGTTTGCAAGCTGCATATGAGGCTAATTTAATCACTAACACTGGGGAAGACCTCTGATTGTGATTGACCTTTAAGATTTCTATGTGGTGTTTCTGCTGTTGTTTTAAAATTTTGAGTTCTTTTCACCATCTCTATGGTTGTAAGACTTATTAAACTTATTCTATCTCTGTTTGAATTCTCTTATGTATCCAGACTTATTTGGTTTAATGAATGCGGGCTGGAACTCCTTTGGAGTACTATCTTTTTGTCAAAAACAAAAGGAGGAGTTCGGGGTTTCATTTTACTCAATAACTAGCAATAGACTAGCAGGATACAGGAAGCGGGCATCCCCTTTTCTAATGCTTTTTATTAATATCGTTAACGGTGGGTCCGAATCCCCCGCGTTCCATTAAAAAGAGTTTAACAAAACATACAACCAAAAGATGGATTATGAAGTTCATGAAACCCATCAGCATGGAACTCATACTCAGCAAAAAAGAGAACTCGCCCCTAACTGGTGAGTTCCCTGCAAAAAAGTGAACTTTTCTAGTGCATTAGTAATACATTGTAAGTAATACTAAAAAAATATAGATTAAAAATTAATCCATGCTATAGATCTACAGATTTTTCAAGTTGTTCTCTCACAAGTTCTGCTCTTTATTAAGAAAAAATAGACAGATAGGTGTAAATAAAGCAAATTTTGCTTTTTAAAGAAAAAAAAGGAAAAGAAAGAGAGGTGTTGATGAAGTGTAGCCAACATGAAGTATATTGTTCAAATGAGAGTCTTCCTATAAATGAATTAAAATTTTAAATAGCATTGAAATTATGTTTCACGTCTAATTCTCATATTTTGCAATATGTTGGCTAAATTGGGATACCAGACAAATTTTCATTTAACCAATTTTCATTTAGCCATCAACTTCAGTTTATTTTTTAATTTTAAGTAAATAAATAGAAACGTGGTGATTAAAAGATTAGTTACATAAATGTCAGGGGCATTACCTGTCAAAGCGTGGAATTCATGGAGGTAATTGAAAGTTTCTCATTAAAGACTCCTACTTTAGGTAGACTGAGATTCATATAATTTCTTTCCCTTATGCAAAAGTTTGACCCTCTACGATCTCGGATTTATAGAAATTCCTATTAACCTATCCGGCTATCCCCTATACTGTTGGATCATCCTGAAGGACCCTTTTTGATGTGTTCGTTGCATCAAACAATCAATATAGCACATCTATGTAAATTTGGTTTAAACTTTTTTCCTTTCTTTCTCATCTTCGTCCTTGATAACTTTTAATCATTCAAAAAGTTATTTCAGTTTTCGATAGACTGAAATGAAATTCAGTGGTAACAAAACTTTGGATCATACTAACTATTAAATTGGAGTTTTGATTCATTAACAAAAAGGGGGGAGGACGAAATAGCACTCGAAGTTTACCTTAATTCCCAAATAGCACCTAAAGTTTTTAAAATACCCAACCAGCACCCGAAGTTTTAAAAATAGGAAAAAAAAACCATCTGTTAATTTTCAAGCGGAAATAGTGTGAAATGACAGAAATGCCCTCAAGACTTTCTTCTTCCATTTTCGGTTCGTTTTTTTTTCTTCCATTTTTTTCTATTGTTTTCAGTTTTTCTTGTTTTAGTTTCTTAAAATTTTTTTTTTGATGAAGATGAAGGTGATGGTGATGGGTTTCGGAGGTGGTGGAGATGGTGGTTGGTGGAGATGGATTTCGGAGGTGGTTGGAGATAGTGTGGTGGAGATGGTGGTAGGTGGTTGTGATGGTGGTTGGATGGTGGTGGTGATGGTGGATGGTGGTGGCTGACAAGTTTTGGTGGTTGATGGAGATGGTCGGTGGTGGTTGGCGGTGGAGATGGGTTTGAAATTTAAACATGTTAAGAGGTGAGGGCAATTTCAACATTTCATACTCTTCTTAAAGGGTTAAAACCCGTTAAGAGGAATATTCGAGGAATATTTCATTAACTTAACGGGAAACTTAAAACGGCAAGTATTTTTTCGTCCATATTTAAGAACTTCGGGTGCTATTTGAGTATTTTAAAAAACGTTGGATGCTATTTGTGAATTAGTATAAACTTTGGGTGTCGTTTGATCATTTTCCCTAACGAAAATTAGATATGAGTTTTTAATTATATCATTAAAGAAAATTTGTTGCTTCCGTATAAGATTGCATGTGAATGAATTGTTGGTTTCCAACTACAGTTTTCATTTATTTTGTTATAAATGAAGCCAGACGTAGATGCCTAACTTACCTATGTCAGAAATTAAGTACATAATTTGTTTACATTCATGGAGACAATGTAAAGAACTAATGAAATATGCATGAATATGCACGCTTTGGATACTTACTTCATCATATTCATGATCTTCCTCCAAATCTTTATTCAAATCCACTTTGTTCCTTGAATATACAGTTCCTACACAAGACAAAAACTCATTAGATTGTTGTGGAAATGTGGAATCAGTGCTAGCTAAAGTACATTTATTCCAATCATAATAAACCTCATGCATGTGCATCATATATTTCATCAAATCAAAGTTGATACAATCTTCTTTTCAAGGTTAGCTTTGTTGTCCACTAAGAGTAACTAAAAGGAGACATTTTGAGGATATGGTTGCATCGAGCATTGAGGCTGATTCAGAGGAGGAGACTGACAGGGACAGGGATGAGGAGTGACTTGGCGAATCATGCCCTCATACCTGCTTCCCAAGGGGTTGCTCGCTTTTATTTCACTTTGTTTATTTTATTGATCCAGCCTCCGGTGAAGCTGATCCAAGCTCAGGCCATATCAGTGAAGATGGAAGATGTAGGTGATGAAGAAGAAGGGAATTCATCATGTATCAGTCACTGTAGCTTCATGTATCAGTCCTAAATAGCATGTATCAGTCTGTATCAGACTTGGAGAATTCAAGTGTTCACAGGGTGTTAATTGTAAAGTGTCAGCATGTATCAGTCTGTATCAGTCTTGGAGAATTCAAGTATTCTAGGGTGTTAATTGTAAAGTGTCATTAGTAGAGGGTCCCACTCTAACTAATTCTGTTAAGTGTCCAAAAGTGTATAAATAAGCCCTGTACAAACTCATTTGATCATGAATAAGATTTTTCTGTTGAATGTTGTTCATCTTCTTCCTCCTCTGTTTCTTGAATCTTAGCTAAGTGCAAGATCTCGATGGTGAGGAGACGCCCAGTAGCGCCCAATTCCGCTGCCAATGGGCGAGCTGGATCAATGGTATCAGAGCCGTTTGTGGATTCTGTGAATCACATGGAGCCAAATCAGGTCCTAGAAGAGTTTTCTGAAGCTGAGAATCTTCAAGAATCCTTACTTGGAGCTCAAGGTGAGCAAGAAGAACAAGAGTTGGGTGTTGAACACCATGAAGAAGAAGAGAGTGGGTTCCCAAAACGACCCAGTCTTGAGGAATGTCTTGATCGCTTTGGAGATGTGTTTAAGCGATTGGACCGCTTTGAGGAGAGGTTTAATAGATTTGAAGCTGTTGTAAACCATAATGCTAGAAATTATGGGGGGTTGAACAGAGCAACCAGTGTGCGATTCCAAGAACAGCGCCAGCTACGTAACCGGGAGGAGTGTGCTGATCCTGACGGGAGATGGGGTCGAAGGCAAGATGTTCGTGCTAATCACGATCAAGATTATAGATCTGCTAGATTCCAAGAACACAGAGGTGGTCGTAATCAAGAACCCAGGTTTGATCGAAGCCCAGGTTCAAGAAATTGGAATCGCTATTCAGAGACAGATCAAAGAGCTGGTCGTAATCAAGAACTCAGGTTCGATAGAAGCCCAGGTTCAAGAAATTGGGATCGCTATCAAGAAGCAGGTAATACCTTTTTTCCAAAACACCCTAAGATTGATCTTCATAGCTTTGATGGCTCTGAAGATGTTCATAACTGGATCTATCATATGGAACATCATTTTTCAACCCTAATGATCCACCCTAATGATAAGCTAGCCTTCAGTTTGTACTATTTGAGAGGAGAAGCTTTGATGTGGTGGAGGTGGTTTGAGCAACAAGAAGATGAATTAATAGATTGGGAAGTGTTGAAACATGAATTGTTGTTACAATATGGACCTATGGAATTTGATGATCCTGAAGAAATGTTGTATAAGTTGCAACAAACAGGTACTGTAGGGGAATACCATAAAGAATTTTTGAAATACAGTCATTTAGCCAAGAATGTGGCCAAATCATCCCTGGTGAGTTGCTACATATCGGGATTAAGGTCTGAATTGAAGAAGGAGGTCAAATTGAAGCATCCAAGAACAGTTCTTGAAGCTTATAGGGAAGCTATTGCCCGTGAGTCAATTGTCAATGATCAAAAGAAGTCTTGGAAGTATAATGTAGTAAACAAAGCCAATCTGGTTAATCCATTTCCTTCTAAAACTGCCAGTGTTCCTTCTAATACAAATATTGCCAACAATTCTACCTCTACAAGTAATACCTATAAGACTGCGAATACTTCTTATTCATCGAAGACTACTAATCCCCAGTTTTTGCAGTATATGAAGGAAAGAAGAGAGAAGGGGTTGTGTTTCCATTGCGATGAAAAATTTGTCCGAGGTCACAAATGCGCAGGGAAAACATTTATGCAAATGATTGGGAATTATGAAAGTAGCTCTTTGATGCAGATATTGGGAGTGTTAGATGGTGACAATGATGATCTGTTGTTTAATTCTGATGATGATCAAGATAACTCACAAGGAAGTTCCCCAGACAACCAAGAAGGTGGTAAGAAAACTCTGCAGATGTCTTCTTTAGGCTCAGCTGCAGCTATTTCTTTAAACTCCTTACAAGGAAGTCCTAGTCCTAGGTCTTTCCGCGTCCAGGGAACAATTTTGTCAAAGGGTGTATGTGCCTTGTTAGATACTGGTGCTACTCATAATTTCATTGATGAGCAATTGGTAAAGAGATTGAAGTTACCAGTTAATCCTAATGTTCGTTTGGAGGTCACTGTGGCAGGAGGGCAACAGCTGAAATGTTCTGGACTTTGTGAGGAAGTAATTTTCTTGTGTCAGGGTGTTCCAATAGTCGCAGATTTCTATGTTCTGCCCATGGATACTAGCCAACTTGTTTTGGGAAATCAGTGGATGGAAACATTAGGTGATATGGTGTGGAATATGAAAGAAAAGAAGATCAAGTTTCAGTTAAACAACACAGAAAGAATTCTACTGGGAATTTCTAATGAAAAGTTTGAAATTGCAGATCCTAAATCCATATCCAAAGCTCTATTACAGTCCAAGGTGGGATGGTTGCTACATATGGTGGGTAACATGTCTGCGCCAATCAAAGATCCAATCGATAACCAGTTGCAAGAAGTAATCGATGAGTATGAGCTGGTTTTCAAAGAAGATATTGGACTTCCTCCACATCGAAATTGTGATCATGGAATTTCTTTAATACCTGGATCTAAACCAGTATCACTGAGGCCCTATAAGCACCCTTGGCACCAAAAGAATGAGATTGAGAAGTTGGTTAAGGAAATGTTGAATACTGGTATCATCCGAAATAGTAGCAGTTCATTTTCTTCTCCCATTGTTATGGTTAAGAAACCCGATGGAAGTTGGAGAATGTGTGTGGATTATAGAGGGTTAAATGATATAACCATCAAAAATAAGTATCCTATTCCGGTGATTGATGAGCTGCTGGATGAATTGTATGGTGCATCAGTGTTTAGTAAACTTGACCTCCGAAGTGGGTATCACCAGATTAGAATGAGGGATGAAGATATACACAAAACAGCATTTCGAACACACGAAGGACACTATGAGTTCTTGGTCATGCCCTTTGGCTTGACGAATGCTCCATCAACATTTCAAAGTTTAATGAACGACATTTTCAAGCCCTATCTAAGGAAATTTGTTCTCGTATTCTTTGATGATATATTGGTATACAGCCCTAGCATGCTTCATCATGTTGAGCATTTGAGAAAGGTATTGCAGACCTTGCAGCAACATCAGTTATATGCTAAGCGTAGTAAGTGCTCATTTGGTGTTGCCTCAGTAGAATACCTTGGACATATTGTGTCTGCACAGGGGGTGTCGGTTGATAAAGAAAAAGTTCGAGCTATTCAGGAGTGGCCTACTCCCAAGAATTTGAAAGCATTGCGAGGAATTCTTGGATTGACGGGGTACTATAGAAAGTTTATAGCTCATTACAGTTCTATTGCTTATCCCCTAGTCAAGTTAACTAAGAAGGGTGCCTTTGTTTGGTCCGAAGAGAGTCAGTTGGCTTTTGAACGCATGAAACACATCTTGATGACACCTCCAGTTCTCAGGTTGCCCAACTTTTCTGAGCCTTTTGTATTGGAATGTGATGCGTGTGGTTCGGGATTAGGAGCTGTGCTTATGCAGAATAAGCAACCGATAGCATTTTTGAGCCAAGAACTTAAGGGAAAAAATAAGTTCTTATCAACTTATGAGCGGGAAATGCTAGCTATACTGCTTGCAGTTCAAAAGTGGCACCAGTACCTATGGGGAAGACAATTTGTGATCAAAACAGATCATAAACCCTTAAAATACTTACTTGAGCAACGACTCTATACTGATGCGCAGCATCTTTGGTTAGTTAAGCTCCATGGCTACCAGTTCACGGTAGAGTATAAGAAGGGTTGTGACAATAAAGTGGCTGACAGTCTTTCGAGGCAGTTTGAAGGAGGTGTAGATGAAGAATTACAAGGAGCGTTAATGGGAATCTCTGTGGTGCAACCTGTATGGCTTCAACAAGTGCAGCAAGCAGTCTTAACTGATCCCTTTTATGAGGAAATTAAAGCTCAGTATGAAACTGGGGAGAACTCTGATTTGGGGTATGTGGCAGGAGTATACTATTACAAGGGAAGGGTACTTTTGAGTCCCACCTCAGTTGTTAAGCAACTATTTTTGGAAGAGGTCCATTCGACACCTCAGGGAGGACATTTTGGAGTTGATAAAACTTGGCACAATCTTAAAAGAATTGTGTATTGGAAGGGAATCAAGAGAGACATGAGAGAATTCATCAGATCTTGTGATATATGTCGGCGCAATAAATACTTGAGCACATCACCAGCAGGGTTCCTTCAACCATTGCCAATACCAGATCAAATTTGGGATGATATCAGCCTAGATTTCATCGATGGGTTGCCTAGGAGTTCAGGGTATACTACGATCTTGGTAGTTGTTGATCGTTTGTCCAAATATAGCCATTTTGTTCCTCTAACTCATCCTTATACAGCAAAAAGGGTTGCGGCAGCTTTGTTCAAGCAGGTGTTCAAGTTGTATGGACTGCCCAAGACAGTAGTAAGTGATCGGGATGCGATCTTTACTAGTAATTTTTGGCGTGAATTATTTGAAATGTATGGCACTAGGTTGTGCATGAGTTCATCCTTCCACCCTCAATCTGATGGGTAAACGGAGGTGATTAACAGGGTCTTGGAGATTTATCTTCGGTGTTTCACTTCACATAAACCTGCAGAGTGGTCGTCTTGGCTAGCTTGGGCGGAATTCAGTTACAACACTCATGTGCAGAGTTCAACTCAAATCTCCCCGTATCAAGCAGTTTATGGGAAAGAGCCACCCAATGTCCTCACGTATGTGCCAAAGACTGTTAGAGTACAAGCTGTTGAAGAGGAGTTGGTTAATAGGGGTATGATACTCCAGATTTTGAAAGATAACTTGTATCGAGCACAAAGTAGAATGGCTAATAAGGCTAACAAACACCGCACTGATAAGGAGTATAATGTGGGTGATTGGGTGTATCTCAAATTACAACCCTATAGGCAATCATCGGTTGTAGGCCATAGACTCCAAAAGCTCTCATCAAGATATTATGGTCCATATCAGATCACTGAGCGCATTGGTGCAGTAGCTTATCGACTATTGTTACCCGCGACATCGAAGATACATGATGTATTTCATGTCTCGCAGCTCAAAACTCATGTACCCAGTTCGTCAGGAAGTGCGGTAGCTTCGACAGCATTGCCTGGGTACTTTGTTGAGAATATTCCCCAGCCTGAGAGAATTTTAGAGAGAAGGATTGTTCCTAGAAGAGGAATTGCAATCTCTGAAATTTTAGTACAATGGCAACATGGGGGAGAGAGTGATGCTACTTGGGAAAATTATTGGGACATTTATTGGCGCTTTCCTGATTTTCGGAGCATCATGGATGCTCCTCTTGAAGAAGGGGGTGTTGATCCAGCCTCCGGTGAAGCTGATCCAAGCTCAGGCCATATCAGTGAAGATGGAAGATGTAGGTGATGAAGAAGAAGGGAATTCATCATGTATCAGTCACTGTAGCTTCATGTATCAGTCCTAAATAGCATGTATCAGTCTGTATCAGACTTGGAGAATTCAAGTGTTCACAGGGTGTTAATTGTAAAGTGTCAGCATGTATCAGTCTGTATCAGTCTTGGAGAATTCAAGTATTCCAGGGTGTTAATTGTAAAGTGTCATTAGTAGAGGGTCCCACTCTAACTAATTCTGTTAAGTGTCCAAAAGTGTATAAATAAGCCCTGTACAAACTCATTTGATCATGAATAAGATTTTTCTGTTGAATGTTGTTCATCTTCTTCCTCCTCTGTTTCTTGAATCTTAGCTAAGTGCAAGATCTCGATGGTGAGGAGACGCCCAGTAGCGCCCAATTCCGCTGCCAATGGGCGAGCTGGATCATTTATGTACTGAATGTGCATTTTTTCTGTGATGTAATGGGACACTGCTTTGGTTAGGAAAGAGCATCATGCCCAAATAGTTTAGGGAGTATGAGGAACATACAGCCCTTTGTATTTTGTTCACTTGATTGTTTCATTAATATCTTTTAATGAAACACTTGGAAGCGTTTGTCTCACTGATCAGATTAAAAAAAATAAAAATAAACCCGCATGAAAACTAAGAAGTTAGGCAACATGTTCTTTATATCCTGATCAAATTTGTTCGGGTTCCTCAGTTATATGATGTGGCATGATGTAAGTTAATTGATAATTTGTCAATGTGCATCGATGTATGAAGGTATTTACTTATTTAGTCATCCTAAAAGGACAAAAAGAAAAGAAACACAGTGTATGGTTAATACTGATCTACCATTTATAGAGACAAAACTGATTAGTGCATATGATAATTATTAACAACGACAAGACTTGGTGTCAATCCTATTACAGTACAAGAATTGTTGTTCCACTTTGCCATTCTCCTTTCCCTAGAACATCTTGAGTTGTTAACTAGTATCACCGCTTACTTAACTGGGAGAGGCAAAGGTTAACTCGTCTAACTATAGCATGTATTCGACACCATATTCTGTATTCTAATAAAGGTGACTTTTCTCAGCCTAAAGATTGTAGGGGGTGAGATTTCAGTTATGAAGCACAGACGCTTTCACTTGGAAAAATGCATCAAAAATGCATCATGTCGGACATATGTTTCAGATACATATATCCAACACGATACTAACTAGTAATTTTAAGGAAAAAAAATGTATCGGTGTGTCCGGTAGTATTCATGCAGCCATCTTTGTATCACTGGTTCTTTGCGATTTCACACATTTTCTCTATGAAACTCCCAAAATAATTTCTTCTAAATCACCCAAGAAAACCATCTTTGTTTTGATATAACCTTAAATTTTCTTTGTATTCCTATATAATCCCATTGAACTTTAAGATATGTCAAGTCTTGGCTGATACCGAGCTGAATTGGTCAAGTCGGTTTAGAAATTTGCTATTGATACTGCCGAAATGTCCGATACTGCCGAGAAATGGCAGCCGATACCTGATAATGGGACCAAGATTTAATACCATGGTATCAAGTACACCTCAATAATGACTAAAATACCCTTACTAAGGGCATTATTAGACCATTTCACGGGGCACATTTAACTTAACTATAGCTTAAAGGGGTTCTTTCAAATTAATGAAGTTTTTTCAGGGGCGACATAATATTAAAGAAGGAAATTTTAATTGCAAGTCTCGTGAATTACGCCAGAACTTCCATCATACAATTTTGCATTGAAATAACTATTAATTCAGCCAAGTACCGAACCATGAGTTAGCAAGTTGCTTTCCTAAACAAAAACCGGAATCTTGAACGGCATCAGATTAAAATTAAATATCCAAGTTCTTCACGAACTATTCTAATGGATATACGGATGAACAAGATATAATTTTCAATTACAACACCACAAGCCACAACTTTTACCGATGAAACGTAAGCTCTAACAAAAGAACTGTTCTGAAGATGTATCAAACAACAGATTATCCAATAACAAGATGAAGTCATTAAACTACAAACTTCCATAAACAATCACTTACCTCCACGTCTACTATTACCCTCCCATTTTTTATCGGAGAGTAATCTGTGAGTAAATCGACCTTGGCGAAAATCAAACATGCTAATCAAACCAGACATACATCCGACATTGTCCTTCTTCGACAGCTTGGGTCTTTTCTTGTGAGATTTCTTAGCCATTGTATTCAAATTGGTATCTAATATCAAACCCTTTCTTCAGCCTCTTCAAATATCAAAACAGCCAAATTGCCCAAATCAAATTCAACCTGGTAAAAAACCACATAGTATTAATCAATTGAAATGTAATAACTCCATTTTAATACAAGAACCCCAAATGAAAAAAGATCAACTACATGCAAACATCATAGAAGAATATTTTAATATTGAAAACCTCTTTTAAATTGTGAATGAAGAAACCCTCTGAAATTAAACCACCAAAATATGGGTCCTTTCTCTGTTATTAAAACTAGGGTTTGAAGAGAAAGGAATTATAACTTTGCTTCTGTTCATAAACATTGAATACAATCTTTTACTTTTGAAATACAATTACTACTAAATCTCCACAAAAGAATATTCAGTGAACCAAAACCAACTGCTATTACCATCAAAGACACACAATTTCTTATAAAAAAAAGATATTTGCCAACTGGCAGGGGATAAGGGTTGGATCCTTACCTTCAGATATCAAATATAGTAAGTAAATATCCATCTCTTCCAATAGCCATAGAAATTCTAATGAACCCTGCATGCATTCAGAACAGAACAGAAGGAAGTAAGAGAGAAGGGAAAGTTAGGCAGAAACCCAGAAAGAGTTTCAGAATAGAAAAGGATGGAAAGTAATGAGAATTTTGATTTGATTGCATCTCACACTCACTTTTGCTTTCTCCTGTGTTGACAGCTATAGAAAATTAGAAATGGCTTTCGGTGAGGTAGTGGACTTTCTTTGTATTTATTCAGAATTATTATCCTCTGTTTCAGTACTGCTAGATCTTTTCCGTGCTACACTTTTTTTTTAATCTTTATGGGCACTAATAATGATGGTGGAAGGATTGGAGGGAACAAGAGGAAAGGTATAAATTATTTTTTTGGGGCATGTTTAGTGTTAATTAAGTAAAGTATATTCATATATCAATCTCTAATAATTGCCATATTTAGACATTGGTTCCACCATAAATAGTTGCTTTTATATTAGTCCCTAGTCATAGTATAATTTCATTTAGTACTAGATTCTGGAAGAACAAATGGTACGAAAATATTACGCTAAAGAACAGATTCCTGCAAACTGCAGAAGCGGCGGTGAATAACGACGCTTTAGTGGCAGATGTGTGGAAAAGAGGTAAACTCACATTCACGGTATCAGATCGAGTGACGCCGATGGAAGGAGGTCAAACAAATAAGAACCAGATGAAAGATGGTGGAACATCGAAGAGTCGCAATCCTTTTTAGTGGCATCAATGTACAAATGGATTAACGATGGAGGGATCAGATGCAAAGAGGAGAACATCATATGGGGCATTCAAGCACCGCTGAAAGTTAAAGTGTTCAGTTGGCTCGTACACAACGACGCCATTCTAACCAAATTAAATCTTAAGAAAAGAAACATGCAAATCAACGTTAGATGTGGGACTTGCTTACAAGCGGATGAGGACACGACACACTTATTTTTCACTTGTTCTAAGGCAAGGCTAACATGGAAAATAGTTTGTAGGGGTTTCGGGTGTGCACAGTGTCCTACCTCCACCTCAGAAGTGTGGGGTATCTGGAGAGACGAGCTAATTAGAATAGAGGATAAATGGGCATGGGAGTTAGCAGTAGCGGCAACCCTTTGGAGTCTATGGCTAGATCGTAACGACTCATGTTTTAGAAATATTAGCTACAGATTTTCAACTTCTATGCATAAAATTTTTCTTTTGATTCATGATTGGGCATGCTATGTGGGAGCAAAGAAGAAATTGAAGCTCAGCGAGGAGGAGTAGAGTCTCAGAGTATATGGAGGATAGTGCAAGCCTATGGTGATGTTAGGGGATGCGATGCAGCTGCTACTTTTGATGTATTTTGATTTGTCACATGTACTCATGCTGATACTTTATCAAGTCTAGGTGGTTTGTAGTTGATGGTTGTTTTTTAGGGGCTTCTATGACCCTATTTTGGATGTATTACTGTACTATTGTGTTTCTTTAATTATCGTTAATGAAATGATGACAGAGATCATCTTTTTATCAAAAAAAATAAATAAATTTCATGTAGTTGTATTTTTGTAATGGACTAATATGTCATGTAGGGATTACAAATAAAGACTGTTAATCATGGAAGAACATATATTATAAAAATTTTGGAAGGGACTTCCATTAAAAATTATCTTTACCAGGCGTTTCGTAAGAAGGGAGTGGGATGAAAAATGTGAAAGTAAAGACATGCATTTTCACTATTCTAAACATTTGATAAGATGAGAGTAAAAAATAGAAGTGTTTTTTTCACTTTCGCCAACTATAACAGAGAGCATCCGCTCTTTTATAACCCTCGCTAAAAAAAAGTGTAGTTGCAAAACAAAATAACAAAATATAATAAAGAATCTATTTATTGGCAAAAGAAAAAAAAAGAAAATATAATTAAAAAATATTTAATTGCCTAAGCTGAAAGTCACAAAATTTCTCTCTTTCTTGTTTCTCTTTCACAGTTCTCTTTTATTTAAACAAACAATATTATCATTTCCACGTCGCTCCACTTTCACACTTTCACACGTTTTTTCTTTTCTTCTATTCTCGTGTTTTCAAAAGCATCCTTACCACACCTTTTGCCAATTTTTAATGAGAATTAATTGATTAGTATTATGTGTTCCGCTTGTAGTCCAAATATTTTACTGTCATTGCTACTTTTTAACCCAATACTTATTAATGAGAGTTAATTGATGAGTATTATATGTTCATTTGAGGTCCAAATATTCTTTTTGAAAAAAAAATGACATCGTCATCGATTCATTAATGAAAAATTAACGAAACATAGTAAAATGATTACAAGTTCGAAATAAACCCACATACATAGAAGATACAAAATCTAAACTACAGAGTCTACTGCATAAAGAAGATACAACAATAGATACAACGGTCCAAAATAGTTTATGCCATCCACTTTCCTCGATCGGAGTAGCTACTCCTCCTCATCCATACGTAACTTCTTCCTAGATCCCGCGTAGCCTGCCCAATTATGAATGAAAAGGAAATTTTTTTGCTTCAGAACATAAAATCTATTGTTGATGTTACGGAAGCATAAGTCATTACGGTCTTGCCAAAGACCCCACATTGTTGCGGCAGCCGCAATATCCCAGACCATTCTATCATCTTTCCTAACTAAGTCTATCCTCCAGTGATCCCAAACCTCTGTGCTCGACCTAGGGCTCTCTAGACAACCAAATCCTAAAGTCACCACCTACCAGGCAAGACTTGCCTTAGAGCAGGTAAAAAGTAGGTGATTTGTGTCTTCGTCAGCGTTATTACACGTTGAGCATCTAACATCAATTTGTAATTGTCTTTTCCACAGATTGATCTTAGACAGGATGGCATCGTTGTGCACCAGCCAAATGAATACTTTCACTTTCAAAGGCGCCTTGATCCTTTAAATATTTTACTGTTATAGTAATAGCATAAGATGAACACACGAGGTTCATGAGCAAATTGAAGGGTGAATTGAATTGCCATACTAAGTTGTTGGTTGTCAAGGAAAGATGAGGAATTTGCTCCCCTCCACTCCTCATTATTTTAGTTCCCTCTTATACTTATATATATATATCCAAAAAAACGGGTGAATATTATTATTCTTCCTATAAATCTAGCCATTTTCCAGTACAAACAAAGAATAATATTTTCTATCAAAATTAGTTTTAATAGTTTGAAATTTAGCAAAATAGACACAATATTTTTATTATTGAATTGAAAATCTGAAAATAGGTTTAAAATTTTTGTAGCTCTGACTTGCTTCAAAAAAATAAAATTGGTGTCCATTGGATATATTTCCATTATAAAAATATTATTAATTATATACCAAAATCATTTCCTCTTGACTAAGAATTTGATGGCAAATTACAAACGATTTAAGGAATTCATAAAATTGCAATAAACCTTTACCATTGCAATAAACCTACTATGACCCTACCAGTAGTTGATCCAACCTGAAAGGTAAAGCTGTCTATTTCTTTAAGAACGTACAAACAAGAGGTTGGGATAAGCTTCAAATTGTTGTCTTCATGTTCTTAGAGATGCATTAATTAAATGCTAATCTCCCCCACTAAGAATTCTGGCTCAATTCTAAATTTCTAATTCAACAAGATGTGAAATCTGATCTTAATAATTAAAGATTGTAACTGTAGATCCGAAATTAAGTTCATCTCTAGTACCCTTCCATTCAGAGGATGAAATGATAGGAGCATTAGAAGAGATTAGAGAGGACAATCTCATATCAGTAACTGAGTTTGAAGCAGGAGACAAAAAGAGCGCACCTGCAGATTTGGGAAGCACGGGAAAGAAAGATATAGAGCTTCCAAGAAAAAGTAAGAGACAATTAGATATGTGAGGGAAGGAGGGACCAAGCGAAGAAGATCTTATTAGGGCCGCGGCAAAAGGGAAAGAGCCAGCATATGCTTGTGGAGGTAATCCTGTTAAGATTTTCTCAGCTTTAAATTTACTTAGCGATGAATCCCTTATATACTTACCTAGCTTATATGGGTTGGACATGGGCATCACCAGGGTAGAGCAAGATCAAAATGCCATTAGAATTAGACAGGACATCAAGTGGGTTAAGACCTAAGGGATAGAACTTTTCCCCGGGAGTGATGTAGATAAGGGTGAATTTAGTTTTTTATGTCGTACATCTTTTGGAATGTTAGGGGTATGCGTTAAAAGGGTAAAAAGAGACTGATTAGTGAGTCTATCGGTAGATTTAAACCTTGTATTTGCGGCCTCCAAGAAACTAGGATTGAGAACCCAACGGCGGATGAATTTCAAAAGCCCGTATGGGCCAAAGACTTCGAGTGGAGATTCAAGGTGGCAGTAGGATACTCGGGGGGTATAGCATTAGGGGTGGACAACACACTATTCGAGGTTGTAGATCACAGGATAGGAGAATTCTCAGTTTCTATTAGAATCAGAAAGAGAAGCGATGATTGGGAGCAAGTCGTTACGACGGTATACGGTTCGTACGACTCTAGAAAGAGAAGGCGATTCTGGGATGAACTTAGAGAAATCAAGAACTACTGGGCGGGTCCTTGGGTCATAGGAGGGGACTTCAACATTACCAGGTTCAGGCACGAACACAAAGGGAGAGGGCCAACTCGCATTGATCAAGATAATTTTAATCTTATCATAGAAGAGCTAGAGTTAATGGAGATGGTGCAGACAGATAGGAGGTTCACATGGTCTAATATGCAGTCTTCCCCGATTTTGGCAAAGTTGGATAGAGTGCTCGTTTCCACATATTGGGAGAATGTGTATCCATTGGCCAAAGTTAAGACAATTTCGAGGTACACTTCGGATCATTTGCCGCTACTTTTGGATTGTGGAGGTGACTATGTCAAACGAAGGTATCCCTTCAGATTTGAGAAAGCTTGGACGGTGTCTACAAATATCAAACAAATCATAGAGGAATCTTGGGTGGCCGGCACCACTGAGGTCTCCGCGGTGGGAATATGGATCGAAAAGACGAGAAGACTACGAAAGTGCATCAAAGGCTGGGCTAGGAGGGAATTCGGGGCAGCTAAGCTGAGATTGCAGGAATTGGGCAAGAGGGTTGCAGAGCCTGAAGTTATCCATGAAGGGAGGGAACTATTGGATATAGAGAGCAACGAGTTGTCTCAAGGCAGAATCGAAATACAGATTATAGGTGATAGGGAAGAGCAATATTGGAAGCAACGGTCAAGGATACAATGGCTTAAAGAAGGGGACGCAAATACAAAATACTTCCATAAGGTGGCTAATGGAAGGAGAAGACAAAATCACATTGGCAGGATGCTGATTGATGGATCATGGACAGAGAATGAAGGAATAATTAGACAAGAAGTTGACCAAAGCTTTAAGGAACTTATTGGGAGAAGAAAGGAGTTCAGATGTAAGATGAAATCTGACATGTGGAATGACTCCAGAATTGAAGGGAGTGAAGACATAGAGGGTATGTTCGTGGAGGAGGAGGTCTTACTAGCTGTGAAAGCTTTGGGTCAGGATAAAGCCCTAGGGCCGGATGGATTTCCAATCTTCTTTTACAAGCTTTATTGGGATATCATTAGATCGGATCTTATGAACATCTTCTACGAATTGCATCAAGGAGTGGTCGAGATAGATAGATTGAACTATGCGAATGTAGTTCTTATCCTAAAGAAAAAAGAGGTGAAAGGGGTAGAGGACCTAAGGCCGATAAGCCTGCTGAACGGATCCTTCAAGATCATCACGAAAGTTCTGGCACAAAGGCTATCACCGCTTATGGATGGGATTGTGGGTGAAAGCCAGAGTGGTTTTATCAAGGGAAGAGACATCATGGATAGTGTGGCCTCGGTCCATGAAATTATATATAGAGGTAACAATGACAACTCAGACGGATTTCTTTTGAAAATAGACTTCCAGAAAGCATATGACTCGCTTGAATGGGAATGTGTCGATGAAGCGCTTCAGCTAAAAGGGTTTGGTAATATATGGCGACGGTGGATTATGAAATGTGTACGAGGAGGGAAGTCCTTTATCCAACTCAATGGGAAGTGTGGAAAAGAAATCAAATGCAGAAGGAGGCTCAGGCAGGAAGACCCGCTGTCATCGCTGTTATTCGCCATTGTCGCAGACAGACTGGCTGAAATGATCGGTAGGGGTAGGGAGAAAGGGACAATTTGGGGTATCAAAGTAAGGGGATACCACAATCAATTTCGATATTGCAATACACAGACGATACGCTATTATTCGGAGCTGCAACAGAGGA
This sequence comes from Hemerocallis citrina, assembly GCA_017893485.1. Taxonomy (NCBI): domain Eukaryota; kingdom Viridiplantae; phylum Streptophyta; class Magnoliopsida; order Asparagales; family Asphodelaceae; genus Hemerocallis; species Hemerocallis citrina. The sequence goes on along the minus strand of CM030367.1, from coordinate 209,865,062 downwards.
AGAAATGAAGGCTATTAGTATGGCTCTTCAATGTTTCCGGCTCTGGTCGGGGATGACGGTGAACAGCGCAAAGACTTGTGTTCTTCCGATTAGCAATCAAATCTCTATTCCCATCGACGACATCAAGAGTTTCTTTGGATGCGAAGCGGGCAACTTTCCACTAGTATATCTAGGGGTTCCGATAAGACCTGGAGCACTACTAAGAGAAGACTGGCAGCCATTGATAGATAAAATTGATAATAAACTTTCAGGTTGGAAAGGAAGACTACTGATGCTAGGTGGAAGAATCACACTGTTAAACTCAGTTCTTAGCAGTCTACCAGTTTACCTTATGTCAGTATACGAGCTTCCGCAGTGGGTTATTCAGAAGATTGACAAAGCTCGAAGAAGATTTCTTTGGAAAGGTACCGGGGAATCCAATGGAGGAATACCTCTAGTTAATTAGGGTAGAGTGTGCAAAAGAAAGGAATATGGAGGTCTAGGTATTCAGAATTTAAGAGATATGAACAGAGACCTGCTGAGCAAATGGTGGTGGAAGATGAAGAGGAGACAGAAGAACTGGTGGTGCAAATCGTTTAATAAGTATAGATGGAGGAAATCAAGTCGATTCGGAGGGAAAGCCATCTTCGGCAAGTCCTCGCAAATATGGAAAGGAATTGCAAAGGGGGGAGTGATGTATCACTCTCACACTAGATGTAGAGTCGGAAGCGGTAAGGACACTAGATTTTGGCGGGATAAATGGTGTGGGGATAAGACCTTGATGAATTTATTCCCAGGAGCGGCAGAGGCTACGGTGGAAAATGATACGATGGTATCGGATGTATGGCGGAATCAGAGTCTGAAGCTGGTTGTCAAAGGTAATTTAACCAGTGAGGCAGTTTCAGATTTGACGGAACTTAATTCGTTTATTAGAGTAGAGGGTTGATTCACCAACGAAGAGGACGATGGTAGAGAATGGATGCTACATCCATTAGGGGAATTCTCAGTAGCATCAATGTACAAACGTATCAACGACGGTGGAACTCGATGTAAGAACTCGGAGATCATTTGGAAGTTATGGGTACCACTGAGGGTTAAAGTCTTTGCTTGGCTAGTCATGAACGATGCCATTCTATCGAAGGTGAATCTCAGGAAAAGGAATATGCAATTGGAGATCAAATGCGAAGCCTGCTTGACGGAAGACGAAGATACAAATCATATATTATTCTCTTGTAGTAAGGCAAAACTAGCGTGGGAGGTAGTCAGTCTTGGTTTTGGGATTGTAGAATTGCCAGAGTCTAGCGCACAGTTATGGGGTCGGTGGTGGGTAGAACTAGTTAGAAAGAAAGATAGAGAGGTGTGGGGGGTGATGGCTACAGCCACAATGTGGTGCTTGTGGTTAAACAGAAATGATTTATGTTTTCGAAAAATTAGCTGCTCACTTTTTTCTATCATGCATAAAATTATATCTTTGTCTCATGATTGGACAGGAAACAGGGGGGCAATGAAAAGGCTAAGGATGGAAGAGGAGGAATAGATGGATCAGGAAGCTGCAGAATGGGAGATGGACCTTTATTCCAAATGCAGAAGGTCTTAGAGGCAGAAGCGGTGCAGTGGATCATTTGGGGTAGTCAGATAACTACCTTTGTATCTTCTTATGCTTTCATAGTCTAGCTTATGAGATGTATTTTGTATTTTGTATTTTAGATGGCAGTCTTTGGCCGACTTGTATATAGCACTACTTTGTTTCTTTAATTTTGCATTAATGAAGAGATGACTGGGTCATCTTCTTATAAAAAAAAAAAAAAATTAAATATTGTAAGAAAACAGTACGAGAAAGATTAAGCAGTACTATATGAATCTTTGAATACAAGGGAGAAAGAAGATTGTATGTAACTTAAGACACTGCGCGTCATGCAAAGATAGTGTTTATAACTGTTATTGAGGGCTCTCGGGAGATGCCTACAAACACGACTGATGCCGTTTCAAAATGGATGGTCAAAATTAAGAGATTGCGAAAGACTCTAAAGAAGTGGGCGAAAGAGGAGAATGAGAAGCTAAGGAGATGAAAAGATAGATTGGGAACCAGAACACAGGAATTAGAAACCATCGAGGAAGACAGAGTTTTAGATGATAGAGAGATGGAGGAGCTAGCACAAAACAGAATTGAGATGCATCGAATTGGAGAGATGAAAGAGTGCTATTGGAGACAAAGATCGAGGATCAAATGGCTTAAGGAATGAGACTCCAACATGGCCTTCTTCCAAAAGGTGGCAAATGGGAGAAGACGGCATAACAATATTTCGGGAATGTTTGTGTGTGTGTGTGGGGGGGGGGGGGAGCGTGGACGGAGGAGGATAGTGAAATTAGAAACCATGTAGATAGGACTTTTAAAGACCTAATGGGAAAGAGGAGAATCCACAATTGCAGACTGAATAATGATATGTGGAGCGAATCGAGATTGGATGGGAGTGAAGGGTTGGAGGGTATCTTTACAGAGGAGGAGGTGCTAAGAGCTATCAAAAGCTTGGGACAAGACAAAGCTCTAGGACCAGATGGTTTTTCGATACTTTTTTACAAATTATATTGGACGATCATCAAGGGTGACTTCCTAGATATTATTGAGGAGAATTTTTTGCGGAAGTTGCACTGAAAGATATACTTAACTACGCAAATATTATCCTTATACCGAAGAAAGCGGAGGTCCTGAGGGTGGAAGATCTCAGACCGATTAGCCTTCTCAATGGATCTTTCAAAATCATCACTAAGTTGCTGGCCAACAGACTGTCACCAAACTTAGTGGATATTATTCATGAGTCTCAGAGTGGATTTGTCAAAGATAGAGTTATCACAGACAGTATCACATCAGCTCATGAAATGGTTTTCAGGGCAAACAAGGAGAAGGTGGGTGTCTTTCTCCTCAAGCTTGACTTTGAAAAAGCCTATGATTCGGTAGAATGAGATTGTGCGGACGAGGCGCTCGAACTAAAAGGATTTGGACCAAAATGGACGAGGTTGTTAGTATTGTGTCTTGTATACTCGTCGTTCAGATTAAAAGAAGGTAATATGAAGCACGGAGGTCAAAACGTCGAAGCGAGTAGAAGGAGAACAGCAGCAGCAGCAGGTGCAGCTAGTTGCGGTCGACCGGTGTGGGTGACAGTCGACCACACCCCCCGACTGCACCCCCGACCGCTATTTGTACTGGAAAGTCAGAGCGGTACGGTCGACCGGTCTTGGTGGACGGTCAACCGCCCGCGGCGCTGATTCGTTTTTGGGCTTCGATTTGTAAGGTCGGTTCAGCCCAATCTTCAACTCCAAGTTAGATCGTGCAGCTCCTATTCAGTTACTTCTTTTTCAGGTTATATAGGACAACTGAGAATCAAGATTAGACCTATGTTTTCTCTCTATTCTTCTATATATATTGTAAACTCCTCCAATATGAGAGGAAGTACTTCATAGATTCTTTTCTTCATTGCAAAGAGAGGCTCTAGAGAGAGATAGTTCTTGGTGGGTGAGTTTAATTCCTTGTGTCAAGTGAATCAGTAACTCCTTGTAATCTTTTCTAGTTGAATATCAGATCTCCCTATATTTTCCCCCGGATTAAGCAAAAGCTAATCCGGATAAATTATTGTTGTTGTGTTTGTGTTAGTTTGGTGGATCTATTTGCTTGCTCAATTTATTCGCCTAGTCTACTTCGACTTCCTCATTGCTCTAATTAGTTCCGCTGCAACTAGAGGGCGTTTGTTGACGCCCCAATCCCAACAACTGGTATCAGAGCTTCAGGTTTTCGAGTTCCTTGGTTAAGATGACAGGCCACAGTATTTTGAAGATCATGCAGTTTAATGGTAAGATCAATTTCAATCTTTGGAAGACTGACATGTATGATGTTCTTGGTCAAGAACGGCTGCAGTCAGCAATAAAGAAGAAGGAAAAGCCAACTGATATGAAGGATGATGTTTGGGAAAATATTCGTGAAAAAGCCATAAGTCTAATCTGACTATCCTTGGCGGATGAGGTCAAATGCAGATTTCTTCAAGAAATAGACGCGGTGAGTCTGTGGAAAAGACTCATAACTGAATACTCTAGTTCATCGTTATTAGATTGGAAACATTGGAAGAGGAAGTTGTTCCGTTTATCTATGAAGGAAGGTACCGATCTCCAAGACCACATTGCAGAGTTCAATAAGGTATTATCTGAACTTAAGGCGATCAACGCAGATGTGTGAGGAAGATAAAGCTTTTAACCTGATATATTAACTGCCGGATTCGTACGAGTCTTTGATCACGACCATGCTACACGATAGATCTGCCAAGGAGAGTATTTCGGTAGATGGTGTAATCAAAGCATTGAAGGAAAATTAACTTAGGAAGGAGACCCATAAATCTTCGTCGTCTATTCCTACAAGTTGTCTGGCAGTGGATGCTCCTTCGGAGGGAAGACAAAGTGCTTTGCAAAAGGATTCAATCCGTTGCCGATATTGCAAGAGCCCAGGGCATATCATGAAAGACTATTGAAAATTGCAGAATCAAGAGAACGCAAAGAATGGGAGTTCAGCCAATGTGGTTAGTGCCTTTCATTCAAGCAATTCGTGTCTTCTTGTTTCAAATTCCTTAGAAGTGGATTCTAGTTGGTTTCTTAACTCAGGGAGTTCTTCTCATATTTGCTCCGAGAGGGAGTTGTTTTCTACTTATAAGTCTACTACGGGGCGTTGTGTGACAATGGGAACTGGAGAGATTTGTGAAGTAGTGGGTGAGGGGATAGCTGAGTTGAAGATGACAGGTCTACACATGTTCACTTTAAGGGATGTTTTGCATATTCCTCTGCTAAAACGAAATCTTTTTTCCTTAGAAACTCTTGATGCACGGGGCTGCAGGTACACAGCTCGAGGTGGAGTTCTGTCTGTTTTTCAGGGTTGTCGTAAGGTGATTAGAGGTATGAGAATGGTTGGGCCAAGCCAAAACAATCTCTACAAGCTTTGGGGAATTCAAAATACTTGCACAAGTGTTGCTCCTTTTCCCGGTATTCCTGCAAGCTCAGCTAGTTTGCCGCAACTAGATTCATCAAGACGATACCACGACGTTCGAATATCGTCGAGAGGTAGAGAAAGCCTAGGGTAGGTGGAGTTCGTGCGGAGTTTGGCAACTTTGTGAGTACATCTACGGAGGTGGGCCTTTGAGGGGCTGCACTGGATTCGGTGAGATTGGGTAGAGATCATTTCAACTTGAAGAAAAAGCTATTGTTCTAAGTTTTCTTTGCAAGTGGAATTTGTTAGAGTTTGGAGATGAGTTACACATTATGTGATAGCACTCGTATGCAATCCAAGGTAAAGTTTGTTAGGATTGTGTCTTGTATACTTGTTGTTTAGATTAAAAGAAGGTAATATGAACACGGAGGTCGAAGCGTCGAAGCGAGTAGAAGGAGAACAGCAGCAGCAGCTAGTTGCGGTCGACCGCACCCCCGACTGCACCCCCGACCGCTATTTGTCGTGGGAAGTCAGAGAGCGGTACGGTCGACTGATCTTGGTGGACGGTCGACCGCCCGCGGTGCTGATTCATTTTTGGGCTTCGATTTGTTAGGTCGGTTCAGCCCAATCTTCAACTCTAAGTTAGATCGTGCGGCTCCTATTCAGTTACTTCTTTTCCAGGTTATATCAGACGACTGTGGATCAAGATTAGACCTAGGTTTTCTCTCTATTCTTCTATATATATTATAAACTCCTCCAATATAAGGGGGAGTACTTCATAGATTCTTTTCTCCATTGCAAAGAGGGGCTCGAGAGAGAGATAGTTCTTGGTGGGTGAGTTTAATTTCTTGTGTCAAGTGAATCAGTAACTCCTTGTAATCTCTTCTAGTTGAATATCAAATCTCCCTATATTTCCCTTCGGATTAAGCAAAAGCTAACCGGGATAAGTCATCGTTATTGTGTTTGTGTTAGTTTGGTGGATCTACTTGCTTGCTCAATTTATTCGCCTAGTCTACTTCGACTTCCTCATTGCTCTAATTAGTTCTGCTGTAACCAGAGGGCGTTTGTTGACGCCCCAATCCCAACAGAGGTGGATGAAGATGTGTGTTAGAAATGGAAAATTGTTCATTCAACTGAATGGGGAACTCGGCAAGGAGATTAGATGTAGGAGAGGTTTAAGGCAGGGTGATCCTTTATCACCTCTGATATTTTCTATCATCGCCGATGGATTGGCTGAAATGACTAAGAGAGGATGTGAAGTGGGGATTCTCAAAGGAATTAAGGTGAAAGGATGCCCGGATCAGATGTCAATTTTGCAATATGCGGATGATACCCTTATGTTTGGGGTTTCAAGGATGGAGGAAGCGTTGGCCATTAAAGTTATACTAAGGTGTTTTCAACTGTGGTCTGGATTGACAGTTAATCTACTAAAGAGCAGGGTCTTGGCACTGAGGAGTGGTACTGTCGACCCGTTATCAAGGATTCCAGAGTTGCTTCAATGTGAACAGGGGGAGTTCCCTTTTAAATATTTGGGTACGCCAATAAGACCGGGAAAATTGCTTAGGGAAGATTGGATTCCGCTTGTGGAAAAGATAGAACAGAAACTGGACGGGTGGAAAGGGAAATTCTTATCTCTGGGGGGAAGAATTATTCTTATCAACTCAGTACTCAATAGCCTCCCAACGTACTTAATGTTTAGTTATGAGATTCCTTTATGGGTTATCCACAGAATTGACAAATGTAGGAGACAATTCCTGTGGAAAGGAACCCAAGAAGGCAATAAGGGGATGAACATGGTTAGATGGGGTAGGGTTTGTAAAAAGGACTTTGGAGGACTTGAAATTGTGAATCTTAGAGACATGAATAAAGCACTTTTAGCTAAGTGGTGGTGAAAAATGCACAAGCAACGTAAGGCGTGGTGGGTTAACTCGTTCTTATTATATCGTAGACATAAAAGGTTTAGATTTGAGGGTAGAAGTAAACATGGGAAAAAATCCTACATGTGGAAGGGGATTGCGAATGTGGGAGAGGATTTCCATGCTAACACAAGCTGTAAACTGGGTGATGGAAGAAGCATCAGATTCTGGAAGGACAAATGGGCGGGGGAGAATACCCTGCAAGCATTGTTCCCACAATTGGCTGAGGAATCAAAAGAGGAAAACACGTTAGTAGCAGAGATTTGGAAATTTGTGGCTGTAATACTCAATCATGAGGGAGTACTATCGGATGAAAGTAAGCATCAAATTCTACAACTCAAAGAGCTCCTGAAAGAAGAGGTGAGACTGAATAGGGGGTTAGATGATGATAGGCCTTGGAAGTTAGAATCTTCTGGATGTTTCTCGGTTCGATCCATGTACAACTTGTACAATGATAGGGGTGTTAGAAGCGAGGAGGCGAACATTATTTGGATGTCAAAGGTCCCTAACAAGATCAAGGCGTTCCTTTGGTTGGCTCAGAATAACGCGATACTATCCAAGGTGAATCTTAAGATCTGTAATATCCAGATCGATACTAAGTATCCTAGATGTAGCGAGGGAGAGGAGGATACTGGGCATATTTTCCTTCAGTGCCCTAAAGCAAAATTGTTATGGGAAATTATGAGCTTAACTTTTGGTACCTTAGCGCTGCCGATTTATATAGGGGACCTATGGGGAAATTAGAGAACGACACACATTAGGAAAGAATACCTGTTAATGTGGGATATTACTGTTGCTGCGACTATGTGGAATTTGTGGCTAGATAGGAATGATGCATGCTTTCGTAACAATAGTTGTTCTGTTAAAGTAACTTTGCATAAAACAATGTTCCTAATTAATGCGTGGGCAGGTCAAACAGAGACAAGAAAGAAAATGCGACTTGAGGGGGCAGAGTAGCTTGGAGAGACTGGAGGGGGGCCATCCTACTATTGGCTTGCGAGGGGGGGGGGGGGGGGGGGGCAGGTTATCGGAGAGGATGTCATTTAGAAAGACTCCAGGCTGGTTGGTTTAGTTATTTGTTGTATGGATAGAACAATGTAATATGATCATTGTACTTTTGGATGATTTTGGTTCGAGATGTTCGTATCTAGATGGAACTTATGATGTTTGTAATTTTGGTTTCTTTAAACCCTCTTTAATGAAACAGGTGACCAAATTGGTCACTTTTATCTCCAAAAAGAAACTGTTAAGATTAACAGAGATATTGTGAAATAGATATTGAATTATTTGATTGAGAAATAACTGAGTACAATGTCTCATATATATAGGAGGGAACTGAATACAAAACTGATACATAACCTGATATAGGACTAAATACATATATTGCAATATCTAACACCCACTCTCAAACTCACGGTGGGTCGAACAATGTGAGTTTGCCGATCAACTAATGAAATCTCTGAACATTGTGTGATTTGGTGAAGAAGTCTGCTGTCTGTTGTGAAGAGGTAATATAATGAAGTAAAATGGTCCATGCTTCAAAGCACTCACGAACATAGTGACAATCTATCTCTATGTGCTTCGTTCATTCATGAAAGACTGGATTGCTTGCAATGTGCAATGCACTCCAGTTATTATAATGAAGATGAGTAGCTCCTGTAAGCGTGACACCTATATCTGATAACAACCAACGAACATGAACAATCTTTCTAGTAGTAGCTATCATTGCTCTGTACTTAGCTTGGATAGAAGAACATGCAACAATTGTTTGTTTCTTGCTTCGCTATGAGATCAGTGAATCACCCAGAAATAGACAAAAACCTATGGTAGACCATTTGGTGGTAGGATCACCCGCCCAATTCGAATCAGAATATGCATTAAGCTCCAGTTTGAAAATAGAAGGCATGAATAATGAGCGAGTGATGGTGCCCCGAAGATATTTGAGGATCCTAAGAAGAGCACTGTAGTGAACTGATGTAGGAGCGGAAACAAATTGACTAACAACACTGACTACATGAGCAATATCTACTCTGGTCATGCATAAGTAGATAAGCTGTCCAACAATCTGTCTGTATCTAGTGGGGTCGGGAAGGAGCTCACCATCTGTAGGATGAAGCTTCACATGAACCTTTAAGGGAGTATCGGCTAATCAACTGTCAGAGAGACATGCAGCGGAGATAATATCTGATGGTTATTTCTGTTGAGAAATAAGTATCCCCTGAGATCCATGAACAATCTCTAGACCCAGAAAATAGCGTAATCTACCAAGATCTTTCATATGGAACTGCTGGTGAAGGTATGTCTGGGTGGATGCAATGTCTGTGGAATCATCCTCATTAATAATCATATCATCATCATATAATAATAGGAGGATCCACCCCTGTGGTGATGACCGCATAAACATAGAGTGGTCATGTGAACTCTTACTGAAACCAGCCTGGGTGATGACACTGTGAAAACACTTAAACCAGACTCAAGGGGCCTGTTTCAGACCACATATAGCTCGACGCAGTCGGCAAACATGATGATAAGTGGTAAGGCCAAGAGGGGATGCATGTAAACAACCTCACACAAGGTACCATGAAGAAAGACATTCTTCACGTCCATCCGGTATAATGGCCACTGACGAACTGCGGCAACGGCAAGGAGAGTGCGAACTGTAGTCAATTGTGCAACTAGAGCAAAAGTCTTATCATAATCAATGTCATGCTCCTGAGTAAATCCTCGAACAACTAGGAGATCCTTGTGTCACTCAACGGAGCCATCAGGTCGATATTTAACCTTGAAAATCCACTTGCAGATAACAGGCCGGATGCCCACAGCCAGCGAAACAACATATTAGGTGCTAGTCTGATCAAATGCACTGAACTCTTCTGCAATAGCATCCTGCCACTCGAGATATCAAATTGTTTCTTGATAGGTTCTGGGCTCACAGGTGGAGTGAATGGTAGCAAGATATGCATGAAATTATGGTGGTAGGAAACTAGGGTGGCAAAGCCAAACTGGTCAGAAGGACCAGTGGCATCAAGTGTATAACGTGTCGATGGGATGCCCAAAGTGAAACATGTAGACAGATGGACCGGGAGTGGATGGACATGTTGTGGAGGTGAGGTCGGTGGGGTAGGTACATGCAGCAATGGGGATGCAGGTGGGGTGGGTGCATGAAGTTGTGGTGATGTAGGTGGTGTGGGTGTATGATGTTGTGGGGATACATGTGGTGTATCCGTAGGAGGAATAATATGAGTCAAATGAGTGGGATCAAATGGAATGCGTGAAGATATGGTCTGCCTAACAACGGGGAGTCGAGAGAACTAGCATCTTCAGGAGAGTTCAAGTAATAGAGAGGGTCTTCCACAAAGAAGACATGGCGGGAAATACGAAGACGGTCTGCTACATGATCAAAACAACGATATCCTTTATGCTTTGGACTGAGACCAATATGGACATACTTAGCAGCTAGGGCACTGAGCTTTGTGCGATTAGTGGGAGGGAGAAGGTACACTCAAAAGTATAGTGTGGAGTGATGAAGAGCCTCATAAAGGGTAGTGCCATATAGGACAGATGAGGAGGTGATGTAACCCCTGCTTCCGTAAATACATATTTCTAAATATTTTTTCGTATTTTGATTGTTTATAAACTTGTTTTGTGCTCAACTGATTTCGGGTCTTGTACTAAGTATTTTCTACTAGACGATTCTATATACTTTGAACAACAATGTAATTTTCTATTTTTAATTGATAGATTATTTATTTGTTATATTATTACTGTATGAATTTTAATAAATTGTTAGTCTCAAATTCTAATATATATATTATTATCATTATCATTATCATTTCTATTATTATTATTATTATTATTATTGATTAAAGCCCATCAATTTTTGATATATGTTACATTAATTAATTAATTGATTTGAAGCCCAATAATCAAGCCCATCTCCTAATGGATCTCTCACCCAAACCCACTAACCCAAGTCAACCCCAGATTCTTTCTAACGGCTAATCTCTATCAATTCCCCTAATCACTCTCCACTATCAGTAACTCCCAATGATTAAGTAACTAAACCCCTAATATTTGGCCCTCTAATCTCTCCCACTATCTGTAACCTCCCCTAATATCTCTCTCCCTCCCGTACTCTCTCTCTCTCTCCCTCTCCCTCTCCTTCTCTGTTAAAACACAAAACCAGAAACAAACAAAACAACAGAACCCAAAAACCAAAACAAAACCCAAACACCTCGTCTTCTCTTCCTCCCGCTCACCCACCTCGAACCCAACAAAACCTTCGCCATCTCCATCTCCATCCGCCTCGCCATCACCGTCCCCACAGAGCACCATCGTCATCCTCCATCGACGACTTCGCCTCCACCATCACCCAAGCACTCCCGAACCCATTTTCACCATCATCGACGCCATTACCCATCGCCATTACCACCTCCAAACCAGCCATCTTCGTCGACCTCACACCCCATCGACCCCCTCACCTCTCCGACCGTCGTCTTCATCACCTCCGTCGCGCCGTCCAAGTCCCGAGGCAGTCCGCTCCTTCTCCCCTGTTTTCGAGCGCGAAAGCAGAGCGTCGCCGCCGCCACCCCCGCCGTCGATTGTGGTTGCGTCGCTTCCCGACCAGCCACCGCATCGCGTCGCAGTCGTGGAGCCAGCCCCGCACCGTCGTTCTCTCCCTCGCTCTCTGGCTCAGTGAAGAACGAAGAAGAAGAAGGAGGAATCGGCGGCATTGAATCTTAACCATTGGATCGCGCCAAGATTCGTGCCGTTTGATTGCTGTCCCGTGTTCACCCACAACAGATCCTGACTTCGCTGCCCCCTGTTCTGGGTCGATCCGGTGTAGCGCTGCGATTTGACTGGCTGCCTCTTGCTGTTTGCTGTTCGGCGCACACCAGATCCCGCCGTCGCTGTTCGCTGTTCGTCTAGATCCGCTGCGAGAGCGCCGTCTGATTCGCTGGATTTGCTGTCCCGTGTTTTGCCGCGCCAGATCCAGATCGCTGTTTTGCTGTTTTGGCCGATCCTGTGTGGAGGATTATTGCTATCTACTAGCTTTCTTCGCACGGTCTTCGCACGCACTCTTGGGATTGCTCCCCGGGATTCTGATCCCGTTATTCTTTAATTATTTTCGAACCGTCTACAAGTAAAAGGCAAGTCACTTCTATCGAATGTTTTTGTATCATATTCGATAATTATTGTTGAATTCTGCAACTGGATCTTATTTAAAAATCGTAAAATATTATTGTATCAATCGTTGAGATGCCACAGATTTACACGAGCGAATCCAAGTGGTAGTCTCGACATCGTGCTATCTTTTTGCCTCTAATGTATAGAGATATTCATACACCATATAGTTATAGTTATTGATTATAAAAATAGGGAATTATAGACACATTTCATATCATGACATTAAATGACAAGTAGCTATAGTAGATTGTAGAAAATTAGTTGATTGTTAATGTGATTGTTATTGCTAGATTGTTGAATTGCAATTATAAGAATGTTGGACATCACCTACATTAATACCATGTTCACATAAGGTTGGTTCGCTGTGATTATGATTAATTAAACTCCAATTTACTATCCTTTATTTTTTTAACCATTTTATTTAAAGTGAACATGTAGACCATTCTGGAATTTACATTAACCTGAACCTTAATGTGCTGTTTAGACCTAGATAACTTCGTTAAAATTAGAAACTCCCTGAAAGTGAATCGTAACCCTATCTGTCTAGATGTCGATAGACACCAGAACTTTCGAATTCGGACCTATACTGCCCCAGTTATGAACCTTTTGCTACAGCTGCTCTGTAATTTCAGGTTCACGTATATAACAAGTTAGGCTAATGAATTAAGTGAATTATTAATCATATATGGCCAAGATAAATTCCAGAATTGTAAATAACATGTTTAGGGTGTTAAAAGTTATTTTTACTGATTTTTATAATATTTATTTACTGCCTTTATAATTAAAATTAGACAACATCTACACCCAGCCAGAAACTAAAACCTATAAAGATTATTGAATTTCACCTAGCTACCGTTGTCGGAATGTAGCTTTTAAGTATGCGTTGGAACGGGCAGGAGTCTAGTTTCTAGACCACCTGACGGATCTACATTTTCTGTCCTGTAGCAACGGGAATGCTGGTTTTGGTACAGCAACCTACTGCTGTCCCGAATTGGGATTCTATGTTTTATGATGTACAAAAGTGTTTATAATGTTATTTTTAGTGTATTTAATTGTATATAGTATATTGCATGATCTTAGGATTGTTTTTTCACCTTCTCTAGCGTTCCTTATTAATTGCATTATTGTATGATAATTGAATAAAGAAAATAAATCAAGCCGGGGTTAAGGGTTGATTAGGGTAGTTGACAATATAGTAAGTGTACTCGGATGATGGCCAGTGTTTTATCGTTATCGGCATCGTGTAAGAAATTACACATGTCCAGTGTTTATCGTTATCGTCATCATACCCAGTACATGAACTATAGAGTCTACCATCTTAATCTAAACGAAATTGATTGTATGCATCGAACCTGTGGTACGGCACACATGGGACACAGTAGTACGTGCATTAGTTAGGATTAAAAAAATGAATAATAGACTTAAGGCCCCATCACATTATCATTGCATATTGTTATCTCAATGAACAGTGTTATCATTATTATTGCCCTTATTGGTATTGTTTATCGTTATCGTGGTAAATCGTATTTAATGCATATTATATTGTTATCTGTTTTACACTGTTCAATACTATCGACTTCATCGTTCATTTGAATTCATTGCAATACCTTTATTGCCATTGTTTCACCGTTTCTCCACTTGCATGTCCACGACTTGCTCTAAGGATAAATTATTCTTTCTTTTTAGATGAACAAGTAACAGGTGTACAAGGAGAATTTTCAGAAGGCATTGGTGAGCAGTTCTCTACGATTGGAGCTGGAGCCTATTGAGCTATTTGGTAAGTTCTTATATTTCAGATTTGGTTATTGAATTTCATTATCGTTTATGTGATTATGTTTTTCTGCGTGGTTGTGATTCATTTTTCTTATATTGTTGAGTTAAGACTGGTACAGCTTATGGATGATATGAGTTGGCGTACTTATATCATTCGCTGGGCCTCAGTTACGTGCCTGTGTTCCCGTATTCCGGGTAGCGGGGCGTGACAGGTGATGTTAATGAGACAGACAGACGTCATAACAGCTTCAGCCCAGAAAGACCGAGGAACAGAAGAGGAGAGTAGAAGAGTGCGAGCCATCTCAAGGATATGACGATTTTTGTGTTCAGTTACACCATTCTGCTCATGTGTGTGATGACGTAATTGCTGAAAGAGTGTACCATGAGATTGAAGGATCGATCTCATAGCAGTGGAAGTGTACTCACGAGCACCATTTGAGTGAAAGGTTTGGATACGAACACCGAACTGAGTGTGAACCATGTTCGTAAAGAACTGGTAAATATCAGGTATCTCAGAGCGTTGGAGCATAAGAAATACCCATGTGTGTCGAGTAAAGTCATCAATGAAACTAACATAATAAAGGTAACTTTTGTAGGAAGGCGTAAAAGATGGTCCACATATGTCAGAGTGAATAAGTTGAAAAGCATGAGTGGACTGAGAAGTATGGATCAAGTTCTTGTCATCTACGGATGTGGTAGTGGCGGGATCTTTGGGACGAGAATTGGAGCCATCAAGGTCACCCTATAAGGAATGTCAGAGGCAGCCCAATTAGTCTAATCTTTGGCAGAGAAAAGAGGGAAGTCGGTGGAGACGGGAAGATATTGGCGAAATTAGGGTTTCATGGCGAATCACATGTACCTGCAATTTTTTTTTTGATTTTTGATTTTTTTGATTTTTTTTTGGGGACGACCGGCGGCGACGGCGACGACGACGACTGGCAATGACAGGAACAACAACAGTAATTAGAGGTTGTTTTGATTCGGGTAGGGTTAAAAGTAGGGTAGGGTTGTGAGTAGGGTAGGGTTTGGTTGGATTCGGGTACGATATAGCTCAAATAATTTTTTTTTGGATTCGGGTAAGGTGTTTGGATTCGGGTTCGGGTTCGAGTTCGTGTTTGGGGTTTTTTTTTGGTGGTGGAGGGGGGGGGGGAATAGATATAGGGGTCGGGTGTAGAACGGGGGAGAAGAAAAAATAATTTAGGATTAGGGTTTGGGGTAAAGTGGGAGATGGAGGCAGCTAGGGTTTCTGGTGGTGGTTGACGTTGGGAGCATGATGGTGTAGGGTTTTGGAGTGAAGAAGGTGTAGCAGAGGGAGCGGCTAGTGGGTTTCAAGAAGGTGGCTACTAGGGTTTCGGGAGGTGGCGGCTAGGGTTTTGAGCAGTCGATGGGTTTCAAAGAAGATCAACTGTTGGGTTTTGAGTGTTGGAAGGAGGAGGCAGACGATGGGTTCTTGTTATTGTTGTTGTTCAGGGGTGTCGGGAGTGGTTGTCGACAGAGTTTGGGTTGATTTGTGGTTGTTGTTGATGAAGAAGACGCGGGGTACTGTTGATGGAGCGTGCTGTCGCCGGAATGGTTGGAGGTTATGGTGCCGCCGGGATGAGGGGTTGTGGCCAAGTTGTTGTCGAAGCTGAAGGTGATGATGTTGATGATGGCACAGTTGTTGTAGAGAGGTGGATTGGAGATTTAGTGAAGAAAGAAACTTAGGATTAAGGTTCTGATATCATGTTAAGATTAACAGAGAGATTGTGGAATAGATATTGGATTATTTGATTGAGAAATAACTAAATACAATATATCCTATATATAGGAAGGAACTGAATACAAAACTAATTCATAACCTGATATGAGATTAAATACATATATTGTAATATCTAACAATAACATCATTGAGAGAAAAATTGCACATGAAAAAGGGTTAAGGACTCTAAAATTCTTGGAGAATATTGTTGTCAATAATTCAACAAGTTATGAACAATCTTGTAATGTGAAGGGACACCAAGATGGATAACCAAATTAATGAAAAAAGAAAAAGAAATCATTATGTAGGGAAATATGAAAAGTTCAAGAAATCTTGTCCGATATTGAGCTGTATTTAATTAGCTAACCACTCAACCTACCATATACGACCATAACAAAGGTCTTAATTTTGAACCTACTCAGAAGGCCACCAGCTTGAGAAATAAATATTTTGTTTTAGTGTTGGTTAGAGGGGCAATTTATTTGCTTAACTAAGGTTGGGTACAAACTAAATCCACAAGAAAAAGACTAATTTGCGCAATGATTAGGGAAGTTAATAAAAAAAAATTTTGTCCTACTATTATAGTCCATCCGAAAGCAGCTGAAGGCTGAACAATACTAGTGGTTAGGATAAATGTAGTATAACCTTGTCAGTTATAACTGTTACACTAAATCAAGCCCATCATTTCCATATTACTTCATATTTCTATGTCCGCATGTCAGCAACGTGGTGAAGGTTTATTAACTAGAAGTTAACTAAACTCTTTGGTTAATTATAACTAGTATTTTTTATTTTTTTACGTGCGATACACGTTTTGATAAGAGTTGGAGGATTTTCACGTGCGATATACGTGTTAAGAAATAGTTTTGGAGTTGAACGTGCGTTGCACGTAATTGGAAAAAATATATTGAAGGAAAAGCTACAATTTGTACGTGCAATACACGTGTTTATAAGTAGAATTTGAGTTGTACGTGCAACATATGTATATGTTAGTGTTAAAAAAATATTATAAAATTATTTTTCACGTGCGTTGCACATTTTAAATAGATAAAATTTTTTTATTTGTTTTTGTTGTTGTTTTTTTTTTTGGATAAAAGATGACCCAGTCAACGCTTCATTAATGGGATATTAAAGAAATAAGTAATACTAATTACATAGGTCCCAGAGATCCAAAAACTACATCTAGCATGGCGCAAAGCATAAAAAGATACAACCTCGAACTACAACAGAACGAAGTAGAAAAGAGGACTCGACGATACAGATACAGTTACAATACCCATGGGTACATAGTGCTCGAGCAATCAATTCCTTCACAATTTCAGATAGTGGAGATTTGCTGAAGTGCTCTAGCGTTGTTAAGCTCCCTCTCGCTGCCTGATCTAACCGACGAGACCTACTCTTCATCTTCCATTCGGAGTCTCTTCATCGTGCATCTGCTACCTGTCCAATCATGTGTTAGCCCCATAATTTTATGCGTAAGTCTTGATTGAGTGCATTTAATATTTCTAAAACATAAATCATTTCGGATAAGCCATAATCCCCATATTGTTGCAGAAGCAACGATTTCCCACTCTTCTCTCTCTTTCTGACCAACTAATCCTATCCAGCAGCGCCTCCAGACATCTGCGCTCACCCTAGGACTCTGAGAACACCCAAACCGTGGACATATCGTTTTTTTTGTTGCTGTAATTAATGGGAGAGTTGGAAGTGCACGTGTAATATACTGATCTGTATGTTGACAAATGACAACCCCAACTCTCCGATTATAATATTAGTTAGATATTAGAGATTAGAGATATCTCTGGTTATAATAGTATAGTTTTCTTTCCTTTTTTTTGGTTTTTAATCAAAAAGTTTATTGTATAGTTACTAATGACTTGATTTTCTGCACATAAAAAAGGGGACAAAGGAAAAAAAGGGGCAAAGGAAGAAAGGGAAAGTAGAGAAAATGATAGGGAGTCAATTGGAAAGATCAAGTGGTCTCAACTTATATTAATGAATTTGTGGGTTTTAAGGTCCACTTCCAATGATGTGGTTGGCTGTGTATGTTTTAGTGCCATGTCCACAAAACAAAAAAGCATCAAGCTTTGGATGCTTAGATCTCTACCATTAATTGCCGTGAAAAGGTAGGGGAAGCTTTTGCCAACAAAATCACATGGGAATAAGGAGCACATGCACAGGGCATCTATGATCACACCAACTAACTGCATATGGTATTCCTGAATGTAAAGAGCATGCACACAAATTAAAGCACCTGAAAATGCAAGGAGATTATGTAACGCACACTCATCTAAAAGTATGTCCGACATATCGGAATAGGAACTCCTTCAGTGAGTGCATCATACTGCGAAACAATGTCTAGAGGATGTCTGATGGGTCAATTAAAACTCAAAGATAAAAGTGGTCAATTTGCACCCGGAGCTAAGGACGGCTTATGGCTAATGGCCTGTATGGGTCATACTGCGAAACGAAGTCTAGAGGGGTACTTCAGATTTTAAAAAATTGAGGACAGATTTGTAAGATAGGTTAAAAGTTCACATGTGTTTTTTGAAATTTAGCCATTAATTAATATAATATATGAAAATAATGGTTTATAAGGGATTGAATTTTTTGCGGTACTAGGCCACTTTTTGAAACTATTTGTGATTTTAGATCAGTTCACAAATTATTAGCACTTTTGGCTAGTCAGTGCCACGTCAGTAGCGGCCACTATTGAAAATAGCGGTTTCTTCATAGCGACCTCCCACACTTATCAGCTTATAGAGAGGATATTGTATAACAGACACGACTTGGTGTAACTGAGGTCGCTATTGTCAATTGCGGTCTCGTATAACCAAGCTAGCTATACCCAATAGCGACCGCAGGTTGGCCCAATCGCTTTTAGGCCCACCTGAGGTCGCTATTGGGAATAACGACCTTAGTTAGACGAGGCTGCTATTGACAATAGTGACATCAGTTACATCAAGTGGTTTGCAATTATACAATACCCTCTATAATCTGCCAAGTGTAAGAGTACAATGTGTTGGTCGCTATTCCCAACAGCGGCCGATGCTGACATGGCACTGGCTAGCCCAAAATGCTAATAGTTTGGGAAGTGACCTAAAATCACAAATAGTTTTAAAAAATGGCCCAGTACCGAAAAATATTCTAAGGGATTGATATACAATTAAGCTAACATCATGCGTGCCAAAAACCCCAACCAAAGATCTCTATCATTATCAGTCTACTGATGACCAACCTCATATGCTAACAAAACATACAGATCAAACTATACTCTTTTTGGCACATTGGTAAAGATTCTGATCTATGTTCTCTTGGAGCTAAATAGTGGAATGACTCACTTTTGATTTTATTTGGTCAAATGACCTTATCTGAAAATTATTTAGCTAAATGATCTAGTTACTATTTGAATTTTTATAGTATACTTCCTATAGTAATTTCTATAGAATGTGTGACATTTCTTTAAATTCTAAAAGTCTTTGGGATATTAAGATAATTTCTGTTTTTATTATCAAAATTTTGTTTTCTATTCTATAGCTTATAAATTAGTGATTAATTTAAAGAAAATTACGAAAATTATGTAAAAATTTCTTACTTTAACTTGGCTCTGATACCAACTGTTTGTGCGTAGCTTGTAATCACTTGAAGACCTGGAAATCAAAAGGAAGAGAGTATCAAAAACTTTAAAATTCTAAAGATAACAGTTTGGTGTAAAATAATATTCGTCGAAATAATGGATATTGTCTATTCTGAAAAAATAATAAGGAATGTCGGGAATATCGTCTTCAAGTTCTCTCATATATTCTGATTCTGTCTCATATCCTTCACTATTACTATCATATGCGGGTTCTTCGAGTTCTTCCATATGTCTATTTTCTCCTCCATTCTGTTCATTTTCTTCAAGAAATTGTCTGTATGCAGTTGTAGGACTCCAAACATAACTACTAAGTATACCAATTTCATAAAATAACAAAGATCTTTCATGATAAGTTAGGTCGTCAATTATTTCAACATTTATATTACTAGTTTCTCTAGGATTTATTTGGTTTATTGTTATAATTATTACTCGTTGTATACTAAAAAAGAATAATTTGAATTCATAGCAATCATTCATGCTTATTGCTCTATGAGGATAATAAACATAAAAAACTAGCATTCTATCACTTCCTTGGTAATTAACCATTAATTCAAAAATCGGTGAGGCAATACCAAAATCATCGTTATCCATTAGTTCTTTTGAATTTGAACAATAATCAATTATAAAATCAAGAGTAGAGAGAGGTTTCTAAGGATGCCTAAAAAATCAAAACAAAACGGCCCATCATGCTCCCGACCTAGTTAAACCTCTTTGAGCTGCTCTGTACCAATTACTACCAGTGGATAAAATACATCTGGTATGCACCCCGATTTCCGTACTTCTTTTACGTTCCTCCCCTCTCAGGATTACTATGCCATCAAGAGAGCTTCATCCGAGAGATACGTCTGGAACAACTAGTAGCACTTCGGTACAGACAACCACAACCTAGCTCGTTTCCTTCCGCTAGGTGTACAGTCTAACTATAAAAGGTTGCAAATGGATATTTTTATAAGATCATTCAGGCAGAGCCTTACAAAACTCTCCCTAAGGGACACAGATTTAGTTATCCATACCTTATTTTCTACGAGATATGGTAGATGCATGAACTCGTAAAAGATAATTTTTATTTCCTTCAAAGTTGTTACAAACAGAGACTATTCAAGATTTTGTGGATTTTTTTTCTCTCCCAGATTCTCTGCCTTCTCTCTTGCTTAGCTTTCCCTTTTATAGACTAAGGGACCAGCTTACAACAAGTTTTCATGCGTCACTGCTTACATCATATGTTCAATAATTGCGATAAATACGTAAGTGCTTACATCAGCTTACAATAATTGTTCTGATTACATTTTGGCCTATTATAGGAAAAGAGATTCCTTTTGGCCGACATCTTCACATGCTCCACATTTATGTTCGTGTTCCATCTTCATCAAGCTACAATAATATCCATCTGTCTCTTCTGTCATTGTCATTGTTCCTATAGATAGTTACTGGTACTAGCTGTCTAACAGCTCATGCTTATCTTGTGGCTGTTTGATCTTTGCTATACTATACATTATTATTTTATCTGGATCTGTGCTGTCATAGATCCATATATTGCTGTCTCTTTGTTTTATGTCTTTTAATTCACAGTACATGTTCCTGAAGCCCATTGCCCTTCTTTCTGGAATTAATTTGTCAAATTCTTCAGTTTTAAATGGTACAATATTTGATGCTCCATAGATCATTTGGGTAGTCATCCCTATTTTTATAACATGTTCGGCTGGAAGTTCTTCATCGTCATTAAGATACTCGGGGATGGCTGAATACATTCTGACATAGATTTTTCAGGCCTTCGTGAGCCCAAAATAACTTTTGGCTGCTTTGTAAATTTCTCTTGGTAGTTGGATTAGTTCTTCACATTCTCTGGACGGATAGATGCATTGAATAAGTCCTCTTTCGAACAATGCCCTAGTTGTTCTTGGATTAGCTCTTGGTAGGATGATGGCCTTATTCATGTGCTGTTGTGATATGGTCTTGATGAACTGGTTCACCTCTGTTACTTGGCATAGTTTTTAAATATATTGTAAAAATAATATTTTCTTCGATACTTTGGTAGGAGCTTTCTCAGTAAGAAGTGTCTCCTTGTATGTAGTTTTATTTAAGGATGTAATTGCTTCTTCTTTTACTGACTGAGAAGGCTCACCTATCTCACTCATTTTCTTGCTATTATTGTCTACCATATTTTCTGTGGTTACATGTTGATTTACATACTGATAGAACAGACTTTGGAGTCCGCATATTTGTAGTTGTAATTGATTAAATGCTCCTTTTAATTTCTCCATTGTTCCCTTGATGTAAATAACATCTTGTTCTATTTGCTGGACTCTAGTTTCCATTCTACAACAAGTGAAATAGTTAATTTCTTGATAAAAAATCAGCTAAAATATTATCTTTTCCTTTTATATTTTCTATTAAGAAATCGTAATGTGCTAACTCCATTTGCCACCTTATCAATCTTTTATTTGCTATGGTTGGGTCTATTATTTTGTTAATCCAACTCTTTGCTTGGGTATTATCTGTCCTTACTGTGAATTTTGTATGTATTATAAATAGTTCAAACTTTTTTATAGCTTTTAAGATTGCTTGTAGTTCTTTTTCGTTTATGTGGTAATTTTGTTGGGTTTGTGTGAAAGATCCACTAGTATATCTAGCTAGTTTTCCTCCTTTTCTCCTATTTCAATAAATTTTAATACTGCTCCCCAATTATTTTCGCATGCATCTGTTTCTATTATCCATAAACATTCTTTAACGGGTAATCTTAGCTTATGTAATTCTGAAGTTTGTTGTTTTAATATTTTAAGTTTCTCTTCATCCTTCGGGATCTATTCCCATTTTTTAAACTTTTTCAGTTTTTGTTGTAACCAATTTATTTTTGCTGATAAATTTGGTATGTAACATCTTGTTTGATTTAGTAACCCTATTATAGATTGTACTTCTCTTTTTTCTTTTGGGACATTAGAAAAAATCTTTATTTTTTCTGCTATATGTGGCTGTAATTCTATTCCTTCATGTGATAATTTTATTCCTAAGAATTCTATATCAGTTTTGAATAATTCTATTTTCTTTTTTGATAGTATAATATCTGTATTTTTCACTATTTCAAAAAATTTTAGTAGATGTTCTTTATGTTGTTCTTCGTTTTCGGATCCTATTAGAATATTATCTACATATACTAATATGAAATTGTTGTATTTTTCAAAAAATTTATCCATATACTCTTGAAATATTCCTGGGTTGTTTTTATAACCGAATGGTAATACATTCCATTCATAAAACCCCTAAGGTGTGCTAAATGTTGTTAAAGATTTTGAATCTTCTGTTAGTTTTACATGATAAAATCCTGATTTACAGTCAAATTTCGAATTTTTTTTTGTTCTTACCGTGTTAAGTAGTATTTGCATGTCTGGTAGTGGATATCCAAATCTCTTAGTATTTTTATTTAGTTCCTTATAATTTACTACCATTCGAGATTTACCTCTTTTTTCTTCTGAATTCTTTCTTACTATAAATATAAATGCTGGTGATGAATGTGGACTTTGTGATTTTCTTATGTAATTATTTTCTATTAATTTTTTTATATGTATTTTGAACTCTTCTAGATCTGTTGGAGTATGTCTTATAGGTTTAATTTTTATTATTTTGTTCTTATCTATTAACTCTATGTGTGTTGTGGGTTTACTTAAGTCCCATTTTGCCAAGGGATCTTGTCACGCCCCGCTTCCCAAAATACAGGAATACGAGCATGTGACATGGCCCAGCAAATGATTTTAACATCATCCATAATCTGTACCAGTCTTAACTCAACAACATGGGAAGAAATAATCACAACCAGGCAGAAAACATAATCACATAAACGAGAATAAAATTCAATAACCAAATCTAGGATATAAGAACTTACCAAATTGTTCGAGAATATGCAATGCGGTAACGGTTCGACGAGTTCCTTTCGGTTACCCATCACTGTACCTGAATGACACAACTCAAAAGAAGGAGGAAAAGAACCCGTTAGAGCAAGCTTCGGGCGACAAGTAGTAGAAAGCAGTAAAATAGAAAATAAAGGACTATATAACAAGAACATAAATTGAACGATATTGGAGTCAATAAATAATAAACGGTAACAAAATCAAACGTTGATAATCTATAATTCAGAATCAGGAATCAATGTTTAATAACTAGTATTCAGTATTAGTGTCAATGTTCAATGTTCATTTATGTCTATGAGTCTATTATTCATTTTAATCCTAACTAATGCACGTACTACTGCATCCCATACTACAGGTTTCTTGCATACAATCAATTTCGTTTAGACCAAGGTGGTAGATTCTATAGATCATGTACTCGGGAACGATATTCAATAATGACCGATGACCGAATCAATCGAGATACTGTAGTCAGTAATCCACAATTAATCGATGACCGATATGACCAATAGACCGATAGACCGATAAATAGGGAAACATGGGCCCCTCTTCCGAGTACAGTCACTATGTCATCAACTACCCTAATCAACCCTTAACCCCGGCTTGATTAACATTTTATTAACAGTTGATATGGCTAAAAATAGGATTAAATCGGGACCGTTCACATCGGACACGAATCTTAAAGCTCAGGGGTAAAACGGTAATTTCACCTACTAACGGGTCTGAAATGGGAACTGGGTCTTCCTTCAAGACCCAATAACCCACGAACGGATCCACCTCAACTGGGTACGGGTCCCAACCCGAAATGAACCCAGTCCAGCAGGATGGAATTAGGGTTTCTGATTAATACTAATCAACGGCCCTGATTCACATCTATCCTTTCACTGGGGATTAGGGATTACATTCCTTATCTAATCACAGGGATTACATTCCTAATCTGACCCCAACGACGACTATAAATACCCCCCATCCACCACTATTAAGAGGTAATCAATACTTTTCCAGTTTAAAGTTCTTGCTTAATCATTCAGATTACTGACAAGACCGTCGGAGGGTGCGTCGCCGGTATCAACCCCTGTGTCTCGCACTTTTTGCAGGTTCGCAGCAGCGGCAAGAGACCAAGTCAACAGACGGTGAAGGTCAACAGGTCAACAGGTTTGCCTTGTTCGTTTTCGCAAGAATCCATAAATTCCATCTGTTTACCCCCACACCAGATTTAGCGGTAACAGATTGGCGCCATCTGTGGGAAACGAAAAAGCAGCCTGACCTCTCTTCATCAACGATAATAGTTTCAAGCCATGCATCCAAAACAGAAGGGGAAGGCAGCGGTCTCCAACCGAAGAACCACTTCCCTTCCTCCTTTCCCTCCTTAGGTTCAAGGTGCTCCTACTCAATAGGCCCCTCAAGGGTCTCGGGGGGCTGCCCAGGGGGCTCCCGTCAGAGTCATCCGAAGAAACATACTCCTCATGACCAAGTCCCGGGTCCCAATCCTTCAGTTGAATCCCTGGCTTCTCAAATCCCACCCGAGCAGGATCTTCGTCAAGTCATTGCCGACCGTCAAAAGGGGGTTGACCTTAGAACTCGCCTGAATGGATGGCGAGCCCTTGGTCGAGTCCATCAATCTGAGAACTCAGGGGCTTCAAGAATCCGAACCCCCCGACGACCGAGGACTAGAAGATCCCCTCCCCCGAGGAGGCAAAAAGAGTCCCCTCAGCGTCATCGGCAGAGAACTTATTCTCCAGTAAGCCGAGCCACACATAGGGACCGCCAAGCTGGAGAGGCACCAGTCACAAGGGCAGATCTTCAAGACTTCCAAGCGACAGTCTTAAGGGCCCTCAATATTGCTCCAAAGAACGACTAGAGGCCACCTACTCCTGAGCCAGCTAGGAGCCACCGCCTTCACACTCTCAGTCCTCGTCCTTTTCCAAGCTACCATCGCCGCAGCCCCAGTCCATCATCATCCGAAGATGAGTCCCGGGGCTCGGCAAGGTATGATCAAAGAGAAGACTCGGTCTACCGCCGTCTCCACGAGATGGAGAGGCACCTCGGCCGAATTGACAGGGAAGAAGAGCAACGAGCGATAAACCTCCGCCCGAGCAGACCTCCATTCTCCCGCACCATCATGGAGGCCCCCATCCCAGAGAACTTCAAATCGCCTCACTTCGAATCGTATACCGGGGAGTCAGACCCTGCAGATCACATAGAGAGTTTTAAAACTCTCATGATGATCCACCATGCTTCAGACGCCCTCCTCTGCAAGATCTTTCCTGCCACGCTGAAGGGGTCTGCACGAGAATGGTACTCTCGACTCGCCCCAGCCTCCATCTTCTCATTCGACCAGTTCGAAGGGCTCTTCCTTACTCATTTCGTGAGTAGCCGCCGGACCGAGAAAACAAGTGTATCTCTGGTAACCCTCAACCAAGAAAAGGGTGAACGCCTAAGGGATTACATTCGACGCTTCACCGCCGAAGCCCGGTCCATTCCCTCCCTCAACCAGTCAGTAGCCTCTACCGCATTCGAGCGCAACGTCACTAATGCCAACCTCAGGGCATCCCTTGCTAAGAAACCTCCTCGGAACTTCTCAAAGCTCCTACTCAGGGTGGAGAAGTACATACGGGCGGAAGAGGCTCTCAACCCCCTTGCTCTTGAGGAGACATCTTCCAGGAACAAACGGAAGAACACAAGTGAAGAAGGGTCCCAAAAATTCCAAAAGGACAGTAATGGCCAGTGCCGCCCGACTCCACATTTTGAGAAGTTCACCCCCCTTATTGCTAATATATCAGAAGTTCTTATGGAGGTGGATAAGGAAGGGCTACTCCGTGCTCCCCCTAGAATGAATACACCTGGCAAGAAGAGGAACAAGGATAAGTGGTGCCGCTTCACAGGGACCACGGCCACGACACGGATGATTGTCGGGCTCTTAAGGAAGAGATCGAAGAACTCATACAGCGGGGGTTCCTGACCAAGTTCGTCCAAAAAGAGGGGGCCGAGCTTCACCCCTGAGGAACCAATAAACGAACAGAGCGCCCGCCGAGCTTCAAGGCTCAGAACCTCCCAGCTCCTCCCAAGAGGTCTTCACCTTATCGTAGAAGTAGGATTTTGATTTTCAATAAGGCTGATGCTTGTAATCCGGCCAATAGCATGTAATAATGGCTCGCCCTATTGAAGCAGCCACTTAGTTTATCTCAATAAAACTTTACATTTTTTCATTGAAAATTATTTCTCTTGCTTCTCTATCTTTCCGAGTCACAACTCGCTAAATGGTGAGTTCGGAGTCCAGCTTCTTCTACATGGCTGCTCCCACAACTTACTAAGCTCTTCACAACGAGTTCGGAGTCCAACACTAGGCTCGATTCCGCTTCAAATAACTTGCTCGTAAGTGAGTTAGAAGTGGTTCGCCATTCAGAATTGCTCCCGCAACCGTTGAACCTCTTTTAAACGACGAGTTCGGGGTCCAACACTTGGCTCGATTCTGCTTCAAATAACTTGCTCGTAAGCAAGTTAAAAGTGGTTCACAATTTGGAATTGCTCCCACAACCGTTGAATCCCTCAAACGAAGAGTTCGGAGTCCAACACTTGGCTCGATTCTGCTTCAAATTACTCGCTCATAAGCGGGTAAGAAGTGGTTCTGTAACGCCCCAAATCCCAAATTACTGAATTCGAGATGTTCTACAGGATCTTTTCACTTTCTTCACATACAATTTTACAAGGAAATTTAAAACTTTTCTTTTACATCAGAGTTTACAACACATTACATTTGAATTTACACAGCGGAAGCGAAATATACAATATTTACATAAATGAACAACATCATAATGAACTCTTTATGCATCCATTCCTTTTACATGTAGTTATATCCTGCATAAAAACTGTGGGCACGTCAGTTTATTCAACCGACGATAATTATACATGGCCATCCTCTCTATGCCAGAAACAGTATAATGAGTCTCATTTCTTACAAATCACAAACTTGTTCAACATAAGCATGCAAATAAGGGGGAACTTTTAATGATGTCGTGTCGTGATTGTGCACTTAAGTCCTTAATGCAATTTACTTAATTAATCATGACACTAATGCACACTTGTTCGAATTCTATGCATCCCATACTACATAGGTTCGAGTGCAAGCCCCTTAAACGATCTTCATTTTTGTAGGGTTCAATCCCCCGCCATGACTTATTCTACTTCTGTAATTCCAATGAGTATCCTAGATGAATCTATGAGTACAAGCATGTATCCTGGCCCCTGGAGTAGAATTTCGCGCCATGTCTTGACTCGTCAAGCATGCATTCTGCGAAAATTCAGCCTCCTCCCTGAACACACTCCTCTTGCAGTCACCAAAACATCCCATAAGCGTGACTAGAGTCCGATCATTACTGAGTTGTGCCCGCGCCATGTCTTGACTCGTCAAGCATGCATTCTGCGGCTCACACACCCGCACCGTACCCTAGCTCTCATACTCATGTTTTTCTCTCATCTTCATCACCTCCACACTATGTATTAATTTAATTAGAATCATGAATGAAAATCAATCTCTAGAGTTAGCCTCTCCATCATCCGGACTTATCATTTCATTTCACTTGACCAACCTGGTCTAATTCTCCATATCATTTCATTCACTGCCGGGGAGACTTAGCTACTCTTCCATTAAATTTCACATTCACAATATCCAACTGAGCATCATCAGCTCATCATTCATTTTTGAGTCTCACAGACTTTTCTCATCATGATTTCACATTTCATAATTTCATTTAATCTTCCATTTCTCATCTATGATTCATTTACACCATTCATGCAACCATAAGCAGAATCCATTGACTTTAATCATACAGTTCACAATTACCAACAGCAAAATAACATGAATTCAAATATGTCAAAGTCCTTTCGGTACAGTCGACTTGGAAGAACACCAGTCGACTTATACAGTCATATACAGGGTTATCAAAAGGCTCGGGATAGTCGACTATGTACACTACCAGTCGCCTGTCCCGCAACTTTCAA
The DNA here is from genome assembly GCA_017893485.1 of Hemerocallis citrina. Classification (NCBI taxonomy): domain Eukaryota; kingdom Viridiplantae; phylum Streptophyta; class Magnoliopsida; order Asparagales; family Asphodelaceae; genus Hemerocallis; species Hemerocallis citrina. The sequence goes on along the minus strand of CM030367.1, from coordinate 209,836,969 downwards.
GTTCACAATATTAGTCACACAACAGTCGACTGTTCACACCTCAGTCGTCTGTCTTAACAATTTCAACAGCATAATTCCATGTCCAGATCAGTCGACTTGCTACACGCAATCGGTCGACTGGACAGATCTAATTTCAATAAATCATTTACAGTTCTTACGTGCATTTCATCATGATGTCAACTAACAGTACACAAAAGTTCATGTTTCACAGACAAGGTCTCTTATCATTCAATAACACTACAACATGGATCATCAAATTACTACCATGTCCTTTCCGTTAAGGAAAATACTTTAAACATGCATTCACATATGCCCATAATGTCTTAACACAATAAAGATGTAAATCCCAAGTCATCAAACTGGGTCCACACGATGAAAATATATCAGCTTATGAAACTACCCAACAGTCACAGTCAGATTTGAGGTACCAGTCGACTTAACACACTATCAGTCGACTGCTTCGACAATTCCAAAATTATTAATTACCATGAGCTCTTTTTATTCATTTACCTTCCCTCCAGCATATGTGTCATAGGGAAACCATGCAAATAGTATTCATACCATCATGTTCATTTATACACACGTTTATCATTGCAATCATGCGAATTAATGTCCCGTACCAGTCGACTGGCTCACATGGCAGCCGACTGTACCGACAGCCTCGTTTCAATATTAATAGCAAGTTCAAGCAATTTCTACTGCATTTAAATCACTTTTATAGCGTAATATCAATCATAGCCATTGTAGCATTATTCCTACATTAGAAGTCCTGAGAAACACCCACCTTGTATGAAGAAATAAACCGAAATCCCGCAAAGTCCTTCAATAACACAACACTTCTTGTTCCTTTGCTCCACACCGAAATCTCCAGCAATGCTGCTTGCTTCCACAGAAGAGCTCCCACACAACTCACAGATACTCTCTTAAAACTCAGGAAATTTTAAGTGTAAAAGAGATAGGGAAAGTAGGGGGGTATTTATACTAGAAGACCAATAAGATGAAGGGTTGAGATCTATCAGGGAGTTGGAGGATTAAGGGCTGAGATTGATTTGGGGGTTGCAAAAACTACCCACAACTCAGCGTAACTACCCATGATCTAGCCCACTCTCTCCCAAAACCGGCCAAAGAGTTGTGCCTAATACACGTGTACATTGAGTGCACGTGTACACACAACCACACCCTACGAATAGCATATATAATACCCGGGATAAAAAGAGCAAGAAAAATGTTACATTACAAGTTGTGGAAAAATAATAAGAGAGTTTACAATCCATGGGCTTAAAACCAAATTGGGCCAAAATAAATTTTATTAAAAGAAAAATAGACAAATTAACATTGGGCTTTAAAGCAAGTAATTTATAGGGAAAAATATAATTTATACATCATGGAGTAATAGCCACGCGTTATACAAGCATACTAAAAAAAGAATTAATCTTTATATATTAAGAAAATCGGGGTATTACATCACTCCCTCCTTAGAATAGTTCCGTCCCGGAACTACAGCCAAGAGCGAGAAAAGAAGACACAACAACAAGAGATACAAAAACACAAATACAAAAATACAATCAACAGGACAATCAAGCAAAAAGCTCAGGATAGTCCTTCAACATCTTCTCCTCAGATTCCCAAGTAGCCTCTTCAACCAAGTGGTTTCTCCAGACTACCTTGACCATCGGTATCGTCTTATTCCTCAAGACCTTCTCCCTACGGTCAACAATCTCAACAGGAGTCTCGATGTAATTCAGGTCTAACTGCAAACCTTCCGGCACTTCAGGCAAATGATGACTCGGATCCGGAATATAACCTCTTAGCATAGACACATGAAAGACATTGTGCACCTGAGACAACTCTTCCGGTAATTCAAGCCGGTAAGCAGTTTTCCCGATCCTTTTCAATATCTTGTATGGGCCTATAAACCTCGGGGCCTACAAACCTCGGGGCTAACTTCCCGCCTTTACCAAATCGAACCACACCTCTACTGGGTGATACCTTCAGAAAGACGAAGTCACCAACCTCAAACTCAAAGTCCCTTCTCCGGTTGTCTGCATAGCTTTTCTGCCTGCTCTGAGCTTCCATCAACCTTTTCCTGATCAGAACAATCTTCTCAGAAGTCAGCTGTACAAGCTCAGGACCAAACAACTGACGCTCCCCAACCTCATACCAACACACAGGAGTCCTGCACTTCCTGCCATACAAAGCTTCATACGGCGCCATCCCGATGCTAGCCTGAAAACTGTTGTTGTAGGCAAACTCCACCAAAGGTAAATGCCTTTCCCAACTGCCTCCGATGTCTAGTATACAACACCGAAGCATATCCTCAAGAATACGGTTGACTCTCTCGGTCTGCCCATCGGTCTGTGGATGAAAAGCAGTGCTGAAATCTGTCTTGGTACCCAAAGCTACCTGAAGACTCCTCCAGAAATGCGAAGTAAACCGCGCATCTCGATCAGACACAATAGTCGAAGGAACGCCATGAAGTCGGACAATCTCACCAACATACAACTCAGCCAACTTGTCCATCGAAGCAGTGAGTTTCATCGCCAAAAAGTGAGCGGACTTGGTAAGTCGATCGACTATAACCCAAATAGCATCATTGCCCTTAGAACTCTTAGGCAATCCCGTGAAGAAATCCATACTGATGTTATCCCACTTCCATTCCGGAATAGGTAACGGCTGTAATAGACCTCCGGGTCTCTGATTTTCGGCTTTGACTTGCTGACAAACCTCACATCTCGCGACAAATTCGGCCACATCCCGCTTCAAACCTGACCACTAGAAATGCTGCTTGATGTCTTTGTACATCTTAGTACTCCCAGGATGTACTGACAAAAGAGTAGCATGCGCCTCCTGAAGAATACTCTCTTTCAGGTCCGCCTGATCCGGAACACACAGCCTATCTCCGAACCACAGCACTCCTTCCCTGGTCTGAAATCCGGGTAACCTGCCAGCACTAACCTGTTCCTTCATCTCCAAGATAACAGCATCAACTTCCTGACTTGCAATGATCCTTGCATTCAAAGTAGGTTGAAGCTTCAACTGAGATAAAGATGCCCCCAATCCTTGCAAGACAACCTCAATACCTGCTCGGTCCAACTCCTCAATCAGATGCCTCTGAGTCGTAATCAAACAGGCCAAACTGCTCTTGCGACTAAGTGCATCAGCAACAACATTAGCCTTTCCAGGATGATACTTGATCTCAGGTCGCATATCCTCGAGCACTTCCAGCCATCTCCGCTGTCTTAGATTGAGATCCCTCTGCTGGTAGATATACTTCAAGCTCTTATGATCCGTGTACATGTTCAGCTTCTCACCATACACGTAGTGCCTCCACTGCTTCAAAGCAAAGATAATCGCAGCCAGCTCTAGATCATGAGTCGGATAATTCTTCTCATGCGGTCGTAGTTGCCTAGACCCATAAGCGATTACTTTACCCTCTTGCATTAAGACACAACCAAGCCCCCGATGTGAAGCATCGCTATAGACATCATACTCAACTCCTGCTCTAGGCAAAGCCAAAATAGGTGCAGTAGTCAGTCTATCCTTCAACTCCTGAAAACTCGCCTCACATTGCTCGGTCCACTTGAAGCTCACATTCTTCTTGGTCAACTCGGTAAGCGGCACCGCTATCTGAGCATAACCTTGAATGAATCTCCTGCAGTATCCAGTCATCCCAAGGAAACTTCTGACCTCCTTCACTGTAGTAGGCCTAGCCCAATCTCTCACTGCCTCTATCTTCTGAGGGTCAGTTGCCACTCCCTCCTTAGAAAGGATGTGACCTAGGAATGCCACTTCAGATTTCTAGAAATCACACTTGGATAACTTGGCATACAACCTCTGCTCTTCCAACTTTTGCAAAACTGCTGCCAGATGCTCGGTGTGCTCCGCCTCAGACTTGGAGTACACGAGAATATCGTCGATAAACACCACGACAAAAGAATCAATAAACGGCCTCAGAACTCTGTTCATCAAGTCCATGAAGATTGCGGGTGCATTCGTCACTCCGAATGGCATAACTAAGAATTCGTAATGCCCATGCCGAGTTCTAAATGCAGTTTTGTGCACATCTTCAGCTTTCACTCGCAGTTGGTGATATCCTGATCGAAGATCTATTTTGGAGAATACAGCTGCTCCTTGTAGACGATCGAACAAGTCACCAATTCGAGGAATCGGATACTTATTCTGAACAGTGACCTTATTCAGCTCCCGGTAATCGATACACATCCTCATCGATCCATCCTTCTTCTTTACCAAAAGCACTGGTGCTCCCCAAGGTGACGCACTAGGTTGAATAAAGCCTTTTCCCAACAGTTCCTCAATCTGCCGTTTCACCTCATCCTGTTCCACTGGAGCCATCCTATAAGGTGCCTTAGAAATGGGCGCACTTCCCGGTTGAACAGTGATGCTGAACTCTACATCACGATGCGGAGGTAACCCAGGAAAATCTTCCAAGAACACAGTCGGATAGTCCCGAGCCACAGGAATCCCTTGCAATTCCACAGGAGTCTCTTCCTTGCGGATAGTTGCCACCAGCTTAGAACACTTCAACTTTCCTTGGAAAGTGACTTCAGGTCCACCTGGAGCCTTCACTGTGACGGTCTTGGACTTGCACTCGATGCTCGCACTGTACACCGACATCCAATCAATGCCAATGATAATATCGACTCCCAAGATAGTCAGCTCGATCAGATCAATGCCAAAGATTCGATCCCCAATCACTATCTCGCAATCAGCATAGTACCGATCAGTGGTCAAAGTCTCCCCTGATGGCGTAGCTACTGCTAAGATCTTGCCTGGAAAAATCTTTGGTTCAACTCCCAATACTTTAGCAAATCTAGGAGACACAAAAGTATGAGAGGATCCAGTATCAAACAACACCACAGCTCCCTTTCCATTAATATAGAGTTCTCCTGTTACATAACATATATCATTACATAACAATTTCACACTATGAGCGGGAAGAAGAAATGGAAAAGAAACCACACTAAACATCAGCCCTCGTACCAGAGATGACCTGATCCGCCTCCTCAGCATCAGCTTCTGTCAAAGCAAATACTCGCCCTGACTGGTACGACCTCTTCCCAGTCTGCTGTATTGGCACATTGTGATTGCCAGCCCGTGGTTTGAGACATCGAGATTGGTAATGTCCTACTTCACCACAGTTAAAGCAAGTGACTGCAGAAGGTCTCCCTACATCGTTTCCAGGTCTCCCAGCTACACTGACAGCATTCGCCCCTGTCGGTTTGAACCTCTGTGCAGATGGTTGCCCCTTGAAACTCCCCGATGGCGCGGGCCTCTTCCCGGACTGCCAGTTGCTCTTCTGGTGCTGAGCAACATGGAACTGCCCCATATCCGCCTCCGTTGCTGCCGCCCTCTTCACCAGCTTATCGAATCTCCTGATACCAAGGGGTATCATACGAGATCTCAAGCTCGGCCTCAGACCATGCTCGAACTTGCGAGCCTTCTTCGCCTCATCCATCACCAGTTCTGGAGCATACCTGGAGAGCTGAGTAAACTTGGTCTCATACTCCCTTACTGACATGCTGCCTTGCTGAAGTGACAGAAACTCCATGGCCTTTTTCTCCTGGACGTCGGAGGGGAGATAATGGCTGCGGAATTCTTCCAGAAATTCCTTCCAGCCACACAACAAGCCGCCCATAGTCCTCTTCACCGACTGCCACCAAACAGCCGCATCCTTCTCCAACTGCAAAGTCGCCAACTTGACCTTGCTGCCCTCCGGTGTTTCCAACACCTCGAAGATTGTCTCCACTTGCCGAATCCAGTTATCGGCTGCATCCGGGTCTGACTTCCCCTCGAACACTGGTGGTTTCATTCTCTTGAACGATTCCACTAGCTTGATTGCCTCGGGTACTGGATTCACCGGCCCCCTTCCTTGGTTTGCAGCCACTGCATTCAGCGTCTGGTAAACCCTTGCAAACTCGGCCTCAAGGTCCAGACCTTCACCGTTCCTGGCTCCTCTTCTCGCCATATTCTGATGCAAAAGATCCATTAAACTCGAAGTATAAAACAAGAAATTAAACCAACTTTCATTTCATTGAATTTCAAAGTTTATACATTCGAATTTAAAAAAAAAACATTTTAACATCAGAACAGAAGAAAATAGAAACTAGGACAATCTAATCTCTACGGGTCCTCTTCGCTGCTCGAAGTTCATCCCGCAGTTCATCCACCTCATCCTTCAGCACATCAGTTAGGTTCTTTTTCTTCTCAAGTTCCCAAATCCGATGGCTGAGAACAGAATAGTCAGCATTCCGTTTCTCCATCTGAGCCTCCAAAATTCCAACTCTATACTTCAAGGTATCCACTTGCCTCTGCAGAGAAGCTACAGCGTTACCCAGAGCTGGTCCCTTTTCTTCATCGGAAGAAGAAGAATCATCAGGTGAGTTCGGCGGTAGGGTGATCTCTCGAGATTCAGGGTACTCCTCATCATCAGAATCAGCTTGCCCGGGGTGATACTCGTCCTCTGAATCAGCCTGTCCAGGATGGTATTCTTCCTCAATAATGTGCCAGTCGTCGCCTCCAGCAGGGTCGAAGTGATCAGCCATCTTAGAATAGAGAGGAAGAAGCATAAATCATAGAGCAACACAAATGTAAGTTACTTACATTTAAATCTCCAAACTCGAACGCACACTCTAATGTCCACATCTAGGGTGTCGTTCCTTATAAATTTGTACGAGTGTGAAAGCGTAGAAAGCGTGGCTCTGATACCACTCTGTAATGCCCCGAATCCCAAATTACTGAATTCGAGATGTTCTACAGGATCTTTTCACTTTCTTCACATACAATTTTACAAGGAAATTTAAAACTTTTCTTTTACATCAGAGTTTACAACACATTACATTTGAATTTACACAGCGGAAGCGAAATATACAATATTTACATAAATGAACAACATCATAATGAACTCTTTATGCATCCATTCCTTTTACATGTAGTTATATCCTGCATAAAAACTGTGGGCACGTCAGTTTATTCAACCGACGATAATTATACATGGCCATCCTCTCTATGCCAGAAACAGTATAATGAGTCTCATTTCTTACAAATCACAAACTTGTTCAACATAAGCATGCAAATAAGGGGGAACTTTTAATGATGTCGTGTCGTGATTGTGTACTTAAGTCCTTAATGCAATTTACTTAATTAATCATGACACTAATGCACACTTGTTCGAATTCTATGCATCCCATACTACATAGGTTCGAGTGCAAGCCCCTTAAACGATCTTCATTTTTGTAGGGTTCAATCCCCCGCCATGACTTATTCTACTTCTGTAATTCCAATGAGTATCCTAGATGAATCTATGAGTACAAGCATGTATCCTGGCCCCTGGAGTAGAATTTCGCGCCATGTCTTGACTCGTCAAGCATGCATTCTGCGAAAATTCAGCCTCCTCCCTGAACACACTCCTCTTGCAGTCACCAAAACATCCCATAAGCGTGACTAGAGTCCGATCATTACTGAGTTGTGCCCGCGCCATGTCTTGACTCGTCAAGCATGCATTCTGCGGCTCACACACCCGCACCGTACCCTAGCTCTCATACTCATGTTTTTCTCTCATCTTCATCACCTCCACACTATGTATTAATTTAATTAGAATCATGAATGAAAATCAATCTCTAGAGTTAGCCTCTCCATCATCCGGACTTATCATTTCATTTCACTTGACCAACCTGGTCTAATTCTCCATATCATTTCATTCACTGCCGGGGAGACTTAGCTACTCTTCCATTAAATTTCACATTCACAATATCCAACTGAGCATCATCAGCTCATCATTCATTTTTGAGTCTCACAGACTTTTCTCATCATGATTTCACATTTCATAATTTCATTTAATCTTCCATTTCTCATCTATGATTCATTTACACCATTCATGCAACCATAAGCAGAATCCATTGACTTTAATCATACAGTTCACAATTACCAACAGCAAAATAACATGAATTCAAATATGTCAAAGTCCTTTCGGTACAGTCGACTTGGAAGAACACCAGTCGACTTATACAGTCATATACAGGGTTATCAAAAGGCTCGGGATAGTCGACTATGTACACTACCAGTCGCCTGTCCCGCAACTTTCAAGTTCACAATATTAGTCACACAACAGTCGACTGTTCACACCTCAGTCGTCTGTCTTAACAATTTCAACAGCATAATTCCATGTCCAGATCAGTCGACTTGCTACACGCAATCGGTCGACTGGACAGATCTAATTTCAATAAATCATTTACAGTTCTTACGTGCATTTCATCATGATGTCAACTAACAGTACACAAAAGTTCATGTTTCACAGACAAGGTCTCTTATCATTCAATAACACTACAACATGGATCATCAAATTACTACCATGTCCTTTCCGTTAAGGAAAATACTTTAAACATGCATTCACATATGCCCATAATGTCTTAACACAATAAAGATGTAAATCCCAAGTCATCAAACTGGGTCCACACGATGAAAATATATCAGCTTATGAAACTACCCAACAGTCACAGTCAGATTTGAGGTACCAGTCGACTTAACACACTATCAGTCGACTGCTTCGACAATTCCAAAATTATTAATTACCATGAGCTCTTTTTATTCATTTACCTTCCCTCCAGCATATGTGTCATAGGGAAACCATGCAAATAGTATTCATACCATCATGTTCATTTATACACACGTTTATCATTGCAATCATGCGAATTAATGTCCCGTACCAGTCGACTGGCTCACATGGCAGCCGACTGTACCGACAGCCTCGTTTCAATATTAATAGCAAGTTCAAGCAATTTCTACTGCATTTAAATCACTTTTATAGCGTAATATCAATCATAGCCATTGTAGCATTATTCCTACATTAGAAGTCCTGAGAAACACCCACCTTGTATGAAGAAATAAACCGAAATCCCGCAAAGTCCTTCAATAACACAGCACTTCTTGTTCCTTTGCTCCACACCGAAATCTCCAGCAATGCTGCTTGCTTCCACAGAAGAGCTCCCACACAACTCACAGATACTCTCTTAAAACTCAGGAAATTTTAAGTGTAAAAGAGATAGGGAAAGTAGGGGGGTATTTATACTAGAAGACCAATAAGATGAAGGGTTGAGATCTATCAGGGAGTTGGAGGATTAAGGGCTGAGATTGATTTGGGGGTTGCAAAAACTACCCACAACTCAGGGTAACTACCCATGATCTAGCCCACTCTCTCCCAAAACCGGCCAAAGAGTTGTGCCTAATACACGTGTACATTGAGTGCACGTGTACACACAACCACACCCTACGAATAGCATATATAATACCCGGGATGAAAAGAGCAAGAAAAATGTTACATTACAAGTTGTGGAAAAATAATAAGAGAGTTTACAATCCATGGGCTTAAAACCAAATTGGGCCAAAATAAATTTTATTAAAAGAAAAATAGACAAATTAACATTGGGCTTTAAAGCAAGTAATTTATAGGGAAAAATATAATTTATACATCATGGAGTAATAGCCACGCGTTATACAAGCATACTAAAAAAAGAATTAATCTTTATATATTAAGAAAATCGGGGTATTACAGGTTCGCCATTCGGAACTGCTCCCACAACCGTTGATTCTCTCACTTAAGCAGCGAGTTCGGAGCTAAAACTCTCCCCTAGAGTTGCTCCTCAAACTCGTCTCACAAACGGCTCTCTCCCAGAGCCGAGCTCTTCACTCCGCTCGCCTCCAAAGCAGACCCTTTCTCAACAAGTTTGGAGCACAATTCTCTCCTAGAGTTCCTCCTCACACTTGTCTCACAAATAGCTCTCTTCCAGAGCCGAGCTCTTCACTCCGCTCGCCTCCAAAGCGGACCCCTTCTCAACAAGTTTGGAGCACAACTCTCTCCTAGAGTTCCTCCTCACGCTTGTCTCACAAATAGCTCTCTTCCAGAGCCGAGTACTTCACTCCGCTCGCCTCCAAAGCGGACCCCTTCTCAACAAGTTTGGAGCACAACTCTCTCCTAGAGTTCCTCCTCACACTTGTCTCACAAATAGCTCTCTTCCAGAGCCTAGCTCTTCACTCCGCTCGCCTCCAAAGCGGTCCCCTTCTTAACAAGTTTGGAGCACAACCCTCTCCTAGAGTTCCTCCTCACACTTGTCTCACAAATAGCTCTCTTCCAGAGCCGAGTTTTTCGCTCCGCTCACCTCCAAGACGGACCTCCTCTCAACGAGTTCGGAGCTCACAAATCTCTCCTAGAGTTGCTCCTCAAACTCGTCTCCCAAACGGCTCCGATCGCCCCACGTCCCTCGGAACCAAAATCCGAGCGACAGGCGATCCGACCCCAACGACCAAGAGGATAGCTCGGATTCCGAGCAAGTGCCAATCCGAGCCACGAATTGGAGAAAAACGACTTTCCCCTCAAAATTCGTGTAAGATTTCGATCAGACGGCTCAGATCATGCCAGTGCCATTACACGACAAGATAGTATTTTCTTAGGAACAGAGCCCGCATCGAGATCTGTGCCACCATCCAACGGCTAGGATCGCCCCACGTCCCTTGGAACAAAATTCCGAGCGATAGGCGATCCGATCCCCGCAACAAAGAGGATAGCTCGGAATACCGAGCAAGTAGTTCAGCCACCGAGCTACATCGCTCGGATTCCGAGCAAGTGCCAATCCGAGCTAGGAATTGGAGAAAAATGAATTTCCCCTCAAAATTCCCGTATGATTTCGATCAGACGGCCCAGATCTTGCCAGCGCCACTAAACGACAAGATAGTGTTTTCTTGAAAACTGTGCCCGCCTCGAGATCCGCGCTGAGATCCGACGGCTCAGATCGCTCCACGTCGCTCGGTATTCCGAGCCGAGCGACTAGCGATCCGAGCCACTCGCGCCCCTTCTTCGTCCCAAGGGTCTTCCTAGCACATCTTACAAGGGTTTTCCTAGCACAAGGGTCTTCCTAGCACATCTTCCTAGTACATCTTACAAGGGTCTTTCTAGCACATCTTACAAGGGTCTTCCTAGCACAAGGGTCTTCCTAGCACATCTTACAAGGGTCTTCCTAGCACATCTTCTCTGCCCCTAGGAGTGGAGCTCCTCTTCCAAAATCCCCAAGAACAAAACACTCCTCAACTTCATGAAGACAAGAATGTTGCGGGGCTATTTTGACCATGAAGGAGGGTGAATCTTCATCCCACTCCTAAAGAGAAGTTGTAGATCTTCAAATTATCTTCGAAACGAGGGTCGCACGCCCCGATCGGACATCCGTAGCACCGGGAAAGTGGATCGCAATACAACTGCGCCGAATAGCTCGGAAATCCGAGCCGAGCCACTCGCGCGAGGGAAAAACCGAGCCACTTCGCTCAGATTCTGAGCAAGTGCCAATCCGACCCCCGAAAGTGAAGAAAAACGATACCGAGCAACTCCAACCGTTGGATCTTTACAAAAATCGAGCAAAAGTTGATGAACGGCTCAGATCGCGCAACGTCTCCACAAAACGACAAGATAACGTTTTCTCAAAATTTGAGCCTCTTGTCTCGTGATTCGCGCCACGATTGTGATCAACCGTCCAGATCGAGCCGTGTAGCTCATATCTACAATCCGAGCTACTGTCCTGCCAAGCTGCAAAATGGCCAAAAAATTTGCCTCAAAATCCGTGCTCGGATTCGTCGAACAAGCAAGCAAAAAAAAAAAATGCACGAGGGTCGGGATCGGACCCGTTAGGGTCCCAAACCCGAACCCCACGTCACCTTCCTCTTCTTCTCTATACTATCCCGCCAAAACCAAAAAGAGAAGAACCAAGCTCCTTCAACACAGAGCTCGACCTCGCCGAGCTCCCTTCACCGAGCTCCTCCCCTCGTCGTCCTTACCCCCTCCGTCGTCGAGCTCTCGTCGACGAGCTCCGAACTTCTCCCTCACTCCGTTACAGAGCTCGACCTCGCCGCCATTTCGTCGAGCTCTCCTCCATACCTCCAAGCTCCATTCCGACGCCGAACCCATTACTGTGCTCAAGCTCCACAGACCCTCACGCTGCCGAGCTCTCCCTCTCTCCGAGCTCCCCTCTGCACACCCTCTTCATCGAACCCTCTCCTCGCCGAACCCATCGTGGCCGAGCACTGAGCTCCATGCCGAGCCTCTCCCTCTCTCCGAGCTCCCCTCTGCACACCCTCCTCGTCGAACCCTCTCCTCGCCGAACCCATCGTGGCCGAGCACTGAGCTCCATGCCGAGCTTGACCTCGCCGAACCAATCGAACCGAGCTCTCCTTCTCGCCGAACCAATCGAACCGAGCTCTCCTTCTCGCCATGCCAAGCTGCAACTCCGACAAACTCCACTCGTCGAGCTCATTCGTCAAAGCTCCGACCACATCCATCGTCGAAGCACGAGCCTCCTCGTCGAAATCCCATGGCCGAGCTCCAAGCTCTTCGCCAGCATCGTCGTGCTCGAGACTGCCTCGACGAGTCGTCGAGCTCCGACGACTGGCCTCACCTTCGCCTCCACGTCGTGTGCTCCTCGTCCATCTCCTTCGTTAACTTGCCAAGCTCCACTCCGTCTTCGAGCTCGAGGTCGAAGGAGAGAAGAAGACAAAGAAGTAGATGGTCGGAGAAGAAGAGAGAACAGAGCAAAGAAGAGGAAGAAAGCCAGGGCGGAAAAAAAAAATTTATATGCCACGTGGCCTCACATCCGAGGTCGGATCCGAGCTACGCGAAATGTGCACGAAGTTGCTCGGAATCCGAGCAAGTGCCAATCCGAGCTCAAAATAGGAGAAAAATTTTGCCGAACTACATGCGCCGTCCGATCTTTTCAAAAATCGCGTCACGACACGATCGACGCTCAGAAACGCGCCACGTGTCCAAACGTGATCTGCTTTGCGATGCACGCACATCTGATCATGATCGACGCTCAGGAACGCACCACGTGTCCAGGTAATATTTAATTTATTTATTTATTATTATTTTTATTTAATTGTTTTAATTATTTAAAAAATCCAAAAAAATATTTAAAAAATCGAAAAAAATTAATTAAAAATTCTAAAAATAATTACTAATTCAGAAAAGTTATTTTAAAATTCTGGAAAAATAATTATTAAATTAGAATAATTAATTAATATTTTCGATAATTAATTATTTAATTCGAAAAATGAATAAAAAATTCAAAAAAATGAGAAAAAATTCAGAAAAATCTGGAAAAATCACCAAAAATCCAGAAAATTCTGAGAATATTTTTGGGAATTTTACAAGCCCAGAATAACACCGTTACACCCTGAGAAAGATTCCAAACTCCCTTAAAAATACCGATAAAATCCCGTACGCCATTAGAACAACAAAACTACTCCTTGAAGACTGTAAAACTCAGTCTCCAGGAGTGGGGGGCTCGTGATATGGCTAAAAATAGGATTAAATCGGGACCGTTCACATCGGACACGAATCTTAAAGCTCAGGGGTAAAACGGTAATTTCACATACTAACGGGTCTGAAATGGGAACTGGGTCTTCCTTCAAGATCCAATAACCCACGAACGGATCCACCTCAACTGGGTACGGGTCCCAACCCGAAATGAACCCAGTCCAGCAGGATGGAATTAGGGTTTCTGATTAATACTAATCAACGGCCCTAATTCACATCTATCCTTTCACTGGGGATTAAGGATTACATTCCTTATCTAATCACAGGGATTACATTCCTAATCTGACCCCAACGACGACTATAAATACCCCCCATCCACCACTATTAAGAGGTAATCAATACTTTTCCAGTTTAAAGTTCTTGCTTAATCATTCAGATTACTGACAAGAGCGTCGGAGGGTGCGTCGCCGGGATCAATCCCTGTGTCTCGCACTTTTTGCAGGTTTGCAGCAGCGGTAAGAGACCAAGTCAACAGACGGTGAAGGTCAACAGGTCAACAGGTTTGCCTTGTTCGTTTTCTCAAGAATCCATAAATTCCATCTGTTTACCCCCACACCAGATTTAGCGGTAACAACAGTCATTTATGAACATGCATGTGATCAATGTGGGTGATGATATCCATACTCATGCAACAGGTACACTCGGTGAGACCGACCAATAGCACTAGTACAATTTCAAGATGATATCAAGACTATACAACACATGAATATACGTGGTACAATTCATTAAATATGGAAAACACGTTTATATGCAAAACATGACTAAATATGGACTAAGTGTACTACAATTTCTATATGCAATGTCTTAAGTTTCTGTGTCGGGAACCGGGTCAAAACCTCAGTACAAAGTCAGGCAAATGACAAGGCAGTACATGCGAAAGTTCCATAATACAATAAATTTACAGTTCAAGTTTTATTTCAATAGCAATGGCATGACAAGACAATTATGAATCAAATAGCATTATACAATAAAGAAACAATGGAGTTCAATTAAATGTGATATTCAAATTGATTACTACTTGCCGGATTTCAAGGAGTGTTTTTTTTAAACTAGAAACACTAAAAATGAGTTCAAGAGACGCTTGCCTGTTACTTGGTTAATTCGAATAATTTAGGATAACGGGATATGAATACTGGGTGACGATCCAAAGCACATGCGAGCCACGTACAAAACCGAACAGCAAAGCACACAAGACCAAAAGCACAACAACAACAAGATCAACAGCACAACAGCAACAAGATCAACACTGGATCCCTCCCAAACACTGAACACCAAATTCGAATCACCCCAGACAAAACAGCAAACATGCAAATCCACCAATCCTTCTCCTTCTTCTCCAAAGCGACAGCGAGAGAAAGAGAGCGGAAGAAACTTCGACGATGACTGGCTGAGTTCGGGATGACAACGATGACACCACGGGGAGGCGGCAACTGGCGACGACGACGAGCATCGGCGACACTGCGGTCGGGAAGCGACGGTAGCGGCGCTCGAGCGACACCATGTTTCACTTCAAAACAGGGGAGACGAAACGACGGGAGGTGATTAGGGCTTGGATGGCAACGACGACTAGGGGGATCTGCGGTGGTTACGGGGGTGAACGGAGAGGCGAAGGCGAAGGTGGGTTGATGGGTCTCGGTGAAGTTGAGTTCGAGCGATGGGGATGATGATGAAGGCGACAGGGATGAAATGGTGGTGACGCTGGGATGGAGGTGGCGACGAGGATTTGGTTCGAGGTGTGGTGGAGGAGAGGTTGGAGCAGTGGGTTTCGGTTGAGCACGAGGTAGGGGGTGAGAGGGAGCACGGGAGGTAGAAGAATGAACATGAAGGGGAAAAGGGTGAACAGTAGTGGGGGGGGGGGGGGGGGGGGGCGGGTTAGCACAGGAATAGGGGGGGGGGGGTAGGGTTATTAGGTTAGGGTTAGGTTATAGGATTACTATATATAGGATGTTTATGAGTAGGTTTTGGGCTATTGGGTATACAGGTTAGATCCAGTGAGAGAATGTGGGCTATATGGTATTTAAAATGTATATATAAACATGCATTAAAACAATTAATGAAATACAAATAGATAAGTATGTTCGGGCTTTACAATAATAATAATAATAATAATAATAATAATAATAATAATAATAATGATAACGATAAAAATAATAACAATAATAACAATTATAATAACATTAATTATAACAAAATAATAATATTAATAACAATGAGAATAACAATAATAATAATAACAAAAATAACGATAATAATTACAAGGATAAAAATAACAATAACGATAATAATAATAACATTATATAATAAAATATAAATTCATTAAAATAACCCAAATAACAGTAATACTAAATATATTAGCGATCAATAAGAATAGAAAGATAGAAAATAAAATATACCATTATTCGAGATAATTAAAATTTTTGATTAGAAAAATACTTTAATAAAATACGAAATGAATTTAACACAAGGTAAATTATAATTAATCAAAATACAGAAAACATTCGGAAATGTTTATTTACGAAAACGGGGGTTACAGATCTTCTCCGCACAGTTCTTCTAATTGTTCTTGTAAAATTTCTTTTGTAGTTATTTCTTGGACTTGTTGTATTCTAGTTTTATTTGGTAAATATTGATATTCACCACGCTTAGTTGAAGAAACTCTGATATGTGGCAGGTCGGTTCTAGAATAAGGTTGTGTTATTCTAATTGCTATTGCTTGGTGTTGGCAAGGTGTCGTAAATATAACCGATTTATGTGATATGGTTATAGGGTAGTATTGTTGGAAAAAGTCATTTCCTAAGAGCACATCATTATTCATATTATCAAACTGGTATATTATTGGGATGTAACTTCCTATTTGAACATTAACATTTTGTTGGTACTTATCAAGTATGATAGTTTGTCCAGTTAATCCAGTTATTGCTTTTTTATTATATCCATCTTGTTTCCATTTTGGTAGTATATTTTCGCGGCATAGGCTAGTGCATGCTCCTGTGTCTATTAGACTATGGTAGTTCCTCGATTTGTATCCTTCGTAAACAAATTCTATTAGTATGTATAACGTGTTTTTTGTTGCACTTAATGGATTCATTTATCTAATATTCTATTTATCATCATGCTTTCATTGTTTACTGTTATTGTGATTTTTTCTTCTTGAATTGAGTAAGGTTGTACTGATGTGAGGAAGTCAGTTCCTAGTAGCATTTCATTAACATGGTGTTCTGGATCTACGTGTAAGTGTAATAACATTTCCATTTTACCATTTATCCTTAGTGATAGTATAATTTTATGTACAGTTGGATGTCTATTATTGTAATAGTCTAGGTAGAAATATGGATTTTCTAATGTTATTAATTCAGTGGCTTTTATAGTTGTTTGTTTAATGTGTGAATTAGTAGCTTCTGTATCTACTAAGGCTATTTATTTATTCCATTTCCCATCGTCATAATATTCTATTTCTATTTTAAATTGGTTATTGTTTTGGTGTTCTAATGTATTTATTATTGAAATTAATTCCAATGCATGTTGCTTATTTCTTATTGATAGTGATCTCTTTCCGAACATTATTTGTGCTGCTTTTCCTTTCCAGTTTCTTTTGCTTTATTAAAGTCAAATTCTATATAATTTGGTATAGTCATTTCAGGGTTTTCTCTAGTTGGTTTGTATCTTATAATTTTGCTGAATAGCGGCTCTATTTTAAAATTATCTGTATTTCTATTTTTTACTTCATGTTTGCTAGTGAAAGCATAAATATTTCTTATTTGTATACTCATAACTTTGCTTTTTTCTATCATTTCTATTCCTGATAACCTATGATACATGACTAGGCTTTTGTCTTTATTTTCTTCTGCCATGCTTATAGAGAAATTAGGTTTTATTGTAAACTTTATCTTTTGGTACATTAGGTTTCTTTGTACTATTCCAATTAAGGCATCTTGTGTACTTGTTATTATCCTATCATCAATTAGGTATATTTCGAGAGGTGTATTTATTCCTTCCTTAAAATAGGCTTTTATTATTATTTGTACAGCTCCTAAATGTATGTATCTTAATGTTTTTCTAATTTTTTCATTTATTTTTTCCATCTTTTGTCTTATTATTCTTTCGGTTATTAATGAGATTATGGTTTTTTCTTGTGCTTGTTCAATATCTATAGGTTGTTCATTATTCCTAGCTATTATGATGGTACTTTTCTTTCTTTCGAATATTGGTAGTTTAAAAATTTCTTTTGGATTTATATCTAATTTGGTCGCTCTTATTTTATTGTATTTTTGTATGTCAAAGCACATTCTTTCCCTTACTTCTTCATTGTTTTCTTCTCTTTCTGAAAGTTCTCCTATTTCTGTTATTTCTGTCATCATGTTTATTTCACATTCTTCTGTTTCACCTTCACTACTTCCACTATCTTCTTCCATTACCATTATTTCTTCATCTTCACTTATTTCAGATCATTCTTCATCATATTCTATGGGTTCATAATTTATGTTATTCATTTCTTCAATTTCTTCTATGTATTTTACATTTTCTTTTTTCATTCTTTTAGGACAATTTGGTGATATATGTCCTACCTCTCCACATATGTAACAATTACATTTCTTAGGGTTTTTCGTATACTGCCTATTTTTATTCTTATTCATTTTTCTAAAGTATTTTTTATAGGGTTTTCTATATCTCTTAAAAGTTTTTCTATATTTTGGTTTATATTTTTGAAATTTGTGATTATTCTTCTTGTATATTTATAGTTATTATTGCATCCCCAATGATTCGGCCTTGCATCCTCACAACAAATTCTTTGTTTATATATTCTATAATATTTTATTGTTGCTCTAGCATCTTGGCATACTTTGTCCCTATAATCTTTTATGAATTGCATTCTATACCCTAAAGTGTCTACTTCTGGTTTTACTTTCTCACTTATGTATGCACTATATATGTTTATACTCCATGGGTCAGGTAGTTTTAGAAAGAATGAGTCCAAATTAGACTCCGTTCTTCTTTTGTATAATAACTATCTTGAAAATATTTTCAGAATTCATAAGCATAGTTGTCAAAATAGCACATGTCGCATATTTCTAAGTTACTTAGTCTCCATCTTGCTTGATTCTTTTTATATATAGTGTATTTTTCTCCTTTATCCTATACACTGAATTCTGTTCTTATTGCTTTTTCGTAATTTGTAATTATTTCTTTTAGACCTAAGGTTCGTTGTGTTGAGCTCTCTTCAGTTCCCCTATCATCAATTGGTCTTGATTTTCTTATAGAATTTTTCTCTTCTTCCTCTAACCCATTCCACCATTTTGCTACTACTCCCATAAAGATGGCTTCTATAAATTTCTCAAATGCGTTTCCGGTAAGGTTTTGCCTAAATCCTACTATTAGTGAGGCTTTTACCCATTCTTCAATTGTCCTATCTACGTCTTTTACGCAATCTAAGTCTAACCATTCTCCATTTCCTGCTATTCTTTTTTCATAGTGTTCTGTAGGTTCATATTTTGGGATTTCCTTTTCTTTGTCTCTTCCTAGCTGCATTCTTCTTTTTGTGTTTTGCCATTTCCATGGTAATTGGTAAGGTTTTTTGTTAGGTGGTGGTCTTAAAATTTCATACATGTTACTTGGAATTTCTAAAGGTTTTGCAATAATCTTATCTTGGTCCATTTTTATTTCCTCATTTGTTATATTTAGATTTTTCAAGGCGGCTTCTACTTCTTCTGAATTAGGATTTGCCATTAAATCTTCTATTTCCAAAATATTTATATTAAGTTTTGTTATGGCTTCTAACTCTTTTATATCTTCTTCCGTTATGCCTGATTCTTCTTCTGGGTAGTCAGTTATATATCTACCTAATTCTTTTATATTTTTATTTATGATTTTTAAATCTTTTCTTACGTCTCTTACAATTTCAGGACCATTGTAATATTCTTCCAAATCTTGTATGTTTATCATATAAATTTCTGGGTTTATGTTAGGATTTAATGCAACTGCTTTGTTGGTCATACTTAGCCTGTTATTTTGTATGCTAGTAGGTGTTGGTAATACCAACTTGCTTCTTTGTTTCTGTAATCTATACTTTGTATGCTATCTCTTTTTGTATCTCTTTAGATAGTTGATTAGTTACTTTTTTTGTTAGTAACAAGTATTCTAATGTTTCTTTACTAGCAATATGCTTCCTTTCTGTTAATTTTTTATCAACATATCTAATCTTAAATTTTGAAAGATTTTTTAATTTTAGTTTTCTTATTTTCTGTGAATTATCCAGCTTATAAGGATAAGATATATTATAGTTTATAATCTCTAAAGTAGGGTTATATATAAAATTTCGTTTTTAGGTTATTATATTAATAGGGTTAGTTAGATGTAACATTTTATAAAAGTGGGTCGTTTGGCTAAATAATGAGAGAAAGAGGGTTAGTTATTAGAGTTAGCTCTATTCTCTTGGCTTAAACCTCACAAAGAAGTGATAGAATAATTAAGAAAAAATGGTCTCCAGCTCTGTATTGAGATGAGCTTATCCACTTTATATATATATATATAATAGATAGAATCAGAAGGATTACAGCCAAGTAGATTAAAAACCAAAAAAGTCATACAAAGACAATGCCATAACAGAGCACATGAAGCCTCTAAAAGGGGTCGTTTGGTTTGTTATAAAATGTATCAAATTTGGAAGATTACTATTTGGAAAAAAAAATATTTCGAAATCAGTTCTAAAAAATGGTTTGTTTAGATAGAGTTTTACTGTAGTATAGGATATAGAGGAGAGCGAAAAAAATTCAAAAAAATAGTAAAAAAATAATTGTAGAGAAGTAAGTGAGGTTATTTTATTGGATAATGTGAAGAGAGATGAGAGAGAAATCAATTTAAAAGCCCATGAATAGTGTTTCTCCTCCATTTTCTTCTCAATTTGAATGGAAATGGAAATAGGCAAAACTACAGTAATCTAGCAGGGAAACCAAATTCAATGTACTAGAAGCAATGATCTAGAATATAGTGGCTTAAAGAAGGGGATGCGAATACTAAGTTTTTTCACAAAACGACCAACGAGAGGAAGAGAATTAACAAAATCAATGGGCTGTGTATTGAGGGAGTTTGGACTGAGAACGAAGAAAAAATTAGGAGGCATATAGATGATAAATTTAAAACTTTACTTGGTGGTCAAATGATTAATAGATGCAAGTTTTGCACAGAGATGTGGGAATCCTCAAGGATTGGAGGGAGCGAAGGCATCGAAGGTGTTTTTACGGAGGAAGAAGTGTTTGATGCAATAAAGGGGCTGGGACAGGACAAAGCGCCAGGACCGGACGGATTTCCAATGTTCCTCTATAGGAGCTTCTGGATCATCATAAAATCAGACTTCATGAATATTCTAAAAGAGGTCTTCGACGGAACAGCAGTACTTGAAAGGCTTAACTATGCGAACATCATTTTGATTCTAAAGAAGAAAGAGGTTAGATCGATTGATGGTATGCAACCAATTAGTCTACTAAATGGGTCGTTTAAGATCATTACAAAAGTGCTTGCTCGAAGGTTAGCTCCACATCTCAAGGATGTGGTAGGAGAGACTCAGAGTGGTTTTATCAAGGGTAGAGACATCATGGATAGTATCGCTTCGGCGCACGAATTCGTTTACGGAGGATCCAAAGATAAAGTTGACGGGTTTGTTTTAAAGTTAGACTTTCAAAAGGCGTATGACTCGGTGGAGTGGGGGGCTGTGGACGAGGCTCTCACTCTGAAAGGGTTCGGTGCAAAATGGCGACAGTGGATCCACATGTGTCTAAAGGGCGGGAAATCGATGGTGCAGGTTAACGAATGGAGTGGTAAAGAAATTAGGTGTCAAAGAGGGGTCAGACAGGGCGATCCATTATCCTCCCTTTTGTTCGCTATAGTCGCTGACGGGTTAGCGGAGATGGTAAATAGGGGTAGAGATTAGGGGGATTTCAGTTAAAGGTGTCCACGAATCAATTTCTATTCTTCAATATGCGGACGATACTCTAATGTTTGGGAAAGCTACTGAGGAGGAAGCAAATGCGTTGGGTATTTTGATCAAATGCTTCGAAGCATGGTCAGGGATGAAGATCAACGCGGCCAAAAGTTGTGTCATTCCTATTAGCGAGGTGACCTCAATCCCTATTGCGACTATCGGTAACAAGTTAGGGTGCGAGGTGGGTGCGTTTCCTGTAACGTATCTGGGATCGACCTTGAGACCGGGACCCTTGTCTAGGGACGATTGGAACAATCTAATTGATAAAATAGGAAAACGATTGTCTCGTTGGAAGGGAAGACTTCTCTCTCTAGGAGGAAGATTGACGTTAATTAGCTCTGTCCTCAGTTGTGTACCAATCTATATGATGTCGACGTATGAGCTTCCGAAATGGGTAATCAAAAAAATTGATAGATACAGAAAAAGATTTTTGTGGAAAGGTGTGGGAGAGAACGGGAAAGGAGTACATCTTATTCAATGGGGAAGAGTTTGTAAACGAAAGGAGTTTGGAGGTTTGGGAGTTTCAGATCTAAGGGCAATGAACAAGGCACTGTTGTGCAAGTGGTGGTGGAAGATGAGGAATAAGAGAAATATCTTGTGGAGCAAATCCTTCGATTCCTATAAGAAGAGGAAAAAAATTCGATTCGGAGGAGCTACAGGAAGAGGGAAAGCGTCACCAATATGGAAAGGAGTAGCTAAAGTAGGGACGATATACCATGACAATACCATATGTAGGATCGGGAACGGAAAAAAAACAAGATTTTGGAAGGATAAATGGTGCGAAAACAACACCCTTATTAGTCTTTTCCCGGAAGCTGCATCAGTAACCATCAACAAAGATTCCCTTCTTGCAGATGTGTGGCGAAACAAAACGTTGACTATAGACGTACATCAAAATCTAAACCAGGGATGTTTAGATCAGCTTTAGAATCTGAATACTTTTATTAGGAGGGAGGGGCAGTACACGAACGATATCGAAGATAAAAGAGTTTGGAACCTCAATTCAAGTGCGATATTCTCAGTCCAGTCCATGTACAAGTGGTTGAATGATGGGGGTATGCGGAATGATGTTACTAACATTATCTGGGCCATAGGTGCTCCCCTAAAGGTCAGAGTATTCCTGTGGCTGGTAAAGAACGACGCAATCCTTAGCAAGACCAATCTAAAGAAAAGAAACATGATAGTGAACAGTATTTGTGCTAGATGTGAGTAGGAAGAGGAAGATACGAATCATTTGCTTTTCCTATGCCCTAGAGCTAGAAGCATTTGGGAATTGGTGGTATTAAGATTTGGGAGTGCAGTGTGTCCTAGGTCGTGTTCAGATGTGTGGGGAACTATCAGAATAAATAGAATTAAGAAAGAAAATAGAGATTCGTGGGATACTACAGTAGCTGCAACTATGTGGGGATTGTGGCTTGATCGTAATGAATTTTGCTTTCAGAAGATTAATCATAGATTATCATTTTTTATGCATAAAATTTTATCCATTTCTCACGATTGCAATGCCATAACAGGTGGAAAGAAGAGACTTCGTGTGGGAGATGAAGAGTAGACGGAGGTAGCTGCCCAAGATTCAGCAGTAGCTGCCCAAGATTCAGCAAGAAACGGATCTATATGTCGATCTTATTTTGTTGCTTTTCGAAGTTATTTTGAGTACTGGATTAAGTAATTTGTAATATTTTGAGTAGTGGGATGTACTGTGTTTCGTTAATTTATCGTTAATGAGGCGATAACATTAGTCATATTTTATCAAAAAAAAAAAAAAACCAAATTCAACCTCTTTTACTCCAAAACAAAACTATAAATAGTTCACTTCCGTCAAATTTGTTTTCCTACAGTAATTTTTCGACCAAACAAACCAGCGCTAAGCTTCATAACATAGTCTCTATCAAAACATAACATCTAGAATATAGATAGTTTTAAGCAGAAAAACAAAAAGAGATACCATTGTTTAAACACTCATAGAGTAATACTAACAAAATATCAACATAGGTCTTCACTTGGTACCCTGATCTTCCCCATCACTATCGATTGCAGTCGCTTCATATGCAACTTGTAACAAGGAAATCAGAAGAAACCTAGTGATATACTCTTGCTGATGAGGAGTCACGGCTGAGATAGAATCCAAAGTTGAAGAAATGGGATCCACATGATACCAGCAGAGATATTAGCTGTAGTTGGAGCTGTGATATTATCATTCAGAGTATAATTCTAATCCTGGACAGCATCATTCTCTTCTTCGTCAGAATCTCACACATTGATGATGTTGATCATCTCCTCCTCTTGAGTGTTATCATCAGCTAAATTGGTAGAGATGTTAGCATCAGCTTGATTCTGTGCAACAACACTACTTGCATGTAAGCAGGATCATCCTGAGATATTTGAGTAGACACTTGGGTGAGAATGAAGTTGTGAATAGTACCATGCACAACAGAGAAATCTACTTTTGCTATTATTTTTTTGATCGGTAATGGTGGTCGATAGCCCCCGCGCTTCATTAAAAAAGTTTTAATAAAACATACAATCACCCAAAAGGGGTATGATGTTCATGGCGGCATACCCCATGAGACTCATCCCCCGTCCCAAACTAGTGAGAACCCATCCCATACAAGCATGGGCGGATATGGGCACAAGCAGCACAAGCAACTGCTTTGGGCCCCCAATTTTATTGGGCCTCATATTTTAAAAGTATTTACAATGTTTAAAATATATATATAATTGTTTTCAGATAAGATTATATTGTATTATCTAAAATTTGAAACAATAATTGGCCTATTAACTCATCTGGTTAGAGTGTTGTGTTAATAACAAGAAGGTTGCAGGTTTGAAACCTCATGGGCTAATTACTTTTTCAATCATTTTTTTTAATTTTTAAACTAATTATTTTTCACATAATCATACATGTTATTTTACCATTTTATGTATTTAATATTATTTTTCACTTAGCCCATGCATGTCATTCTATGATATTTTTTCAATGTTCTATGATATATCATATTTACTTGTTTATATAAATTTCTAACCAAATCTTCAAATGCATATGATTATTCTACATTTTAAGCTTCCAACTAGTATTCTCATATGCATATATTCATCATCACTTCATTCTGACCGTATTATCTAATATATCATACTTACCTCTTTGCGATAATGTAATCTTCAAGTGCATATGCATGTTTGCTTTGTTTGCGTGTTTTCCATTTCTTCTAAATTTTGTATCTGTTAATGAAAGAAATACTAGGGTTGTCTTAAAAAAGAAAAAAAATAAAAGAGGCATTTGATAAAACCAAAATGTATCCATGAAAGCATTCAAAATAGCAATATAGATATACTTCAATCATGTCAGCTCAATATTTTCTCTTAATGTACACAAACTCAACGTGTGTTTACTTGTATGTTTTGAACAATTTTTTTTTTTCGGTTCTATTCTTCTTTAATTCTCTCATTCATCATTTCCACTCTCTCAGAAAACATGCAATTCAGAATAAAATCACTGCCGCTTCTTCCTTACAGTTTGTCCGAGTTTCTTTTTGCCACGAGGCATTTCATGTAAAATATGTACGTTATCAATTAATTTTTTTTGGAAGCAAATATATAAATTTATTTTCATTTAAATAGTATGTCTTTCAAGGCTCCAAGTTTGTTTGCATTTAAATAATTGTCAATTAAATTTTATCAACTTGCAAAAGGCCCCATTTGAGAACTTGCTTAGGGCCCCCTGAAACTCAGATACGCCCCTGATACAAGATAGTTCCCTCCCCAAAAAAGCAAATTACATACACTCGGTATTACAATGTGGTTCCCTCCAAAAAACCTCAGCTCCTAGTTGAGGTGACGATTCCTCCTAATGGCCATTACTCTCTCTCCATTGCATCCTCCCCTTCGTCTTTATCTGCCTCGTTAGTTTGGTTTCTCACATCTTCGTACATGTCCTTGATTTTCTTTTTAGCCTCTGACCCTGCCAAGCGAGACCAGAATTTGATATTAGCAATAATCTTGAATAATAGTTGACGATGCATGATGTGTCTGTGTGTAATTCTAAAAATTCTATTATTTCTCTCAAGCCATAACTCCCAACAAATTTCTGCTACCCCAATTCCCCAAATGTCACTATACTCTTTTTGCACATTGACATCCCTCCACTTCCCTCAAGTGTCTGCTACCGTTTTCGGCCAGACTCTCGTTATACATAACCTACGGAGCAGGTCCCCCCAGATTGGCACCGCATACTGGCATTTAATAAACAAGTGGTCGATAGTTTCATTTTCCCTATTACACTTTTGCTATTATTGTACTACCTGTTTTCTTAATTTTTTATTAATGAAGCGATGACAAGGTCACATTTTTTCTCAAAAAAATCCACTGTTGCGCTCTTTGCAGCTGGGAGAATATTTGTGTACAAATTAGCATAAAAATATATAGAATCTGAAATTTTAACAATGTCATATTCCTTTTTATCAAAAATTCTTTGATTTCTTTCACTCTAAACCACCCAAATTAAAGCCATCATGATCATATCTCATTGTAATCTTAAAGTAGACTTAATCCTGTGTAATCTCCAAATACCCCACCAAGATTTAATAGTCGGAGGATAACCCTTGATGCTCCAAGCTCTTTCCAGAATTAGTCATTTTTTTCTAACAAAAGGACAATTAACAACAATATGCAAAGCTGATTCAGAACCATTAGTGCACAAAACACATTTTGGTCTCATAGTCACATTCTTTTTATTCAGATTATCCACCGTAAGAAACTTGTTATGAATAGCAAGCCACGCTAAAATTCTAACCTTGAGAAAAGCCACATTGTGCCATATATACTTATAAAAAGGACAAATCTCTCCCCCAACATTTAAAAAATTATAAAAAGATTTGACAGTGAAAGTATCCATTGAACTCCATCTCCATTTGACTGTGTTAGAAGGTTTCCAATCATAGTTGGTCAGAAGGTGGATTAAAGAGTTATAATCATGAGTCTATTGCGAAGTTAAGGATCTTCTAAAAGGAATGTTCCGCACATTGCCATAGTTATTAGTAGTATAAAGAGAGAAAACAATAGCTTTAGGATGAACTGCAAGCTTATATAGTATGAGAAAGGCAGAGGAAAGAGAACAATCTCCAATCCAAATGTCTGTCCAGAATCTAACATCTTTTCCATCTCCACAAATCTTCTATATACTACATTTGAAAGGAGTTGCCACTTTCCATATTCCTTTCCAAAAAAATAACTTATCGTAGGAGGAAGGAGGGATATCAGAGATGTAACGCCCCGAATCCCAAATACACTGAATTCGAGATGTTCTACAGGATCTTTCCGCTTCCTTTAGTACAATTTTACAAGGAAATTTGAACTTTTCACGTTACATCAGAGTTTACATGAATACATTTACAATTTACATTGCACAGCGGAAGTAAACTTTACAACAATGAAACAAATGTACAACAACATTGAATAATCTTTAAGCATCTGTTCCTCTTTAATCTTTATCATGTCATTTACCTGCATATAAGACTGTGGGTACGTCAGTTTATTCAACCGACGATCATTATACACGGCCATCCTCTCTATGCCGAAAATAGTATAACTTATTTTCCATATTTAGCAAACACAAACTTGTCACATATCAAACTAAAGGGACTACCCTATTGATGTCGTGTTGTGATTGTGCACTTAGTCCTTAATGCAGTTATTTATGTTACATGATACTAATGCACACTTGTTCGGATTCTATGCATCCCATACTACATAGGTCCGAGGGCAAGCCCTTAATCGTTCTTCATCTTTGTAGGGTTCAATCCCTCGCCATGACTTAATCTACTACTGTAATTACGGTAGGTATCTTAGATGATCTATGAGTACAAGCACGTGTACAGAAAATCCTGGAGGGGAATCCCACGTCATGTCACGATGCATCGTGAAGACAGCCTGTGGCAATTCATCTTCATCTTCACTCTCATCTTCATCTTCGATTCGCAGCTGACCAATGTGACATGTTGAGAGGCAACTTGTGCAATTCGCCAACATGAAAAACTGGGGTAGTCTTGTTTGAAGGAGAGCCATGAGAAACGAAAAACCATGCTTAGTTGTTCTTCAACAGTGTCATCCGTAATGAGGAGAAAGTGGATCTCTCATTATATTTGTGTTGTTTGTAAATGAAGTGAAGGGAGTTTCATCAAGGTTTTTAGTGGAGTTGAAAATTTGTTGTGGAAGGTTAAGAATATTCTATTTATCAATTGTCTCATTTGTTCTGAGATAACATCTCATCTCAGGTGCTGCAAAATTCATCCCTTGTTTAAATAAATTATGATTGCAATGCCCTTATTCGAGAATTTTTTCCCAAACTGTCCCACTTTTTGAAAAAAAATTTCAAACTGCCCTACTTTTTTTAGAAATTTTCAAACTGCCTTACTCACTGAAAAAGTGAGTGTGGTTAAAACCTCATCGCTTTTTCAGAAAGCGAGTGTGAGGCTTTTGAAAAACACTCAGGTCTTAGTGGTCAGTGGGTGCGCTTTAGTCATGTTACTGTTCATGGGCGGAGAAGTTGGTCTTGGATTCGAGTCTTGGTAGTCTCTGAGTTTTATAATTTTTGATTGTTTCCCAATAACATAGCGTAAGAACTTAAGAATTTAAGCCTCAGTTCATATTGGTTAGTCACTCATGTCTTAGTGGTCAGTGGGTGCGTTTTAGGGCTGTTACTATTCATTGGTGGGGGCTGTTGGGTCTGGCTTCGAATCCGGCCTTTTTCCCACTTTTCTTTTTAATTCGTTAAAAGTTAGAAAAAAATATTTTAATTCCTTATAAATTAATTAGGTCTTATAAGATCAGTTGGCTAGTCTAAGATAATTATAAGATCAGATCAGTTGGCTAGTCTAAGATAATTATAAGATCAGTTGGCTAGTCTAAGATAAATATACGCAGATATAGTGAAATATACAGTCTAGAAACATTTCAAACTCATCTCCTAAATTACTTAATTACTGGACCAAATTGACATGATTTCTCATTGACTCTGCATCAACATCTGCATCTCGTTGATTTTTCTCTGTATTTTTTGCTGAAAAAAAATCTAATCGCAGTTGCAAAAGTGTCAGATAGATACAGTGGTTCAGGAATTTTTACCAAACTATCCCACTTTTTGTAAGTATGTACGAAACTATCCCTGTTTGAAAATTTAATACCAAAACATTCTTGTCGCTATCTGAGTTAGCGCGCGCCTAGTAATTTTCTTCGCGCTAACTCAGTTAGTGTGCTGCGGGGATACAACTTTTCCCCTCTAGTTTGGGTGTGCAAAAAAAACTCACCCAATATAGACACGCTAACCCCGTTAGTGCGCCTCTTTATACCAAGGCCGTTAACTGGGTTAGCGTGTGTCGATTGGGATCATATTAAATAACACACACGCCTCTTTTTGGCTGAAGGATTCTAGCCTAATTTTTGTTGTCTGCAGATATGTGGAGATATGTTTGAGATATGTTGTTTGAAATATATTGAGATATGGCTGAATTATTGTTGAGATATGTGGAGATATGGGGTTTTAGATATGATTTTTGGGGTGGAGGATTTTGGCTGAAGGAATTTTAGGGTGAAGGATTTTGAGATATGTAATTATGTATCAGCTTCAGATTATTATTAGTCTGTTTGTGAAGATAGGCATACACGTTAACTTAGTTAACGTGCCTTGTTTTAACAAGGCACGTTAACTGAGTTAACGTGTGTGAGTTTCTCCAATTTCCAGAAAATTTTAACTTTCTGGAAACTTAAAATCTTCACGGTCGTTAACTTAGTTGACGATCTTGGTAAGAATAGGCACGTTAACCGAGTTAACGTGTGTGAGTATCTCCAATTTTCAGAAAGTTTCAACTTTCTGGAAACTTGAAATCTTCACAGTCGTTAACTCAGTTAATGGCCTTGGTAATAATAGGCACGTTAACTGAGTTAACGTGTCTATACTTAGTGATTTTTTACCCACACCCCTCTTTGAGGTAGTGCCCCATACTGTCTCATCTATGAACGCTAACTCCGTTGGCGCGAATGGTTTAAATACACACACTAGCGGAGTTAGCGTGTCTATATTGGATGAGTTTTTTCGCACACCCAAACTAAAGGGAGAAAGTTGTATCCTCTGCAGCACGCTAACTAAGTTAGCGCGAAGAAAATTACTAGGCGCGCTAACTCAGTTAGCGACAGAAATGTTTTGGTATTAAATTTTCAAACAGGGATAGTTTCGTACATACCTACAAAAAGTGGGATAGTTTGGTAAAAAAATTCGTGGTTCAGTGGTTCAAGATAACTGTCACATGGTATGGTTTAACAGTACAAATTGCCAACTGCTAATCTTGATTCAAGCATCATATTTTTTGAACTTGTTTCAAGCATCATATTTTATGAACTTGTTTCACCTTCTTTGATCCTCATATCAATAAGGGTTTGAAATGCTACTGGGCTTCTCCATCTAAAAACACAAATATTGCTATGTAACTATGCAAGTGTTGCATGCATAATCTGTTGGATATATTGGTATATTCTCTCTATATAAATATAGCACATGCATATGTGTAACACGTGTAATGAACGTACAATTGATTGGATATTGGAACGCGGGTTTTTGGGCTTATAACCCGATACCCAAACCAGTATTTAGAAATAAATACTGGCTTGTGATAGCAGTCTAGGTATTCCAATCTTGATACCTAGGGTGAATATCTCAAGCAACTTCTATACTATTATTAAGCAAAGCCTCATTTTAGCGGCTTTTTAGTATCATACCCTCATAAACATAACACACTTAAAAAATAGTGTAGGGTTAAATCTGTCAAATTTTACCCCTGAACCATACACAAAAAAAGGTCACAACCGTAATTTTCATACAAATTAAACTCTCACAACTCCAACCCGTCCATTCCTCTACCTCTCTCTCTCAATCCCGCCGACTCTGTCTCTCTCCTCATCCCCCATCAATCCCCTCTCCAACTTCTTCACCTCTTCAAATTCACTCTCCAATTTTCTCCCTCTTCAAATTCACTCTCCAAGCTTCGCCAGTCGCCGTCGCCGCTCTTTAGTCCCATCGCCACCTCTTTTTTTTTAGGGTTTAAATCCAAAAAAACCCAACTTTGCCCTAAATTTATTGTTGATTAGACTTGAAGAAGAGAGACATCGGTCGAGGTCGGTCCCCGCATTCAACCCTTCTCAGGTGATCCCAAAGCTCCCATCTTTACCCATTTCAGTTTTATAAAAATCAGTTTTTGTGTGCATTTTTGTGAATTTTTAGGGGTTTTTTGGGTGGTTTTTTGATAAGGTTTTGATCTTTTTTGTTGGCATTTTAGTTTTCTGATGTGGAGATTTGTTCTGGAGCTGCAAGTATTTATGAATTAGGTTTTAATTTTATGTTTAGTGTTAATTTTGTTGCCATTTCTAATTTTAGTGTTAATTAGGTTTTAATTTTACAGCACGACACTAAGCTATCCAGGAGAACTAAAGGCTTCTGATTATTTGTGACATTTATAGATCAGATACAAATCAAAACTTCCTAAGACATCCATGAGAACTGAAGGCTTCTGATTAGTCAAAGGCCCAGCACATATTCAGAAAAAAGTGAGCTAATATAATTCAACGTTAAACATCCACTTGAAGTATACATGATCTGACTATTTGTAGAAAGTCTGGGGATATCATATCCATCCAAGTAACTATATTTAATCAATAAGTTAATTCAAAAGCTAATTAGGTGGGTTTGTGGTTAATACTGACAACAATGAAGAAACTTCTGTTGTGAATGAAGGTATGAATTAATTCCGCATTCTATTTTATCAATACTGTTTTTTCCTTATTCTCAACTATGTCATATTTCTAAACAAATAATACAGGAACAATCGGATATAATCAAGTTCCAAGAAGAGTTCGAACTATTATGAGTTCGAACTATGTCATATTTTTGATAAAGTTTTGATCTTTTTTGTTGGCATTTTAGTTTTCTGATGTGGAGATTTGTTCTGGAGCTGCAAGTATTTATGAATTAGGTTTTAATTTTATGTTTAGTGTTAATTTTGTTGCCATTTCTAATTTTAGTGTTAATTAGGTTTTAATTTTACAGCACGACACTAAGCTATCCAGGAGAACTAAAGGCTTCTGATTATTTGTGACATTTATAGATCAGATACAAATCAAAACTTCCTAAGACATCCATGAGAACTGAAGGCTTATGATTAGTCAAAGGCCCAGCACATATTCAGAAAAAAGTGAGCTAATATAATTCAACGTTAAACATCCACTTGAAGTATACATGATCTGACTATTTGTAGAAAGTCTGGGGATATCATATCCATCCAAGTAACTATATTTAATCAATAAGTTAATTCAAAAGCTAATTAGGTGGGTTTGTGGTTAATACTGACAACAATGAAGAAACTTCTGTTGTGAATGAAGGTATGAATTAATTCCGCATTCTATTTTATCAATACTGTTTTTTCCTTATTCTCAACTATGTCATATTTCTAAACAAATAATACAGGAACAATCGGATATAATCAAGTTCCAAGAAGAGTTCGAACTATTATGAGGCACTGTAGTCAATGGTGAATTGGATATCGAGATAAGCAAAACCCTATTCGTTATTGTGACGATGAGAGAAATTTTGATGATTTTCATTTTGCATTGTAGTTATCCTGATGGTGTATGATTGAGGATATGCCTTGCAAGTTTAAATAAAAACCAAATTAAGGTTTCAAGGTTCGGAATAGTAATATGATCTGGACTTAATTAAGTCCGAGACACCCCAACTAAAGCCAAAATGTGATAACTTAAATTAAGTCTTTATTAATGTCAATGGTGAATTTGATCTTGAGATAAACAAAACCCTATTCGTTGTTGTGATGAGAACGAGTACATTTTTTATAATTGTCCTTTTTGCAATGCAATTAGTCTCTTAAAAATTTTATAATTGTTTTATTTTTCTGGTTCGTATTTTCTTTGTGAAAATGACTCATATTTAGGGCATTGGCTAGAGCATAGAGACATATCTCCACTATTTGTAGAGTTTTATTAATCTTTACTATATAATGCTACATTAACCATCTTTCAATAATAGAAAACATTAGATGATATA
The DNA here is from genome assembly GCA_017893485.1 of Hemerocallis citrina. NCBI lineage: Eukaryota > Viridiplantae > Streptophyta > Magnoliopsida > Asparagales > Asphodelaceae > Hemerocallis > Hemerocallis citrina. Next base: position 209,804,524 of record CM030367.1, on the reverse strand, counting down.
TGACTTCGTTTAAGATTAAAAGAGCCTACAATTCCAGAAGCATACTAATCCTATAATTCAATAGTTTATAACTTAGAATTAATCATTATATTATATGGCCTTATATAATGAGTTAAATGACTAATGTATTAGCTTCATTCACAGCCATGTGTCTAAACTAATTCCAGGAGACTTATGGCTTCAATATTCAACATATAAACTGGCCATGCCTACAAGTCGGTAACTCACAGATGCCAAATTATCTGCCAATGGAGGTATGTTGTCAAATTTTTTGTATCGACTATGATTTTAGTTGGACATAGTCATTGACGAAATGGCTGTCCTTCAAGCAGTTGACTCAATGTAATAAGTCCTTATTGTTAAATTTTACCTTGATTAAGATTTATTTTTTATATTTACAATGGTGGGATTTTTTTATGAATGAAGATTCAGCTGGAGTTCTTTGACCCTCAGACATCGCCGACAGCCTCGATGATTGGTTGTAAGATCAAAGGTGCTCTACCGCTTTCCAGGGTGGAGAGGCATTGTGCCCTGCTTCGGATTCTTCGAGCTCGCAGTGTTCCTACTCTTTCCAGTATGGTGATGGAAGTGGCACATCAGGGTACTATGTTTCTGATGCTATGTATTTTGATACAGTTACTAACAATGAGCAGACTGCCAGCTCATCGGCTACCATCCTTTTCGGTATAAATGATTTGCATGAACTTAGTTATTATATAATATGTTGAAGTTAGTTTCTATCTGGATATCTTTTCAGTGTTGTTGGTTGCTTTACTTATTTCCCCCCTTCCTGCTAGCTTCGGTTTGTTTGTTGTTGTTTCCTGATCTAAGGTGTCTCTTCCAACATCTACCTGACTACAATGCTGTCTTAGCAGATATATTTCGAAGTATAAGCTAAAGTTTAGATATAGATTATAGACCCCAATGCTTCACAACCTTTACAGAAAGATTTCTCTATGATTTTGCCTTTTGAAAATTACCATATAGCAGAAATAATCATGTCTTTTGACATCTGCATTAAGGGGGTGGTGAATAGCTCGCAAATGCACATTGCAATTGCATTTGCAAGTGAAAATTTGAATCTTCCCTCCAAAACTTTTTAACACTATTACCAAAATATCCTCTACTTTTCTACGTATCCTCTACTTTATAGATTACAATCATTGCTGCTTCCAAAGGAAATTTTTGTAATAGTGTTGAAAATTTTTGGAGTGAAAATTCGCAATTTTTACTTGCAAATGCGATTGTAATTGCATTTGCAGGCTGCCAAACAAACCCCCTAAGGTCTTACAGTTCTCTTGAATATTTCTTCCGGTGATCATATTTTTTCTTTAATTCAGGATATTATTACTGACAAATGTTCATTGACAGGTCGGTTAGTGAAATATTTTGCAAGCTTCTGCCAAGCCCCTTCACTTCTGAGAACTTCACTCGAGATCATTTGTTATACCTTGCCCCTTGCTTCAAGGTACTATATCGCATCTATAATCTTTTACTTGATTTATGGTGGATAAATTGCTTCCGCTATTATAATGCTGCTGAGAGAAAGTGTCAACCGAAATATCAATTTTCAGACTAAAAAGAATGTCAAATGTATGTCAAGTGTTCTGTTAATTTTAATTCTCCTAAAACTTTAGGGTAGTCTTTATCTTTTGATTGACAGAAAATGTTCAGTGTCAAATGTCAAATGTATGTCAAGTGTCAAATGTATGTCAATTGTCAAATGTATCTTTCCAGAGCAAATGTCAAATGTATGTCCAGTGGACAGAAAATTTTCTTGCCCCTTGAACCTGTATACTTTTTTGCTAAACTAGCTTGGTGATAGTAATCATCTATATAAGGATCATTGTTGTGAGTTGACGAATGCTGCATCCTCAAAATACTTTCGATCTCTTCAGCTGACATGTACTTGGATCGAAACTGTGGTCATGCAGTTTCCCTTTTCTGAAATGCTTCTGAAATGCTTCATTTTGATTTTTCTCTTTTATGTATTGTTGCCATATGCTGTCATGGTAGTATATGCTGCCATTGACATTGAATAACATAATTTTTTTTTTGTTGGCTTATCTCTTGCTGGTTATCCTTGGATACTTTGTAGGAAACACATTGGGGGAAAGCTTGGAAACTCCTGTGTCCGACTCACCTTTGAAGCAATATGCATTGCCTCTCCTGTGTGATATGGCTCATGCTTCACGAACTTCCAAAGAGCAATTAAGGGCTCATGGAGGGCTAGATGTGTACCTCAACCTATTGGAGGATGAAGCATGGGCGGGAACTGCATTGGATTCATTTGCGGTATGTTTGGCTCATGATAACGATCACAGAAAAGTTGAACAAGCATTGCTCAAGAAGGAAGCAATTCAGAAATTAGTCAAGTTCTTCCATAATGTCCTGAGCAATAATTTGTCAATCAATATATTAGAGCCTTTCTTGAAGATAATAACGTATGTTAATTTTTATATCCTTTAATTCTTCTTTTTTATTTTTTATTTTTGTTTATAAGGCTTAGCTTTTGCAATCTAAAATTTACAGGAAATCATCTCGAATAAACACTGCAATGGAAATTAATGGTCCCACTACTTTACTCATTGCAAGACTTGACCATCAAGATGCTATTGCGCGTCTCAATCTGCTGAAACTAATACGGGTTAGTTAAAAATTTTGTGCAAATTCTCATAGAACATCCATTTTCTTGGAATCTTTTGCCTTTTATTTTCCCTGGCATTGAATGATTTTTGGGTATAATTTTTCCAACAAGCTGGTGAATGATAAACGAGAAGTGGAGTTACAACTACCTGCAAGTTCTACCATTGAGCCGAAGATAAGAAAGGTAGAGTTTCAAATTTCTTTTTATTTAAAAAAAAGAAAGAATAAATAGTTCTTTTATATTTGTGTATATCCTAGATCATGAATTAATTCATCTAAACTTTTAGCCTTATTGACATCTAGAATCACAAGTAGAAAATAAGAGTAGAGTACCAAAGAGAATATCAATGAAATGCAGATCTGACCAAGTTCCAAACTAAAAAAGAAGTTAAGAATTTTAACTATTGGATTTTGGATTAAAAATAGATCAACTTTTTTTCTATTTACAGGAGAAAGAAATTGCTTTAGCTGCTGAAAAATTTGCTCTGATATCAGTTATAGGTGCTATCTGCATATGCTTTCATCTACACTACCTGCATATGTTCTATTCCCTACATAACCTGCATAAACTTCAAATCAGTAAAAAGGGATTTTTTTGATATATCACATATATGTTGTTCAGTTTCTACAACTGCACATGTTCATCTTCTACACTTACTGCATGTCCTAATTCCCATATACCTGCATTTGATTAATTTCTATAACCTGCAAATAATCTATTTCCATAAACCTGCATATCATCAATTTTTATATAACTGCATATGGTTAACCTGCTGATGCTGTTTATTTCTGGGAGATGTGTGGATGCACCAGGTGTGAGTTCGGACTCAATTTGTATTGAAGGAGAATGCCGCTCGTCTGCCGACCTTCGGTTGACCTTCTGGGACCTACGATGAGCTCGGAAAGATGTTGAAGGCTGGGCTCGGATCGGAAGGGTCGGATCCGAGGTCTTGTGTACCTGCAGACGGTCCTGAAACACCGGGATTTATCCCGGTGGCGGACCCTCCGACGCTCTAGTCAGTCTCTGTGAGAGAGTAGCAATAACTAGGTATATTTAAGTGGCAAAAGATTCATTACCTCCAAAAGGTGGGTGTGGGTTTAGTATTTATAGAGAATCCCAACCGGGTTTGGTTCCCTTTGGGGGCCGGGTCTGGATCCGAAGGCCCGTGGGCCTGACGTGGCAGGAGGCCCAGGGGGTTTAGGGCAGACGTGACAATACCAGGAGTGGTATAGGGCTGACGTGGCGAAACCCATGGTGGTATTTGGAGCCGTCGTGGCCGATCGTGGGTCTCCTGTTCTTCTGGGGGGATCGGAGGGCCTAGGCTGCGCCAGGTCATCCTTCTGCTTCGCCGGAGAGGGGGGACGGCCTGTGGCACTGTCACGGGTCGGACTCCGAGGACTACCAAGGCTCGTCGGCACGAGGAGGCCAGTACTGTGAGGGCAAACAGGAGGTTCGGCGCCGACCCTGAAGTGGTTCGGGGCCGAGCTAGATAGCTATTTTTATCTTTTCGAGTGAGAATTGTATTGGGCCCTGGTTGGGCCTCAGGCCATTTTTACCCTATCACACAAGCCCCCCACTCCTGCGGGGGTGCGAGAGCAAGCCTTGGGGGAGTGTTCATGGTTGTGGAAAAAATGGGAGGACGACTCACAGGGCCTTCTTGGTGGGGTTGTCCTGAGGCTTTGACCGGACCTCGAGCTTGTCGAGGGTTTATGGGTAGGTGAAGGCGATGGCGAACCGTTGTATCTTCCGGAGAAGAGTACCCTGGTGTTCGACAGAACCTCGAGAGGTCGAGGGATTATGTGTCGACAAGGGTGATGGCGAGCCGTTGTTTCTTCCTGAGAAGAGTACCCGAGTGCCAGACCGAACCTCGAGATGAGGGGGAATTATGGGCTGGTAAGGGTGATGGCCAGCCGGTGGATCTTCCGAAGAAGAGTACCCAGGTGCCAGACCGGACCTCGAGCTGGCGAGGGATTATGGGTCGGTAAGGGTGAAGGCGAGCCGTTGTTTCTTCCTGAGAAGAGTACCCTGGTGCCAGGCCGAACCTCGAGACGAGGGGGAATTACGGGCTGGTAAGGGTGATGGCCAGCCGTTGGATCTTCCGAAGAAGAGTACCCTGGTGCCAGACCGGACCTCGAGCTGGCGAGGGATTACGGGTCGGTAAGGGTGAAGTCAGCAGCACATGTTTCGAGGACGTGGCGTGATTTCCTAGGCGGCAGTTGCACGTCAATCGGTGAATAGTGACTGCGAAAATCGAGGAGTCGTTCCTATCCCCTATAAAGGTTCCCCCCTCTCCTCCCATCGCCCATTTCTTTCTTGCTCCTTACTTTTCAAAAAAAACCCTTCAACTCTTCAGCGTTCGTCCCTTCAGTTTCCTGCAGCAAGGTCGTTCTTCCGAGGTGATCCCAGGTTAGTTGGTAACCCCGCTTAGCTTAGGCACAGATGGATAGGGCTCAGTCCGGCTCGTCGGCGTCGACCTCTGGGGGGGAGTGAGGCCTGTCTCGAAACCGACCTCGGGGGAGGGGCCGGTAGGCGAGGAGGAGGTTGTACACAATGTGAAGCCATTGCGATCTCGGAGGCATTTCGTGGTGGAAAGCAGCGACTCTGAGGAGGGGGCGGTAGTTCAGACGAAGTCCGGACCCTAGGGTTGGCTTCCGGAGAGGAGGGTGGTTCCGAGGGAGATGGCTCCGCAGGGTCTCGGAATCCGCCCGTTCTGGGGTGTTTGTCTACACCTTCGCCGGAACGGACCAAGAGGAGGAGGGCTCCGAAGAAGAAGGGATCGAGGATTGGCGGCCCGAGCGACTCGGTGATAGGGTCGTCTGCACAACCCCAGTCTTTCCATCGCTACCCCGACGATCTCTCAGATAAGGAGTCCTCGGGGGTCCAGCCGTCGTCGTCAAGTCGGAAGAGGTTGAAGGTGGACGCATCCCCGACCGTTCTGGAGGCAAGCGACTTGGGGGCTCTGCAGTTGGCCTACTACATAGGGCCCAGTTATGAGCTTATGCTGCCGAATTCTACTCTTCGGCCGACCGACCCCCTGCCGGATAAGTATTGTATCTTCCCTGTGGACGCCTTTATCTCCGGCCTGAGGCTGCCCATCCATCCATTCGTTCGGGAGGTGTTAAATTGGTCGTCCCTGGCGCCAATGCAGTTTGGACCGAACTCCTGGAAGCAGATCATCTGCTTCGTGCTGTTGTGCGAGGAGCAGAGGGTACCCCTGCGGCTGAGTGTGTTCCGAGCGATGTTGATGATCGGCTCATCGGCAGAGGGAGTATACTATATCTCGCCTCGAGGTAGGGCGAAGGTTGTCCACGGTCATCCAGATTCCATCAAGTTTTGGAAGAAAAAGTATCTGGTGATCCGGAGTGAGGATCCTTTGGCTATCCCCACTCGGTGGAACCATTCTAAGCCGAGCTACGCAGCACCGGGGCCGGGGGACTTGACGGCGGAGGAGTGGAGATTCGTTGAGCGTCTCCGTCTGTCGTATAGCATCAATTGGGGGAAGGTGACGGAGGCCCATCTGGCGAGCGTCGGACTGAGCCCTAGCCCGGCCGTGCCTCGTACGTGGTTGTTTCTTTCCTCTCGCTCTTCTTGTACTTTCTTGCTCATTTGTTCTTAATGGATCTTTTTACAGAAATGGATGAAGAATCGATTAAGGCGCTGAGGCTCGCCATGAAGAAGAAGAAGGCCGAGAAGAAGGATGTCGTGGCGAAGACGACCGAGTTGTCCCAGGTGGTCTCCGAGGCCCCCATTCAGCCGAGGATGAAAAGGACTCGGTCGGAGACGGGTGGGGACGCGGTGGTCCAGGGGGGTCCGGATCAGGGTACGGCCGCCGACCTTGATAAGGGGAAGGGTCCCCTGGTGGATCCCGGACTAGAGGAGAGACTTCGGCGAAGGTGGGCGCCGGACTGGTCGATCCGCGAGGGTGATTGCCTGGTTCGGGGGAGCCAGGCCGTGGAGGTTGCAGATAAGCTGGCGACCCCTCGGGACCATTCGGATATGAAGTCCCAGACCCTGGACGAGGCGTACGTGCGTCTTGCGCAGGCCACTGTGCTGGTAAGTCAATCGAACCCCCTAGCTTTCAGGTTATGTCGTTAAGAAAGATTTCTTAGTAGTGTCTGGCTATGGCAGGCGACCGTGCAGGGGGCCCATGTGAGGGGCCTCTACGAGGCGGAGTTGCAGCGAGAGCGAGACCGGGCTGACAAGGCCGAGCAGGAGGTGACGGAATTGAAGGGAGAGCTCGAAGGCTCTCGTAAGAAGGAGGCGGAGACGAAGGCGGCTTTTGACAGGGAGAAGGAGGAATGGGCGAAGGCGAGGGTGGCTCAGGAGGAGATGTCGGAGAAGGAGAAGAAAGAGGTGACTGAGTCGTGTCAGATCCTGGTGATCAAAGCCCAGGATAGCAGTTATGCAAAGGCCCTCAGCCATGTGAGGCACTTTTATCCGACTATTGACTTGTCCAACTTCGAGTATGATATGGAGATTGAGGGGACACCGAAGACCCCTGGCGGACAAGGGTCCGATGATAATCCGGTTGCCGACCCCCCTGCGGATCCGGCTGACATTGAGGTGGGAAAACAAGATGTATAATTTTTGTCCTTCTTTTTCCTTCTCTCGATTGTATTTGCCTTCCGCGGACTGGCCACCGCATTTTTTGCATGGGGAAACTGAATTTATAAAAAGAGGGTTTTTTGGCTGGCCAAGTGTTCCAACTTCGAAGAATTTCCGAACCTCTTAGCTTATATGTCTTGAGTGGACTGGTTCTCTTGTAGGTTACGGCTCCCCTTCCTGAGGTGGACCCCCTTCGTTCCGACGTGGCGTGGCTTCGGGACAAGGTTGAGGCCTTAGAGGTCACTTTGGTTCGGTATCGAAAGAGGGCTCACGACACTGATGCGGCCTTCCATTATTACAGGAACAAGTCTGAAGCCCTAAGTGAGGAGGCGAGCCGGCTGAGGAGGGCGATGGTGGATCGGGAGCTCGGGGGCGTTGGTCTTGGATATACCATGTCAAGTTCCTCGGTGCAGAGGCCTTCCTCTGAGAAGCTACTTCGCGACGTGATAGTGGAGAAGGAGATGGAGATACACCGCTATAGGACTATGTTGGGTGTTTCGACATCTTCCTCGAGGGGTCGGCGAGCAGAGGGGGCTCCCTCGGCGTTGCAACTGATGGAACGCATGCAATCCGTGGATGCCCAGAGCTCCGTGGCCGGGGCGTCGACTGTGGCAGAACCGAAGGACCGTCATGACGAAGAGAGAGTTCCAAGTCGTTTGGTCGGAGTGATTCCGCCCTTCGCCGGATCCGAGGGGCCCTAAGTCGGCGATTCCCTTTAGTTTGAGATGAGTGGAGTGGTCCTGTAACGGTATTTGCTTGTTTTCTCAGCACAAAATAAAAGAGTATGAATAAAGCTATCTTTTCCTTCTTTGCTCTGGCTAGCGGGGTGGTGAAGGGCGGTGTAGGCGAGGTTGGGCTCCGCCGATTCGTGAGGGATCGATGCGGGGCGACAGGGAGACCCCCGGTCCGGAGTTGGGTCGAACCTACCGAGGCGTTTGGGGACGAGACCCGAGTGAGAACTCAGGTGCCGCCCCCATTGCCCGGTACCGGGTCGGAGTTGCCGAGGTATTTAACTTTTGACAAAAAGAGACTTCTTTTATACCAGACAGGGGGGGGTCGCTGAAGCGGCCCTTTACACATGAATGGTTACAAAAGATTTAATTTACTTAAGCCATGCTAGAACCTAAGCTTGCTCTCCCAGGAATTTCATGAGGTGCTCAGCGTTCCAGGGTCGGCTGATGGGTCGGTCGTTCATATCCGTCAGTCGGTATGTACCAGAGCGTACAGCCTCGACTACGCGGTATGGGCCTTCCCAGTTGGGAGCCAGTTTCCTCTTCTTGGTTGGATCAGAGACAGATAGCTTTCGCAAAAGCAGGTCCCCTGCCTGGATGCTGGTGGGGCGGACTTTCTTGTTGTAAAATCTCTCGATCCGTTGCTGGTAAATGCTCCTTCGGACCACGGACTTCTCTCGCACTTCGGCGATGAGGTCCAGGTTAGCCCTCAGGGCGGACGCATTGTCGTCTTCATCGAAGGCTATGATCCGGGGAGAAGGCAATCCGACCTCGACGGGGATGACTGCCTCAGTCCCATAGGTCAGATTGAATGGCGTCTCCCCCGTGGGGATCCTCTGTGTGGTTCGGTGTGCCCATAGTACGCTGGGCAGCTCCTCAACCCATAGCCCTTTGGGAGAATTGTCAAGGCACTTTTTGAGGCCGTCGAGGATTTGCCTGTTCGCGTTCTCCGCTTGGCCGTTAGACTGAGGGTGGCAAATGGCGGAGAAACGCTGCTGGATGCCGATGTCCTCACAGAAAGTTTAGAAGTTCTGTCCTTGGAACTGGGTTCCATTGTCCGTGACGAGGATTCGAGGGATCCCGAATCGACAAATGATGTTCTTCCAAAAGAACTGTTGCACTTGGCGCTCGGTGATGCTGGATAGTGGTTCGGCTTCGATCCACTTGGTGAAGTAGTCGATGGCGACAATCAGGAATTTCTTTTGCCCTACCGCTGGGGGGAAGGGCCCCACAAGGTCCATACCCCACATGGCGAAGGGCGTAGGGCTCGCCAGGGATCGGAGGTTGGCTTGAGGAAGCCTTTTGATAGGGGAGAATCTTTGGCAGGGGCCGCACCTCTTGACTAAGTCTTGTGAGTCTTGGAGCATGGTGGGCCAATAGTACCCTTGATTCAGGGCCTTCCGGGCAAGTGTCCTACTCCCCATGTGGCATCCGCCGATCCCCTCGTGCAGGTCTTTGAGGGCGTAGCTGGCCTCGTCCCTGGCGAGGCAGCGGAGGTATGGTTTGCCGTCGGCCAAGGTGTACGAGCGTTTGAAGAGGATGTTATCGATCATGACGAACCTTTCAGCTCGGATTCTGATTCGTCTGGCCTCGTCTTTGTCTTCAGGAAGCTCGGCCCCGCTTAAGAATTTTCGGATGGGAGTGGTCCAGTCGTCTGGGCTGGTCCCCTCTTGCACACACATCGCTTCCGGCTCTGGGTCACTGATGCTTGGCTTCAAGAGGATCTCGACGAGCACCGTTCGGTCGAGACCCTCGAAGGAAGAAGAGGCAAGTTTGGATAGCGCGTCGGCTTGGGCGTTCTGTTCCCTGGGGACTCTGACAACCGCGGCGCCGTCGAAGAACGCCAAGAGTCGTCTGACTGCCGCCAAATACCTCATCATTCGGTCGTCACGGGCTTCGTACTCTCCGGTGATTTGATGGACCACGAGCTGAGAGTCGCTAAATGCCCGGATTCGCTTGTTACCGGCTCGGTGGGCGAGTGTCAATCCGGCGATCATGGCCTCGTATTCTGCCTCGTTGTTGGAGGCTGGAAAGTTGAGGCGCAGGGAGTATTGAAGTAGGAATTGGTCGGGGCCACGAAGGATGACGCCAGCCCCACTCCCCGTTTCGCATGACGAGCCGTCGACAAAGACCTCCCAGGTCGGATCCGACCCTTCTATGTCAGGCTGCTCGGAGACGGTGCACTCAGTTATGAACTCGGCGAGGGCCTGTCCTTTAATGGCCGCCCTTGGATGATAGCTGATGTCGAACTGGCTCAGCTCAATCGACCATTTGACTAATCGGCCGGAGTTTTCGGGCTTGTGGAGGACAGTCTTCAGTGGTTGGTCGGTCAGTACTTGGACGGAGTGGGCCTGGAAGTAAGGTCGAAGTTTTCGGGCTGCCATAACCAGGGCATAGGCCACCTTCTCTATCTTCGCGTATCTCGTCTCGGCCGGGTGCAGTACTTTGCTCACATAGTACAGTGGTTTTTGAACTCCTTCCTCCTCTCGGACGAGGACGGCGCTGAGGGCGCAGTCCGAGGCGGACAGGTAGAGCCAAAGCGGCTCGCCCGGCTTGGGCTTGCTGAGGAGAGGCGGGTTGGCGAGGTATTGTTTCAGCTGTTCGAAGGCTTTTTGTTGATGGGTACCCCACTCGAAGCCCCCTTTCCCGCGCAAGGCTTTGAAGAAGGGGAGAGATTTCTCCCCTGACTTGGAGAGAAAACGGTCGATTGCCGCCAACCGACCTGTGAGCCTCTGAACCTCTTTGACATTCCAGGGCGGGGACATGTTAATGATGGCCTGTATTTTTTTGGGGTTTGCCTCAATGCCGCGCTGGCTGACGATGAATCCTAAGAACTTCCCCGTGGAGACGCCGAAGGCACATTTAGCCGGGTTGAGCCTCATGTTGTGGCATCGGAGGACACCGAAGGCTTCCTCGAGGTCGGCGACGTGGTCCGGCCCAGCCCGGCTCTTGACAAGCATGTCGTCGACGTAAACTTCTACGTTGCGGCCGATCAGGTCCTTGAAGACTCTGTTGACGAGTCGCTGGTACGTGGCTCCGGCATTTTTCAGCCCGAAAGGCATAACGCGGTAACAATAAAGACCTTGGTCGGTGACGAACGAGGTCTTGGAGATGTCTGGTGGAAACATCCGGATCTGATTGTACCCCGAGAACGCGTCCATGAAGGACAGCAGCTCGTGCCCTGAGGTCGCGTCTATTAAAGCGTCGATGCGCGGGAGGGGGAAAGGATCTTTCGGACACGCTTTGTTAAGGTCCGTGAAGTCAATGCAGATTCGCCAACCCCCTGTCGCTTTCTTCACCATGACGATATTGGCCAACCACTCGGGGTAGCTGACTTCCTGGATGAATCGAGCGGACAAGAGCTTGTCCACTTCTGTCTTTACAATTTGTTGCCTCTCCGGGGCGACTTTGCGCCTCTTTTGGACGATCGGTTTAGAGTCAGGGAGGACGCTCAGTCGGTGCATGATCAAGTCTTCGGAGATCCCGGGCATATCGGAGGGCTTCCAAGCGAAGAGATCAACGTTGCGGCGGACGCAAGCGATGATGCCCGTCTTCAGGTCTTCGGCGAGTGAGCGGCTCACCCGGAACCATTTTGACTCATCCTCGGTGTCGAATAGGACCTCCTCCAGTTCGTCAACGGGCTCGGGAGCGGGGCCGTCTCTCTCGGGTTCGAGTTCAACGGCGTCGAGGGGGAGTACGCCCCCTCCCCTGGTGGCAACGCAACATGACCGTGCTGCTTCGATGCTGCCTCGGACGATGCTGACCCCTTGGGGGGGAATTTGAGTTTCAGATGGTGGGCCGAAGGTATCGCCTGGAGGGAGTTTAGCCCGGGCCGGCCGAGGATGGCGTTGTAGGCCGCCTTGACGTGGATGATCATGAAATCCAAGGACTCGGTCCTCTTGACAGGGGCCGATCCAGCGGTGACGTCGAGGGTAATAATTCCCTCCACTACGACCGGGACGCCCGAAAATTTGAGCAACGTGCATCCGGCTGGTTTGAGTTTCCCTCTGGATAATCTGAGACTTTCGAAGGTTCTGAGGAAGAGAATATTTACCGAGTTGCCGTTGTCAACAAGGATTCGGCGAACCTCACAATTGGCCATGTGGAGGCTAACGACGAGGGCATCGCAGTGGGGTAGGTGAACTCCTTCGGGGTCCTCTCCTGAGAAGGAGACTGGCCGCGGTTGTAGCTCGGGAGAGGGGCTGTACTGAATAGCGTTCGTCTCCTGGGTGAAGGTTCTTTGGGAAGTATCGGATTCTCCCCCCACCGGCCCCCCGTGGATGTAGTGTAGGGTGAATGGCGTATCCATGGATACCTCGGATTCGGGATCCTGACCCTGGGTGCGGTTTGGGTTAGGGTTCGGGGTTGATGATCCCCGGTTCCTATCACCTTGCCGACCCCGTGGGCCGTCATCCCTGTGGGTCTGCCTCGGATGGTTCGGGGCCGGGTTGGAAGCGGCCCTTCCCCAGATGTGGGTAATCTTGCGGTTGAGGATTACTCCCCGGAGGTCGGGCTGGGCTGGCCGGCCGATGCTCCTTTGGGACTCCCGAGGGGGAGCCTTGTGTTTCGACGTGCGTGGCCTGGCTTTATCAGTGGGTGGGGGCAAGTCCCGTTGGTTGACGGAGGAAGCAGCCCCCTTGCCTTTGGAGGCCATGAGGGTTCGGCTGTCGATGGCCTTTGAGGGTCTGGATCGGATCGGCTTCTGGAGCAGCTGTTTCCCACAGACGGCGCCAACCTGATGCTGTTTATTTCTGGGAGACGTGTGGATGGACCAGGTGTGAGTTCGGACTCAATTTGTATTGAAGGAGAATGCCGCTCGTCTGCCGACCTTCGGTTGACCTTCTGGGACCTACGATGAGCTCGGAAAGATGTTGAAGGCTGGGCTCGGATCGGAAGGGTCGGATCCGAGGTCTTGTGTACCTGCAGACGGTCCTGAAACACCGGGGTTTATCCCGGTGGCGGACCCTCCGACGCTCTAGTCAGTCTCTGTGAAAGAGTAGCAATAACTAGGTATATTTAAGTGGCAAAAGATTCATTACCTCCAAAAGGTGGGTGTGGGTTTAGTATTTATAGAGAATCCCAACCGGGTTTGGTTTCCTTTGGGGGCCGGGTCTGGATCCGAAGGCCCGTGGGCCTGACGTGGCAGGAGGCCCAGGGGGTTTAGGGCAGACGTGGCAATACCAGGAGTGGTATAGGGCTGACGTGGCGAAACCCTTGGTGGTATTTGGAGCCGTCGTGGCCGATCGTGGGTCTCCTGTTCTTCTGGGGGGATCGGAGGGCCTAGGCTGCGCCAGGTCATCCTTCTGCTTCGCCGGAGAGGGGGGGATGGCCTGTGGCACTGTCACGGGTCGGACTCCGAGGACTACCAAGGCTCGTCGGCACGAGGAGGCCAGTACTGTGAGGGCAAACAGGAGGTTCGGCGCCGACCCTGAAGTGGTTCGGGGCCGAGCTAGATAGCTATTTTTATCTTTTCGAGTGAGAATTGTATTGGGCCCTGGTTGGGCCTCAGGCCATTTTTACCCTATCACACCTGCATATATTCACTTCTACTATTATCTGCATATACAGTAAAGAGGATCAATTTTCATATTCATGCATATGAATTCAATTCAATAAGTTTATTCTATATACCTGCACATGATTCATTTCTACACCTGCATATGCTTACTTCATGTCTAACCTGCAGTTCACCTTCATTCTTCAATCTAATAAAGGACCATTTCTATATACTTGCATATGAGTATTTTGTACAACCTGCATATGTTCACCTTCTACTAGCATTTGTTCAACTCATAGTATTTTGTACAATCTGCAGTTCACCTTCTACTTTCTAATCTGCATATGACCATTCCTTACATAACTAGCATTTGTTTAATTTAAACAAAAGGGCTTGCATATGTTTCATAACCTGCATATGACCATTCCTATGAGTTGCATATGTTTCACCTTTCTATATATCTGCATAGGCTCATTTCAACCTTTCTATATATCTGCGCTAAACTACAATGCATGAATACTTAAGGAAATACCAATATGTTTTTAAATAAAAGGGCTTACATATGTTTTAACTAGCATATGTTTCATAACCTGCATATGACCATTCCTTACATAACCTGCATAATATGACCATTCCTTACATAACCTGCATAATATGACCATTCCTATTAGTTGCATATGTTTCACCTTTCTATATATCTGCATAGGCTCATTTCAACCTTTCTATATATCTGCGCTAAACTACAATGCATGAATACTAACTTTGTATATAACAGGATTATTTTCTCGGTCTGCGGTGAACTACAATGCATGATGCAAGACAGTAGTTTCCAATATTGTGATGGCCTCAGCTGTTCTATTCACCATGCTGTTCTTGATGCCAATGTTCTATTACACACCAAAGACGATTTTATCAGAAATCATCATAACAGCAGTGAATAGTGTTCTAATTATATGTTTTGTGTCTGTTGTCTTTATTTAACATTATGCCTAGAGTTTTGTTATAATTCATGTTTTGTATAAAAGTTTCAAATATTCTACAAATTCATAGAGTATTTTCATTGCATTAAGATCCTTTATGTATTGTTGAAGTTTGATTCTATAATCGTTCACACTTATTCTATTACTGAAGCCTTTGTATTTTGCAAGTTAAATGTTTTACTATTTCTTTTCTTATACGATATACAAATTCATTTAATTTAATGACTAAACTTTTTTTATTAACGTGCATCGCACGTGCATTATACTAGTAGATCTAGAGATAAACCCTAATTCCAAATTTTTAATTTCTCACAAAACCTAACAATCTTGAGATATTTAAATTAATTTTGTGAGATTTGAGAAGAGACTCACCGGAACCCGATGTCATAGCCGTGCGCCGTCGTCGCCATCGTGGTCGACTCGAGATCTGGTCGCAGATCCGCAGGCGATCTCTTCTTCTCCTTCTCGCTGTTTTGGTTGGGTCTGTTTGTCAGCCCAGTCGCGGATCTGGCCCTCGCCGTCGCTGTTGAAACCCTTAAAGGTCGCCGTCGCTGACCATCGACGACCCACCGTCGGAGTCGATCGCCGCTCGTCGCCTCCTATTCCGTCAACGCGGCGCGTGCTATCGACCACAGTCGAGGTTCTCCACTTGAGATCGAGCGAGTCCCGATGTCGCCAGCGAGACCCGACGTCGCCAGCGAACCTCTCGCCTCCTCTCTTCTCCAGTCACAGTCGACGAAAGCCACCACCTCAGGCGCAAGTCCGATCGTCTTCTCTCTTCTTCATCATGGCCGATTGGGTCTCTTGTGTGGAACTCTAATTTGAAGAAGATAGTGAAGGGAAGAAGGAGAGATCAGATTTGTTTTGATTTGATTTGGTAATTGGTTCATCATGGTGTGTGGTGTTTTGGGTGCAATACGGAATAGATCGGATTTGTTCCCAAACAGACTTACTCTAATCGATTGAAGGGGAAGAGACGGTGAAAGATAAGTTCTTTACTTTCCTCATATTAAATTTTTGTTAAATATTTTACTATGTGCTGGAAGTTCAAAAAACATTTGTTTTAAGTTTATGTTTTGAATTATAGAATTACTGTGATGCTAAGTGGTTAAGTTCAAGACTGTATTAATCATATGTTTAATTAAATACGAGTTGAACAGTTGTTGTAACGCCCCGAATCCCAAATACAGTGAATTCGAGATGTTCTACAGGATCTTTTCGCTTTCTTTAGTACAATTTTACAGGGAAATTTAAACTTTTCACTTTACATCAGAGTTTACATCAATATTACACATTACATTTGCACAGCGGAAGTAAAATTTATAACAATTGAATAAATGTACAACAACATGGTATAATCTTTAAGCGTCCATTCCTCTTTAACCTTTAACAAGCCATTTACCTGCATATAAGACTGTGGGTACGTCAGTTTATTCAACCGACGAACATTATACACGGCCATCCTCTCTATGCCGGAAATAGTATAACTCACCTTTCCATATTTAGCAAACACAAACTTGTCACATTTCAAACTAAAGGGACTACCCTATTGATGTCGTGTTGTGATTGTGCACTTGGTCCTTAATGCATTTATTTATATTACATGACACTAATGCGCACTTGTTCGGATTCTATGCATCCCATACTACATAGGTCCGAGGGCAAGCCCTTATTCGTTCTTCATCTTTGTAGGGTTCAATCCCCCGTTATGTCTTATTCTACTACTGTAATTACGGTAGTGTCTTAGATGTCCTATGATCTACGAACCCATGTCCAGGCAGCCTGGAGGGGAATCCCACGCACTGACACGACGCATCGAGCAGGCAACCTATGGACAATTCAGCCTCCACCATGGAACAATGGCACCACCCATAGCCACTCGAATATCCCACGAGCATCGCCACCGGGACGATAATTCTGGAGTAGCGCCCACGCCATGTCTTGACGCATCAAGCAGGCAGCCTGTGGATCGCTCTCACACCGCTATCCGATGACCCCCATACACGTGTTTTTCTTCTACTTTCATCACATCTCCACTATGTACTAATCCTTAGTTTTATCAAAAATCATGAACAAAAATTAAATCTCTAGAGTTAGCCTCTCCACTAAACCGGACTTATTCATTCATTTCAACATGACCAACCTTGGTCTAATTTCATTTCATTTCATTTCCAAATGTCGGGGAGACTTAGCTACTCTTTTATTTCAATTTTCATTTCACAATTTCCAACTCATAAATACCACACGTTGAGTTCTCATACTCACATGTATATTCTCTTTTCAATTCATGACTTCTAATTTGTTCACAAGTCCATAACTGTATATAAATTTGCATATACTTTATCAATTATCACATCATATCAAATTCACATTACTAAACAATATGCATACTTCATATTGTTCCACAAATGAGAAATAAATTGCATTATGTCACACAACCAAGTTTCTTTTGTCAAATCAACTTCTAATCCTTCATTTCACTGATTCTTTTAAGTTATAATTTCACATCAATAACACATATAGAACCATATTTCTATTTATGTATTTTAACTCCAAATCATAGTTAATTTCATTCAAATAATCCCCAAATCATTTTTATAAAGTCCCTTACATTTTTAGGAGAATAACCATATTTTTTTCATAATTTTTGGACACTCCAAAACCCAAAAAAAATTAATTTTTCAATCTTGCCGATAACAAGATTCGAACCCAGCACCACAGGGAAACAGCCGCAAGCCACAACCAACAGGCCGAATGCTACTGGCGATATAAGAAGAGACAGAGAGTATTTATTACTCTCTGTTCGCTGATTCTAATGTTTTCAAAAAAAGAGAAAACAAGTGTATGCCGCAGGGTTCGAACCAGTCACCCCAGAGAACACAGCCGCACACAGTGACCACTTGAGCTACATGCTCAGGTTGTCACAGTACAAATTAAAATCCTTTTGAATCAATTGCCACTGTTGTTAAAAAAGACTCGATGTTCAATTAATCTTTGTTTCATAAGGCTTTTATAGAAGTTACTGAAAAATTCTAGATTGACTTCCCCTCACATGATTTTTCATATCAGTATGAATAAAATAATTTTTGTACTAGTAAAAAATATATTTTTCACACAATTCAATGAATCTTACATTACGACTACTATACTTCTCATTTTTTGACATTGCTTAACAATTGGCCTTCTAATCTTTTATCCACAATTTTCTTATATTAATTTACTGTTATTAATCTTTTATTCAACATACACATCTATTTTTGAATTTATCCATTCCCACAATAACTCAAAAAGATCTCTTCAAAACATAAATTAGCATTAACAAAGTACTAACTTTTACATATAATTTGTGATGGTGATAAATGTATTTTCTTCCATCAATCTATAATCATAATTAATTACACATGCAACTTATAATTTTAACGTTAGAACTACATACTAATTCCATGTCAACAATTCAATCAATTAGGGGTCATTTTCCAAATTTAAAGTGCATGCTTATTAATCATTTTCATACTTCATGGTTCAATATAATACTAGCATATTCCTAACTAGAAATAGGGATAATTAGCCCACAACTCAAATTAATACTAGAACCACATACAAGTTAATCACAACATTTCAATCAATTCATAAACTAACTTCTCAATTAAAGTGTATTCTTATTAATGTTTTTCATGCATCGTTTTGATAATCAAATTTAGCATGGATCCCTATATTAGAAATAGGAAAGGTTACCCACCTTGTATGGAGAAAACAAACAAATTTAGCAACAAAAGCCCTTTGCGACGAGATGCACCTCCTCCTAGATAATGCGCGCACAAGCTCCACAAC
The DNA here is from genome assembly GCA_017893485.1 of Hemerocallis citrina. Classification (NCBI taxonomy): domain Eukaryota; kingdom Viridiplantae; phylum Streptophyta; class Magnoliopsida; order Asparagales; family Asphodelaceae; genus Hemerocallis; species Hemerocallis citrina. The sequence continues at coordinate 209,786,233 of CM030367.1, read as the reverse complement.
ACCAACCGAGCTCCTCTCCTTGGAATGACCGGCCTCCTTCTCCTTGTTTGAATGCAACACAATCCCACACAATCTCTCAATCTTTTTAACTCACAACTTACTACTAAATAATTCTATTAGATTATAGGTTTAGAAAGATATAATTTGCATAAGAATACTAGCCATGGGAGGGGGTATTTATACTAGAAATCAAGTAGAATGAATGGCTAGGATTAACTAGTTGGTTGTAGGATGGAGGGCCAAGATTAGAGTAGGAGTTGTAATAACTACCCACATCTAAATAACCACCCCCATGATCACCACTCAAATTTTGAGTTTCCCTCCCAAAAGATGTAATCCGGCCTCCATGGAGAAGTGCATATTGCACGTGTACGTGTAGTGCACGTGCATGCAACTAGGCCTAAAAATTGTACATTTTAATTTTGTATAAAAATAAAATAGTTTTTAAGTTGTCTTCTACATGACAAGTTAAACAAAAATAGGTTAATCCATGGGCTTTATTTTTGGGCCAAAATAGTTAAAAAATAAAATAAATAAAATACATTTTGGGCTTTAAGAAAAAGGCTTTAAAATAAGGCTTTCTATTTATTTAAGGAAAAAGGCTTTTGTATAAAATAACTTGAGAACACATATTTAAATATTTATACACCTCATAAAATAATTATAAGATTTAATTCAATCAAAATATTGCACGTGCACACTACGTGCAAAATAAAATATTTTTTCATTAATTGAAAAATCAGGGCATTACAGTTGTTTTGGCTATGTGCTAAAACAAAATATCTATTCTAATAAGTTAAACTGTATGTTGACTATAAAATTCAGATCTCCAATTAAATTGTTGATAGAATTAGATAGTGCTAATAATTTGTTTAATTGGCTAATCTTTAACAATTTGATGAATGTAGGAACTTTAATGTTACCTACAAATTGTGTATGTTGGAGACGATGGATTTGCATCATGGTATGATAAGTCTGCACTACGCAGGCTTCTCCATCAAATTTGGAAAAACACTTCTAACTTGAAGTGTTGGTATGATCTACTTTAATCTTGCTTAGTACTTTCATGTTATGAATGTGTTAACGTTTTGTGCGTTTGATCATATGATTGAAAGTTTTAGATCATAGTTATTCTCGCTTTGGAAAACTAGCATGTTTAGGATTGTTAAGTGTTTTATCATACTATGTGTATAGATATTTTGACAAATCCATTGTTTGCAGTTTGTATGAGATTACATTTTTGCTTCTTTAAAATTTAAAATAAAATAAAATTGTATAAAATGTATAACAAATGTCTGTAACTTAGGAGAGAGCATCTCTTAATGTAGAATATGACTTTACTAGTTACGTTTTGTTCTCTCTCGTTCATTGTACTGTGTGTGCAAAGTTGAATTATAGTATGTTAGCCATTATCTCATTTAGCGTTATGAAGATGATGAAGAACGAGTAAAGGAAAGAACTCTTTGCTCAATGTGTTTGAGCTGGTGGACATTGTTAGAACCATTAGAGAAAGCAAATAATTTTTGTAAAATGTGATAGAGTAATTTTGTATTAACTCTTATAAAGTGCATATATTGTCAATCGTATATATAAGTTGAGTTTAACAAATGAGACAATTAATAATAATAGTTCTAATTGTGTTCTTGAACATAGCATAATTGGCTAAGATTTGAGAACTATATATTCAATTGTTTGTGAGGAAATGTGATCTAATTATCAAAATTGTGGGAAAATGGAGTTAAAAGCTATTGAGTCAAAGCTTTAACATCCAAGTTGTTTTGAAATTTAATCACTATGAACTATATATTAAATTGTTTGTTCTTGTTAAAACTCATAACTCTACTAAATGATACTCCATTAAATATAACAAATATGAAAGTTGTGCTCAGATTATGATCAGTAGAAAATCATTTAGTATGGTCTCTAGGAGCACACAACTTCTTGAGTCAATACATTCTGATATTTGTGATCTCAGTAGCTTTGTGACTAGATGAGACAATTGTTGGTCAGAAGTATTTTAATCGCTTTTGTAGTTGATTAATATAAGTCTGTCATATTTATGAAGAATGAAGCACTTGTTATTCTTAATGAATTAAAAATTATAGTTAAATGCTAAAAATCAAGGGTTCAGATTTAATAGAGGTGGTGAATATGTTTTAACAACTTTAGAGAAGTTTGCATTGGGCATAATCTCCAGAGCACTCTACTTATAACAGTCAAACGGTATTGATAAAAGTTAGAATCAAACACTTAGTGAAATGTTGAATTCTATATTATTGACTGTTGTTTGTCTTGTGTAATTATGAGTGATGTTGTATTGTTAATCATATCTCTAATGTGTTACTACACTATAAATTGAATACACCTTGTAAATCATGGTATGCAAACACAAATAATTTTGTTAAAGATGTGTGTTGTGATTCATTTGTTAGAGTACATGACCCTAGAAGGCCTAAAGTAAGACCTACAACAAATATTTGTGTGTTTAGAAAGTGCAGAGTGTAGCTCTGTGGACAGATGTTGGATCTATCTAATTTGTGTTAGAAAAATCTAGACTTGCAAAGTTCTTTGAGAATATGTTCATCAAAGATAAATGTATGAAATAATCTAGTCCTACAGACACGTTCAATGATTCACAGTTGGAATCAAGAACCAGCCTTACTGACACTTGAAAACCTGAATGACAAATGAGCTTAGAAGAGTCTTTAGTAGACAATGAGATGATTTTGTGTCATACAATAACACTTTAATTTAGTTGATCTGCCGAAAGGGGCTAAAACTATAAGTTAGTAAGTGGGGTTTTGTAGAAGAAACTTAATTTTGATTGTTTAGTAGCAATTTTAATGCTTTTTAGTAGCTAACAGATTGACTGAGAAAAATGGGGTAGAATTATTTGATGTCTACTCACATGTTTGTCATATTGCTACAATAAGTATTCTTCTTACCCTTACATCTATTTAAAATTTTGTCATTTATAAAGGATATTTAAAAGGCTTTGTACTGAACAGTTTTGTACTGGAAAGTTTTGAACTAATATGTTTAGTGAACACACTACTAAACTTATCGTCTATAGCGGCGTTTTTTTCGGTCTATGGCGGCGTTTATAAACGCCGCCATAGAAGGTAGCGGCGTTATAATTACCGCCGCGAGAAGCGCCGTTGCATCGACCGTCGGGACAGATCGCATAGCTATCGCGGCGCTTTTGTAGACCGCCGCTACAGACCATAGGTCTACAACGGCGCGTCTTTAAAGGCGCCGCTATAGGCCTATGACCTGTAACGGCGGCCTAGAAAAGCGCCGTTGTAGGTCGGACGCCTATGCCGGCGCTTCTTAAAAATGCCGCTATAGCATACTGCTTGTAACGGCGCATTTTTAAACCGCCGTTACAACTTGTAGCCCTATGACGGCGTTTTTTAAAAGCGTCGTTACAATTCGTAGGTCAATTACGGCGCTTTTTAAGTCCGCCGTTACAGTCTGTAGGTCTATTAAGGCGCTTGTTTAAAACGTCGTAGATCTATTACGGCGCTTCATAAATGCCGTGATATAGGGGTGTTCATCGGTTCAAAACCGAACCGAACCGAACAAAACCGAACCGAACTTTTCGGTTTGGTAAAATTGAAACCGAACTCCGAACCGAACATATACATTTCGGTTTTAACCGAACCGAAATATATCGGTTCGGTTCGGTTAATAACCGTACTAACCGAACTTTAAAAAATGATTTCAGTTTTGAATGTTTATATTAGATTCTGAGTGAAAGATTCATTATTCAATATTCATTAAGCAAACAACAACCAATTAGGCATTGTACTCATAATTTATACACTACAAAATTACAGTAATAACTAGTAAAAAAACTTAATTTACAAGTTACAAATGATTACAATTTATAACCAATCAACTATATAAGCTTATATTTTACAATTTTCTGACTTTCTGTAACACTGTTGTTGTTTGCAAGCCTCATCTGAGTCATCTCAACTCTCAAGCACACCAGAACAAATGAAGAAGCAAATGAACAAAAAACTTGAGCCTGCAGCACCAATCAAAACAATCAGCAATTGTCAATATGTTTTTTTTTCAAAATAAATTGTCAAGATGTAATGCGGTATTCTTATTTTGAAAATGATGTGTAGAAAATATAACGAGTCAGCTGCAATAAGTGGAGATGAAACATGCACACTACAGACAAGGAGAAGAAAATGTATCATATATGCATTGTAGACTTGTAGTATAATTCAGTAAAACTACCTCTCCAAGTAATCTTCACATCCTTCCCAAGGCCTAACAAAATCTTGCTCCTCAAAAACAAAACCAGAAATCAAGATGCCAACTGCGAGATGCTGAAATGACAAAAAAAAAAAGGGATCACCAACCATATAACTATATAAGGTTGAATACTCATAAGCCTCAGTGATCTTTTAAGGCCTACAAAACTTGTTGCAGTATTAATGTAAAAGAGGGAATACTTCCGTATTAACCACATATCGCTGAAATCAACATGCCATCCGGAAATAACAAGACCCAGACAGCAAAGCAAGACGTAGATAACAGACCAGATAATGATAGTTAATGGAACACATAAAAGCACATATATGCATTGATATCTACTGCACAGCTAATTGTCCACTAAGATGTACATGTCATGACACTAGAATATTTAAAAAAAAAAAAAAAATTGCGGAAGCTACAAACCTTTTGACAGGTTATAAAAAACTAGCAGGATTTTGTTTCACTGTGTGTTCCTACCATGACTTCCAAAGAACGAGCTTCCATCATCATCATGGTTGGTCTCTACTGTGTTTTATGGGGTAAAAGTGAAGAGAAGAGGGCAAGAAGGCAGGAGGAACTAGGAAGACCAAGGGTTAACAACACATCTCCTTGATCAAGAAAATTCAGAGAAAGATATTCCTACAGTTTCAGACATCCCATGAGAGAAGCAAACTATATCTAACTGCATTAAAATTGTGCCTATTGCTCTAGTGGCACATCTATAATGGTTTTGTGCTAAGTTGTGGATATATATTAAACAAAATTATGTACCCCGTCATGTTCATCTGAATAGTCTTTAGGACTCCACCATCAACTGTTAGGCACAGTGTGTGTACTGTTCGGTTAACTCCGTCATCTAAGTGTATATGGTAGCATGCATCTGTTTCAGTTGAAAAGTATGAATAGTTTGAAGGGTGAATATATGACTCCCAAGCTTTAGCAATTTTTCTGTAGCTTCTAATCTAAACTGTCTCTGCCTCTACACCAAAACTGCGAAGTTGTCCTAAAATTGAGGGATTCCTATTAGAGCTCTTAGACTCTCCAAGGGTTGAGAACTAATTTTGTTCAACCCAAGCCTAATGTAAATCTTGACCTACACATGTACAATAGTCAAACACTAAGAGATCAGTGGTTTTGAACTTTGTTTACCCATTAATAAAATGAACCAAACTTTCTAAGGTTGACAATAATGCATACTTAGAAATTATTGCATTCATGGATAAACCACTTGATCCCTTAGCATTTGACTAACTGATAATTGTAGATCAAGTTGCATTTTGTGGATCACTCAAGAAGTGGCCCTAAGGTGATTTAACTCTATTCAACCTGCGAGAACCCTCTCCTAATCTATGTAATACCTCTCTCTCTTATAATTACATACAAACAAATTAACAACTTGAGATCATTGTTAATTTCATGAAATTTTACAAAGTAGTAAACAACATGAAAACTGCAGTGCTAATTGATTCCAAAACGCAACTAAAAAGTTATCAAGAAGACATGTTGGAGAATAAAACATATGGTACATGTTAGTCACAGCATATGGTACAAACAAATTAACAACTTGAGATCATTGTTAATTTCATGAAATTTTACAAAGTAGTAAACAACATGAAAACTGCAGTGCTAATTGATTCCAAAACGCAACTAAAAAGTTATCAAGAAGACATGTTGGAGAATAAAACATATGGTACATGTTAGTCACAGCATACTATCAGTCTATCACCCACAACATTAACTAACTGAAAGATAAGAATTGCATTGTTAGCCTGGCATTATTCTCTGAAAAAAATTGGAACTTCTGAATCTGAGATTATCTATTAACTGTTTTTTCATATAAAAAGGATGACTACAGTCATCGTTTCATTAAGGGTAATTAACGAAAGAGACAAATAATAATACAAGGTCTGCCCGAAGGCACATCATACAACAAAAGCTCCCAAAACAAAGGCTAACGCCAAGAAATGCAATCAAGGAGAGAACAAAACTTACAGTGATGTCCAAGTCTCGTAGGAATCTGCACTCGTTCAACATAAAAGCTAATACAACCACTTGCCAAATATCATTCAGTTTTAAGGATATTGATAACTTGTTCAATCTTGCGAAGGAGGAAGCTTTGAGCTCAAGCTCTCTATGGATATCACTATCAGTATATGTAGCCTAGTCCGAAAAAGAAGGGGGGAAAAAACAACAACATAAGTTTATATTCGCTCAACTACATAAGTTTAAACTGATAAACATACCTTTCCTTCTAACAATGGTAGCATGAGCCATTGAACTTCATTTGGTGCTTTATCTATGTCCTCAAAAACAACCCACGGTCCACTCAAAAACAACCCACGGTCCACTTCATTTGGATTAATTCATCACAAGTTACTCACTTACTCCTACAAATCATTAAATAAATGATTCATAGTGTGCAACTTCAGAAATATAATCCTTCTCATCATCACTTAAAACCAACGAGGAAAAATAAAGCTCAGTTAGGATTAATTCATCACAAGTCACTCCTACAAATCATTAAATAAATTATTCATAGTGTGCAACTTCAGAAACATAATCCTTCTCATCATCACTTAAAACCAACGAGGAAAAATAAAGCTCAGTTAGGATTAATTCATCACAAGTCACTCCTACAAATCATTAAATAAACGATTCATAGTGTGCAACTTCAGAAACATAATCCTTCTCATCATCACTTAAAACCAACGAGGAAAAATAAAGCTCAGTTAGGATTAATTCATCACAAGTCACTCCTACAAATCATTACATAAATGATTCATAGTGTGCAACTTCAGAAACATAATCCATCTCATCATCACTTGTACAAATTGAAATCCAAGTTATCCAACGAAGAAGCAAACTCACAATCACATGAATATAACAGACTAGTAGAATACTTTAGCATAATAAAGTTATGGTTAATAGTAAACCAAACATAAAATAGAATGATACTGTCATACTGATTTGTCTCACAATGTGAACCACCACTGAATACCAATCGAACTATCAAATTCTCCAAACCATGAACCCCTAAACAAAGAAAATATAATATCCGAATGAATATAACACAAAAATTAGAATTAATATAACTTTACTATAAGAAAGAAAAAAATTGAAAAGAATCTCACATAAATATCAACAATTGCGGGTTCTGCTCCTCCAATCTTTGTTATTTCTGTTTTAAAGTAAAACAAGTAATTAGTTAATAAATAAGTAATTAGTTAACACTAAAATGAAGCCAAACTTTGGTTATCACCTTTATCTCTAACTTAAAGTTCTCATTAAACATGGTGTCTCGCAACTCCAATTAGATAAGAGTGGAGTTTAGATAACTACAGTTATCTCAACTTTTAGGGTGAAATAACTACAACTATCTCAACTCTAATAAAATGAGCGTAAAACAAAACTTAACTAGAGTACTATAACAGTACATGATAACTCCACCAGTTATCCTAAGTTAACTATGTTCCCAAACATGGCCTAAAATGCATCACTTTTTTAACGTAGACCTCCAAAAGCTATATCACATATTTACGAATAATACATTAACCAAATTTTAAAAAAAATCCCTTCACATAATTTGCATCTAAATGGTAAACACATCAATCTTTTACTAAACAAGTACTTTAAGATTCACTTGGGCATTTTCACAAACAAGAACCACGCAACAATCAAATCCAACCATATTTATCATCTAAAGTAAACTGTGAATGCACAACTATAATTCGATGAACTAATCATAAACTAAACCAGAAAAAACTACCTATGTTATGAACCACAAAAGATGAGAATGGTGTCAAATTTAAACAGGATTGGTCCTCTATGGGTTTATTATTCAGCAAAGTTAAACATCAACAACAACAAGAAGGGATTTTGACAAAAGTAAATATAAACAACAAATTAAGCAAAGTAAAAACAAGTAAATATAAACATCCCACTTCAAATTCTATAGAATTATACAAAAAGAAGGGATTTTGACAAAAACCCATTTCAAATTAAGCAAAGTTAACAGAACCCTAATCCCAATAACATGAAAGTGAGATCAGAACTAAGAGAATGTGAAATGTACCAATCAAATAGAGAATGAATCCACACGGAGCTTCTTCTTGAATGGAGAAGGGCGACTGACAAAATGATAGTAAACTTCTGCAACCGTGTGGGGAGACGAAGCCGAATGGGGAGAGGGGAAGATGCGCCGAATGGGGGAGAGGTCGACTGGTCAGAGAGAGAGGGAGAGAGAGAGAGAGATTTTGGAGACGGATAGTGGAGCGGATCGGGATGAAGAAGAGCAGAGCGGGATGAAGGGCGGAGCGGAAATGAAGAGCGGGATTAGGGTTTTCGATTTTGGGTTTACTGATTAGGGTTATCGATTTTGGGAAATGAAGAGCGGAGATGAAGAGCGGAGCGGAAATGAAGAGCGGAGCGGAGCGGGATTAGGGTTTTCGATTTTGGGGGGAAATGAAGAGCGAGCGGGGGGAAATGAAGAGCGAGCGGGATGAAAAATTCGGCAGACGGCAGCAGAAATTAGTGATTAGCGCTAGTTTACTGATTAGTGCTATGTTTCCGCGGGGTCTATAACGGCGGTGTCTATACCACCGCCGTTATATATTATATATATAATGGCGTAATATAGCACCGCCGTTATAGAGGCCCGCTATTAAAAAATATTTTATAATGCCGATCTATCGTGGCGTTTGGGCATAGACGCCGGTATAGATACGCCGTTATATCCATTCCGATTAGTAGTGACAAGATTTACAATTTAGTAAAATCATTGTATGTTCTTAAAACATGTATAGCCAACGAATAAATAATTTGACAAATTTTTGAAAGAGCCTAGTATATGAATCAAGTAATTCAGATCGGTGCCTTCAACTTTGTGCTGTGTCAAATATAGTGGCTATTATTTATTTGTTCTGTTGATATGCATGTTCTTGGAAGTGACCTCTCTATTACAAATGAAGTTAAAATTGTGCTATCCAAAGAATTCAACATGAAAACCTAGGTACTGTGGATACCATAGGTATAAGGGTGAGTTTTCAGTTGGCAAGGGATAACTCTTAGTCAAACTCATCAAATCAAAATGTGTTTCAAATGTGAGAATATAGTGATTAAAAGTGTATTTTGAAACACCTTATGATTATGATAAAAGGTTGACACCTAATGATGGTGCAACTATGAGACAGGTAGATCATTCTAGAGGAATTGACATTCTCATGTATACAAAGATCTACACTAGAATAGACATAGCCTTTGAGGTAGGTATGATCTGCAGATTCACTAATAATCCCATACACATTTGAGTGCCCTTAAGAGGCTAATGAGATACCTGAGTGGTACTCAAGAATTTGCTTTGTGCTACTCTAGTCATTCCTCGTATGAGTGGCTGATCTGATGCATTATGATGCTCAGAATTTAGTGAAAGTCGATAACTAGTAAATATGTGTTTATACTAGGAGAAACAGAAATATTATGGAAATAAAAAGCAAACAGGCACTGTGCTATCATCCATGAAATCAGACCTCTATGTGTAATCCTCTACAGGGAAAAGGGCTGAGTGGATTGAAGAAATTGTTGCTAGTTATCCATTAAGAAATTTAAGTAACTCTCTAATTCTGTTATGCGACTATCAAGGTACAATGCATTGTAGCTCATAACTCACTCTATAATAGTAAGAGGAGTATATTAAGGCTGAAAGAAGCCTAGTTGAACTTTCTCATAGATAAAGTGCAATTATGACAAGTATGGCTAATGCTCTTGCTAAGAGACTTGAAAGTGATCTAATTATCAAAACTGTGGAGGAAATAGAGTTGAAAACTAATGAGTCAAAGCTTTAAACTCCTAATTGTTTTGAAACTTAGAATCCAATTGGAGCCATAGAGAAGTTCAAACTTAAGCATCAATTTTAGGCAGTTGACATGTTTTAGATAATTTTGATGATTCTACATAAATTCCACAAATATATAATGTCATTCCAATTTTGATGGTATTATATATCTAGGAAATTTACTTAGAATAATCATATTATTCCAATACGAAACATGAAAACTTGTCGATGTGTTTCCGATAATTAAATTATCCTAAATATCATTCCAATTTTGATGATATGTCTTTTATGGATACATGTTTCATTCCAATTTTGATGATTCAATGTTAAACCATGATTGAAACGGCAGTCTTTTCATTCCAATATGAAACATAGTATGGTTCTTGTGTAGAAACTATAAAGTTCATGTACTTTACTTATTAAAGATACTTGATTGTGATGCTTGCGTTACATTTTTGCTAAGCTAATTATGAATTGTACTAAGTTCTTTTGTGGAACTATATACTTTGTGAAATTCGTTGGAATTCTTAGAGATGTGTCTTTTGATATTCTTGTTTTCTATAAGCTAGCAAAGATGGAGGATTTGAATTTGTCGACATAGATTTCAAAAATAATGATTTGCTCAAAATGGAGGAGTAAACATAAAGCAGTGTGCAATGATAGAATTTCAGTTTATTTCTTTCGAGAATAAATTAGTCACTTGCATGGTAAAACTTCTGTTGAGTTTAAGACTCTTGTGTTCATGAGCTTAAAACTCATATTTTGTTCTTGAAGTTTATTTGCTTTGTTTGATTTTGAAACTATGACAGATTATTCCGGTTGGTTTAGTCTTTGTGAACTATTCTGAATTGGATATAGTTTGGAACTAGTTAATTATATTGGTTTAGTCTTGATTGAACTATTCAGTTTTATAATTCTATTGGTTCTTACGAAACTATACCTTTATGATGCTTTTCTTTTATGGACTGCTATCGGCCAGTCAGTTGTATACTGATCTGATGAGATAATCATGTACTTTATATATTGAGAATATAGGAGGAGATTGTTGGATATATTGGTATATTCTCTCTATATAAATATAGCACGTGCATATGTGTAACACGTGTAATGAACATATAATTGATTGGATATTGGAACGCGGGTTTGTGGGCTTATAACCCGATACCCAAACCAGTATTTAGGAATAAATACTGGCTTGTGATAGCAGTCTAGGTATTCCAATCTTGATACCTAGGGTGAATATCTCAAGCAACTTAGATCTAGAGATAAACCCTAATTCCCAATTGTTAATTTCTCACAAAACCTAACATAATCCCCCATCTCATAGAGTATTAATGTGCACATCATGTTGATTATCACAGGAACAGCAACCAAATCATGGAAAATGCCCACCATGCACAGAAAATACTCTCACAAAGCAGTACTTCGATACTAATATACATCATTTGTTCATATATTTATAAATTCAAAAAAATGTATATATATTGGTATAACTTGTCTATATCTAATGTTTTTTTCTCAAGGTTTTAATGCTGTTCAGACTAAGCGGACACTCAGTCCCCTCAATCCAGGTTCGCTTTCTGAATGTTTTCAGTATAACCTCTATATGGACAGCAGATGCCAACTTTGAGATGGCTAGCCTTTTCTTTGCAGAGTTTGCATTGGGTGATAACAGTCACTGACAAGTGAAACTATGTAACCATCTCTCGTCCTCTCTAGTTGTTCTCACTTCTTCGACGCGCATGTGAAGATCCTCATAAGCTTTCAAAATACCTGCAGAAAAGTTTTCCATAGCTTCAAATATTTGTCTCATGCTTTTGTGCAGGTCGCTTGCTTCAGAATTGTGTTCAAAAAGAGAAACGGCCCTCAGTTTCTTGGTTAGTGCTTTGACTAGCCTACGCATTTCCTGTTCCTCCCTTTCCATGATTCTCAGTGGCTTCTCCATTTCTTTGTTTGCCATCAACTATTGTCATTCTAAATTATAAGAATGAAAGAATGTGAAAATGTCATTCTTTCAATTATTAAGCCAAAGGAAATCATATTTTCATTCTTATAATAATTATCAATCTCTTCAATTTCATATTTTGATATAAAGATCACTTTCAATTCTCCAAATTAAGTTGAAATAATGTAGAAACGGATCTTATAAGATCTAATTAATTTAAAAAAAAAGTGAGAAAGGCCGGATTCGAACCCAGACCCAACAGCCCCCAACCAATGAACAGTAACAGCCCTAAAACGCACCCACCGACCACTAAGACCTGAGTGACTAACCGATATGAATTGAGGCATAAATTTTTAAGTTCTTGCTCTCTGTTATTAGGAAACAATCAAAAATTATAAAACTTAGAGCCTACCAAGACTCGAACCCAAAACCAACTTCTCCGCCCATGAATAGTAACATGACTAAAGCGCACCCACTGACCACTAAAATCTGAGTGGCACTCGCTTTTTTAAAGCTTTTTGAAAAAACGAGTGTAGTTAAAATCCAATCGGTTTTTAGGAAAACGAGTGTAGGCTTTCAAAAATCAAAAACGTCACACTGGTTTTCTGAAAAAACGATGAGGTTTTAACCACACTCGCTTTTTCAGAAAGCGAGTGAGGCAATTTGGAAATTTTTATAAAAAGTATGGTAGTTTGGGAAAAACTTTCAAAAGTTGGGACAGTTTGGGAAAAAAATCCTTATTCGATACCTCCCAATCTATTCTCATAGGATCCGGATCCTCTGAGGTTAGCACCCAACGGCTGACAATTGGCCACTTTATTATATGTATTCTGCATTAAATTAACAAAACATACAGGGTGCAAATAATCCATCTTCTCTCCTTCCCCTGTACTCTCCCTAACCCACCATATATGGGAGTGTTTGGTTGGAGGGGAATGGAGGGGAGGGGAGGGGTTTTTTAAAACTTTTTATGTTTGGTTCATTTTTTAGGAGGGAAGGGGAGGGAAATGGGGGGTGCAACACCCCTTCTGAGTCAATTTTGGCTTCCCTCCAATATTGGGGGATTTGGAGGGGAGAGAAATTATGTAAAAAAAATTAATGTAAATGGACTAAATTATCCTTTTAGTTAGTTCTCTTTGATATTTTCCCTCTTCAATCTCTTCCCTTTTAGTATGTAATTAAACACTTGAAAATAAGAAGTAATCTAAATAATTCTCCTGTGAAAGCTATGCGACTTGATGCTAATAGCGGTTGATGGAATGCAAACCAAGAGATCATCGTCTCTAGCTATAACCAATCATGTATTGAGTATTAGCTAAAATCTAAACTCTGTATTGAGTATATGCTATCACCTTTTGGATTATACCAATGTAACATCATAGTACGTCTCCATCAAGCTTTGGAATATTATTAAACCAGGTTGTAAAGGATTTAAAACAAAAATGAATAGAAAAACGAATAATATCACACTTTTTTAGGGTTCCTAGCTGGCTAATAAACTGCTTCAGCCATGACGAACTAGGCAGATAACTTGTCCATGATCCCTGGAGCTGCTGTATTTGGTGGCTGAAGATATGATACCGAAAGTGATATAGTTCAGTTAATTTAGCAGCTAAGACTATTTTTGATCATGTTCCTAGTAATTCATGGCTGTTAAAGCAGCTAAAAATAGTATTTCATACCCAAGACGGCTCGGTGGATGTAGACTTCAGAATCTCCTCACATTACAGTCACATTATGCATACTAGTATAATGCACGTGCGATGCACGTGCGATGCACGTGCGATGTATTTTTTTAAAAATATGTATTATACACGTGTGGTGCACGTGGAAAAATGGGGAGGGGAATGAAAAGGACAAAAAAAAATATATACGTGCATTGTACGTGGGAAAAATGGGGAGGGAAATGAAAATGACAAAAAAAAACACGTACACTGCACGTGTTGACACACACACACTAAGAAATAATAAAAAATTGTTTATTTGTTTACAACCCCATCTCTCCCATTATAATAGTTACTAGTATCATGCACGTGCGATGCACGTGGAGGAAGAAGGAAAAAGACAAAAAAAAAAAAACCTACCAACACGTGCGCTGCACGTGTTGACTAACATACAAAAGACAATAAAAAATTGTTTATTTGTATGGAACCCATCTCTCCCATTATAATAGTTAGTTATAGATAGATAGATGAATCACAATCTAATAGTGAGCTCATTGGTTTTTAAGCTTCGCATAATCAAATTCATCGCCTATAAAGAAGACAATGATTATTTTGATGTGATGCAGACAAGAACAGAATCAAGTAGGAAACAAAACCACATATAAAAGGCCATTTTCCATGATTTCTAATTCCTATGCATACAAGGTATGGTCCTCCTTCAAACCACAAACACGTACCTACTTCATCGTACTGTTGAATAGATTAGAGAAGTAGGTCTTATTTGCTCATATTCAAACGATGGTTCTCTCTCTCTCTCTCTCTCTCTCTCTCTCTCTCTCTCCACGAACAAAGACACATTTTCTTATAATTCAGCTTTGTGCAGGATGACGAAGTAGTCAAGGGGAAGGTCGATTGGAAAGGCAGACCAGCAAGGAAAGATAAACATGGGGGGCAGTATAGTGCCATGTTCGTACATGGTAAGAACAAAATATATGAAAATAGAGGAAAGGAAGACCTCCCCAAAAAAAATCATTGTGTTTTGCGAACTAGAACTCCTAACTCAATTCCAAGGAGAATTCCCTCCCATTATTTTTTCCTTTTTCATTGTGTAACTCTAGTAATCTATTATTGAATTTTTTCTGTACTAAGCCACTTTTTGAAACTATTTTTCAAACTAAGACACTTTTCAAACTATTTTCCTGATCGAGTGAGCCAATCGATGTCACGTCAGCACCTGCCGCCATTAGCAGCCGCTTTGATTTACCAACCGCTGATGAGATTAGCGGCCTCTTCAATAATTTTTTTTGAAAACTTTTTTCATCCCCGCTATTCCCATCAGCGGCCAATGTATGGACGAAGTTGCTGATGGGAATAGTGACTATATTTCAAAGATATTTTCCTCAACTTAGACCAAAGAGAAAATTTTGCCGTACTACCCCACTTTTTGAAAATATTTGGCACTCTGCCCCACTTCCGAAAACAATTAGCGATCTGCCCCTATTTAGGACACGTCAGCATAAACCGTTATTGAAAATAACGGCATAAGTTATTTACGTGCCGTTATTTCCAATAACGACATCTATTTTACATTTTTTTTTCATGCCGTTATTTGAAATAACGGCATCAGTATATTTCTCTTACAAGTGTGAATCTTCTAACTTTAAAAAATTCTAAGTGTGAGAAAAACTTATAAATAATGTCGTTATCCTGAATAACGGCATTCAAATGACTGATGCCGTTATTGGAGATAACGACAACAGTTATATATAAATGAACTCTTGCCGTTGTTTAGAAACAGAGAGAATGAATAATAAGTTTTAAAAAAATATATATATATAACTGATTCCGTTATTTGGAATAACGGCATCAGTTATAATTTTATTTATTTTTTAAACTTATTCGTCATCTCAGAGAGGATGAATAATAAGTTACTTTTTTACAAAAAAAATTTATAACTGATGTCGTTATTCCAAATAACGGCATCAGTATTGAGAATGCCGTTATTTGAAATAACGGCATCTGTTATAAGGTTTTCACACTTGCATTTTTTTCTCTAAATGGAGACTACAAGCTGTCGAAAAACAGAATAACCTATGTCGTTACTCCAAATAACGGCATAACGGCATGACACTTTTTTTAAATATAGATGCCGTTATTGAAAATAACGGCACGTAAATAACCTATGCCATAATTTCCAATAAAGATTTGTGCTGATGTGTCCTAAACAGGAGTAGATCGCTAATTATTTTCGGGAGGGGGGCAGAGCGCCAAATATTTTCAAAAAGTGGGGCAGTACGGCAAAATTTTTGACCAAAGAGCAAGAGTTTTGCTCTCTTAAAAAATATTTAAAGAGAGGCCGCTATTGAGAATAGCAGCTCAAATAATATGTGGGCTGATATTCCCAATTGCAGCCCATTGTGGTGAGCGTTTTGCAGGGAAAAGGGTTATTGGATAATGAAAGCACAAGAAAAAGATGGAGGAGACCATGATTTCCATTTCTATTGCTTGCCAGCTTTTCTCTCTTTTCTTTTACAGTCTATGTCTATCTCACTCTCTCTCATGTTTGATTTCATGAACTTTGATCACTATGCCCATTAGCGACCTTTGAAAGGCAAAGGCTACTGATGAGATTTGCAGCTGCTGCGCTAACGTAGTATCGACTGACTCACTCAGTAAGAAAGTTTAAAAAGTTTCTTAGTTTCTTTTGGTCCAAATCACTAAAAAGTTTCTTAGTTTCTTTTTGTCCAAATCACTCGGTCTGGAATAATCACAATTTTTTTTTGGATTATTAATCTACTACCAGAAATTCCAATGGGTAATCTCAGCATTCAATGTGTATTACTATTTCCCAAATAAGGCAAGAGCTGTTGACCCATTTACTGTCGTGTTGCAGTTTTATTTGGATTTCAAACTTTTGCAACCCTCGCATTTACCGTAAACCTGGCTACATTTTTCAACGAAGAAATGCACTTTGACCTCGCCACATCTTCAAGCATGCTCACAACATTGTTGGGAACAAGTTTTATCCTATCAGTAGTAATGGCTTGTTTCGCAGATACGTTTGTTGGTAGATACAAATTGGCTCTCGTGTCTGCATGGATCGAGTTTATGGTGCGCTTCAGTTAATAATTTATGGGCTATTTAAACCTTAGCGCATTTTTTTAATCATATAATTTTAATTAATTCGACAAACCTTAGCTTCTTAAATCTTTCTTTTTGCTCTGCCTTTTACTAGGGAATTGGATTACTAACAATGCAAGCACACTTCCCTAGCTTGAAGCCACCACAGTGCAACATTTTTGCGAATGATCCCAAGTATGCTTGTGAACAAGTTCAGTGGGGTAATTTACTACTTCTTTACCTTGGATTGTATACTATGGCCATTGGCATGGCAGGTGTAAAAGCAGGTTGCCCAACCCACGGAGCTGACCAATTTGATGAGAATGACCCAGATGAAGCTAAGAAACTGTCCAGCTTCTTCAACTGGCTCTTCTTAAGCGATTGCATAGGTGGAGCCTTTAGCTTGACTCTTGTTGTATGGGTTCAGAACAGATTTGGATGGGATTGGGGTTTTGGTGTCTCTGCGTTGTGCATCCTCTTGGGTATCCTCGTCTTTTCTGCTGGAATTTCTAGGTACCGGTTTCATATCACTGGAGAAACTAATCCCCTGATCGAGATCATCCAAGTAATGCTTCTATCCAAATTTAATTGTGATACTGAACCAATACCAAGTTTGGATCACCTTTGTTCTATTATCAACAAGTCACTTGTTTTCGTGCAGGTATATATTGCGACCATCAGAAACCGAAAGCTTCAGCTCCCTACAAACCCAGAACAACTATATGAGATTGAACAAGACAAAGAATCTGCGCTTGAGATGGAATTTCTACCTCATAGTCAGATATTTAGGTTAGGACGCAATGCTTCAATAGGAATATTTTTTTCTGATTAAACGTTCAACTTAAATTGACAGTGAAAATTGATGTAGTTTTTTGGACAGAGCAGCAGTTCAACCATCGTCCAAGAACCCGAGCCAATGGAAACTATGTAGAGTAACACAAGTGGAGAAGGCAAAAATAATCCTCGCAGTGTTACCTTTTTTTGGGAGCTCCATCATAATGAGTACTTGTCTAGCTCAACTTCAAACCTTTAGCATCCATCAAGGTGGAACTATGAACACTCGAATCGCCCACAACATCAGAATCTTGCCAGCATCCCTGCCGATAATTCAGATATTCTTTCTCATCATTATCGTTCCAATCTATGATCAAGTACTTGTCCCTCTTGCTAGGCGTTTCACAGGCCGCCCCACGGGAATTACTCATCTTCAACGCATAGGTGTTGGCTTACTACTTTTGTGCATATCGATGGTTGTAGCTGCAATTGTTGAAGTGAAACGAAAACGGGTTGCCGAAAGCCATGGTATGGTTGATGCTGTACCAGAGAAAACACCATTGCCAATTAGTACATTCTGGCTTTCCTTCCAGTACATGATTTTTGGGATAGCTGACTTCTTAACATACATTGGCTTGCTCGAGTTCTTCTACTCGGAGGCACCTAAGGCGATGAAATCTACTGCTACATCTTTCCACTGGTGTTCATTGTCATTTGGGTATTTTCTGAGTACGATACTGGTGAATTTGGTTAACTTCGTTACCAAAGGGATTACGAGCAGAGGGGGCTGGTTGGCAGGAAACAATCTAAACAGGAACCATTTGAACAAATTCTACTGGTTACTTGCTGTACTTAGTTTCTTTAACTTCCTGAATTATTTGTTTTGGGCTAGACGATACAAGTACAAGCCACAAGTCTCAGTTGTTCCCCAACAAGGAAGGGTAAACAACAATAGCTAAAGAAAAGAAAGGGTAAATAAGTTTTGCTGCTGGTTTGAAATTTATTCAAGGGTTTCTTTACATATAAGTCTTCGAAACTGCCCTACTTGCATATCCATCTTTAAAAATGTGCGACTCACTCTAAAATAATCCCTCAAATCTGTTTTGAACTAGGGAAATTATATCTATATCTTAAGCAAATAGAGGAGAGAGATGTTGTGCGGAATACGAATGGACCACCAATCAAAGAGAGAAATAGCGAAAAACAGAAAAACAAACAAACACAAGGACACAAAGATTTACGTGGTTCGGCAAAACAAGTGCCTACATCCACAGGGGCGGTTGGGGTTTTCTTCACTATAATCACCAATGGGCGAAAACAAACCCTTACAAAGATGACGGCTGCAAAATCCGAATAGAGGTGTTACTCTTTACAAAACCCTAACGGGTGTATTTATAGGGAAACTACTGGGCTTTTCGAAATAGGTCTATTCTGGTTTACAAACCCGTCGACAGTCGACTGGTCTCCTATCAGTCGACTGGTAATTAGTTCTGGACAGTCGACTGAGACCCATATGCCAGTCGACTGGTGTACCCTGCTGCTGTAACCTTAGCCTTTGGAACTCCTCTCTGGTCAGTCGACTGAAACCCATAGACCAGTCGACTGGTGTACTGAAACTTCCGATCGCTGCAGTTACGATGGATATAAACAAACTGAACCAGAATCGAGCCATTATCCTACAATCTCCACCTTGGCGAGATCTTCCAAGTTGCCCAAGCAATCTCCAAAAAATACTCCAAAACAAATGCTCATCATCATATGCAACAAAAACAAACTCCACCTTAGTATGATATCACATACTAAGCAAACAAATAGCAAAGAACCATCCCAACCGCCCATGCCAAATCATCAAACATGCAAAATATTAGCCAGGTTCATGCAATGCTTGAACTTGGCTGCCCCAACAATTTTGGTCAACATATCAGCAGGATTATCAGCTGTCCCAATCTTCACCAGAAGAATATCACCATCCTTTATCAAATCACGCACAAAATGATAACGGACATCAATATGTTTGGTCCTCGAATGATGAACTTGGTTCTTCGCTAAATGGATAGCACTTTGACTGTCACAGTGTACCTCCACCTTCTCCCGATGAATTCCCAAGCTCTTCAAAAGTCCCTGAATCCAAATGGCTTCCTTCATGGCCTCAGCAACTGCCATGTATTCAGCCTCAGTA
The DNA here is from genome assembly GCA_017893485.1 of Hemerocallis citrina. NCBI lineage: Eukaryota > Viridiplantae > Streptophyta > Magnoliopsida > Asparagales > Asphodelaceae > Hemerocallis > Hemerocallis citrina. Next base: position 209,766,449 of record CM030367.1, on the reverse strand, counting down.
GTAGATAATGCTACAGTGGACTACAAATTGGACCTCCAACTTATAGGTGCTCTAGCCATAGTAAACAAATAGCCTGTAGTAGACCGCCTCTTATCTAGATCACCTGCATAGTCAGAATCAACATAACCCACCAATAATCTGCTACTATTGTTATCCCTCTCAAACTTCAAACCCACATCTGTGGTGCCACTTATGTACCTTAAAATCCACTTAGCCGCTTGCCAATGCTCTCTGCCTGGATCATGCATATATCGACTAACCATACTCACCGCCTGAGAGATGTCTGGTCGAGTACAAACCATGGCATACATCAAACTGCCAACCACACTAGTGTAAGGTACATTAGCCATATACTGTCTCTCTTCATCTGTACTTGGAGACTGAGAAGAACTAATTCTGAAATGAGTGGCTAAGGGTGTACTAACTGGTTTAGTTTTCTCATCTATACCAAACCGTTTCAGCACCTTCAAGAGATATTGCTTCTGTGTCAAACTCACTATGCCCTTTGCTCTGTCTCTAGCTATCTCCATCCCAAGTATCTTCTTGGCTTCACCAAGATCCTTCATCTCGAATTCAGAACTCAGCTGATTCTTCAAATTTTGAATCTCCTTAGCATTTTTAGAGGCAATCAACATGTCATCCACATATAATAACAGATATATGAAAGAGCTATCCTGCAATTTACTGAAATAGACACAATGATCATACTCACTTCTGGAATATCTCTGCACTTTCATAAACTGATCAAACCTCAAATACCACTGCCTTGGAGATTGCTTCAACCCATAGAGAGACTTTTTCAACCTGCAAACAGAACTTTCCTTCCCAGCAATCTTATACCCATCTGGCTGCAACATATAAATTTCTTCATCTAGGTCCCCATGTAAGAATGCAGTCTTCACATCCATCTGTGTCAATTCAAGATCAAACTGTGCTACCAATGCCAACAAAATCCGAATAGAAGGATGCTTCACAACCGGAGAGAACACTTCATTATAGTCAATTCCTTCCTGTTGAGCATACCCCTTTGCAACTAGTCTAGCCTTGAACCGAACACTGTCTTTTGGACCTTCTTTCTTCGTATACACCCACTTGCAACCGATGGCTTTCTTCCCCTTTGGCAATTGCACTAGATCCCAAGTCTTGTTCTTATGAAGAGAGTTCATCTCTTCATCCATAGCAACTTTCCAATCTGCATTTTCAGAACTTCTAGTGGCTTCTTTGAAGTTGGAGGGAACTTCATCATCAACAATGGGAAGAGCAAATGCAACTGTTTCTGTAAAGCGAGATGGTCGTTTGATATCTCTTCTTTGCCTTCTTGCTGCAATTGATTCTTCCTGCTGGGGAGGGTCTTGGATAGGAACTTCTTCCTCATCCTCAGTATCAACCACATCATCTTCATTTGGGCAGGAGTAGGATTTTCAACTGAAAGCTTTTCTAACTCCACCTGTTGGAGAACTCTCGAACCAGTCAACTGAGAGCACTTATCAGTCGACTGTCCCGAGCTAATCTTCTGCTTCTCTTGATCACCAGTCGATTGAGAGCACTTGTCAGTCGACTGTCCCGTGCTAATCATGCTGGTCTCATCAAAGGTAACATCTCCGCTGATTACTAACTTTTTCTGTTCTGGACACCACAACCTGTAACCTTTGACACCAGTACTAAAACCAACAAATATAGCCTTTTTGGCTCTTGCATCAAGTTTAGTTTCAGTTACATGAAAATAAGCAGGACAACCAAATATATGCAAAAAACTATAATCAGATGCAGGTTTACCACTCCATACCTCAATAGGCGTTATGCCTTCAAGTGCTGCTGATGGTAAACGGTTGACAATGTGGCTTGCATATATAACAGCTTCTGCCCAAAATGTCTTCTTCAATCCAGACTGTGCTAGCATACATCTCACCTTCTCAAGTAAGGTTCTGTTCATCCTTTCTGCTACCCCATTTTGCTGTGGAGTCTTCCTAACTGTGAAGTGCCTCTAGATCCCTTCATCTTCACACAATTTCAGAAACGGATCGTTCTTGTATTCCCCTCCATTATCTGATCTCAGAACCTTAATCTTCCTTCCAGTCTGGTTTTCAACTTTCTTCTTCCAACTTGTGAACAATGTCAAAACTTCATCTTTGTGTTTCATGGTATATACCCAAACTCGTCTGGAGTAGTCATCAACAAATGTAACAAACCAGTGTCTACCACTCATAGAAGGTGTCTGAGTAGGGCCCCAAACATCTGTGTGCACATAATCGAGGATGCCCTTTGTCTGATGTACAGCTGTACCAAATTTCACTCTAGTTTGCTTACCTAAAACACAATGTTCACAAAATTCCAACTTGCAACCTTTAGCATCTTTAAGCAACCCTTGCTTCACAAGCCCCTGCAAGGCCTTTTCTCCTGCATGCCCGAGTCGCATATGCCACAACCTTGTAGAGTCGGGAACAACCTGTTTAGGCTTTTCAGTTACACTGGCAGCCTGACCCAAATATGTTTTTCCCTGCAAGAAAAACAAGTTCCTTTTCCTTTGCCCTTTCATCACCACAAGTGCTCCGTTAGTTACCTTCAGAATGCCACCTTCACTAGCAAATTTCATTCCACTGGCCTCCAAAACACCAAGTGAAATCAAATTCTTTTTCAAATCTGGAACATACCATACATCTGAAAGCTCCCTAATAAGACCATCGTGCATTAGCAATTCAATCTTCCCGATTCCTACCATCTTACAAGGCGCATCATTTCCCATCAAAACTACTCCACCATCCATATACTCTAAGGAAGTAAACCACTCCTTTTTCCAAAACATATGATAGGAGGCTGCTGTATTAAGAAACCATACTTCTTGATAAAGTGAGGGACTAGCAGCAAGTGCAAAGGAAAAATCATCATCACTATCTAACTTATCAACAGTCACATTTGCAGTCGAATTACCCTTATTTCGCAGCTTCGGACAATCCTTTTTCCAATGCCCCTTCTCATGACAGAAAGCACATTCATCTCTGGCTGGTATCTTTCTGTCCTTTGAAACTCCTCTCGATTTGAAACGAGATTTGTTTCCTTTATTCCCAGATTTGGTCTCAGATCTGGTCTCAGTTCTGCCCCTTACAATCAATGCTTCAGAAGTTTCTCTATCAACCATTTTATCCCTTCTCCTAGTTTCATTATTCAACAGAGCATTTGCAACATCTTCATATTTAACAGTATCCTTTCCATATATTAAAGTTGTTGCTTAATGATCATAACATTCGGATAATGAATTCAACAGAATTAGGGCTTTATCTTCATCTTTAATTTGCTCATCCAAATTTAACAAATCAGCCAATAATTTATTAAATGATTCAACATGAGCGTTCATAGACATACCTTCAGTATAGGTGAAGCGAAAAAGTCTCTTCTTCAAATACAGCCGATTCTCCAAACTTTTCCTCATGTATTTGTCTTCGAGTTTCTTCCACAACACCGCAGCAATGGTATCCCTCATTAAATCGTACTTCTGAGCTTTCGCGATAAAGAGCCGAATAGTCCCACACGCAACTCGGTTCAACTTCTTCCAATCTACATCGGACATATTCTTGGTTTTTCTTCCTCCAAAGCAACATCTTGTTCTTGTTGAACCAGAACATCCAACACCTCACACTGCCACATCCCGAAATTGTTTGTTCCATCAAATTTTTCAACTTCAAATTTTGCGTTGTGAATCGTTGTTCTGGAAGAACTTGATCCCGCAACATCCTTGGTTGCATCTGCTTCACTCGCCATTTCCCTCTAGGTCGAACCCAACCTGGCTCTGATACCACTTGTTGTGCGGAATACGAATGGACCACCAATCAAAGAGAGAAATAGCGAAAAACAGAAAAACAAACAAACACAAGGACACAAAGATTTACGTGGTTCGGCAAAACAAGTGCCTACATCCACAGGGGCGGTTGGGGTTTTCTTCACTATAAGAGAGTCTACCGTCTTTTTTCTTTCTCTATTTTGAAATATCTCTATTTTGAAATAGAGATAGGAGAGAAAAAGTAGGAATTCATATTTAACTAATACGGGCACTATGCACGATTTTATTAAAAAACCAAAACAAAATAAAAACTCCAATCTCTCAAACACATTCTCTTTTGCTCCCACTTTCTCAAAAAATCTCACGTCTCTACTCAAACCTATTTCCATCCTCTAGCTTCGAATTAGATTTTTAAGCAAACATAATTCATAAAATTATTTTTATATGATTTCTTTGTCTATCATCTACCCTGTAACATGTGCTATAATACATGATTTATAATATATAACATATTTATTGAATGTTAATGATGTTGTAATATACTTGTTAACATTAATTAATTGAATTTGCAACAAATTTTCATTCCATGCATTTTTTAGCTTTAATAATATTCAGTTTGGTAACATCATGGTTTGACAGTGATTCTCAAAACTATTTACTTATATGAGAATGATAATGAAGATTTCAGTAATTACGGTATAGATGATATTCATAAGTTTCTCTCAATTCTCTTCTACTTTTTTGGAGTTTTATATAAATGTATGAGCCATTCAAAATTGTTGTTGGCTGTGCAATTTGCACAGGGTAACACTAGTTTATGATTAAACTAACAATAAATAAGTAGAATGAATGAAATACCGTTACGACCACACTATCAGTCTCAGCAAACCTCTCTTTGGCTGTCACCCCTCTACCGCAGTTCCTGCTTCATAATCATCACCCCAAACATTGCAAATGAGAGATGGCACGTCGAAAAGTAGGCGCCAGATATTAGCCTAGGATTTATTAGCAGGCTTTCCTCTACATGCCATATACATATAATGAAATTCCTGACCATCTAAATATCATAGTTTCATCAAATAGCCAGAAACACTTTAATCTCCAAACTGATTTGCTTCTAAACCCTACCAAGAATTTTGATGGTCCTACGATATGTTACAGACTGTATAGAATAACCACATAAACAGGTATCACGTCTTTACATAAGAATGGAAAGTGAAAACTGCTGTATAAAATCCGATTCAATCTGCTAACTTTTCATATCCATGTTAATAATAAGGAGAAATTCCAAATATACCCAACGTACAATTGAAATTTCACATACAGATCATAGCCTATATCTGATATCTGTTTTGACATAAAATCATACAGAAAATTACTTGTTCATGGTTAAACTAATTTATGCAATGAATACAAAGTATTTAAATTTTGTTAGGACCAAAACTCATCATATGTTATATTGCATATATAAGGTCAGCATATTGTGTTTGCTAATTCATATGAAACATATCCAATTTGGAAATCAATTTCTAGTAACACTAGTATCATGCACGTGCGATGCACGTGGAGAGGAATGAAAAGGACAAAAAAATTATAATGCACGTGCGATGCACGTGGAGGGGAACGAAAAGGAAAAAAAATATCAACACGTGCGATGCACGTGGAGGGAAATGAAAAGGAAAAAAAATACCAACACGTGCGCTGCACGTGTTGACAAAATGACAGTCAATGACAAATGACACTAAGCCCTTCTCCCATTATAATAGTAGAGATATAGATATAAATTTGTCCGTGTGATCAATATCTATATTCGTATCTGTATCTACTTAACTAAGTACTGGATATGAACATGTCTACACCAATATTTGATCCATTTAATAAAATAAAATAAAATAAAATAAAATAAAATAAAATAAAAATGATCCATTTTCAAGCCCTAGGGCCTCCTTCTCAATCATTAAGGAAGTGGAGCATTAATTGACACCCATTTTTATCTAAGCAAATGCATGGCATATATGCTAAAATTCCAAGTCACAAATCAGTAGTCAAGGATGTAAAAATAGTCTTCATTGGCCATGTGCAAGATTGAATGATCCTCAACTAGTCATGCCAAATTTATAGGACCAACTACAATTAATGAATAAGGAAAACGACTAGGTAAGTTCCTATTGATGAAAGATCCATGTAGAATTCTTAATCTCAACTTGGAACTTGGAATAAGAGATCATTTGATTTACTTATACAAACTTGATGTTGAAAGTATTCCTGTGATACTTTTCCAATTTCTTCTGAACCGGCTTGATTATCCATCAAATAGGATAGACGACCAATTCCGTTTTATCAAATTTAACCCGAGCTATTGTAGTTGAATCGGGTAAGATACAAAGAAGGAATATTTATATATCATTTAATAACTTAAATACATATATACATTTAGTTTTTTGTATTGTTGTTATAAGGATAACCAATCGGTCTGACAACATTTATTTTCAGAAACATCAACAACTATAAGAATATGTGGTTCACTTAAAAGGGACAACTGGGTAAACTGGATTTACGATAATATTAGAATAGCAGCTACTTGTAGTGCTACGGACCTCTCGTTTTCTTATTAATCAAGGCAAGCATTGTGAACAGATTCAACTAAGAATAAGCACATAGATATCAAGTCACCAAAAAAAAATTAATGCTATTTTTGTTATAAGAAAAAATTACAAAGTAGAATTCTTGTCAAGCAAGATCTTTGATTGTTAACTTCTGTTAGCATCACTGGTATAGTCAGATAAGAAAAAATAATCCCCCACTTTCGACCAGACTTATTCATAATTGAAGGTATTCCTACAGAGATGATGAAAGCAGTAATAATATAATACTCGCTTAAACCTCAATTAAATAGTAACTTATCAATTAATTGGATTAGTTAAACTTCTAATATTTGGAAATAGACTGATGCTAAAAGAGGTTCAAAAGTCCAGACTCTGAGCAGGACTATAGACTACAATATTTCAGGACCAAATCTGTATTAACTACCTGTTCTGAATCTGTTACTTAGGACCTCGATTTATGTGTTGTTCTGGTATCATAGAAAGTATTTCTTCATTAATCTCAATTGAATGTATCTTGAACTAGATGAATTTTCATTCCAAATTTGGGAGAAACCATAAAATTACACGAAAAGACCGATTCAGAATCATGTTGGATAGTTGGTCTATGTCACAATTTTTTTTCCCATTTCAAATTTGGAAACAGCCTAGAAGTTTCAAGGATGCTGGTGAGAAGCATGAAGCATGCACGGGCCAAGGAGAATCAACGCCTCCAAACTTTGACTCCAAATCAGCATACTCCATCAAAAGTAGTCAATGACTGCACTACCACTGCAAAACTAGGTTGGAAACCAATTAACTAATAGCAGACTGAGCAATTAATGAATTGCTTCCAATCGACTTCCAGTCATAGCGGTCCGCAGGTCACTGCAGTCACATTACAGGCAGTTGTAGGACGAGTGGTTCAGTAGTGTAGGATGGATGGTACTGCTCTGATTGCAGACCAATCCTCCTAACTCTGAGCAGGTCGGGCTTAGGCCAGCTTATTGTAAAGTTGTCGTAAACCGTAACAGGCAAACCATCTAGCTTACGTGGAAATCATCGAAAAATTACTCACCAGTAAGGCACCTAATACCATTTTTTTTGAGACAGACACCTATTACTATTAGGTTAATGTAAAAGGGGTAACAGCGTCTCGAACCCATATATCGTACATGCATATTCCTCACTTGCCTGCATAAAATGTCCTTTTCCCGTGCTTAGTCAGTAGTCTAAATTTGGAGTTATTGGGTACTCTGTTTTGTACTGACCCTGCCCCTTTCTTCATAGTGAAGATTCATCACATCCCTGTTTATTAACACCAGTAGTTTACACGTGCGATGCACGTTTTAATAAATATAGTTTTTTAAAATAAAAATTTAGACGTAGTCTTGATTTGAACCTAGGACCTCCTTTATAATAGTTATGCATGTGCGTTGTCCGGGTTGGTAGAATGACAAAACATTTACAAATGACACTAAGGCCTTCTCCCATTATAATATTAGAGATTAGAGATTAGAGATTTGTATTCATACTGAACCACATAAATCTTGTGCACTATTCAATTTTTGCAATATTGTTATTGCCATTAAGCTTGTCTAGGTAGATTTCTGTGATCTCAAGGTGCAAGATTTATTTGGTCATGGATTCAGTTTATTTCTTCTAAATTGTTTTTCCCTATCAGTTTGCACCAACCGTTTTTGTCAGTAACTTGGAGTTCTTCTATACTTCAACGTCCACGAACTGCATAAACCGATCTTAGCCTACTGATTGATGGCCCGTACTCCAAAAAAGTCAACCAACGCAGGTGTGTCATGTGAATAATCAAACTTAGGAATACCAAGATAGGAACAGCAAATACATAGCAGTCATGAAAATATATTATAGATAATTTCTCAATGAAAGGCTTACCTCAGCTGATTCGTTATGTATGCAGCTAGTAATGATCAATCATATTCATGCCTTATATATCAGGGGTCCAGCATCAAAGCATTCACTAAGAATGCACGCATTTAAAAAAACAGTGATAAATGGTTGGATCATAATCTTATTCTCCAATAGTAGATAAGAGTAGAGGGCCCTAATTCATCTTGTTTGGATCCATAATCGTTTGAACTATTCCTAACAACAAAAACGAAAGAAAAGTTGGAGGCCTGTCTTTTTCATGAAATCAAATCATCAATAGTTAATGCTACAAATAAAATGACATCTATTATTTGTATACAGTGCATGCTTAAATTATAAATTTTTAATAAAAAAATCAGATCAAAAATAAAATCAAATAGAGACTTGTTGGGGAAATAGGTGGGGGGAAAAACAAAGGATTCAACCTGCATTCAAAAATACATCGCAAAAGTCCTTCTCAAGTAATGAAACATAACGAAGAATATAGTAAAAGAGAATTGTTCAGAACCAAAGGGGACAAAAGCATAGTGATCTGTGAAGCATGAAGCACCAAAACTTTCTAGTTATGGGTGGTATCATATATCGAACACATATGAGGCAAAATATATAGTATCAGATTGTGTTTGTGTTGGCATATCTTTGGAGCATGTTTTTTTTAGCTTGTAATACAAAGAAGCACAGATGAATCACTGATAACTTTAATTTGCGAACAAACATCCATGAACTTCAGATTTCATCTAAAACTCTATTTTATCGTTCCTTTCTTTCACTTTACGATATATTATGTAATAATTTCAATAATTTTTTATTTTCTGAAACAAGATAAGGTACTTTTGACCGCACTTTTTTACCTTTTTAAGAAATTACTAACTCCGTTTCCCTTCTTTCTACGACCTCCATATACTAGAATGTTAGGATTTTGAATGGGTTGTGGATTGTTAGGGTTTTGAGAAGATGAAGAGAAGAGAGGAAGAAGAAGGCAGCCGGCTATGAAAGAGAGAGAGGGCAAAAATGTTGATTGTTTCATTTGATTCTAATTGTTACATATATGAAGATACTAAGCCCAATGGGCCCTAAGAGCAATTTGGATCATAACATAACAATCTCCACCTTGAACCAAATTGCATCTAAAACAAACTAAAACATAAAGCAAACATAACCTAAACAAAGGTAAGCATAAAGATATACTAGCAACATGCTAGAAACAAAACTAGCTCAAACTAGCTAGAAACAAACCGACATCAAACTTGAACAAAGCTTGAACTTTGCAATTGGAAGAGGCTTTGTGAGCATATCGGCCGGATTAATATATTTTTTAATGGCTGGAGCCGTTTGGCTCTATCCGATATATCAAAAAAAAATGTTTGCAAGTGGGACCCATTAGTCGTATATACGGTATAAATATACAACTAATTACGTATAATTTGTTTTTGTTTTCTTAAAGAAAATTTATTGGGAGAACATAAGATGAAATGTGGAACTTAGGTGATGGGACGGTGAATTGGTGATGTTGATCCCTACTTTTAAATGATTCTTATCTTTGATTTCTAATACTATAATCGAAAATTATAATGATGGACGGAGTTGAAGTTATCGTTTATATATATATAACTGATATAAAGTATGAGGTTCAAAGTCAGACTAAGCTAAAAATTTTACTTTGTGCATCAAACGAGTAATTATTAGTACCTAATTGAGCAAATGGACATCGGAAATATCTGTAATATAAGTGTTTGATTTCCGACAATATAATAGATGACTAAAGAATAAAATACTTTTCCCCATACTATCACACGTTTTTGAAAGTTTTTTTTCAAATTGTCCTACTTTTTTTAAAAATTTTCAAACTACCTCACTCGCTTTCTGAAAAAGAGAGTGTGGTTAAAACCTCATCGCTTTTTTAGGAAGCTCTCAAAAAGCGAGTGGATCATTTTGATAAATACTTACGAAAATGGATTAGTTTGGTAAATACTTTCAAAAAGTGGATCATTTTGGTAACAAGCTCCAAAATTGAATCCCTCCCGTTTGGGTCACTTTAAGTTACAGTGCGTTTGGTTTGTTGTTTTGAAAATAGTTTTGTGAAAATATTTTGTGAAAACTGTTTTCTGAAAATGAGAGTGTAAAAGCTGCCTGGAATAGCTTTCTGAAAACTGTTTTCTGAAAATGAAATTGTATAACCTGTCTGAGTTAAAAAATAAATCTGAATGCTGTTTTCTTAAAACTAGCCTGTAAAACTAGACACAATATGCAAATTTCAAATAAATGTACAAAATATCCATTACAAATTTCTATTTGGTTACATTTATTTCACAAACTGGGATAGCCCAACCATCAATTCCGCATTACAAGCATGAGAAAGGGGAAAACAGCCTCCTTCGACCACCGCTTCTCCTCCATCCTCAACCCCTCCCCCTCCCCCTCCGATGTCACCACCCTCGCTGCCGACGTTGACGTCATCGCTGATGATGGCGACGAGGACGACGATAAAGTTCGTCTCGAGATTCGCGCCCGGCTCGACGAGGTCGAGATGGTGATTTCGCACTGGGACTCGGTGAACTCCGACGAGTCGCTGCTCTTCGAGTCAACGCCGGAAGAGATCAGCGACTACCTTTTCACCGTCGACGACGTTATCTCCCTGGCGATCCGTGCCGGGTCCGAATCTTACGGCGATCTCGTCTCTAAGGCGGAGATCTTGATCCAGATCGCGATGTCGAGGCTTGAGGACGAGTTTCGACACCTCATGATTCGCAACACCATCCCATTGGACGCCGCGGGACTCCACAGCTCGATCCGACGGCTGTCCTTCGCCTCCGATTTGGACGAGGAAGAGCTCGAGAATTCAATGACGGAGCTTGATCGTGAGTGGGCTCGACATCTAGAGCTCGAGGCCATGGCGGAGCTTGATCGTGAGTGGTGACGACCTGGGAGTGACGAGAGAGGAGAAGATGGTGATAGGGTTTTTTTTTTCGACAGACAAAGATGGGGATGGAAGAAGGGGAAGCGGCCAAAAGGGGAAAACAGCTCAAAGCATCTTTTGAGAAAAGATGCCGTTTGGAAAGTATAACCAAACGCGAGAAAAAAAAATTCTCAAAATATTTCCAAAAAACGTTACCAAACGCACAAACTTTTTAATAAGATTTTCAATTTTACCCTTAACTAGTTCTTTTATTAAAAGAGTAACTAAAATTATATAGAATGACAAATTGGACATTTAAAAATTAAGAATGTTAGTATTTTTTGTCAATTCTAAATTTTTTCTTAATAAATATGGAGAAACCTAAAGTGATTTATATATATTTTGAAACCGAAGGAAGCAGAGTATATCTTCTCATATAAACCTGCTACAATACCAAAGATATATACATCCCTCGGTCCAGCTCTGGAAACCCTTTTCAACTGGATTTTTTGCCCCCCCCCCCCCCCCCCTCCTCCCGACTAATCATTGATATCAAACAGAAGTAGCAACAAACATCAACTTCATTACAAACGGATTAACACACACAAGTAGGTCGGAATTTTGTACCGACCTACTGTACTTTTGGTTGTATGATGTATGGATGATCAGACCCACCCCCCGGATTTTGTTGGGGGATTATGTTTTATTTTCTGCACTGTACTTTTGTATTTCTTCCGGTACACCGGAATTGTTTTATTAATTTCTTATTAATGAAACAGGGTGGCGCTATTCCACCTTTAACCTAAAAAAACACACACACACAACCACAACATTACTAGAAATGAAGCATGCATACTCTCCTTTGATTAAACAAGTCAAATTTAAATTTTTTGAAAAAAAACAATAACAAAAGAAATAAACAATCAAACATAAGAAGTACTAGAAACTCCAAGCAAACAAAAGAAGCCATGACAATGAGGCAGCGTCCATCATCTACAACAAAAGAAACATAAACAGGAATTAATGAAGATTTTTTATATATAAGAAGCAAAAAAAAAAGAAATGAGAGTTAAAACTCCTAGTAGAATTACAAACCACTGAAGGAAGTTGTGAAGAGCCATTGGAAGGGAAATGGAGTTGTGGGTGCAGGGCTGGCCCTGAGTTCCCGGGAACCCTAGGTGAACTTCCGACACGGGAGTCCCTAATAATATTTTTTTACGCACAAAATACGTACCTATACTTATAAGAAAAGTTCAAATTTGGAACCCCTAAAATCACGAAATCTCCGAGGGCCCAAGGCGGCCGCCTTACCCACCTCTAGGGTAGGGCCGGCCCTATGTGGGTGTTGGAGTAATTAGCAGCAGGAGGACCCATGAGTCGAGCTCTCCCCTCCTTCTAAACCCACAATCCAACTTGTACCTTTGTTTTTTTCCAGGCCAGTCATTGAAAAAACCCCTCTCCTTCTGAACGGGCCACGGGGTACCAAAATGACCCACTTTATGAAAGTATTTACCTAACTGACCCACTTTCGAAAGTATTTATCAGAATGACCCACTCATTTTTTGAGAAAGCGAGTTTGGTTAAAATCCAATCGGTTTTTCAAAAAGCGAGTCTAAGCTTTCGAAAATCAAACTCGCTTTCTGAAAAAGCATAAGGTTTTAACCACACTCGCTTTTTCCAAAAGCGAGTGAGACGGTTTGGAAATTTTTTAAAAAGTAGGGCAGTTTAGAAAAAACTTTCAAAATGTGGGACAATTTGGGAAAAAATTTAGAATAAGACTAGAAGTAGGAACTTGAACTGTAGGCCTACGAGTGAACCCTATGTATGGATGCTATCAGTCAATGTATCCTATTTGGGCACTTAAAAAGGGGTAATTAGTTGTAACCTTAGGTGGTCAGCTGCATATGTATCTCTATTATTTTAATGGGAGAGTTTATCACTAAACAAATTTCATTTGTAATCAAACAAACACGTGTATTGTAACCTAACAAGTATGTGCAATGCACATGTATAACTAATATAAATGAGGTTGTAGGTTCGTTGTCAAATAACATCGATTTTTTTATTAAAAATATATATTTATAAAGACATGCATTGCACGTGTAAATAGTTATTTTAATGAGAGCATTAGTCACTAAACAAACTATATTTATAACCAAACAAACAAGTGCATGGTAACCAAACAAATATGTGCAATGCATATGTACAACTAATACAAAGGAAGTCTTAAGTTCGATGTTAGACCAGTGGCGGAGGGAGGAAGAGAGGAGGGGGGACATTTGGGACCCCAAAAATTTTGTAAAACCCCTTAATATAGACCAAAATTTTTATTTGGCCCCCCAGTTAAAAAAAAATTGGGACCCCAAATCTAATCCACCTCTTATTAAAGGCTCAAAATAGTGGTATGAGCTTTGGGCTAAAAATTAACGGTGATACTTATTATTTGATCTGTATAATCATTGGATAAAATTTTGAATAAGAAACTAGTGTGTACACAAGTTACAAGTATATTTATTCATTTGAGTCGTATCTCTTAGCCTCTAGTATTATAACAGTATAAATAGTGTAGTATGATTATTGATTAGTATTACTCTTACCAAATTTAGAGTACAACTGTATAAGTGCGAAAAATACATGATACTAAAAATATAAATTCGAATATTTACTTCGATTATAATTTTATTTTGATCCAATTACTTTAATTCTTCAAAACAAAAATGAAGAGATTTTCGGTAACAATTATGTCGATGCTGGAAGAAAAAAAAATTGGAACCCCATTTTGATTTATCTGGCTCTGCCACTGTGTTAGACAACGGCGAATTACGGCTAATTTATATATATATAAAGACGTACATCCCATATATATATATATAAAGACGTACGTCGCATGTTTATATTACTAGTCATGATTAATTAAAGCCTTAATAAATAAAGTGTGTAGCAATTAATCATGCTTACTTATCTTTAGGGCTTCGTTTTCTGACTTTTCAAAGTTGGTGGTTATACTTTCCTAAGAAAATCCTCCCTATTTTGTCAATTTTATTGCAATTGTTATTTTGAGAGGAAATAATTTTTTTTGGTTTACGGCATTATGTAAAATTTGTATATAAAAAAAAAGGAAGAAAATATAACAATATAAAAAAAATACGAGAGAAGAAAATATATTTTTCCTCCACATACAGGACGAATTGTTCCTTCTCATCATGTTCCTTATATATAAAATTTTTATCCTACATTGACTTGATTCGAGGTAACATAATGTGTTAGGGTTTCTAGGATTTGTTAGGGTTTGAGAAGATGAGGAAGAGAAGGGAAGAGAAAGACAATAGCCGAATATAGAGAGAGATTGCCAAAATGTTGATTGATTATTTCATTTGATTCATAGCTTACATATGCGAAGATACAAAGCCCAATGGGCCCTAAGAGCAATTGGGTCATAACATAACAATCTCCACATTGAACCAAATTGCATTTAAAACAAACTAAAACATAAAGCAAATGCATAAAGCAAACATAGCCTAAACAAAGGTAAACATAAAGATATAATAGCAACATGCTAGAAACAAAACTAGCTCAAACTAGCTAGAAACGAACCGACATCAAACTTGAACAAAGCTTAAACTTTGCAATTGGAAGAGGCTTTGTGAGCATATCGGCCAGATTCGATTCGGTACCAATCTTCTTCACGGCAACCTTGCCTTCCGAGATCCCATCTCGAACAAAATGGTATCGAATGTCAATGTGCTTCGTCTTCTCATGGTACATGCGGTCCTTGATCAAATGAATCGCGCTTTGGTTATCACAAAACACCGTAATGGTCCCCTCGAGTGAAGACATCTCACCAACAAACGCCTTGAGCCAAATAGCCTCCTTAATAGCCTCAGTAATTGCCATATATTCGGCCTCGGTACTTGAGAGTGCAACGGTGGCTTGAAGTGTAGACTTCCAACTAATTGCACAATCTCCAAGGGTAAAAACATAACCCGTCAAGGAACGCCTCTTGTCCAAATCACCCGCAAAATCCGCATCCACAAAATCCGTTAGTTTCTTGCCATTACCAAACTCCAAACAAGCATCAATAGTACCTCTCAAATAGCGAAAGATCCACTTCACCGCTTCCCAATGCCCTTTTTCCGGACAAGAGAGATATCTACTTACCACACTAACGGCTTGAGCAATGTCGGGTCGAGTACACACCATCAAGTACATGAGACTCCCAACCGCACTTGAATATGGAACATTTTCCATATATTTCTTCTCATCATCGGATTTTGGGCTTAAAGCAGCCGAAAGTTTGAAATGCGCCGCAAGAGGTGTTGAAACAACTTTCGCTTTCTCCATGCCAAAACGGCGTAGCACTTTCTCGGCAAAACTCCTTTGTGAAAGAAACAACTTTCTTTTGGACTTATCCCTTGTGATCTCCATCCCGAGAATTCTTTTGGCGGCCCCCAATTCTTTCATCTTAAATGCCGAACTTAGTTGCTCTTTCAACCTCCTAAGTTCTTTCAAGTTTGAGGATGCAATCAACATATCATCCACATAGACCAACAAGTAAATGAAATTTTCACCATCCAACTTCTTGAAATAAACACAACTATCATAATTGGAACGATGAAAATTAATACTCACCATGAATGAGTCGAACTTCTTATACCATTGCCGCGGTGATTGCTTAAGGCCATAAAGGGACTTCTTCAAAAGACACACACGGTCCTTCTTTCCCGCAACCTCAAAACCCTCCGGTTGGCTCATGTAAATCTGCTCCTCCAAATCACCATGCAAGAAGGCAGTTTTCACATCCATTTGCTCCAATTCAAAATCCTTCATTGCCATCAAAGAGAGCAAAACTCGAATGGAGGTGTGCTAATGGAGGTGTGCTTAACTACGGGAGAGAACACATCATTGAAGTCCACACCTTGGACTTGACTATACCCTTTAGCCACTAGCCTTGCCTTGTATCGAAAATCCGCGGGATTTGAGCCATCAATCTTCCTCTTAAACACCCACTTGCAACCCACAATCCTCTTACCACTCGGAGGCTTCACAAGAGACCAAGTCTCATTTTGTTGCAAAGATTGTAACTCTTCATTCATAGCGGCAACCCAATTGGCCGCATCTTTAGAAGAAATGACTTCCTTGTAGGAAGATGGCTCACAATACTCCACATTCTCTGCAATTGCCAAACAATAAGCAAAGTCGGAGTATCCATACCTCGTAGGTGGTCTTGTTTCTCTTCTAGCTCGGTCCCTTGCCAACGCATATGGTTGTGCCTTTTCTTGAGCTTCCTCCAAATTGACATCATCATATGAGATCAAATCATCACCTTCTTGGACCGGCATCTCAAACTCCACATTCTTCTCAACCGTCTCATTCTCCTTAATAGTCAGCTCGAGTGCAACATCATTTGCCTTCAACATGGCCGACTCATTAAAAATGACATCTCTTGAAATAAGGAACTTGGATGATTCGGGACACCACAACTTATATCCCTTCACATTTGCGGGATACCCAACAAAAATACACTTCTTCGATCTAGGCTCCAACTTTCCTTCATTCACATGTGCATAAGCGGGACAACCAAACACCCTCAAATTCGAATAATCGGTCGTCTTACCCGACCACACTTCTTCGGGTGTCTTCAACTCCATTGAAATGATAGGAGATCGATTTACCAAATAGCAAGATGTGTTAATGGCTTCAGCTCAAAACTCCTTACCCAAACCCGCATTTGAAAGCATACTTCTAGACCTTTCAAGTAGTGTCCTATTCATCCTTTCTGCAATACCATTTTGTTGTGGAGTGTTGACCACCGTCTTGTGCCGAACAATCCCTTCAGCCTTGCAAAAATTATCAAACTCACGGTTGCAAAACTCCAAACCATTATCGGTTCTCAACCTCTTAACTTTCCTTCCCGTTTGGTTCTCCAAAAGTGACTTCCATTCTTTGAAGGTGCGAAACACATCACTTTTATCTTTCAAGAAATAAACCCAAACCTTCCTTGAGAAATTATCAATGAAAGTAAGCATGTAACGAGAACCATTACATTTGGAAGGCTCACGAGAAGGTCCCCAAAGATCCGAATGGATGTAATCCAGTGTTCCCTTGGTCGAATGAATGGCCGTGGAGAAGCTCAACCTCTTATGCTTGCCAAATACACAATGCTCACAGAACTCCAAGTTGCCCGTGCATTGGCCACACAACAAGCCTCTCTTGCTCAAAATGGTCATTCCTCGCTCACTCATATGCCCCAATCTCGTATGCCAGAGCCTAGTAGTATCCTCATCCGACATAGTACCCGAACGTGCAATGGCGGCCAAGCCCGTGACCGTGGAACCTTGTAAGAAATAAAGAGTTCCAATTCTCTTCGCCTTCATGATTGTGAGAGCCCCTTTAGAGACTCTAAGGACTCCACCTTCACTTTGGAACTTATACCCCTTTTCTTCAAGAGACCCCAAAGAAATCAAATTCTTAGACAAATCGGTTATATGCCTCACACCCGTCAACCTTCGGACCTTTCCATCATGGAACTTAATTGTCACCGAACCAATTCCGGCAACCTTATACATATTGTTGTTCCCCATGAGAACCTTACCATCCGTAGGCTCATAAGTCTCAAACCAATCTCTATTCGGAGTCATGTGTTGCGAAGCACCCGTATCCATCACCCAACAATGTATATCATCAACATTAGTATCTGTCACACAAAGAGTATCAACCATGCCACATTCGGCCACATTGGCCTCCTCCGAAGAAGAACCTTTACTATCCGCCTTTTGTTTATTTTTGAGCTTGAAACAATCGGCCTTAATGTGTCCCTTCTTCTTACAATAGTTGCACGTCAAATTCTTGTGCCTAGACTTCGAACGGGTCCTTGTATCTTTCGAGTTTCGGTCCCATGACCTACCTCGATCAACAACTAAACCAACACCTTGGCTCCCTTTCTCATTATTGGTCATTTCACTATCAATGTGCAACTTGGCTTGCAAATTGCTCTTAACATCCTCTAGAGAAATTTTATCTCTACTATAAATCAACATGTCTCTAAAAGCCTTGTATGATGCAGGCAATGAGCATAATAACAAAAGGGCTTGGTCCTCATCCTCCACCTTAACATCAATCTTACTTAAGTCATTCAAAATAGATGCAAACTCCGTAATATGATCGGAAATTGATGTACCTTCAACCATGCGAAGAGTGTAGAGGCGCAATTTCAACCGCAGTCGATTGGTGAGGGACTTCTTCATGTAAATGTTCTCCAACTTCTCCCACAAAGCCTTAGCGGTCTTCTCCGATAGGACCTCTTGCAATGTCGAATCGCTCAAACACAATTGGATAATAGAGAGCGCTTTATCATCCATCTCTCTCCATTTCTTATCCGCCACCGCATCAATCAATTTTTCTCGACCAAAAATGGCATCCTTAACGCCTTGGCTCGACAAAATCGCTGCCATACGCACTTGCCATAATGCAAAACTCGTCTTCCCATCATACTTCTCAATATCATATTTCCCCGACATATCCATTCAAATTTCTTGAACCCAATTCAACAAAATACCAAAATCCCCCCCCCCCAAAATTAATTACTCAAATCACAAAATCATACATTCCTTCTTGATATCTTTCTCCTCCGGTGCTCCCGACGACGAAGACCAAGAAACCCGACGAAGATCTGGACTGAGACTGGACGAAGATCTGGACTGGAAGACCTCTACTGATCTGATCGTCTACTGATCTGATCTGATCAATACCAAAGCCACCGACTTCCTCTACTGATCTGATCGGTCGGAGAGTTGTGATGGCCGGAGTGGCGGAAGGGATCAGGAGAAGGGATCGGGATGAGGAGTTTTGGTGTTGGCTCTGATACCAATTTGTTAGGATTTTGAATGGGTTGTGGATTGTTAGGGTTTTGAGAAGATGAAGAGAAGGGAGGAAGAAGAAGGCAGCCGGCTATGAAAGAGAGATAGGGCAAAAATATTGATTGTTTCATTTGATTCTAATTGTTACATATATGAAGATACTAAGCCCAATTGGCCCTAAGAGCAATTTGGGTCATAATATAACATAAAAACTTATGTGTATCAATAAGTTATCATTAGATGAGATCAACACTAATGTAATTATGATTTTATTAATCTATGATAATACTAGGATCTTAGCAAAAGTACTAGTCAGTGCATGCAATACATTTTATAGTCATGCTGTCACTCAAACTGTCATGTATATACAACCTTATCCTATCTGTGACTTAGTCTAATCCCAATTGTCATGCAGTCATGCTGTCACTCAAACTACTACTTATTTTGTTCAGGTAATTTTGGTTAGGGGCTTCACTCTGGTGCATTGAGTCTTTGAGAGCTTCAATTTGTATGCTTTTCCTTGCAGAACAAAGGATACAAATATATCATTAATCTCCTAAAACAAGCTAAGAAATCCAGATTGTAAACAAGATGAAAGAGACCACTATCATCCAGCGTACAAGAGTTGCAACAATCCTTCATCGAGCTTGAGGGAGGCCATGGGGAAGCGAAGCAGAGACCATGAAGAGGTTAGACTGATGACCAAGAGGGTCGGAGAGAGAGGCTGTCGGTGACCCTGCTAGAGTAAGGGGCCGAGAGGCAGAGAGATATCCTCGATCGGACCAGAGAGGTCACTTGAGGGAAATTAGGGGGGAAAGCTCCAAGGCAATAGACGTGAGCCATAGAAGAAGTTCACCATCGTCGGAAGAAGAGGGGTTTCATCCATCGGAAAAACGCATAAGGTCCTATGCTGAAGTGATCAAAGGAGGAGGCGATAGAGAAGGAGTCAGAGAGGTTCATAGAAGAAGGAGATCACCGGAGCTAGATGTTAGAAAGAAGAAAGAAGATGAAGAAGGCGAATGGGTCTTGGTGCGCCCTAGGAAAGCGAGGGCGAGGGAGCAGCGAGCAGCTAGCTCGGGAGACTCAGGGAAGTCGGAAAAGGGTCAGATGTGCCACAAATGTGCTCAGAAAGGGCATACTATTCATGAGTGTAGAAACGACTGGTTTTGTTATGCTTGTAAGAAATTGGGCATATTTCTAAGGATTGCAGCAAGTTCAAACGGCAGGGGCACTTCCCAGAGATGCTCGCCGTCAAAAAGAACCCACCCATAGAACAGAGCATCTCACAGGAAAGCTCAAAATCACCACCGAAGGAGCCCAACATGAAGTCCCCAATCGTGGAGCACAGCATCACACAAGAGAGCTGCGCGGGAGACAGGAAAGTAATCAAAGCATGGATTACCCCAACTCCGATAATGGCAGAATTTGAAAGTCGGTTTCGAAATTGCGCAATGATTACAGCTCATACTAGTTTCCCTAACACAGAAGATATCGAGCATCTCCTGTTGGTTAACACCACCGTCGATCCGAAGTTGGTTTGGAGGGTCCAACGTCTTTTGCAAAATACCTTCTTTGTTCATTGTCACCATGAAGAAAGACTGAAAGAGCTATTGGCAAAGGGAGGTATGGGAACTGATGACTACCACGTCACATTTGCTCGCTGGACTTGCAATATAGGGGCATTGAAGATAGGGGAACTGCCATCAATGTGGATACGGGTGTACAACTTTCCGTTTCACCGTTGGGTAAGATCAGGTTTTTAGAATCTGGTTCGGGGTTTTGGGTTCGTAGCTGACATCGACCACAACACAATGTTACAAGAACGGCGGGAATATGCAAGGATTAGAATTGGTATCGAGGACTCATCCTTGATCCCGTCGATGATCCAACCCCAGTTCGAAGACAAGACCTACGAGGTCAGAGTAATCGTCGAGAGGAAAAAAAGTGTGTCGTTCCGAGGTAAAGAGAATCAAGTGGAAGAAGATGACATAGGGGAAACATTGCAGCCGAAGGAAGAAGATGAAGGAGGACAGTCAGATCGAAGAGAGGGAAATCAGGATCGTTCATCAAATGTTAAAAAGATGATTGCGATGCAGCCTCAGGATCGTTATCAGTTTAATCGTAGCCACTCGTTTCAAGTTGGAGAAATGGCAAGACCCAAATTGTTGCAGACCGCAAAGAGGAATAGGGGAGTTGACAACTGTCAAATGGGAGGGGATGGAAAACTGGGAAAAGACAAGGGTAAGGGCGATAGCGACGCGAGGCACAGCTCATGTACAACGTCATACAATCGAAAAATGGGTATACTCAAATCACACGCAAACACGAGTATCGATGGGGGCACTCGAGAGGCGGACAATGGGGAGATGTTGACACTTTCTCGAGCGGATTTCGAGGCATCAGTACATGCTGCTGTGTTAGAAATCACAAAAAAATGTAAAGACGTTATTGGGCTGGGCTTTTCAAAGCACTCAGAGGCAGGGCCTACTTTCAAATGCAAGATTGGGCCAACCCTTTAGATCAGCGAAGACGAACAGATACAGGGCGGATTGAATTTAGGGTCAGAGACAGAAGAAGGAGAAATGCAAGTGGCTGAAGTATTGAGATCTGAATGTCAGGAAAGAAGAAACCGAGATGAAAGAGAGGGGGTCTGCGGATCAAATGAACTCTTTAATGCAGAGGAAGAAGCAAGGGAGGAGTTAGAGGGCCACAAAGAACAAGGTGACGAGCAAATTGATCTAAATACAGAGGAGGATAGGATCGGGGCTTTAGAGGGTTTATAGAGCGGGGAGTATATATCAGAGACAGATACAGAAAAGTGGGAAAAGAGAGTTAGAGAGTTGGCATGAAGTGGATATGGGGGCAGTACATCTAGGACCGCAGTGGAATATCAACGAAAGAGCAAACGTCAACATGAAAAACGAGGATCGCAAGGCCCGAGCGAAGATGATTTAATCAAAGCGGCAGCAAAAGCCAAAGAACCGGCGTCGGCCTGCGGAGGTATGTCTACATCTGATTTATCGGTTTTGAGCTTTCTACCTGATAATACTCTTATTTACTATGCTAGTATGTTCGGTCTAGCCATGAGTTCCAATGTTACAGAACAG
Organism: Hemerocallis citrina; assembly: GCA_017893485.1. Taxonomy (NCBI): domain Eukaryota; kingdom Viridiplantae; phylum Streptophyta; class Magnoliopsida; order Asparagales; family Asphodelaceae; genus Hemerocallis; species Hemerocallis citrina. The sequence continues at coordinate 209,744,328 of CM030367.1, read as the reverse complement.
AATGAGAGGGTTAAAATTCTTAGAGGTGAGGGAAATAGACTATGTCTATAAACCTCAATAGACAGTGAGAGTTGTAGGGGGAATATTAGTTTTGTTATGTTATACACCTTCTGGAATGTTAGGGGAATGCGGCAACATACTAAGTGTAGATTTATCAACGATACCTTCAATAGGAGAAAGCCATCCGTATGTGCCATACAAGAGACTAGGATTGAGAACCCTAGGGTGGACGACTTTAATCGAATTAGGTATTGTAAAGACTTCGATTGGAGATTCAATTCGACAGTAGGACAGTCAGGGGGAACAGCCAATGGGGTAGATGTGAACCTTTTCGAGGTGATGGATGCTCTCGTGGGGGTCTTTGCGGTCACAATTATTATTAAACGTAAGAGAGACGGCTGGGTTCACATGGTTTCATCAATATATGGACCATATGACTCCACTCGTTGGGGTCTATTATGGGAGGAATTGAAGGTGATTAGAAGATATTGGGTGGGCCCGTGGGTGGTTGGTGGCGATTTTAACGTTATTAGATTTTCCCATGAGCATATGGTTAGAGGAGCGAGCATTCAAGATAGACTATGTTTCAACCAAACCATCGACGAACTGAGGTTAATGGAACTACAGCCATCCGATAGGTTGTTCACGTGGTCCAACATGCAAGCAAATCCGATTCTTGCCAAACTACATAGGATTCTAGTCTCCATAGAATGGGAAGATGCCAATCCGCTAGCGGTTGTGAAGACAGCGACTAGATTCACTTCGGACCATGTGCCATTAATATTAGATGACGGGAATATAACAAGAACACTGCATAGACCATTCCGCTTCGGGAAGGCATGGACTTTGCATAAAGATACCCGGAAGATTATACGGGATAGTTGGAGGCCCCCGATAATGGTTAAAGAGGCAACAAACATTTGGATTCAGAAAATCAGACGCCTGCGAAAATGCCTGAAGGAGTGGCCTAAACGCGAAACGGGACAGGTGAGGAGAAGAAAAGAGTTACTAGGGGAAAGGATAAAGAAACTAGAAAAGACGGAAGAAGAGAGAGATCTAGTGGATTCAGAGTGGCAAAAATTAACTAGTAATAGACGAGATTCAACAGATTGGGGAAATGGAGGAGCAGTACTGGAGACAAAGATCTAGGGTACAGTGGTTACAATAAGGTGACGCTAATACTAAATTCTTCCACAAGGTGGCTAATGGTAGACGAAGACGGAACCACATATCAGGACTTTTTGTGGACGAAAGGTGGTGTGAGGATGAAGGAGAGGTAAAACAACACATTGATATGAAAAAAGAGTAACTCTAGAGTAGGATTGGAGCAAGAAATGTGGAACGAGTCAAGAATTGATGGAAGAGTGGAATTGAAGAGGCGTTTACTGAAGAGAAGGTCGTTCAGGCTATTAAGAATCTGGGGCAGGATAAAGCGCCGGGACCGGATGGATTCCCAATTTTCTTATATAACCTATACTGGAATATCATCCAAGACGATTTTATGAGGGTAATACAAGAGTTCCACCGAGGGGAGGCGGAGATTGAAAGATTAAATTATGCGAACATCATCCTAATCCCAAAGAAATCGGAAGTTCTAAGGGGAGAGGATCTTAGACCAATTAGTCACTTGAATGGCTCCTTCAAGATTATCACTAAAGTGTTAGCGAACAGACTGGCGCCACATCTCCCGGATGTTGTGGGGGAATCACAAAGTGGATTTATGAGAGGAAGAGATATCACGGGCAGCGTAGCGTCAGCACACGAAATTGTTTTTAGAGGGCATAAAGACAAGGCGGATGGTTTTCTTCTTAAAATAGACTTTCAGAAGGCTTATGATACAGTCGATTGGGATTGCGTTGAGGAGGTTTTGGCAGTAAATGGAGACAGTGGATGAGGTTGTGTCAGATGAGGGAAATCGTTCATTATTTTCAATGGACAGCAAGGGCGAGAAATTAAATGCGGGAAAGGCTTGAGACAAGGGGATCCAGTATCCCCGCTACTATTTACTTTGGTGGCGGACGGATTAGCTGAAATGATCAGAGTCGGTAGGGAGAATCAGGTTATTAATGGGCTTCTGATTAAAGGAATACGAGACAAGGTGACGATCCTCCAGTATGCGGATGATACATTACTGTTCGGTGAAGCAAAAATGGTGGAGGTACTGGCTCTAAGGATGGTTCTCAGATGCTTTGAGACGTGGTCCGGTCTGAGCATCAATCTCAATAAAAGTCGTGTTACCCCATTGGGAGAAGGATTATCAACACCGATTGAGGAAATTACAAAATATCTAGGATGCGAGACTGCAGATTTTCCATTGAAATACTTGGGCACACCAATCAGACCGGGAGGGCTGCGACAGGAAGACTAGATGCCAGTGGTAGAGAAAGTGGAAAAGCGATTGGCTGGATGGAAAGGAAGATTTTTATCATTAGGGGGTAGAATTACGCTTATTAACTATGTTCTTAGTAGTCTTCCTACGTATCTCATGTCGATTTACGAACTTCCAAAATTGGTCGTTCAGAGAATCGATAAGAGTAGGAAGAAATTCCTGTGGAGAGGGCCCAGAGAGGATTATAAAGGGTTACATCTGGTTAAGTGGGGATGAGTGTGCAAGAAGAAGGACTTTGAGGGGTTGGGTATAGTGGATCTGAGAGATATGAATAAAGCGTTATTAAGCAAATGGTGGTGAAAGATGCGGAGGAAAAGGAAAACCTAGTGGTGCAAATCATTCCTACTATACCGGAGACTGAGAAAATTCAGATTCGGGGGAAGGAGCGTATTTGGTAAGGGATCCAGCCTATGGAAAGGGGTGGCAAAAGTAGGGGACTCTTTCCATACCAACACATTTTGCAAGTTGGCTAACGGGAAAGAGATTAGATTTTAGAAAGACAAGTGGTGTGAGCAAAATACGATGGAATCATTGTTTCCAGAAGTTGCTAAAGAGGCCATCAATTTGGATTCCTTAGTTTATGAGGTGTGGAGAAATGGAAGACTACGAATTAAACTGAATAATCAACCATCACAAGATTGTTTAACTAGGATTGAGCTTCTAAAGGAGTACATTCTTGAACATGGAATGCGAGGTCAAGGAGTGGAGGATAGCAGAATCTAGAGATTAGAAACAAGTGGAAAGTTCTCGGTATCTTCAATGTACAAGTGGCATAACAACGGTGGTTTGAGATGCGGAGATACCAAAACAATGTGGAAAACATTGGCTCCCTTGAAAATTAAAGTCTTCCTTTGGTTAGTTGTTAACGATGCGGTACTTTCAAAAGTAAACCTAAACAAACGTAACATCCCGGTTAATGAGCAATGTAATAGATGTCTGGTTATTAGAGAGGACATGGATCACATTTTTTTCCTCTTGTCCTAGAGCTTCACAAACATGGGAGGTTATCTGTAGAGGACTTGATCTTCAAACTAGTCCGATGTCGATTAGAGAGGTCTGGGGGGAATGGAGAGGGAATCATATTAGGGAAGATAATAGAGTAATATGGGACATCTCTGTGGCTACGACTATTGGGGGTCTATGGCTAGACCGAAATGATATGTGCTTCCGTCAAAAAAACAATAGTCTCTGTTTTGATTCATAATATATATGCCTTTATTAATGCTTGGTCTGGAATAGCAGGAACGAAGAAGAGGTTGCGACTGGAGTAGTTCGCTGGAACAGGAACAGGGGCACAGACTGGATCAGGTGGGCCACTGTTCACTTACTGGATTTTGGGGACTTGTTTTGATTCCATATGCTTTTGTATGAGAGGTTTATCATTATATGATCTTGATGTTTGTACTCTCGATGTATGGATTTAGTTTTTGTACTGGTTTCATTAACATTTCATTAATGAAATGGTGACTATGTCACCTTTTTTTTCTTTGAAAAAAAATACATTTTGTTAACATTCTATAAACAATATATTTTGTACATGGGCAAATTTGTAAAGAATTGTGAGCATGAAACACAGTAGAGAGATTTGTATATTAAAACAATCATACACTAGTCTTAATCAGTTGCAAACCCGACAAAAGCAAACTCCCCAAACAAATAACATAAACAAACACCTTTTCTTTTAAAGAAAAATATTAAAAGGAACCAAATAGACAAAAACTAATAATAAAAATAAAATAAAAATCAATAAACTGAGCTAAATTTTACCAATATATTACAAAAATGCTATTGGAAAATCCATCCAAAAAACAGACAAGTCAAGTCAATGAGTAAATAAAAAATTAAAAGGAAGGACAAGAACTCATTTTGCTAGCTATAGGATTCTATCATTTTATCAAAAAAAATTAAAAAAAATCTTTCATTATTAAATTTAAAATAATGAATTTAATACTCTCCAATTCCTCATTTGAGATTGGCAAGAGATGTACTGACTTCTTCAAGTGCATTATATGCATTAGAAAGAAACGTTAATTTACTTTTAAAATCTAACAAAAAGTTTGAAATTGACTTACATATCTAATATATTAAGTAAAGAATCACTAACTTTTCCAGTTGTCATAAGAAGGGTCACATTTCCCAGTCTATCAGCCTAAAGTATAGCTACAAAAATACAAGAATTTAAATCCAATATATCAACCCAAATATCCTAATCAATCTTTACCTTAAAAAATTACTCTATCTAAGAAGCTGACTTGTGGGGGAAAAGACAGGAACCCATGCCAGATCATCTAACCAATGAACAGGACAAACTGGCGGGCGGCGAATGTAATGGAATCTGCCAGCTCAGCATCCGAATATTTCGAATTTTTTTCCGCACTGACCCACTTTTTTAAAATATTGAGCAATCCGACCCACTTTCAAAAATATTTACCCAACTGACCCAGCTTTGGACACATCAGCATTAACCGTTATTGAAAATAACGGTATAGGTTAATATCATGCCGTTCTTCCAAAAGGCAGCATCAGTTTAATTTTTTTTAGCATGCCACTGTTTGGAAAAACGGCATCAATACATTTCTTATACAAGTGTAAACTTTCTAAGTTAAAAAAAAATTTCAAGTGTTGAAACAACTTATAAATAATGTTGTTATCCCGAAGAACGGTATTAGTATTACAGATGCCGTTGTTAGAAATAACGACATCGGTTATAATACTCATTAAACTCTCTTTCTCCACAATCGTTCTTCCAAATAATGGCATGAGATAACTGTTGTCGTTCTTAGATACAACAACAACAGTTCATAAAAATAAATTAATCAAGTATAAGTAATAAAATGAACTGTTGCCGTTGTTCCAAACAACGACATCAGTTATCCCTAACAATGAATATTATAACTGATATCGTTATTCCTAACAACGACATCTGTAATGCTGTTGTCGTTGTTCCGAACAACGACATCAGCTATAGAATTTTTTCACACTTGCATTTTTTTCCAAGACAGAGAAAGTACACGATTGGAAATAAATTAACTGATGTCGTTACTCCAAATAGCGGCATGCAAATTTTTCTTTAATAGATGCCGCTATTGGAAATAACGCAATGATATTAACCTATGTCATTATTTTCAAAAACGGTTAATGCTGACGTGTCCAAAAGTTGATCAGTTGGATAAATTTTTCAAAAGTGGGTCAGATCGCTCAATATTTTCAAAGGGGATCAGTACAGCAAAAAAAACGAATATTTCCCTACCAAAACTGTACAACTGCCGTTGACTTAGTCAATACCCCTCGCCTGTTTCAATATTGACCACTCCATCCTAGATAGCTAATAGCTAATAACGCCCAAAAGAAAAGGAGCAACAAGTGAGAATCTATTTGTTTCCTTGAAGCTAGAAGCTTGAAAAAGAGAAAGATCAATTTTATGATTGATGTAATCATAGTAATAGTAGTAATAATTATTTTCTCCCCCCCCAAAAAAAGCTACTAGTAGTAATTTGCTTGTAGGTTTGAGTTTTTTAAGAAAAGAGAGAAATTATGGCTTTGGTCAGCTCTTCAGTTCCAATCCATCAAAGGCAGCCACTGATGGAGAGAAGGGAAACAACCCGGCGACCTTTGCATCGAAGTCCAAGCTCCCGGTCTTCTTCGGGTAGTCTAGCAGAGATCGAGGAGGAGGAGGAGCAGGGAGAAGAACAAGATATGGAGAAGGTGTATGTGGCAGTAGGGAAGGAGTATAAAGAGAGCAAGGAAGTATTGATTCAGGTTCTGCAGAATATTCCAAGGGATAAGAAGGTGGTTCTTGTTCATGTGCACAGACAGGCTCAGATGATCCCTATGAGTGAGTCAACTTTAATTCATTTCTTCACTAGTTTTATGGAGTTAAAAAATTGAAAGATAACATTTTCTTAAGTAAATTGCAGAGAAATAAAAAGTTATGATAGTTATCTATTTTTCTCAAAAAACCAAGGGTAGTCTTTAGGCAATTTACACCAGTTTTTTAATAGTTAAATTGGATATTTGACTTCATGTTTTATTAAAAAGGAATTATCAGATCAATTAGTATATAAAACAAGAAACAAAATTTACAAAAAGATGGAATGTCAACAAAGCTTGGTAGCTAACAGGTTTGAGTTTTAATTTTTGACAAGTCTATGGCTAAAAAGAAAGGATCTATCATCTGTAAATTTTGATATGGGAAGCAAGGGATGGACACTAAATAAGGAGTTTTCATTCTCCTCGTACAAAAGCAGAGGACTTTTTATTGTTGCCAATTTGTGATAAAGTCATCCAATTTCTATCCAGTATTTAGTTTATGTATGAACTTCATTTAGTTTTGTTCATAGTGTTAGCTTAATTCAGTGGCAAATATATGATTTATCCCTTGGTGTCAGGAGAGCCAGATTTTGGATTATGAATAACACAAGTCTAATAAGGAATGGGTTATCTCGAAAATCAACAGAGAGAAGACTAATATTTCTACGTTGCGTTTAGTTGTTAACATAATTCAGTTAAAAGCACATATAGGTACTCATAAATATGATTGATCTTATTAGTAGAAAATACGAGGACAACATTCTCTTAATGCTGCTATAATACAACTAATATATTTTGAACGCTTGATGTGCATCATTCAATCTTCATTCTTTTTTATAATATTCGAAGTGGTTTTTATCCCTATTAAAAGATCATATATGGTATAAATGTATTTCTCATGAATCGATAGATTTCAGTTACTCTATTGCCGAGAAACCTCTGAAAAATTAAGGTCTGTCAGCAATCAGCCAAACACATGCAATGCATGACTTTGAAACTACCACTCTTTTCAGTTACAAAAGAAGTGTTTATCACCTGCATCGCACATTTAAAAGTTCTGTTGAAACTAAAAAGAGAGAAGAAGAAGAAATAAAAAATATATAATAAGCATTTACATTTTGTCTAATTCATTCAGGCTGCAATGGTGCTCAGCCTTCAAATGATAAGGTTATTTAGTAATATGAACAGGAAAGACCATATTCTATACGTGAAAGTAACTAGCATACAAACCTTGCTAAAAAAAATTGGCAAACAAATCCTTCCTAAAAAAAAATTTGGTTCTAATTTGTCTATTGATTCAGCATGTTTTATCTGATTTCAAGCTTATAGTACCTTTTTAATTGATTTCAGTGGGAGCTAAATTTAAGGTCCACCAGCTAAAGGAGGAGCAAGTCAGCGGGTATAGAATGCTTGAGGAGCGGAAGATGAATGAAACTCTGAATAAATACTTAGAATTGTGCAGACATGCAAAGGTACATTATCTGATTTATAATCTCATATCATCATAAGCGACTGCATACTTGCGCTGCACATGTTTCTTTACGTTTACGGGTTTCAAGCATGCGGAATTGATTTACTCTGTCAAGTACAAAACATTTACTAGCGTTTACAGGATCCTAATTACCTCACACACGGAAATAACCAACATTTAATGCATAGACATTTACTGATGTTAAACAACACCTGTGTTTGCATAGGAAAGTGTAAAAGCACAAGCACTGCTCATGCAAAAAACTAATCAATTCTAATAAACAGTGAGATGACCCGCCAAACGTTTATGTTTACATTGAAGGTTTTCCACAGTTCTTTTGGTTTTATTATAGTGGATATTAAAGTTTATATGACCTATTTGATTACTCTTAAACAACCAGCAATTCTTGTCATTCAAAAAATAAGATGAAACTATTACCAAATAGATGCAGCAAATGTAACAAAAATAAACAACAAAAATATGGATTCATGGTATGGTCTGTTCTTTTTCCCCATTTAAATTGTGTCTCATTTGTGGGTCAAACTTTTAAAAGAGGAATCTTATTTTGTGAGGGGGGTGCTAAGTAACTCATTAATAAATGGTAAGTTTGTGTGAAGCCTTCTTTCCAACCTTACATTTGGGAGAAAAAGAAATAAGAATGAATAAATGAAAAGATGATTGCAACATTTATACCCTTGCTAACTGAACTTGAACATACAGATTCAAGCTCACACGCTGGTGACTGTGATGGATGACATTAGCAAAGGACTCGTAAAGCTCATCATGGAACATGGGATTACTGAGCTTGCCATTGGGGCAGTATACTCAAAGTAAGGAAGCACATCTATGTATATGTCTATTTTCTTTATTCAAAAAATAGAATTGCTCCATTCTTTTATTCTTTTAATAGAAGTGTGTAGTTTGAATAACGAAACAAGATAAGAATCAGAATATAAGTTTTGATAAACTTAGTTACGTACCTTGGGTAACACAATGAAAATCAAGCAAACAACATAGCTCCAGATAGTAGGGTGTCAACTGTCAACAAATGAGATCTGTTGATGGTCGTACGTGGGTGGAGATCCTGATCTTCTTTTCCCCATCTTCTTAGAAGAACCTAGATCAACAAGAAAACAAAATGATTTAATGAAGTGTATGGACCTTTGTGTGGGTTTTTAAAACATCTGGAGTTTCTGTGAAACCATAAAGAGTAAAGACCAACATATTTGTTCCAAGCTGGCTGTAGATCATTTTATTTCTTATAGAAGTTTATAGGGTAGATCTTTAATAAAACATTATCAATGAAGTAGAGTCAATGATAAAACGAAACACCAACCTTCTAGTACTTAATACACCCAAATTTGCTTGTTTTATGGAAACAGAAAAAAGTTCAGCTGATTACTGTGCACACAATGTTTCCAGTTGAAGTCTATGTTACCAATTATGATATAGAAACTTGGTACTAAACATTTTCATGTTGCCCTTTAAACTCAAATCGGATAAAGAAACATAAAGAAATAGATTGTTACCTTGTTGACACAAAGCACCATTTTGTTTGTAGTATACAAATATATTGTCTCGACTCTCAAAATTTTAAATCATGCAGGAAAACAAAAGGACCGAAGTCCAAAATAGCAATCGAGGTACAGAAATATGCTGCTCCCTCATGCAAAATATGGTTTGTCTGGAAAGGGAATCCCATCTGCACCAGGTATTTCTTAAGGCTTTCTGAAAGGCTTTCCTTTACATGTAAAGATTACCATTTCTGATATATCCAGTATCCTATCCACTCTACTATGTTAATTTGTCTCCTCTACTTACCAAAAAGCAACCTTAGGCTACATAATTACCTGTGCCTTTCAGGCATGTATCTGTGCTTAACAAGCTCTATAGTCTACACTATTTAAGTCTACCAGGCTGCAAAGCAGATCAGTTTTGCTGATATAGAGCAATCCACAGCCTTCTTCCCCATTTATCCAGTAATTCATATTGAATCTCTATATAAGAAGTGAGACCTAGTCATATGTAACTGAAACGCTAAGAAAGAGAAATTAAGTAGATTCCAACTTAGTGTTGGAGTGCAAATGGAAGCGCTTTCAAAGACAACACCTGGAAAATTATAACAATAAGAAGAAAAAAATATTATCAAGAATTTTCTCATACAAATTTATAAACAGTTTTAAGAATTATATATCTTGACTAAAAAGAAACATCCTAATTTCTGATAATTCCAGATTTAAAAACCTCTAAATAATATGTCTAAAATTCACTACTCTGGCAGAAATTTTCCCCCAAACTGATTGTTCTGTTAAATATTTTCTGCTGCATCCTATGTTCCTACAGTAAACCAATCAAGCTTTACATAGCATAGTTCTTCAATTTACCCCCATAACATTATATCTTAAACACTTTAGCCCCAATCCTTATGTTAAGTTTCATCAGAAAATTCCTTTCTTTAGCCCCAATCTTTTTTAGTTAAGGGGCAAAACAAAACTTAACAGGATTAACGATATGAGGTAAAAAGTGATAAAGAAATAACAGACTAAAAAGTGCAAAACCATTTGGTATTTGAAAATAATTATCCCTAATTATTTTCTCCAGTATTTTGCATGATTCGCAATTCTGACATTTCAGTACTAATCATCTATATAACCATATTGTTTCTACTTGCCTAGATGGAACTGGAGTAACAGAATCGCCACAGACTGTCCCAGCCCCGCTAGATCTTTTGACTCCCAATTAAGAACAAGATCTTTAAATGAACGACAAAATGATACTCCTAGATGGGTTTCCAGCCCTACTCAAAGATCAAGAAGTGAAGTTTCTGATTCGCTTAGAAGGCAGATAACAGCACTGATGCCCATTGAGATGCCTATTAATAGATCGCCTGCGAGCGGTACAAGTGCAGAAGGAAGTGTTATTGATCCATGGGAAGGTATTTCGAGGAGTTCTCAAGCTTCAGACCATTCTACATGGTCAGCTAGTGAACCGGAGGACGATCTACAACTGCAGACTCAAGGCATTGAGATGGTGAGTTAAATTTATAGAAAAATATAAGTTTCTAGTATGAAATAACATTTTAAATTGTTTCAGCTTTTTTTTAACTTTGGATCCATCACAATTGCAACTAGTTTGCATGCAAGTGTCTAAGTTATAGTATATGTGTCTGTATGCTATACCTGTGTAATGCTCGTTTATAAGCATATCATATAATAGGCTTATTGAAAACCCAATACAATTACTAGAGAATTTTCTCCGAAATTTGTTATGGTATCCGAACATGAGAACATGAGTACCAGGTAGAGAAAGTTAGGAATTCTCTGCAAAAGTTATCAACTGCAACCAAAATCGACTGGTGGGTGGTTGCAACTATGACTAAAGAATTGTAAAAAGGACGAGATGCTATAAGCTTGCAACCCGTCCTAACTAGGAAACTGGGCCACTTGGCACATGGAAAAAAAAATTTTGAAAAAACAGTAATCACTCCCTTTGAACTGGAAATTTTATTGCGAGTATAAACATAATGATGATCTTTAGCAGGAAGATAATGGGAGCGATAATGAAGTATATGAGAAGCTGGAACATGCCCTCAAAATGGCAGAGGATGCAAAGCTGGAAGCTTATAAAGAATCATGCAGACGGCAGAAGGCCGAAAGGGATGCTATTGAAGTCACCCGGAAGGTGAGCTTTTCTTTGGCAAAAACCACAAAACTATAATTTTATTTCTTCTACTTGTAAGAAATGTCTGGGATATAAGAACAACCTAGTTTGTTTGGTTTGTTTTTTAAATTGAAGCTTAAACTTGAAAGAGCTCAGTGATTCCGGTACACTTCTGCAGGTCAGAGCATCAGCATGCTTATATAGCAAGGAGCTCAAACACAGGAAAGAAACTGAGGAAACACTGACAAGAGAAAGGATGGAACTCGAGAAACTCAAGGCTCAACACCATGTCGTCATTGAAGAACTCCAAAAGTCCAATGAGAAGCGACAGGAGATGGAACTGCAGATAGCTGAAGCAGAAAGAACAATCAAGGATTTCCAAGAGAAACTATCAGCAGCTAAAGGTCTCCTCAGTTCACTCCAGCGGGAGCACGAGGAGTTGCTGAGAGAGCGAGATGGTGCAATCAGAGACGTGGAAGAGTTCCGCCAAATGAGAGATGAGGCACCCACTAGTTCACAAGGGGCAAAGATGTTGGCTGAGTTCACGTACTCGGAGATCAAGGAAGCAACAAACAACTTTGATAATGCAAACAAGATTGGAGAAGGTGGGTACGGATGTGTTTTCAAAGGCTGCCTTCGCCACACCATGGTAGCAATAAAGATGCTAAATCCTGAAAGCGGACAAGGAGTAACAGAGTTTTATCAAGAGGTAAAACATACTATTGCATGCCATTTATCTCAATTCTTACTAAAATTAAAAAGAAAATAAAAAGGTGTCCATATCATAAACATTACAAGTAAATAATTGTTTGCTTATTTGCAGACAATCCAGGAATTTCTTTATCAGTTTTCAAGAGCTGTGACATAAATGCTATGCTTAGTAGTCCTCGTATACTACTCATCTTAGGAGAAAACACCGAATATAGAATAGATAACATGAAAGTTTCAACTCCAGCATCTCAAAGAAAATTTGAAACGGACGCTTTCTAACATAAAAAATCATTTGTCCTCCGTCACTTGTATATGAACAAAAAAAAATTATGTTCAGACAATGCAATTTAACTTCAAAGGAGAAACTAAACTTCTAAAGGCTTCCCCTTGTTTAAATTGTTGCAGGTTGAGATTCTTAGCTGGGTGAGGCACCCACACCTTGTCACCCTTATCGGAACATGTCCAGAAGCTTATGCCCTAGTATACGAATACCTTCCCCAAGGAAGCTTAGAAGACCACCTTTCGTGCAAAAACAATACTGCACCTCTCCCATGGTATGTCCGAACAAGAATATGTGGAGAGATTTGCTCTGCACTAATTTTCCTTCACTCCTTCAAGCCTCACACAGTCGTTCATGGAGACCTAAAGCCTGCAAATATCCTATTGAGCTCAAACTTTACCAGCAAGCTTGGTGACTTTGGCATATGCCGCCTCTTATTCCAGTCTAACACCACCACTACTCTTTACCACAACACTATTCCCAAGGGCACATTCGCCTACATGGATCCGGAGTTCGTTTCCACTGGGGATCTCACACCTCGCTCTGATGTGTACTCCTTTGGGGTCATTCTCCTACGTTTATTGACAGGGAGACCAGCTTTTAGGATCATAAAAGAAGTGAAGGATGCAGTGGAGGGGGGTCGGTTGCATGAGATACTAGATGTTTCAGCAGGGGGTTGGCCATTCGTGCAGGCTAACCAGTTGGCTCACTTGGCATTGAGATGTTGTGAGATCAACAGGAAGAATCGTCCAGACCTTGCAAGGGAGGCTTGGATGGTTCTTGAACCCATGATGAATGTTGCCTCATCAATGGGATCACCATCAAGCAAAAGCTGCATCCCATCTTACTTCGTTTGTCCTATATTTCAGGTTAGAACTCATACATTGACTATAAGTTTTGTTAGATTAAGCTGCAACTTAATCTTTCAGTTAGGTCTGAGACTCAGTTTCATTGTTTACGGCTCAAAGCTGATAATTTAGACCATTATCATATTTCCATTTGATATGTTCAGATTTACAGAGAACTGTAAGGAAACACTTCCACTTCTCTACGTGCTAATGCAAAACAATCTCTAAGAAATGCAGATTTAGCAAGTTTGAATGGGAAATATAGGACATTCCTACATATTTAGAAATTAAAACTTGCTAACTATTAAGCTAAATGATTCTTTCAATTCTGTTCTCATGACATATTTTACGAGTTACATTTATTCCTAAAATCATGTTGATCTTCACTAATGAATAACTTTGTACTTTAATATGAAATGCAGGAGATTATGAGTGATCCACAGCTAGCTGCAGATGGCTACACATACGAGGCCGAGGCTATTAAAGGATGGTTTGACGGTGGCTATGACACATCACCTATGACTAACCACAAGCTTTCCCACAGTGATCTTATCCCTAATCGAGCTCTCCGCTCAGCAATTCAAGAATGGGCACAAAAGATGAAATGATTTGATTTCCTCTGTTTATTTAAATGATTTCCCATTTGGTTATACATTTTCTAAACGTATGATAGTAGTTTCCATCTTCCTTACATAGATGATATATTTTTTGTGTCAGGGTATGCAAGACGGGAGACATGCATATAAATTTTATTAGCATAGAAATAGAATACAATTCATTTTCATTAATTTTGGAAATTTTTGTTTCTTTTTTGCCATTTAACAATTTCTAGGTTGATGCAGGATAATGCACATATGGGTTAGACTATTTGTAATATATTTTTTGAAGACTATTTGTGAATGTATATCAAGACAAGGAGGGGTATTATTAATGTAAAGTGAAAGTAATACTAAAAGTATATCTGCAAACCTTGTTACTCTCGCTACATTCTTCAGATCTAGTTATGTTCCATCCATTCGGTAACTTCTCTGCCGTGATTAGCTCTCCAGTGCTTCTATTCATGCAAGACAAGAGAACTCAACATATCACAATTATAAACAATGCCAATATAACTAGTTCTAAACTAAAATTGGATTGGCATGACTTTTTTGGTAAATAGGAAATGTCACTCCTCTTCTCTTCATAACTTGCTGTTGACCCAAATTTTTAGTTCACTATGATGAATTAGTTCATAACTACAGAATATTTCATAGATATTGCTGCATAAGATCCCAAGGCACGGGAGAATTTATCCTTCATTTCATCACAATTTTCTGCAAAATATTCATACAGTGATGAATTGCTGATATAATGATTCTGATTCAAACAAGCACATATACTTGCATGCTGACACAGGCAGGACAAGACTCACCAACACACAAATTTTAAGATAATATATAGAAACAAAAATGGCACCATGAGAAGTTTCATTTCTGTTACATGACAACTTCAAAATAGAGTTGTCAGTATAACATAGTTACCCATTATTGCATTTTTCGGATTTTATGAAGTTAAAAACCCTAAAATCTATTGTTCACCAAATAATCCAGGAAAATCTACACCACCCTTTCAGCAAAAGGTGCATACCAAAGGTCTTTCCTATTATAACTATGCAAGCTAGAAAGGACAATATTTACAAGAGAAGAATTGATGTAAACTTAACCCTAAATAGAGAATTTCCAAGAATATTAAAAGATTAATATTACCAATACGTAATGCAGATTAAGTTAGAAATTAAACTATTAATTGGTTTGATGGATTTTCAAGATGATATCAAGAACATAGGCCCATACCACCCGTGCCAGGTGAAGAGGGCCGCGTGAAGATTCGGATGGACAGCATCCTGTGCATCCTGAGGGCGGACTATCTCCACATTCTGAGGGCCTCTTATTTCATCCCGCGGGAGTTCGAAGTCTTCATTCCGAGCCCCGGCATTCGACCCACCACGGTCCTGGTGCCGGGCTATTGTATGTTTCCTGAAGATGCCTTCGCCTCGGGCCTGAGGCTGCCTCTGCATCCCTTTGTTAAGAGGGTCTTGAATTAGGCGAAGCTATGCCCCATGCAGTACGGCCCGAACTCTTGGAAGCACTTGATCTGTTTTATTCTGAGGTGCCAAGAGAAGGGGTGAAGCCGAGGTTGACGTACTTCCGAGCCATCCTAGGGATCAGCTCGCTCTGAGATCAGGAAGGGATTTTCTACTTCTCACCCAGGCCGCACAAGAAGATCATGCACGGCCATCCGGATTCTATCAAGGGTGGAAAGAGAAGTATTTTGTGGTGCGGAGTGAGAAGGCTTGGGGAATACCGACCCAAGGGAGCTTCTTCAAGTCGTACCATAAACCTCTGAAGCGAAGCGACTTGACAGCAAAGGAGTGGAAGCGAGTGGAGAAGATAGTTAGGGGGCACAGTATTGCGTGGCCTAGAGTGACCGAGCTACACCTCGCCCGGGCCGGACTGAGCCCGGCCGACCCTAGTATGTTTCGTTCTGATTTTTTCATCTTTCTGCCTTCGTGTTAACTTTAGCATCTTTCTTCATTCTTGCAGAGATGTCTTCTGAACAGGAGGATGATAGGCGAGCCCTGTTGGCCGCTGCCGCGAAGGCGAGGGCGGATATGCAGAAGAAGAAGAAGAAGAAGGCGGAGCAAGAGAAGCTGGCCGCTCAGGCCAGGGGGTCCGCCAAGGTGCCGACCCCGGTAGCCGAGGAGCCTTCTCAACCAAAGAAGGCCAAGAAACATCACCACCCACCCACGCCGAGGGCGCCCCGGGATGCAGGGGGCAGTTCGGAAAAAACTGTTGATGCCCCGGGGAAGGGGCTTCCCCCGCCACGCCCCACCGCCGAGGAAATGGTGGGCCAACAAGGACTGCGGCCCTTCGCCCCCGATTGGTCGATCGTGCGGGGGGACAGTCTGCTCGACGGACCAGTGGCGGTAGAGTTCGTCACGAAGGCCGGCACCGAGCGTGACTTCATGGCGCTAGCGTCGCAGACGGCCGAACAGGCCTTCATGCGCTGGTCCCAAGCGCATATTTCGGTGAGTTAATTCGGCCCCTTTTTCCCCGGTTTTAACTTGGTGGAATTTTTCTGATCTTTTTCCCCTCGGACAGGCGATGCTCCATGGCCAGCACTTCCAAAAGTGCTTGGAGAAGGAGATCTACATCGAGAGGAGGAACGCGGAGAAGTACCTCCGCGAGCTGAACAAGGCTACGAACGACCTGAAAGAGGCTCAGACCATGGTGACCGTCCACGAGGCCCAGATAGCCTCGCTCTCCGACATCCACAAGGCGGACGTGGCTCGTCTGAAGGAGAGGATTGAGGAGGAGGCGGAGAAGGAGCGGAAGGCCCTAAAGAGGATGGAGGCGGCCTCGGCGGAAGCTCTGATAATAGCGCAGGACGAGGCGTATGAGCAGGCCAAGGCGCACTTCAAGCAAATCTACCCTGAGCAGAGCGTGGACCACCTCTACTATGTTTGGGAGGCGAATCTTCCGCCGACCCCGGGGGGCGACGAAGCGGGGGCACCCAGCCCGAAGATGAGGTGCCACCCCCCCTCAAGAATAGAATAGTTTTTTCTTTTTGTTTTTGTTTTTGATGTAAATGCCTCGAGCGGACTGGCCACCGCGGCTTTTGTATCAATTTTTTGAAAGAAATGAAATATACTTTTTTGGGCCGAGGCTTCAAGACTTGCATTTTTTGTGATGTTTGCTCTCGTTTTTTGATAGACGCATGGGACCTGGGTCGCCGCCCCTGTTGCTGCCGAGGTACCTCTAGTTCGAATGGGGGAGGAGGCCATGGAGGCAGCTTTGGCTCGACAGCAAAAACAGGCTCGGGACCGAGCGGCCGCCGTTAATTATTTCCTGAACAAGTCTAAGGAGCTCGATCTGGAGGTGGCGCGCCTGAAGGCCATAGCCGACCGGGACTAGTGGGTAATCGAGACGGACTGGTCCCTCTCGGATGCCTCGAGCGGGCGGTCGGCTTCGGAGTCTTTCCTTCGCGAGGCCATGGTTGAGAAAGAGCTGGAGATTCGCAGGCTGAAGCTGGTTTAGGTGCGGGTCTGATTGAAGAGGCCAGTAACTTGATCCCGGGGCGGTCTCCGACATTTCTATTGGATGAGGCACAGCCTGATGATGCAGGAAGCTCGATGGCGGGAGTATCTTCCCAGGCCGGTCCAGCCGAGCATGAGAAGAGTCCCGAAGGGGGCGCCGAGTTTGAATTTCAAGCCGAGTGCGAGTGAGTTTGTGAGTTGTTCTTTGTATTTGTACCGACGTTCATTGAGTTGAAGGCAATGAGTAATAATAATAGCATTCGTTTTCTTGAACCTTGATTGTCTCGGTTGCCGAAGGTGGCTGTTGTGTCTGCTGCGAAGGGGTCGCCGCCGAGGCGACGAGGCGCAACGGGCAAGCATGCAGTGGCGTATCACCCTTCGATAAGTCATAAATGGCGACGTTTCGCCTTCCGCTGTTTTGCATTCCCAAACGTAATAATTGCCCCCTCAGGGAGTTATATAATCCCCACTTCCCCCCAGCTGATTGTTAAGAAGTGAAAGTCGCTTGACTTGGGTGCCTGCCGAAGGCGAGCGCCCAGAAACAAAATATTCTCCGAACGCTCCGGATCGGGGGCACACCAATCACCCTCGGACTATTCGGGGTTCGGGCCTGGAGAGCCATGAGACCCCGGGTTGTCCGTTGGTGAGTGGTGGGCCGGCCGATTGGTTCAGGGGTTCGGGGAAAGCCGAGGCTTGGTGGTTCTCCTGCCGTCCTCGAACAATTCAGGGTTTTGGGCTCGCAAGTGCAGGAAACCCCGGGTTGTTCGTGGGCGAGAGGAGGGACGATTGAAAGCAGAGGGTCAGTCCGGGACGGAGAGAGTAGAGAGTCGATGGCTCCCCTGCCGTCCTCGAACAATTCGGGGTTTGGGCTTGCGAAAGCCATAAACCCCGAGTTGTTCGCGGGCGAAAGGGTGGTCAACCAAACGACTCGAAGCTCGGGGCGTCTGTCAAAGGCGGACGCTCTAAACCTTAATATAAAATTTTGCTGAATCGTGGCACTAGGCCGTAACTGAGCGTATTGGTCGAGCGGCTTCGAAGAAAGCCGCGGCCTTGCTCTGGATTGACGACGAGCCGCTATCTCTTAGGAATGACTGTGTGGGCGGTTGTCGCCTCGTGCATCGGTTGATGGGCTTGAGGAAGCCCAAACCGATCGAGGGACGATTGCCGAGCCCCCACACCGGGGAGAAAGCCAGTAGCGGGCGTAGCAGAAGGTCACCGCCGAGCGTAAGGCCGAGGAGCTTTGCAGAAAGCCCCTGCCTTGCTCGAGGTCGACACCGAGCTCCCGCACTTGTTCTCAAGAAAGACGGTGCGGGCGTGGCTAGCGGTTGTCGCCTCGTGTATCGGTTGACGGGCTTGATGAAGCCCAAACCGAGCGAGGGACGGGTGCCGAGCCCCCACACCGGGGAGAAAGCCAGTTGCAGGCGTAGCAGAGGATCGCCGCCGAGCATCAAGGCCGAGGAGCTTTGCAGAAAGCCCCTGCCTTGCTCGAGGCCGACGCCGAGCTCCCGCACTTGTTCTCAGGAAAGACGGTGCGGGCGTGGCTGGCAGTTGTCGCCTCGTGCATCGGTTGATGGGCTTAATGAAACCCAAACCGAGCGAGGGACGGGTGCCGAGCCCCCACACCGGGGAGAAAGCCAGTTGCAGGCGTAGCAGAGGGTCGCCGCCGAGCGTCAAGGCCGAGGAGCTTTGCAGAAAGCCCCTGCCTTGCTCGAGGTCGACGCCGAGCTCCCACACTTGTTCTCAGGAAAGACGGTGCGGGCGTGGCTGGCGGTTGTCACCTCGTGCATCGGTTGATGGGCTTGAAGAAGCCCAAACCGAGCGAGGGATGGGTGCCGAGCCCCACACCGGGGAGAAAGCCAGTTGCAGGCGTAGCAGAGGGTCGCCGCCGAGCGTCACGGCCGAGGAGCTTTGTAGAAAACTTCTGCCTTGCTCGAGGTCGACGCCGAGCTCCCGCACTTGTTCTCAGGAAAGGCGGTGCGGGCGTGGCTGGCGGTTGTCGCCTCGTGCACCGGTTGATGGGCTTGAAGAAGCCCAAACCAGGCGAGGGACAGGTGCCGAGCCCCCACACCGGAGAGAAAGCCAGTTGCAGGCGTAGCAGAGGGTCACCGCCGAGCGTCAAAGCCGAGGAGCTTTGCAGAAAGCCCCTGCCTTGCTCGAGGTCGACGCCGAGCTCCCGCACTTGTTCTCAGGAAAGACGGTGCGGGCTCCCGATGCCATCCGAGTACCGAGCCGCAAGCTTGTAAGGAAAGTTTTTCTGGCTCGCAATGCCATCCGAGTACCGAGCCCCAAGCTTGTAAGGGAAGCTTTTCTGGCTCGCGATGCCATTCGAGTACCGAGCCCCAAGCTTGTAAGGGTAGCTTTTCTAGCTCACGATGCCATCCAAGGGCCGAGCCCCAAACTTGTAAGGGAAGCTTTTCTGGTTCGCGATGCCATCCGAGTACCGAGCTCGAGACATGTTCTTTATTTGTAACGAAATACGATACCACAAGCTTGTTTTAAGAAAGCTGGTATATTTACAACACTTGAATTTTACAAAAGACAAGGCACGACGTGCCGATTACAATCTTGATAATTTACATGGAGGCTACTCTCCCCCTAAGAACTTGATGAGGTGTTCAGCGTTCCAGGGCCTCTTGATGGCCTTGCCCTCCGGGTTGGTCAGGCGGTACGTCCCTGGGCGCACGACCTCCGATACTTTGTAAGGGTCCTCCCAATTCGGAGCCAATTTCCTTTTCTGACCGGGATTTGATACTGCCAGTTTTCGGAGAACAAGGTCTCCGAGTTTGATATCGATGGGACGCACCTTCTTGTTGTAGAACTTCTCAATCCTTTGTTGGTAGATGCTTCTTCTAATGGCGGACTTTTCCCTGACCTCGTCTATGAGGTCCAGGTCGGCTCGCAGCTGTTTGGAGTTGGCGGCCTCCTCGAAAACCATGATTCGAGGTGAAGGGATCCCGGTCTCCAAGGGAATGACGGCCTCCGCACCGTATGTCAGATTGAAAGGGGATTCTCCCGTGGGGATTCTCTTTGTTGTCCGGTGGGCCCAGAGAATGCTTGGCAACTCGTCGACCCATAACCCCTTAGAAGAGTTATCGAGTCGTTTCTTAAGGCCGTCGAGAATTGCTGATATAATGATTCTGCTTCAAACAAGCACATATACTTGCATGCTGACACAGGCAGGACAAGACTAACCAACACACAAATTTTAAGATAATATATAGAAACAAAAATGGCACCATGAGAAGTTTCATTTCTGTTACATGACAACTTCAAAATAGAGTTGTCAGTATAACATAGTTACCCATTATTGCATTTTTCGGATTTTATGAAGTTAAAAACCCTAAGCTCTATTGTTCACCAAATAATCCAGGAAAATCCACACCACCACCCTTTCAGCAAAAGGTGCATACCAAAGGTCTTTCCTATTATAACTATGCAAGCTAGAAAGGGCAATATTTACAAGAGAAGAATTGATGTAAACTTAACCCTCAATAGAGATCTTCCAAGAATATTAAAAGATTAATATTACCAATACGTAATGCAGATTAAGTTAGAAATTAAACTATTAATTGGTTTGATGGATTTTCAAGATATGAGATAAGTGTAACAAGCCCAATTAAAGATTCAATCATAACAATCAATAATTATACTTAATCGTTCTTAACATGTAAAATATGCAATAAAGATTCGTACTCTAATTAGCAGGTAGAAGCGCACACTCTCAATATTTGTGGACGACAGAAAATGCAGATAATATTATAGAGATGATAAGCAGTATCACAATTAATGGAGAATTGAAAAAATCTCACCGGGATTCGATGGAAGGGATCGTCGCCAAGGGGCTCGGGATGTTGTACGAGTCGAAGACAGCAAGGGGCTGCTTGTGGCTGTTCGGAATAGCAACATGATGATCAGCGAGGGCACTCGGTGCTAGCTGTTGCGAAAGGCAGCAGCAAGAGCAGGTGGGCTTCGGGCGGTGCTTGAAGGTGGCAGGGACAGCAACGGTGGAGCACAGTGGGTTGCAGCGGTGGCTGAGCAACAAGGGAGCAGCGAGGTGGACGCGTTGGTGCTCCAGCAATGGGTGGACGGAGTCAGGGTCGAGGGCGCCCGGGACGAAGGCAGGGGACGTCGAGATGATGGCTACTGGGGGCAATGGATGTAGCGACGGGGCTGAGGAAGATGGTGAAGGTGGCGGTGGTGGCTCGACGGGTGTTAGGGCTTCGAGGATGGGTTCGGAGGTTGAGCGGGGAAGAGATGGCGACAGGGTTGTTGGGTTTCGGGATAAGAGAACGTGAAGAAGAAGTGGGAGTGGGGATTTGGGGATTTGGGTTTTAACGTTGTAGTGGATTTGGGGATTACGGTATAACTTAGGATTTCTCACAAACCCTAATTTTATCTCAATGTCTCACACAAAAGAAATGAATAAAGAGTGAAAACTCAATCACAATAATTTTTTAATCAAAAATAGCATCTTCTCATTATTCTCAAGAACTATATATAAGCTCAAAACAAATCCAAAACAAATCTTTAAAAAATCTCTCAAATCTAAAACAAATCTCTAAATAAATCTCTCAAATAAACTACATATGACTAAATCTCAAAATAAAAATAAAACAAATTTGATGTCCTCATCATTCTCTCCAGGTGGGAGAGGGCTCAACCCAGTCGAATCAAAACCAGTGATCCTATCATGGTGCTCCAAAAGATCTGGATCCAAGCGCGAGAGCTTCTCACGATCACTCCAAGTGTCATCCGACTTCAGCTTGTTCTTTTACCTCACAAAATACCTATGAATATCACAATCTCTCATAGAGATTATCTGAACATCTAAAATATTATCCAATTTGTCTATCGGTGGATAAGTAGTATCGGGTAAAGGGGAAAATATGAAAATCTCACCATTAGGCTGCAGGATAGGCTCATCTATAAGAGAATTTCTAGGATTAAATTTTGGACCTTCATAGAGTACTAGATCCTCAATATTGAAAGTCTTACTTATGTCAAAGCCTTCTGGAAGGTCAACAACATAGGCATTATCAATGATTTTATGCAGAATTTTAAATGGGCCTGCAGCACGTATGTTCAATTTCTTAGCGGATCCAGCTGGAAACTGTTCCGGACGAATCCAAACCATCACTTCGTCACCAACATCGAGAGTTTTAAATTTTCTTCTTGTATCTCCTATTAATTTGTAGTTAAAATTATTCTTATTAATTTTCTTGAAAATTTCTCTATGCAAGTCATGAATGCGATATGCAAATGTAGATACAAACTTTGAGACTCTATGATGTTTTAACATAGGGATAAAATCCATGGGCTGCCAAGTGACTTGGGAAGGAATGAGTGACTCAGGTACATTCAATGGAGGTGATTGGATCGACCGAATACAGTTGAGAGGCAGGTCATCTTCTTCTTCACCGAAGTCATCACTGACATGAGGTTCATAAATAAACTCATTGTCGGGATCATAAGCAATGACAGTGGTACCTTCTACAATGTTGATCCTACTGGGACTGGGACTGTTGCCAGCAGCATGGCTGTATCTCTTGCATTTATAGCACTTAGTAAGAGGATCAATCTTAGAATAGTCTCTTTCAGTGTTTTTATCTGTGTTATCATTTCTAAGTGAATAGGAAGTTGAAGTAGGCTTGCTTGGGTATTGTTGGGGTGCTGAAAATTGGGAAGCTCCGGTCTAGAGGGCCCAGTAGGGATCATTCTAGAGGAATGATCTCTCAAATCGCTAGACTTGTAGGGAAAATTTGTTGTAAGAAAATCCATATCGAGGACAATGGCATAAGCTGTTGCCAATGAATCCACATTTCTATGAATTAGCTCGTTCCTAAGATCGGCTCGTAGTCCAGTCCTGAACGTAGAGAAAGTTTGTTCTTCGCTCTCTTAACCTAAGGCATTGCACCGAATGAGAAAGTCATCGAACTTATTCACATACTCTTGGGTGGATTTGCTCCCCTGATAGAGCTGATTCCACGAATCAAGCATTCGGGTGTGGAAAGATAGGGACACATATCTCGCAGTGAGCTTCTCTTTCATGACCTCCCAAGTGGCTATGGGTGCCAGACCTCGACCTCTACGGGCGTATTCAAGATTAGTCTAATGTTGTTGAGCTTTACTAGTCAATTTCATAGTGGCGAATTTAACCTTCAGAATTTTGCTCATGTCAAACCACACGAAGTAGTGGTCCATGACATGAATCCAATCGAGATAAGCTTGGGGTTCCATACGGCCTTCAAAGTGGGAAACGTCAGTCTTGACGTTCTTCTTGTATTGTTCGGTTAGGGTCACGTTCTTGACATCGATCGTCCCGAACATTTCTTAAGGGATCTAACGATGAAGCTCAGGGACAACATTTTGATTCAATTCTACTTGCTCAAGTCTCTGATTAATATTGGCAAGAGTTGTTTGAATGGCAGCTAAGGTAGTGAAAATATCAGAGTTGTCCATCTCAGTTCGAGGAGGGATTCGCAGAATTCTAGGGTTCCTAATATGGTGGTTTGGGAGGGACCAGAAAGGCTCTTCAGAATTTGTGATGGTGTTGCGAAGACGCATTCACCAACGGTGGAAAACTACGAGTCATAGGGACGTGTGTTTACTGAACTTTGGGGACACGTGTCTAAATGCACTTAAGTTTTTTTTTTAATCTCAAATGATCTAAAAGAAAGAAAGAAAAATAAAGACTCTAAATGATCCTAAATGAATGCAAAAATTACGACTAAATGATGCAAGAACCATGTTTTAAAAACCTTCGCTCTGATACCAAAATGATGTAAACTTAACCCTGAATAGAGAATTTCCAAGAATATTAAAAGATTAAGTTTACCAACACGTGATGCAGGTTAAGTTAGAAATTAAACTATTAATCGGTTTGATTGATTTTCAAAATATGAGATAAGTGTAACAAGCCCAATTAAAGATTCAATCATAACAATCAATAATTATACTTAATCATTCGTAACATGTAAGATATGCAATAAAGATTCGTACTCTAATTAACAGGTAGAAGCGCACACTCTCAATATTTGTGGACGACAGAAAATGCAAATAATATTATAGAAACTATAAGCAGTATCACAATTAATGGAGAATTGAAAAGATCTCACCGGGATTCGATGGAAAGGATCGTCGCCAAGGGGCTCGAGATGTTGTAGGAGTCAAAGACAGCAAGGGGTTGCTTGTGGCTATTCGGAATAGCGACGTGATGACCGGCGAGGGGGCTCGGTGCTGGCTGTTGCGAAAGGCAACAGCAAGAGTAGGTGGGCTTCAGGCGGTGCTCGAAGGTGGCGGGGACAGCGAGGGTGGAGCACAGTGGGTTGTTGCGATGGCTGAGCAACAAAGGAGCAGCGAGGTAGACGCGGTGGTGCTCCGGCAATGGGTGGACAGAGTCAGGGTCGAGGGCACTCAGGACAAAGGCAGGGGACGTCAGGATGATGGCTACTGGGGACGTCAGGATGAACATCGTCCGTCTCATATATTTAGCAATTGTTTAAAGGCGCTGCTAAGTTTAGCAACCTACTGTTCATTTCTATTCTAAATTTTGAGAACAAATGACTGCGAAGCATTTCTCTAAATCTATTTCTAATTTTTGAGTTTTTAGCCAACGATACTGGATGCTATAATTCATAGCTATCAAAGAAGAATTAAAGTTTGGCTACACAATCATAAAGATAATGATGCTATCATGCTAATTATATCTAGAACAGTGAGCTAGTATGTAGAATCAAAGTCTTCACTTTTACAGTCAGCTTATACTATGGTAATTGGTAACTGTGACTATTCCCGGTCTTGGATATAAATTGACCAGAAGGTATAATGTGTGTGCGCAAGCATGTTCAAGGTATATAGAAAATTATTTCAGTTCAGCCCTTGGTAGGTAGATTCTTCACTTTCCAGGAAGATTCTTGGTGGGTCCATTGCAAAACAGATTCTTGATAACTTCAAGAGGCCACATAAGCTTACTGTAATAATGCATTAATAAACTTGTTTGCTTTACATACAAGAATTTGAATCCAGCCAACTTATTTTTTACAATTTAGTTTGCTTCTGAGACTAGGAAATCATATATAGTAGTTGATTATGTCTCAATCAATGTCATTGTCATTGTCAACGTCAACTGCTATAATTACTAGATGTCAAATTCCATTTTATTATCTTGGGACAATTAAATAATGGGAACTGAAGAAGAAGTCACAAGGTTGAACCTAAAAGCTGTGAAATTGTTTTTCAAGAACATAAGCACAACTATTCTATACCTTGCACTTTCATTTAAAAGTTCTCCAATATCACCTAACCAGAAAATTCCTATCATAGAATGAGAACTCATCCTTCACCTTCAACTTTATTTATTGATATGTAAAGAGCAAAACAAGGCTTTGGTGTACTCCACAGTGCAGACTCATCTTCGGTAACTGCAATGGAAAGAAGGCTCCCCCCACAATTTTTTAATGGAAATTCAAGCATTCGATCTTCCGGAAGTACCAATGAGATTGAAGAAGTGGAGGAAATTGAGAAAGTATACGTGGCAGTAGGGAAAGATTATAAGGATAGTGAAGGGACAGTGAATTGGGTGATTCAGAATACTTCAGGGGATGAGAAGATCGTTGTGGTTGTTGTTCATGTTCATGTGCCATCCAAGATGATCTATATAAGTGAGTCAACCGAATTCCCTTACTTCTTGACAGATTTTGTATTTTGTTTTTGTTCATGTTCATGTGCCATCCAAGAGGGTCTAAGAGAGTCACCTGAATTCCCTTGTTCCTTGTTGGGTTTGATGTTTTGTTTTGAATATAAGATACCCATTTTCTTATGCTTTTTGAAGATGATTACTGAAAGATAAAATAATCCAGCTAGTTTTTCTTGTGGACCTTGGTTTCCATGATCTACATTAGTAAATTTGAGCTTTCAATTATGAGTGGGAAAAGAACACTTTCAATTAATTTTCCTCTCTGCTTTAATTTTTTTTTTTTAATTCTTATGCAATCAATATAAAGTCCAAGGGACTAAAGGATGGATACTTTAAAGAGAAGTGTTTATGTTTCTTCTTTTTTATTCACCAAATTTTGAAAGAAAGCCACCTCATTTTGCTCAAATATAGTTTATGAAAGACAATGTAGATGAACCACTAGGGAAGGACTAGGAAAAATGGGTCTTTTTTGGAGAAATAAAATAGAGGGTAGAGGTTTTCTTAATGGGTATTATCCTGAGCCAAGAAGGAAAAGGAATAATTCACTGCCCTAAAACAAATTTTATGGGTCAAATTTGTGTTAAATTTAAACTCCGTAAATTAAGGATCAGTTATATCACTGCATCTTTTGCTATATGGAAATTAATCAGAAGATAATAAAATTACCAATATATATTTATAGAACATATCTCAATAAAATTTGATACGGAAAAGAAAATTACTTGCAAACAAAAGGTAATTATCCAATCCTCATAAGAATATCTAATGTAAAACTTACCCTAGATAGAGAATTTTTCAAGAATATTAAAAGATTAAGTTTACCAACATGTAAGGCAGATTAAATTAGAAATTAAAACTAATAATTGCTTTGATGGATTTTCACGAAATGAAATAAGTTTAACAAACTCAATTAAAGATTCAAGCCTAATAATCAACAAATATACTCAAGTGTTATTTTTTTTTGAGAATAAAGATGACCTTGTCATCGTTCCATTAATGATAGATTAACGAAACAAAGTAGAACATAATACAAAGCAAATAAAGTACAAACATCTCACATCCTATCAATCAAGAAGACATGAATCAAAAGAAAATACAAATGCAAGAGTCACAAAATAAGAGCCGTCCCCCTATTCTTGGTCGGACCGCCCGACTACTCCCTGTCCACGCGTAACTTCTTTCTCTGACCCGCTTGACCTGCCCATATATAAATGAAGCTGTAAATCTGATGCATCAGAACAGTAAATCTAAGATTTAATTTTCGAAAACACAAATTGTTTTGGTCTAGCCACAGTCCCCAAATTGCCACAGCTACTGACAGGTACCACGCCTCTCGCTCCTCTTTTTTTATCGTGTCCCCTCTTCCTATTTCCCAAGCCTCAGGGATTGAGGATGAGCTCTGTAAACCCCCAAACCCTCTACTAACTACCTCCTATGTTAGTTTAGCCCTATAACAGTTGAAAAATATGTGGTCTGTGTCTTCATAACCATTGTTGCATCTAGAACAATCTAAGTCCAGCTATATTCCCCGCTTTAGTAGATTTACCCTAGTTAAAATAGCTTCATTCGGAACCAGCCAGAGGAAAGCTTTAACCTTCATTGGCGATGAGGTATTCCATATGGTTTTGCTATCTTTGCTTCTGATCCCGCCGTCATTCAACTGTTGTATAGGGATGCTACCGAAAAGTTTTCGTTCAAGTCTAGGTCCAACTCCTGATATCTTCTGTGTTAGAAGTTCTTCTTCCCTCATTTTGTACTAGTCTATTTAATTCGTGGATTTGGATGGTGCATTCCTGTGTCGCTTCCTCTCTTTGCTTTAGCCTTAGTCTGCCGTTACGCCAGACATCTGCGACTAGTGAATCTGTGGTGATCAAACTCCTTGCTGCTTCCGGGAATAAGCTC
Organism: Hemerocallis citrina; assembly: GCA_017893485.1. NCBI lineage: Eukaryota > Viridiplantae > Streptophyta > Magnoliopsida > Asparagales > Asphodelaceae > Hemerocallis > Hemerocallis citrina. The sequence goes on along the minus strand of CM030367.1, from coordinate 209,716,487 downwards.
TCCAAAGAATTGCTTTCACACCATTTGTCCTTCCAAAATCTAGTATTTTTCCATTTCCTAGTTTAACAACGGTATTGGTGTGAAATATATCCCCCACTTTCGCAACTCCTTTCCACAAACAGGATGATCTTCCGTAAGGGCTTCTTCCTCCAAATCTGAATTTCTTCCTTTTTCGATAAGATCCAAAGGCAGAGACCCACCAGCTTTTTTTTTCTCCTATTCAGCTTCCACCACCACTTGCTCATCAGAGCTCTATTCATGTCTCTGAGGTTAAGAACTCCTAGTCCCCCCGAATTCTTTCCTTTTACACACCCTGCCCCAATTTACCAGATGAGTTCCCTTGTTATTTTCGTCCGCTCCCTTCTAGAGAAACCTTCTTCTGCTCTTGTCGATCTTGTTGATCACCCACTTCGGAAGTTCGTAAATAGACATGAGGTACATCGGTAGGCTACTAAGAGCCGGGTTAAGCAAGGTGATCCTCCCCCCCCCAATGTTAGGAACCGTCCCTTCCATCCTGCAAGTTACCTTTCAACTTTCTCTATTAGATCTTGCCAGTCCTCTCTTCTTAACGACCCTGGTCTGATGGGCGTCCCAAGGTACGTAATTGGATAGGCAGCCACCTTACAACCCAACATATTCTTGATAACGTTAATCGGGATGGATAGATTGTCGCTGAGCGGAGTAACGCAACTCTTCGTGAAATTGACTGTCAAACCCGCCCAAGTTTGAATACATTTCAAAACTAGTGAAATTGCCATTACCTCATCCCCCTTTGCCTCTCCAATGATAATAGTGTCGTTCGCGTATTGTAGTATCGACAAACCCTCCTTAATCCCTTTTAACCGAATTCCCGAGATAATCCTTTTCGCTGAGCCTCTTCTGAACATTTCTGCTATGCCATCTGCCACTAAAGCGAAAATTAAAGAGGATAGCAGATCACCCTGTCGAAGGCCTCTTCGACATTTGATTTCCTTTCTCGTCTTACCGTTGATTTGTATAAACGATTCCCCCCCCCCCACGCATTTCATAATCCAAGCTCTCCATTTATCTCTGAACCCTTTTAATTGCATGACCTCGTCCACGCAATTCCACTCCACTGAGTCGTAGGCTTTTTCAAAATCTAGTTTTAGAAGGAAACCGTCTGAATTCTCTTTACTTCCTCTATACACTATCTCCTGACATGAGGTGACGCTGTCCATAATGTCCCTTCCTCTGATGAAACCGCTCTGCGAGTCGCCGACTACATCGTTAAGGTAAGGAGCTAATCTTGAGGCTAGAACCTTGGTGATGATTTTAAAAGATCCGTTTAAAATGCTGATCGGTCTGAAGTCTTCACTCCTCCTTGAATCCCCTTTTTTTGGGATAAGAACCACGTATGCATAGTTGAGTCTGTCGATGTCCAAAGCTTTCGCATGAAAATCCTTGAAAATTTCCATAAGATCTAATTTGATGATTTTCCAGTATAATTTATAGTTGTCTTGTCCCGAGTTCTTGATAGCTTGTAAAACTTCTTCCTCTGAGAATTCATCCTCTAATCCCTCGCTACCATCTATCCTATTGTCTTCCCAGAAGTTGTGCTTAAGCCTGCATCTCTGACTATTTGTTTGACCTACCAGCTCTTTGAATTTGCCCTCCAGCTGTCCTCTGACTTCCCCTTCATCCTCGGTCCATCTATCCCCCACCTCAATACCGATGATCCTATTATGCCTCTTTCTTCTGTTAGCAACTTTATAGAAGAACTTTGTGTTCTCATCCCCTTCCCTTAGCCACTGAACTCTGGACCGTTGCCTCCAATAATACTCCTCCATCTCGGCATATTGGTGTATTTTTGATCTGCTATCTGTAAGCTCCTCTACCTCAGCACTCGATAAATCTTTTCCCTCCTCTACCGTTTCCAGCTCTCTGATCCTTTCCCCCCAAGCCCTCAATTCTTAGTTTGATATCGCCGAACTCCTGTCTTGCCCAATCCTTCAGCCACTTCCGTAGCCTCCTAGTCTTCGCGATCCAGTTTCCAATAGCGTTTGATTCCTCAGTATTTGCTCTCCAGGACTCTTCAATAATCTTACTAATGTTTTCGTGCAACGTCCATGCTTTCTCAAAACGAAAAGGGTTGCGCTCGTTTCTATGCCCGTGACCGCAATCTAAGGCTAAAGGGGTGTGATCCGAGGTAAATCTGGTGATGGTTCTTACCGATGCCAGTGGGAAAATCTCCTCCCATTTTGTGGACACAAAAATCCTATCTAGTTTCGCAAGGATCGGAGTCTGCTGCATATTTGTCCAAGTGAATCTTCTATCGGAGGAGTTTAGTTCCTTGAACTGTAATAGGTCTACGGTGGAATTGAAAGTAAGTCTGTCGTTGCCGCTTGCTCCCCTTCCTTTGTGCTCGTGCCAGAATCTTGTAATATTGAAATCTCCACCAATCACCCAAGGACCCGCCCAACGATCTCTGATCGCTCTCAAATCTTCCCACAAGAGCTCTCGTCTTCTGGAGTCATATGGTCCATAAACTGATATGACCACATGATTCCAATCATCGCTTCGCCGCCTAATTCTAACAGTAACCGTGAACGCCCCAATCCACTCATCAGTAATTTCAAACTTTTTCACATCTACTCCTAGTATTATCCCCCCAGATAGTCCTATAGCTGATTTGAATTGCCAATGGAATCCTCTAAGTGATCTAATCCTCTCAAAGTCTTCCCCTCTAGGATTCTCTATTCTAGTTTCTTGTATTGCACAGATCGATGGGTTAAACTTAGAAATCGTATTGTTAATTAGCCTGCTCTTCGAGCCCTGCCTCATACCCCTAACGTTCCAGAAGATGTATAACATAATAAACAATTTTACCACCCAACCCTCAGACTAGACTCTATACCGCTCCACTACCCAGCTAGAGTAGAAAGCCACCCTGAATACCTCTTAAGGCATTCACTGTCTTACGCTGATCCGCAATATTAGATCTCATGGCTAGACCGAGAAGACCAGCATCATAAAGCAATGTATCATCAGGAATATAACTCAAAATCGACAAATTATAATTAGAAATACCTCCACATGCCGATACTGGGTCTTTTGCCTTGGCCGCTGCTCGAATCAGATCTTCCTCACTAGGTCCTTATTCACCCCATTTGTCGAGTTGCCTTTTGCTCTTCCTCTTGTACTCAATTGTCTGCCTACTTTCTGTGTCTCCTCCCGAAGGGTCCCTTGTCTCTAATTTATCTGCGTCAAACTCCGAGATCTGTGACTCATCGCCCACTCCGTCTAGGGCACTGATTATGTCTCCTCTTCCCTCACTAGAGATGATCTCCTTAGAAGATCCCTTATGATTACAGCCTTGCAATTGAATCCTCTGGACCTCCTCCCTAATGTAATCTTCTTCTTCCTGTAGCCTCTCATTCTCTACATCAACTAAAGTCTCGTTATTTAGCTCGTTGGAAGGAACAATAGGCTGTTCTTGTGGCTGCGCCCCCTTTGGTTGCTGTCTCGGATCTTGCAACTTGTCTCCTCCGACATTCTGCTCCTGAGTAATCCCATTAAAACCTCTGATAGCCTCTATAACTGCTCTCTTGACAGATTCACTGAAGTCCTCCCTACTCATTTCATTAATGCAACTCAGGCTCCTAGATACCACCGTTGATTGTTTTAGATCATCAATATTCCTTTTTAAAATCCCCCCATGCTCTTGATCCCAGTTTCCTTGAATTCTGTTGGAGTGCACAGTGGACTCGTCACCTTTGAGAAGACCCAACTTCGGCGCTGTCGGCCTTGGTACTCTGTCACGAAGATGTGAGACCTTTTCGACGTGACAACTGCTGATGATGTGACTGCTGTGAGGCACGATTTGATGGGTTAACGTGAGGAGACTTTTGTGAGGCGTGAGCAAGACCTGCATTGCATCCCCCCTGGTTATACTTTCCACGTCATCTGCCACCTGTGAGGCAGTAACGTGTTTGGTAGGGACCTCCGAAATCTGTTCAATTCGATCTGGCCGTTCGCCTTCATGTTGACGATCTTTATTTGATGAAGGGCCTTGATGTAATTGCTTGTGATCGAACGGCTGGCTTTCATCTTCCACCTCTCGACAGTTGATTCCTTCGGAACCTGGCGTTGTTTCCTCCTTCACCGCTCCGTGAAAGGAAACTCTCTTTTTAATTCCGTCACCACCTTAATTTGGTAAATCTCTCCATCGAACTCCGCCTGAATTGTAGATGGAACTTCTTCCTTCGCTTCTATGTCGATCCGAATTCTTGCGAAGTCTCTTCTGCTATGGAGGAGAGTGCTTTTATCGATCTCTATCAAGAACCCAAAGCTCCTAACGAGATTCTGAAATGCTGATTTGACCCAAACGTGGAACAGTAGGTTGTAGAGCCTAACCCAAATCGACGGCAAAGAGTCTATCTTCAACGCCCCCAATTTCCTCGACCAGCGAGAGAATGTACTGAAGAACTCTTGATTATTTTGACCCTCTAATCCCCTCAATTGCAAGGGCTCTTGCACTCTTTCTTCATTTTCACAGTGGACGACGAAACAATTTTGCGCTAGCTGTTGCGGCTCCCATTTCCAGTTTGGCGAGTTCATCGTGTTGCGAGACAAAATCTACCCAATCTCTGAGGCGGTTGGATTCCCAGTTATTGCTTTTATAATGACGCAAAACGAATATCTTTTACTCAAGTGTTATTAGCAAGTAAGATATTCAATAAGACTCGTTCGCTAGTTGGCAAGTAAGCACAGACACTCAATATTTGTGGACGACGGTAAATTTAGATAATTTTCTAGAGATGATATGTGGTACAACAAATAAAGGAGAATGGAAGGAAATTACAGGGGTTCGATGAATGTGCTGTCACGGATGAAGGAAGAAGATGTCAATTGTCGCACTCAATAGCTCAGTACTCCTCTGTCAATCATTCTCCTTGATATGAAGATTAGGGTTGGGAATTGAATTGAATTTGGGGATTTAGTAATGTAAACTTAACCCTAGATAGAGATTTTTCCAAGAATACTAAAAAAATAAGTTTACCAACATATAATGTCGATTAAGTTGAAAATTAAAACTAATAATTGGTTTGTTGGATTTCCAAAATATGAAATAGTTTAACTAGCCCAATTAAATATTCAAACTTAACAATCAATAATTATACCTAAACGATCTTAACAAGTAAAATAGTCAATAACGATTCGTACCGCAAGTGAAAGCACACACACTCAATTTTTGTGGACGGCAGAAAATTCAAATAATAATTTAGAGACGATATGCAGTACCACAAATAAAGGAAAATGGAAAGAAATTACCAGGGTTCGATGAACGTGTTGCCACGGATGAAGGAAGAAGATGGCAATCATCGCAATCAACACCATACCCCTCCAAAGATCAGCTTCGTCATCTGAAAATTAGGGTTTAGGATTTAAAGTAGATTTGGGGATTAAGGTTTCGAATTGAAGTGGATTTTGGGAATTCAGATTTCGGGTGTATGAGTGGAGTAAGGGAATTGGGTTTCGGATCTGAGTGGGGTAAGGGTTTAGGGTTAGGGTTTGAAGAGGATTTGGGGGTGGCGTCAGTTGGAAGAGAGGAGCTCAGAGGGTCAGCTGAAGAAGGAAAGGCCGGTGGGGGTTGCGGGATGTTGGTGGTGGTGGTTGAGGAGGCGTCGGGGAAACAGAGGCGACGAGAAGAGGCTTGGATTGGGTTTCGAAAACGAAGGAGAAGAAGAAGAGAGGCAGGTGGCAGATTGTGTTGGGTAGTTAGGGTTTGGAATTTGTATTGTAGTTTTAAAGTTTATCACAAACCCTAAAATTTTATCTCAATGTTTCCCACAAAAATATGAATGAAGAGCAAAACTCAATCACAGTATTTTTCAGTCAATCAAAGCATTGTTATTTCATTAATCTAGAGGCCTATATATAGGCTCAGAACAAATTTCAATACAAATCTCCAAAATATTTTAATGCATAAATTAAACGATGCAAATCGTAAAACTACTACAAATGGCTATAATTGCCAAAAATAAATATGAATGCTGAAATAAAAATACTATGCTACTAGAACAGTCATCTTAGACGATGTCTGCGATTATAGAAGCGCCTAGATCGTCTCGAACCAATGTCCTCATCATTTAGGATTTCGGATTTTGAGTTGGATTTGGGAATTTGGAGTGGGGGTGGTTTCGGTGATGGAGGAGCGGTCGATGGGTGCTGGAAGCCGACTTCAAGTGTCGAGGAAGGAAGGTGGTGCTGCGATGATAAGGGAGGTAGGGTTGGGTTCAAGTGCTTCGGGGTGAAGTAGAAAGCGGGAGGTCGGCAATGGAGTTGCAAACTGGAGGAGGAGACAAGGTCGGGGCTGTGGTTGTGAGAGTTTGGTTGCTTGGTCGGGGGATGACGAAGAGGAGCACGGATTTTGAGGAAGAGTGGAAGATGAAGATGAAGAGAGAGAAAGTGAATGGCAGTTGTGAAGGGGTTTAGGGTTTTGATTAGTTAGGGATTTGGGGGTGTAGTTTAGTAGTTAGAGCTTCTCACAAACCCTAATATTTTTTTAGGAATGCTTACAAACCCTAATGTTCTCTTATGGTGTCACTCACACAAGAAAAGAATGAAGAGCAACAACTCAATACACAATAATTTTTTAAAATCAATAATAGCTTATCTTCTCATTATTCTCAAGACCTATATATAGGCTCAAAACAAAATCTCAATATAAATCTTCAAAATATTCTAATGTAGAAAATAAAAGGTGCAAATTGTAAAATTATTGCATATGGCTAAATCTCAAAATAAAACAAAACAAAACCGATGTCCTCATCAATATCCCATCAAATACAGTCGACCAAATTAACACCGACATCAAGATTTTGAACCTCGGTGATTTGTGTGTCTGTGCGTGAATAAAATCATGGCAAAATATTTACAGAACATCTATATAATAAAACACAAAGAAAGCTATCAAGTGGCTCTCATTCAATAAGGTTGAAATCAATGGTCCAGATCTAACCTCACAAAACATATTTTCTCTCCCAAAAGTTTTTCCCCAAAACTCAAATTCAAAACCCCCAACTCCTTTATTTATTTATTTATTTATTTATCTCTCTCTCATTCTCTCTCTATTTATTCAGAAATTTATATTTTCAGATTTCGGGTTTGTAAATTTTCATATTTTTTATGCATTTTTTTATTGCTCATTTACATTGAAAATAGCAAATATCTCATCAACAGTTAATTTCATCATTTTCCACACTCAAAGTTCTAAGAAGTTGGATTTTACACCCCCATTTATAATGGAAACATGGACTTTTATTTACAACTAATTATTGTTTTACTATTCAAACTTGAGCTACATAATTGTTGTTTTACATTTTACAAGACTTTCATATGTTATATCGTTCCGAAGGCGTGCCGTAGGCACCACGGGCAAATCTATTGTTTCAATAATCTTTGATACGTCAAAGAAAATTTGAACTTGCATATAAAAACCAATTCACCAGTCCTCATTAGATTATCATATCAAATACAGTTAACTAAATTGACACTGGTATCAAGATTTTGAACCTCGGAGAAGCTTAGCCAGACATGATATATCACATCAAATGCAGTCAAACTAAGATGACTATCAAAACAGAAACGAAAAACTAAAATTGTCACTGTTATCAAGGTTTTGAACCTCGGAGAAATTTAGTCAGACATGAGCATATGAGTATGATTTATTCAACTTGCCAAATAATTGGGTCAGAAATAGTGATTTCTGACTTCCCCTTTATATATTTCAGTATTTTGATAATATTGATATTAACTCTTCCTTTCAACTTTATTCCAGACGGGGCCAAATTTCGTGAGCACCAGCTTAAAGAAGAGCAGCTTAATGATTATAGACAAAAAGAGTGGAATGAGATGAATAAAACTTTGGAGAAATATTTGGCACTGTGCTCACATGCAATGGTGAATTTGCTGCTTTTAATCTCATGATCATACTTTATGCAATAATTTATTAATCGAAGTTCAAATAAACTCTTTGATGCTTCTTAAAATTTTGCAAAAAGAAAATTAGTCATTTCAACTTCGAATCCTTGCTCAGTTAACTTATTGTTCACAGATACAAGCTGAGAAACTTGTGATTAAGATGGCTGACATTGACAAAGGACTGGTGACACTCATCGAGCAACATGGAATCACCAAACTTGTCATGGGCACGAGCACAAAGCAATGTTCAAAGTAAGATACAGATCTATACAATATTCATTTCTTTGCATCAAAGCTAGACGGGATACTAAAATTCTAAATAGGGAACTAATCTAATAGACATGTGTAACATATATTTTCTAAAACATATATGAATACATTATATTAAACTGAAATGGAAGTTCTTATAGAATTTTTATTTTTATTTTTATTTTATCTCACCCTAAAATTGTCTTAAGGGACATCCTTGTGGATTACTTAGTTCGGTAAGAGGCAAGTAAAGTTTTGGAAGGAATGTTGGATTCCCATGGAAATAACAATTCTTTATTAGGAAGGGTTTGCATCCTCACCAAAACTATGGAATTGTGAACAAATAAATTCAAAATTGGACGATTCCGAGGCATGCATAGTGTTGTACCAAACACGGTGATGCAATATTCCTATAAATTTTGATTCTCACCCTCACATTCCCGGGAATCCTCCAATTCGCGTACCAGGTGCCCCAAAATGAACATTAAGATTAAAAAAAGTTGACTCTTAAGGGGCATTTTGTATAAGAATTTTTTTTGTTTCCTGGGAATTTTAACTTGGGAATTTAGTTTCCCATGTTTAGTATGCTAATTTTTAAATTCAAACTCCCAGGAAACTAACATTCCTAGGAATTTTATTTGCCACAATTCCCACAAAAAATTTTCCATGGGGGTGAGATTCTTAGATTTCCAAGTGCTTGGGAAAATATTATTTCTTTAAAATTACAATTTTGTCCCTAAAATAAAAGTTGTGTTTTTAGTTTTTCACAGAAGTGCTTATACTTCTAAGAAAATTTTGAAGTTATTCATATTGTTTTCTAAGGGCACTTTTAGTAACAACTAACAAAGCGTCAACGAAAGCACTTCTTGTTCACACCAAAGAGAGCATAACAGTATACTTCTTCCGTATTAGTAGACACAAAAAGTGAAACCCCATGTAAATCACTATTTCATTAATTATCAGGGGTATCCACACTTTCTTAGTTGTACACCAAGTGCAAGGGTATCCACACTCTCTTAGTTGTACACCAAGTGCAGTACAATTAACACCAGTATAGGAAACTCTCAAATAAAGGTATTTAGCACTGAAACTTAACAAAGTATAAATTTGAAATGTACATAGCAAAAGTGCACTTATAAATACTAGTATTATACACGTGCACACGTGCACGTGGAAAAAATTGAAGGGATGATGAGAAAGGATAAAAAGAAAATAATTTCCAAACTGATCCACTTCCGAAAATATTGACCAAACCGGCCCGCTTTCGAAAATATTTACCAAAGTTAGTCCATAACCCAAAAGAGAATAATTTCCAAACTGATCCGCTTCCGAAAATATTTACCAAATTGGTCCACTTTCGAAAATATTTACCAAAGTGGGTCATTTTCTCAACACGTGCAGCGCACGTGTTGGCTTCAAAATGACAGCCGATGACACTAAGCCCTTCTCCCATTATAATAGTAGAGATTGATAGAATTAACAAGTTCCAGAAATAACAAAAGCATGTATTAAAATAAAATAATTAAAATAAAAAGTAACAGAAGTTGATGGCATTTTTAGCACACTAGTCCGTCTGGTGGAGTTAGACATCTCCTTACAGCAACAAAACCACCATCAAAATTGAAAACGTTCGGATAGTCAAATATATAACACTTCTAACCAAAAACACCACTCTTATCTTTATGAAGTTTTGAAATGTTATTTCTTAGATTCCCACGTGCTATTTTTATTAGTTCGTGGGTTCGTTGCTTCGGAGTCCATATCCCGTTATTCTTGGTATTCGTTTTCACTGTCTAACAGGCAAGTCACCGTCCTCTTGAATTACTAATTGTATCAAATTCAAGTTTCTTTCAAATTCTTGTAAGTAGATCTTATTCGTTATCTTTCAATTTTAAGTCAGGTTATCACTTAAAATTGTTTGTATTTTGTGGCCCAAATTTGCATCGTTTTTTTTACTCAGGTATTTCATCAAATAGTTTGTTTTGTTATTTGAGGATGAGAAGGGTATTTTGGACAATAAGATTAAGATTCCCAGGAAATATGTAGCTCGACCAAACATAGGAAATTAAGTTTCCAACGAACATTCCCAAAGATGTTTAAGACCTACCAAACATGTTTCATGATTCATAGGAATCATAAATCCCAGGATTTATGATTCCTGGGAACCAAAAAAAATCCTTGTACCAAACGCCCCCTTAAGGAACAACTAGCCTGGTTATGTCTAGTGGCAAAATTGAATAATATAGAATAAAAGGCAATCCACTCCATTCACTTTGGCATATATGCCATAAAAGGCTAGATAAATGAAAATTGACTTTGGGCAGTTTTACCCCATGCATCAAGCTGTCACAAAGTGACTAAAATAACGTTTTCAACAACAAAAATAAAGAAACCACATACAGTAAGAATTGGAAGTCCTCAAAAGATTTAGACCTTTTATAAATGGATGTTTCTGCAAGTTTTTGAGAATCGATTCAAATGTTTCTCAAATGATTCAAATGGTTCTCATTCTGTGTTAAGGTATCTAGATTATGATGAATGAGATAGATTACCCATTAGGATAGCCTAGCTCATGAAACAAGGGACCTCTGCGGTTGAAATATTGTTTATTTTGTAACTACTTGATGCATGAATAAAATATACTCAAAAGTCAAACAGATGAATTTTTCAGGTAAACTGGTATGAAGCTTTTATGCATTCAAAGGTGGGAATAACTAAGCTAGCAATACTTGGGAGTACTAAAGCCAATATATCTGTTTGTCTACAATAGAAACCAAAAAACAATTAGATAGTCATAGGATTGTAGTGATCATGGAGCAAAGACTAGAGGTAGAGCCTAGGTAGATATGGACCAAGACAATTAAGAAGGATATGACATGTATCAATTTGTCAGAGAAAATGGCTCTCATGTGAGTTAAATGGTAATAGGTGTCATGTATCTGACAAAGATTTGGAATGAAAACTCTGTTTGATTTTTACCACGCAGGAGGACAGGAGCACCAAGGTCTGCTACAGCAAAGAGTGTGCATCAGCATGCTGATCCATCATGCAAGATACAGTTTGTTTACGATGGGAAACTGATCAGCACCAGGTATACTTTTAAGGTTCCCTGAAAAGTTATAATATTATCTCAAATTTGTACAGATCTCACCTTTTAATGTCAAACAGATGGTTTAATTTACGTTTTTTATATTTTAAAGAAAAAAGAGTTGACCAACTTGTTTCATAAATGAGAGAAGACAATTCCCAGATACTAAATGCAAAATATAAAATATGAAGAGTGTCTAAGCACCATAGAGAATGAAAGAATATCATAATTATAAAAATTCAAAAACAAAAGCAAAAACAAATGACCCAATGCTAACATATTT